>JAODXP020000030.1:20802356-20834856 GCA_027497455.2 Sardinella longiceps | reverse complement strand
GTACTCTAGTAATGTGAGCAAATCTGTGGGAGCACATGGACACGTGGCCCTCTCTGATATAACCTGTGCTTAAAAACAAATACCCAAGGCACAGGCAACATAACCAAGAGAGAGCGAGAGAAAGCATGCACATTGCACATACACATACACACACACACACACACACACTCACACACGCACTGTGTCAACACGCCCACATCTGATTATCAACATTTACAATAGACATTAAGTGTCAAATACTTTTTATATTTGTATAGCTTTATATTCCATGTTTTCACATCTTTTATATACACTGTACTGTATATGTATGTATGTGTTGTGTACAGTTAAATGTATGTGTATGAATGTATTATTGCTTCCCTTATCCTGTACCGTTCATATGAAAGCTTTGGCAATGCAGTGTATGTTTTGAATTGAGAGTGAGAGGGTAAGAAAGAGGTAGAATGAGAGAGAGAGAGAGAGAGAATGTGTGTGTGTGTGTGTGTGTGTGTGTGTGTCTGTCTGTCTGTCTGTCTGTGTTCCAGAGTCCAACCCCAAGCCCAGTCCTGTCCACTGTGCTGCTGTTCTATTTCTCCAAATGAAGCAAACAGAGGGGAAAAGGAAGAGGGCGGGAGTTCGGGGAGTTTGAGGACGCTGACTTCATTTACTTCCCAATGGCATTCCGAGATGATCTATCATGCATCACAGTCACAGCCTAATTAACAGGGCCTCTTGCATTAATGGAATACAACTGTTCAGGCCAGAAATGAATCTTAACGCGCAGCAGCTCAGTTAAATGTGACCTTGACTGGAGTGGAGGTAAGAGAGGAGAGTAATGGCTGCAGGAGGAGAATTAGTGGGAGGAAGACAGGGACAGAGAGAGAGAGAGAGGGAGGGAGACAGATGGAGAGAGAGAGAGAGAGAGAGAGAGAGAGAGAGAGAGAGAGAGAGAGAGAGAGAGAGAGTGTGTTTGAGGGGGGTAGTGTAAGCAAATAAGTAAAATAAGCAAATAAGCAAATAAATGAATGAATGAAAACATCAGTTTTGATAAAATATGTCAAGATCTAGAGGGAGGAGCGGATAGGATGTCTTAAAATAAAATATGTGTGTGTGTCTGTGTGTCTGTATGTGTGTGTGTGTGTGTGTGTGTGTGTGTGTGTGTCTGTGTCTGGGTCTGTGGATATATATAGGCTAGTGTCTGTAGATTACAGAGGAATACAAATCATTAATAAAGTAGAGGAAATGAGAAGGAGACAGCAAGAGAGAGAGAGAGAGAGAGAGAGAGAGAGAGAGAGAGAGAGAAAGAGAGAGATGTGGAGAGAAAAACGCTAATAAAAGGGCCATTATAAATCCTGGGTGCTTACCGATGACGTAGGTGAGAAGCAGGGCGAGAGTGACAGTGATGGCCGAGGCGCTGAGGGCCGTACACTTCCAGTTGCAGCACTTGTAGGGCTTGTTGAACGTGAACATGGGCCTGGAGAAGGTGCTTCTGGGTAAGGGCCGCGGGGGCGGAGAGTAGACCGTATTGGAAGTCAGTGGGTAGTTCTGATTGGCTGCACTCAGCAGGGTTGAGGAGCCCGAACCATGTTTGAATAGAAAGTGCCTGAAAAAAACCCCAACAAATAAATTCATTATCACCCGGTGGAATTAAATAATGTTTTCTGATTGGCTGACAGGGTGTCCATAAATTCTTGAAAACAGGACATCTGAGACATTTGTCAGGTAAAAAAGTTTCACCACCTTTCAATATCTATGCTAGAATGGTAACTATAAAAACAGCAAGCAGCTTTTATGATTTAAACACTTGCTTACCGTCTAGTTGAAACTGGATAACGGCCTTTGAGGTGTACCCATATAGGGTAATAATAGATTTTGCGCTTTCCGCGTCGTAGCTGTCCTACACTTTCATCTCGTCCATTATTACCCTATATCGTGACATGTCAGCGGCCGTCATCCCTGACGTAACCCCCACCAATTCCTTTCCATTTTATTTCTAATTTATTTAGGCAAATGTTGTGAATAGAGAAAAAGCTCATGTCTCAATGACAAATCCATCATTCTAAGGTGAACTACATCATTCTGAGAACAAACACTACGCAGCTCAGAATTCGTAGCAGACAAAAATACAGGGGACCAAAAAAAAAGAAAAAACGATTCAACATTCTAGATGAGATTGCAGACCTCTACCAAAAAAGGTCAAAATAAATGTCAAGCGCTCATAAAAGCCTGAAAGAGAAAAGGTTCAGTGAGAAGAGACATTTTATTTTTCTGCTGTTTTAATGTTTAACTTTCCAAAGGAAATGCTTGAGGAAAACATGCCATAAAATGTAATGGCGACCGCAACTCACCCTTCTACTGAGAGAGGTTCAACCCACACCCCTGCCTCTCTTTCACTCTTTTTCTTCCCCATATCGTCTACACACACACACACACACACACACACACACACACACACACACACACACACACACACACACACACACACACACACAGATGCACAAACACACACACACACACACACACACACACACACACACACACACACACACACACACACACACACACACACACACACACACACACACACACACACACACACACACACACACACACACACACACACACACACACTCGCTCACTATATTTTTAGCCCATGCCAGTGAACATATTCTAGAGCCTGAGCAAGGATTTCACAGCAGCAGGCCGGCTTACTAGAGGGGCGAAGCCTAGGAAGCGCTGCAATATTAACACTGAGTGCCAACTCCCACCAATATGAGCACAGCTTTTCCCCTCACATCACATCCCCTCCTCTCCTCCTCTTCCTCTGCTTTCCCCCCTCTCCTCTCTTCCCCGCTCCTCTCCTCTCCTCTCTCCATCCCTCTATTCCTTTATCATCTCTTCGCCACAATGTATTCTGCCTCTTTCTCGCCTAACCTTACACCTTCAATTTTTTCACCCCGTGGCCAGAGGAAAAGTGTAAAGGTGTAGGTGTGTGTGTGTGTGTGTGTGTGTGTGTGTGTGTGTGTGTGTGTGTGTGTGTGTGTGTGTGTGTGTGTGTGTGTGAAAGAGAGAGTGTCTGTGTGTGGTTATTTATGTGTGTGTGTGTGTGTGTGTGTGTGTGTGTGTGTGCAGCATATATGTGTGTGTGCGAGAGCAGCATGTATGTGTGTATGTGTGTATATATATATGTGTGTGTGTGTGTGTGTGTGTGTGTGTGTGTGTGTGTGTGTGTGTGCAGCATATATGTGTGTGTGCGAGAGCAGCATGTATGTGTGTATATATATGTGTGTGTGTGTGTGTGTGTGTGTGTGTGTGTGTGTGTGTGTGTGTGTGCGCAGTGTGTGTATAGGTGAGAGCCTTGGGGGCAAGGGCCCATCATGAAGGGGGCACTGGGGTCTCCATATTGTCTGCCAGCCGGAACTGTGGCTGAGTGTGAAAGTGCAGCTCAGCTCGACTCCAAGGTCACAGTGGAAGGGCAAAGAGAAGAGAAACAGGACAAAGAGCAGAGGAGAGAAAGGGAAGAGGGGAGAGAATGGAGAGAAGAGGAGAAGAGATAATGGAGAGAAGAGAAGAGGAGAAGAGGAGTGAAAGAGAGGAGAGGACACCTCTATTCAATCCTGCACACCTCTCCTTGGATCTGTGTAGCATTCTCTCTGTAGTATTTTACAATGAAATAAAAAACACAGTTTCCCATGACTGGACAATCACAGGATAGAAATCCTCTATTTTGTTTGTTTTATTACTTAAATTAATTTCTCACTCTGAAAGGTACAGAGAAATCTAAGAGATAAAATGCCTCTCTCTTATTTTATTTTTCTTTTTAGTCATTTTCTATTTATAAATTCTCAGCACATTTTCTGGTCTTTGAAGACAATATCCACAGGCTACACCCAACAAGCTCAAATCTCATATCGGCCGCCATATTTCCCCTGGGTCTCCAGCCAGAAAATGAGTGTTAGAGCACTTCAGGAGGCTAGGAGGCAGCCAGATGATAGCACTATTCTTAACTTTTCAAGACGATGAAAACTAGTGCACATTTCAATTAGGATCCTATTGTGTACGTCTCCCTCTGCCTCAGCACCCGCCCCACCCCACCCCACCCCACAACACACTACCCACCACCTACCTCACTCCCCCAACCTCCACCCCCACCCCCATCCCCACCCAATTCACCAACCGTCCTTCCAATCTCTTCTCCACAGACATGCGCACTGTCACATTTCCTTGTGCCTTCTCCGCCGACGATGACTTTGATGCCTTTTCAATCGATGCCTTTGATGCCTACACCCCCCCTCTCTCTCTCTTCTCAACTTCACTCAGCTTACTGCCATCAGAAAAACTTTGCCATCAAAAGCCACGGCCCCTAGCATTTGATTGGACCGTTCCTGGTGCGCGGCCAGCCGTCGCCCGTCAACCGTGCCTGTGCAGGTTTGCATGATGTGGCGTCCGTCGTGTGAGCGAGCTAATCCGGGCAGAGAGTTAAGGGGGGGGGGCTAAAACGCCAAGCTAATGTAGCTGTGGAAAAGCCCATATTAATACACATAGATTCACTTAATGCTGTGGATTACTGTCAGGGAAAAGCGGGCTAAAGACCAGGCAATGACCTCGGGTGGCACAGCTCGAGCCCAGAGGCCTGGGATAATTGGGACTGACAAAAACATGGAGGAGGACTGATAGGCGCTGGATGGATTAGCGGTGTAAACCAAACGCCAACTGGCAATTAGGCGACCAAACAGCACGGTGTGTGTGTGTGTGTGTGTGTGTCTATGTGTGTGTGTATAAGTGTTCAATATAATATGTGTGTGTCTGTGTTTGTGTGTGTGTAATGCGTGCAGAGAAAATACCATAGAAATGAAAAAAATAAATAAATAAATAAATACTTAGAATACACATGTGCGTGTAGGAGAATGTGTGTAGGAGTGTCCTTGCCCTGCATGTGTGTGTGCATGTGTGTGTGTGTGTGTGTCATCTGGAGACAGATAAACATAAATTAAAGCAGAGTATAAAGAATAGAAGGAACGTAAATGAGAGAGAGAAAAACAAAAGAAGACAGAGAGAGAGAGAGAGGGAGAGGAGATACGGCGCATTCTGGGTGACCCCTGACCTTGCCCAGCTGTCGAGAGGGAGCCGTTCTTCATCGCTGCTTATCAATTATCCTCTCTCCTGCCTTGTCACCTTGTCTCATCATTATGTATTGTGCTCGCTGACGATTGACTGCACCCCGAGTCAATTACCAGTAATTAAAAAGCCTTAAAGAGGCCTGACAAACCTTTACTTCCTCCTTGTCTTCACTGGGATGGGGGGAGGGGAAGTGCCTTTCACTTATCATGTAAGCAAACAATCTAGAAATGCTCGGAAAATACTTCTTGAGCGTTTGTGTTGTGTGTGTCTGTTGATTTGAGTGAGCAAGCCGAGTGGTTGTGAATGCTGAACAGTCGAGCAGGAAGACACTAATTGGACGGACCTTGTAGCCTGGGGAGGATTGGAATGCGTTGGTCTTTTGCCATCAGTGACTGTATGTGCATAGCAAATGGAGCATATTGGAAGTGTATACATGCATTAGTTATACATAAAGACACATAATTATACTTGACCTTTGATACATTTTGTCCAGATATCTATATTTAACTAATAATTAATCTAATTTCATTTGCCATGGCATTATTATGTCCCCAGCTCCTCTCTCTCTCTCTCTCTCTCTCTCTCTCTCTCTCTGTCTTTCTGTCTCTACCCCCTTCACTCTTCATCTCACTCTCTGTCTCTCTCTCTTTCTCTGTCTCTCTCTCTTTCTTTGTCTCTCTCTATCCCCCCCTCTCTCTCCCTAGCTCTCTTTTAAATGAGAGAAAAGGATCTAATTATGGACAGATTCATATCTTATTAAAACCCTTTCTTCATGGCTGGCTGGCTGCCAATCTCATCTATGCCCAGTTTAATGGCGGAATTCAACTGTTACCAGGCCGTCATTAAAAATGCAAACATATTATTTATCAAGCCAAGTCTCTCGCAGACCGCGGTCAGCATTCGCGTGGCAGCCAACTGAGCGATGCCCACACTGATTATCATCAATGTCATGTGTTGTTTTGTAGCTTTTGGGGAAAGGTACGCTTGTGTTTGGGATCCAGCTTTTTACAGTTGGCAGAGAAACAAGGCTGATCAAAGTGTTGATAGAAGCTGTAAATATGACAGGCTTTTTCTATCTCTCTTTTTTTTTCTTTTGAAAAAGACAAAAAGACAGGATTCCAGATGAGTGGTATGGAAAAAAAGACCCCAAAAAACAGACAGATTATGGGGGGGAGGGGGGAGGTTAGAACAGAGTCAGATTTGTTAAACATTTGTCAGAACTCTAATGAGAGGAAATTCATCCATCAATACAAACTTTCCACTTTTTTTTTATTCTATTTTTTTCTCCCTTGCAGCAGCTCTGATGTGAGCCAGCTCCAAAGAGAGTGGACGCTTCAGAGCGATCATCTATCACAGCTGGTGGTTAGTGAGGGACAAAAAAGCACTTTTTTATTGAGTGCCAGGGCAAGTCCTTTTATATGCCATGGGTAGCAAACCCCAGTGTTCCTGTCCTGTCGACAGCACCATATGAAAAATGGCATTTATAAATATTCACACCGTATAAACAACTTGGTGCAGGAAGGGTCTGTCCTAGCTTAACAATGTTGAATGTTTGACTATATATGTAGGTGTGTGTGTGTGTGTGTGTGTGTGTGTGTGTGTGTGTGTGTGTGTGTGTGTGTGTGTGTGTGTGTGTGTGTGTTCACTGGAGGCCTTTTGGCAGTGCCGTTCTTTGGCAGTGTGTTTCCACACAAGGTAAGAGCATCATGGTCAGGCCTTAGTGACAATGTGAGTGTGGGATGTGGGTGTCTATGCATTTTTTTGTGAATGCCTTTTGTGTGCCTGTGTTTCTGTCCTTGCACTTGTGCTGTGTACGGAAAACTCCATCCTTGATTCTTTTCTTGTGTGTGTGTGTGTGTGTGTGTGTGTGTGTGTGTGTGTGTGTGTGTGTGTGTGTGTGTGTGTGTGTATTCACTGGATTCTGTCTGGTCAGTGTGTGGACCAAAGTCTACCGACTTTCTGCAAAGTTCAGTTAGAGTATGTTTAACTTCTGGTTGGTAGGCACTTTGCTTGAAGTATAGAGGCTGCTTTCAATAAATCGAAAATAGTTGGGAGGGTATATAATGTTTACTGTTCAGGCTCCAATATTTTCAAAGAGCAGCCATGTATAGTGCTATAGCAAGGAGCTATGCATAGCCTGGAGCTATGATGCAGCCAGGCTAACATGCCGCATACAAGTACATTCATAATCCAGCCTTATTTTCTAAATCAGGGATGTAGTGGTGGCTAAATGCAAGGAATCACAGTTTACCCACCTCTCAAATTTTAGAAATAGAGTTCATCCACTTCTCAATAGAATTTACGCATCAAATACAACTTTTATCATTGCCAAATTCCATTACATTATCATAATCTAAAATGTAATACCATAGCAATAATCTTTCATCATCAAACAATTTTTTTCTTCATATTGTGACCCCCTCTGCAGTGATCAGAAAATTCATATTTTACCCACCTCTTAACTATTATTATTACCTCCGAGGTTATGTTTTTGCCGCAATTTGTTTGTCCGTGCCTTTGCCTGTCTTTTTGTTTGTCTGTGTGTTTGCAACTTTCCAGCAAGAGTTACTGATGGATTTGCATGACATTTTTTTTTACCAGAAGTGTGTCTTTGACCAAGGAAGGATCCATTCAATTGTGGTGATGATCCCGAACAGGATCTGGACTCAGGAAATTTTATAAAGGATTCCCCACTACTGATAGCTATCAGGCCCATCTGTAAACGCCAGAACTGCAGGGGGTACCAGTGACCATATTGCCTTGGCGCAGGTCTGCCCTCTCCAAGTGCATTTCTAGTTCACTACAACACAACATTAAACTGCCGTTGTCTTGGCACCCACCTGGTCTCCAGAGGAATGTTGCTGTTGAGCACCCAGTTGTTGCGGTTCATCTGGGCGCTGTCATTCTGCACCGTGCCATCTGTGCCCTGGCTCTCCCGCTCCCTGGCGTGGCTCTGGGCTGGCATGGTGCTGCGCTGCAGGGTCACGTGGGCATAGGGCGCCGGGCGGGCACAGGTGCAGGCGTGGGGCGGCGGAGGTGGAGGCGGGAGGGGACGGAAGGTGAACTGTGTGGCTGGACTACTGGGGTTGTCTAGAGAGATGAAGGGATAGAGAGAGAGAGAGAAAGAGAAAGAGAGAGAGAGAGAGAGAGAGAGAGAGAGAGAGAGAGAGACTTTAAATAACATTACAGTGACAGTGAAACTGAATTTCTTTTTTGGAAACTGCACTAAATGTTTAACAAACTAGACACCAACACACCACATAGTACATGGTCACAAGATAAGAAAGGCAGATAAGTTTGCTTTTAGAGGAAGGGAATAAGGATGAGTTTGGGGATAGACTCTTGGGGAAATGAAGCAGTCTTTTGTTGAACAAGACCACTCCAGTTATATTGGAATGAGTAAAAAAAAAAAAAAAAAAATGGAACAGCAATCTGTCGTCAAAATCAAATTCAATATTCAACTTTTAAAACTCAAATATTTAAGCCAGCCATTATAGTCGGTTAATATTTAACCATGAAGTAATAATGTCCATTATCATAAATAATAATTTCTTTTTTTTTTCCGGACAAAAAAGATGGGTATTATGATGAATGGATTACACACACACAGTACAGTGCATATGACACCGGGGCAGCTTTAATGTCACAGCACTCAAAGCTCCGTAAACATACGCACCAAATGGCAATATTATTATTTGACTCATCCATTCCCATGTACATCTGTTTCACAAACATTCAAAGTGAAGCCACAAATCTCTTGGGCAGCTGTGCATACAGGATGCTGAACACATGGCATCCGACAGGTTAAATAGTGGCCAGCGACGGCAGTGAGGTCTTTGCTGTCGTGTTATAAGAGGTGTCTATTTCAAAGAGGGGGCTCTGTGGCCCAGTTTAGACCCCTCAGTCAGACAGCTTCATAATCTTGGTGAGCCGTATGAATCGGAGCAAGGGGAAGCGGTTTCTCTCAGGCTTAGTGGTGGTGTGTGTGTGTGAGTGTGTGTGTGTGTGTGTGTGTGTGTGTGTGTGTGTGTGTGTGTGTGTGTGTGTGTGTGTGTGTGTGAGTGGGGGCTGCAGTGTAAAAAGCAGAGGCACCAGATGGTGCATTTGAGAGCTTATCTGCTGCAGCTCAGAGCGACGACAGCCAAAGTGCCATAAACTCACCCAATATGACTTCTCGGCGACACACATAGACCAGCAGCCCAGGCCGGGCACAGGAAAACAGGGATATTATTAAATAGTGAATGAGACGCCGCTGCTGCGAGCTGCCAAACACCGCCACCGCCAACGCCGCCGATGTAGGCCAAAAGATCCCACGGATTTGCGACGACGGCAGATCGCGTTGCAACCGCAGCGCAGCAAATGTTTGCTCATGTGGACGACTCTGTCAACAACTATTTAGCGGTGACTGATACACTTTTAACCTCAAAGGGGTCACATGCGTGACGGTTGTTGGTTCAGAAAACATATGGCAAATGTCATAGGTGTGAATAGCCTGCCTCATTGGCTAAATGAATCATTTAGTCAGGCACCCACAGGTCCCGGAACAGTTCCACCACGCACAAACCAGTGTTCGGTAATGCCACACATAAGCTAAAACTGTTTTAATGGAACATGACATTGTTTCCCTACTCCTTCTCGGCTCCAAATGCCAATAGGTGGTGCGAGGGCTCTGCCAGCGCTCTTATTGATGCTGAAAATCCTTTTTCTTTCACACGTAGGAGGCTGGCCTACACAAACGTCTGTGCCGACCGCATTTCTGTCAGCATGACCGCAGGGAGTTTGTGTGTGTGTGTGTTTGTGTGTGTGTGTGTGTGTGTGTGTGTGTGTGTGTGTGTGTGTGTGTGTGTGTGTGCTATGCCAAAAAAAGCTGAGGCAGGCCCCCCCACAGGGCTGGCGTCTGTAGATACGCCCTCTGATGATGTAACGCTCTGGGATTTCAGTTTAGCTAGACTACCCCCCCCCCCCACACACACTCACACACACACACACACACACACACACACACACACACACACACACACACACACACACACCATATCCCACTCGCCTGACCTTGATTAATGGTAATATTGGAAATAACTTGTGCTCTGATAAATAATTAAAAGCAGTAAATTGGGCTTTTTCTGGACGAGAGCAAGACCTTCAAGGTCCATGAAAGCTTTTCTCTTCTTCATCAAACCCCCTTTGCTTAGCCAACACCTTACAGTACAAGACAGCAAGAGACTAAAACTTAGAACTTAGAACTAGAACTCGCTTTTTTTCTCCTAGAGAGGATTCAAGCAGATCTTTGCTTATATCTCCAATCCTTTTTATTATATTTTGTGACAATGGAAGGTTTTCCCGTCTAATTGAGAGCGTCAGTTTCTTTCTCTCACTGTGAGTGAGCATCATCTTTCCCACAGACGTCTGCAGCAGCAGCAGCAGCTTGTGCTATCTTGGTAGACACTGAATCAGAGGAAGCCGGGGGAGAGGGTTGGACGTAGAGTACAGTACACTGCGACAGTGGAACACCCTGACATTTCAACCAACTATTGGCACTGTGGCTGACATGGCATTAGGCCATTTCCTTATTTCCTGTCAAATAGAATCTTACTGAGGAAAGGTAAAAAAATAAAAATAAAAGCCATCTCAGCACTCACATCCCCCCCAAAAAAGTCCTTTAAATGTCGCTAACCAAAAACTCCTTTCTCCCTGACAACGATAAAAGCCTTTGCGTCCCGGAACCTTCCGCGAGTGACGCATGCGCTTCCACAATTCCCTCTGACACAAGTGCAGCATATGTAAATCTTCTCCGTGACGCCTCCACAGTGGTCCAGCAGCAGTCCCATTAGAGGAGGGCTCACAGTGAGACGTGTGGAGCCACCTGGCCATTACAGGAGACTGATGAAGTGGAGCACCTGCAAATTCCCCTCCTAAATGTTTAATGTCCGTCTCGCATGCCGCTGAGGGGACGGGAGGGTCGGACGCCAAACAATCCGGCAAATAATTCATGACAAACCTGTCAGGATGTGTGGCTGCGGGCTGCCTGGAGTAGCGTTTTAATATGTGAAATGCAATCAGGACAGAAATAAAGATGAGAAAAATTGAAGAAAAAAAAAGAAAAAACAAAGAGTGACAAGATGAAACAAGAGCTCATGGAAGATGTGCGATCTCAGAGAGATCTGGGTTGTACTCTCTCTCTCTCTCTCTCTCTCTCTCTCTCTCTCTCTCTCTCTCTCTCTCTCTCTATCTCTCTCTCTCTCTCTCTCTCTCTCTCTCTCTCTCTCTCTCTCTCTCTGTATTTTGGTATGTTTGGGAGTACAGTGCACAGATGCCAGCCCTTCTGCATGTGGGAACTAT
Organism: Sardinella longiceps; assembly: GCA_027497455.2. Classification (NCBI taxonomy): domain Eukaryota; kingdom Metazoa; phylum Chordata; class Actinopteri; order Clupeiformes; family Clupeidae; genus Sardinella; species Sardinella longiceps. The sequence continues at coordinate 20,823,417 of JAODXP020000030.1, read as the reverse complement.
CTTCTTGCAAACACAAGCCTGTCTGAGGCAGTTGACCAGGGGATGTGAGCTGCACATATGGTTGCACAAGAGTTTGTGGATATGGGAAGACAGCACTGAAACTGGATCATAGTTCACTGAAAAGGCAACAAATAATAGTTTAGTTTACTTTACATACTGCATAACACTAAAGAGATCCATAAAGATAGATTTTTTTCAACACTAGGAAACCAATTCATGTGCTTGCAGAGGTAGCGTCCCCATCTAGGGTTAGGGTTAAGGTAGATCCTTCCAGGTAGTGCTGCCTGGAAGGTGCCATTGAGCTTGTTTGCAAATGTAACACATCAACAGATGACTTGAATCAGGCAATGATGGAGAAAACCTTGCTATTGTAATAATGGAACCCTAAAAAAAACATTTTACATCAAGGCATTTTGAAACAGATGAATCACTGATTAATAATACTTTCAGATGTATGATCATGTGTGTGTACTGGCCCTCTAAACACTTGATTCAGTCCAAATTAGTTAGCACTGTCTTTCTTAATTAGGCTATTTACATCTGTCAAATTTCCCATTGATTGACAACTAAAATAAAAGCTTCAGAATCACAGACACGCATTCAGTCTTATGTGCCACAGAGAGGCATTTAAGACCTTGTTTAACACAATTAACGGTGAAAAACAGCTGCTGTCATCTTCGACTGACACAAATGCAATGTTTTATTCATGTTTTATGTTGAGTTTTCATGCTCGGTGTCTGAGAAAAAGGTAACGGGTAGAGACTTTTATTTCAGAAAATGACACATTCATCTAGGCGAAAGATTACGGGAGCGTAATTTCCCACAGGAAAGCAGACTATCTAAGTCCTCTCATAATTGTGTAACATTTACTCCAGGCAAAGTTTATTTCCCTCCCATTCTAATGTAAAATAAATAATTAACCTCTTATAAAAGGTCATGCTGTTGAAATTGGTTTTCTTTTAAAGCACTGCTAAGACACGGCTCCTGTCTTTTGAAACATGACATTTTTAATGAACATCCCCTAATGGAATCAATAACCAAACACATAACACGTCTACATACACACACGCACATACACTCCACAACCTTGGCTTTACCATCGCTGGATTTAGCTCTCCTTATTGGGTAAATAACTCCCAATTGTTTTTGATAATATTGCCTTGGCACAATGGGGCGTTTCAACAGTTGACAGCTCTTCAGTAATCTCCAAAGCTGCCGCGATTAATGTAGATGTGCTCTGTTTTTAATATTAAACAACGCAGCCCTTTGAAGATAGCCTGCTTGACGTCTTCATCAGCAGCTCTCCATCAGCCTTCAATAAGGATTGCATTAGCCCGCTCTGCTCTTCAGCTTGGGGGTATGTGCTCAATATCTCCCTACACATCTCAAACACACTGCACGCGCATACTAGCAAACTGGGCCTATTTTAACTCACTAAACACGCCGCCCTTCAAAACAATAGCTTGTGATATGATAACATATCATTACAAGGCATGTTGGTGTGCATAGGCTAATTATGACTGATTAGCAGCGCTACATGTAGATGTGACGCTACAATAGGGTTATGTAGATTTCATGTAGCTTCTTTTTAGCATGGTCGTTCCAATGCCTGACATGAAAGAACTGTAGGGGTAAGGTGATGTATGTCGGGCACGTCACCACGGAAATGAATGGCTATGCCCGTTGCTTATAATTGATGGACACAGAGTTATGGTCATTAGCATAATGAGCTTAGCGCCGAGTTAATTTAAACAAAGAAGAGCCCACTTGATATTCCCTGACCGCGGGCTAATTTGGACCACACATGCCGTTCATCACCTCAGAGTTTCACTGACGTCGGAGACGACAGTAGTCACCGTATGGCAGATTACAATGGCGAGTGTCGAGCAAAAATCCACATGAAGAGAGCGGAGCCGTTTAAGCGTTTTAAAAAGACACTGTCATGTTTCCGTTAAGCCGGTATTATTCAGTCGTTCTGCTACGCGCTAGAAAAACATGACACGATGAAGGTGCTCATATTAGACGACCCAAATCCAACATGAGGCTTCTACAGTGGGGTACAGTGATAGTAATGTGTGAGTTTAAAGCTGCATATTTCGCTCAAAGTGTTCGAGGTCCCCAGGGGGGCAAGTGCAGTGTTCCCTCTGGGACTGCAGCAAAGCACTTTATTCTGCGACTCTTGTCAAATGCTGCCGAGTATCTCTCTCTCTCTTTCTCTATCTCGCTCTCTCTTTTTTTCTCTCTCACTCACTCCCTCACTCTCTATCATGCTGTCTCTCACTCTGTCATACTCTCTCATGATATTCCCTTGAAACCATCAAATAGTGATTTCTTCCCATCTTTCGCTCCACTATAACATAACTTTCCATCCCCCATTCCGCTCTTTTTTCTTCTGCCTTTCATTTCTCTCTCTCCTCTCAATATCCTCGTTGCTTTGCATTCTTTTCCTCTTTCAATGCCTGCCACCTCTATCCCCCCTCTCTCTCCCTCTCTCTCTCTGCTGGCTTAGTCAGAGCGGTACTGCAGGGTGGCCATGTCATGCACCCCGGGGCCCGTGTCAATGCCACCTGCTTCCGAGGTGACTGGCTGGGCCGCTGTCCCCTGGAACAAGGACACCCTGACAGGGCTGTCTGAATGCCACCCAAAGCGGCCGGAGCGAGGGCCGCTGCTTGGGTACCGCTGATGTGCCCGCCCCGCAGCCCTGAATATGCATTCGAGATAATTAGATATGACTGACCGCCAAGTCTTCAAGTTCAGGAAATCATGGAAATGAAATAATAATAATAAAAGAAACAATAAAACAAGATGTGAAGTGTTGTATTCAGCAGTGTTGAGCATTGCAATTTTTGAGTCCTGTAGCTGGTGGGCATGGACAGACCAAAATGGAGGAGGTAAGAAAAAAAAAATTAGCAAATGCTACAATGAAAAACAAAGAGCGGAAAAAGAAAGAGCCTAGAGTTTAGGGCAACACGGTGCACACAAACACGACAATTTCTATTATCAAAACACAGGGGGGTGAGGAGGCAAGCGGGGAACACAGTAATTATATTTTCTTGCTCGGAGGGGAAGCGTATCAAAATGCATGTAAATTTATTCCGTGACTCCATCAATGGCTGCTCCAGTCAACAACATTAGCTGTGAGTGCTTTTAAGACAAGTCATCTGAGTGTGTTGGAAAAACAGAGAATGCACACAGGATTAGCATGTGCCAGGCCTTTGGGCAGGCCCTCACATAACCAGGGTAAGAGAGGGAGGGAAGGAGAAGAGGAGAGGAGAGAAGGAGTGAGAGAGAAAGAGAGGAAGTGGGGAGGGGGGGTTAGATAGAAGAAAGAAAACAAATCATTTCTTCATCTTTCCATTTGTTCACTCCACAAACACAGCAGTAAGATTGATTGAGTTTGCCTCTGGAGATGATGGCCCCAGAGACGTTTAAATTCACCACACTCTGACTTGTTCAGCAACAGCTTGACTTGCCACTGTTACATCCACACCTTTAATTCAGAATCAACTAAATGCAAGAGCTCAGTGCCAACCACTGCATCAGTAGAGCTAGTAAAACTATTTCAAGCAATAAACAGGGCATGTACTGTAAATCATTTGTGGCAATCACGCTAATAATGTACATGAAAATGACTGAAAATTAAAAATTAAGGATAATCAAAACATGTCTGTGACAAATAAAATGTCAAAATACAGTAAAGCACTAATAGAGTAAAATTAACCAAACAACAATAAAATTACTGCTATCATCACAAAAATAACATAATTATTATTTTGTCATATTTCATTTTGCAAGTACTACTCAAAGTTTTACTGAATGACACCTATTAAAGCAAATGTGTGGGAAATTATGGTTGATCACATCTCTTGCTTGCCTAACGTTAGGCTATACTATACGATGAAAAGCTTTTGGCCAATTAACTTGCTGACCTGCCAAATTTAGCAGCATGTAAATGTAGGCTAAATGGCACCATATGTACACACACAAGGTGTTTTGTTGCTCCTCCCACTTGTGAGCTATTATGACGCATTTAGAGGCATAACCGATGCAATGTTGAGCTCATTAGCCTGAGCTGTGCGATTTAATTTGAAGTTCTCTACTGTATTTCTCTCTACTTTGTCTTCTCTGTCTAGTCTGAAGTTATAGCAGGCTAGCATCACAACTTGTGGTAAAAAAAAAAAAAAAAAAGATGAAGAAATCGGGCCACCCAAAGTTTTCAGTTCAGATTACGGCTAACAAGAATAATTTGAAGGATGGTCTAATGGTGCAGTCATATGGTGGGATTAATCAAATCACATAGTAGCTGGGTCTTATGGGCCAGGGTATACAGCAAGGGTATACACACCTGAATAAGACATCAAATCTCCATACAAATACAGAACACAGAACGTCTCCGAAAAGGGGGAGTTGAGGGGATGACATTTAAAAAGGGGGAATTGAGGAGAGGTTTTTGGCTAGGCAAGAGTTGTGTTTAAATGATGAAAATATATAAAATATAAAAAAATGAATGTAAAATAATTCCACACACATCTTCCTGTGACATCTACCCAGGGGTCAATGGGGTCGGACCACCGTTGGTGCCAGAGGCCAGGTTTTAACAAGGTGAGTTGAACTGTGTGTGTGTGTGTGTGTGTGTGTGTGTGTGTGTGTGTGTGTGTATGTGCGTCTGTGTGTGTGTGTGTGTGTGTGTGTGTGTCCGTGTGCATGTGGTGGGGTAGTGGGGGTGTCACTACACCTCTCACCTTTCCCACGGCAACAGCGGAGTGTTCCGCTAGGATGCGCGCACCTTTCAAAACAGACACGCTACAAGCGCTGCTCTGCATCAACCTTCAAGCGGCCTTCTGGCACAGGGCTGCACTCAAGGTGAGGTGGAGGCAGCATGTGTACAGCATGAGGACATGGGTATCACACACACACACACACACACACACACACACACACACACACACGCACACACACAGACACACACACCTGCACACACATGTTTACAGCTCTTTCATTTAAGACACGTTTCTCATTTATTAGCGTCTCTCTTAAGGGTGATGACCTAGATTTTAATCATGATAATTATCCTCTAAAGTTTGCAAACCATTGACTGGCAGTAGAAATAGAAATATCATATATTAGATGTTTTGTTTGGAGTCTCTCATTATAACAGCTGAGATGCATTCATCAGGTGAAAACACTCAGAAAAGGTGATACAAATAATCAGAAAGAATGATATAAACAATCACTCCGACATGGATTTATAATGTCTAATAATCTTTTATGACATTTAATTCACTGCTATAATATCAGATTATGCCTCTTATTTAAATAAGCTCATCTCCACTTGAATCACATCAACAAAATAATTAAATTGTTTTTGTGAACTATAGATATCTAACCTACCTGTATCTAAGTAACCAATCTGCCTATTACATATAATCAGCTCAAACATTGTCAAAATGTTTGTAAATAGTCAGAAATATCTGTATGTATATTTGTTATTATAAACATATTGGAACTATGTAATCTTCTCGCAAGTAATGCATAAGAAATGCAAGGATTTACTTCACTGTAAAACTTTGCAATGTCTTTCTAAGCAAAACAAAGGCCTAATGTTATGACACCTTTCATGATAAACCATAAACATCCAAAGCTTTAAGTACAAACCAACATAAAAGATTATTATCTAATTTTTACCATGGCATATTGGTGGCATAAAGGTTACAAGCAAATAAAACATCTTAATCACAATCCATTAAATAAAATTCACTAGTGAGGGATCTTTTAGAGGCTGCAGCAAAGGACAACAAAAACACATACCACAGCACATACATAATATCCCTATAACATCCAGTTATATCCCATACTTTACATACAAAATCCGCCCTAAATTAATTCAAAAGTCACAAAAGTCGCATTCTGGAATCATCTCGGAATGATGTGCATAAATCAACTGAAATGAGCTCATCGGCACACAGCTGCCGTTGTCCCCATGTTGTAGTGGTGGTGGTGGTGGTGGTGGTGGGCCACTGAGCGCACTGAACCAAACTATCACATTAATCACATGAGACACACAAGTTAAGCTCTGGCACTTACACTAACCCCTCCGGGCAAAGCCTGATCCTCATTCATGAGGAGAGACACACTGGGAGAGAGTGATGGAGAGAGAGAGAGAGTGATGGAGAGAGAGAGAGAGAGAGAGAGAGAGAGAGAGAGAGAGAGAGAGAGAAGGGGATGAGTTGGTGGGTGGCTGAGGATATGACGAATGAATTGAATATGAAAACTAGGAGGAAATCAGGCAGAAGAGGCCGCATCTGTCTTATCAGAGATGGGGGCCTGTCAATCAAATGCCATCACTGCACATTATCTCTTCCTCGGGACTGACAGGGTGCTATGACCGATCCCTTTCACCCGTCTGCCCGCCCGCGATCGTCTGCCACGATGAGACGCGTTGGCCCAGCACCAGACACCAGCCATTAGAGACAGCAGCGGCTGAGCCTGGGGATTGGCTCTGGACAGTCACAAGAGCCACTTATCGCTATAGCTGGAGGTGACTGCCTGGCCACCCCACCCCAACACAACGCCCCACCGCACCGCAAGCATCGCTCACGCTCCATGCATCTGGGGAAGATGACTACCTGCCAGCTCTCTCTCTTGCCCCTCGGAGGCAGATGAAATGCATATGTTCACCAGAACTGGCTACCCCACTGGCTTTTCAATGGAGTGTTTTTTGGGGGGAATGGTGTGTGTGTGTGTGTGTGTGTGTGTGTGTGTGTGTGTGTGTGTGTGTGTGTGTGTGTGTGTGTGTGTGTGTGTGTGTTGGGGGTGTGTGAGTGGGTGGGTGGAGGGTATGTAATTGGGTGGAGGTGGTGGCAGAGGGAATGTGTGTGTGTGTGTGTGTGTGTGTGTGTGTGTGTGTGTGTGTGTGTGTGTGTGTGTGTGTGTGTGTGTGTTGGGGGTGGCTGTGAGATCGACAAGCAGATGGATTATAGTGAGAGAGCGTTTGAAGTAATATGTTACGCCCTGCCTGCATTGGAGATGGGATCACAGTAAACGCTAGCAAAGGAATGGAGCTAATCAGAAGTAAACACAAACATGGGACCACTAATCGCCTATAAACACAAACAGATAAACACTCTGGTTATGGGCTCTCCCCCCAGCCCCCGCATGTTTCTGTGTGTTTGTGTGTGTGTGTGTGTGTGTGTGTGTGTGTGTGTGTGTGTGTGTGTGTGTGAGCAACTGAGTGCATTTGTGGACAGCTCAGGCAAAAACGTGACTGTGACTATGTGTAGCAACTGAATCATGCTTCTATGACTATCTGCATTAATATGCCTGTGAAAATGTAGATTTGTGCATGTTTATTTGTGTGTATGTGGTATGTATCACAACTGTGTGGGTGTGTGCGTGTGTGTGCGTATGTCTGTGTGTGTGTGTGTGTGTGTGTGTGTGTGTGTGTGTGTGTGTGTGTGTGTGTATTAGTGACTGCGTGTGTGTGTGCATGTGTGTTTGTGTGGCTGTGCGTGTCTGCGCAGCCTGTGTGTGTGTGTGTGTGTGTGTGTGTGTGTATTCATTGGTGTGTGTATGCGAGTTTCCACTGGCTAGCGAAGCGTCCCTGTGTGAGTCCCTCCCCTGCGCTCCCTGAAGGGCTGCCTGTGATGTGGACAGTGTGACAGGCAGGCGGAGGCCGCTGGGGCCTTTAATGCAGTTTGTAATTGTAAGTGTTCCTCTTTAATAAAACACCTCACTGTTTGGCCTGCCCTTAATAGACCGCCTGCCTGCCTGCCTGCCCGCCCCGCCGCCTTCCCGGCCGGCCGGCGCACACAGTCTCCAAACCCTCCACGCCATGCATTATTCAGTGGCCATCACTGACACTCCGTCACTGATCACTTTATGAGCCCCCTGCTCGCCCACAACACACCCCTTCCTCCGCCCAGACATCCATACACACACACACACACACACACATACATGGTCACAGTTGCATGTCATGTTCTTTCCTCTGGGAGGGGGGGTGGTTCTTCTCTCAAATCCTTTCCACTTCTATCCTTACGCCTAATTTTAGGAAAAGGCAGGAGGAAGAAGAACATGTGGATGAGAGAAAAGAAAGAGGGAAGATGGAAGAGGAGGAGGTGGAGGTGGAGGAGGAAGAGGAAGAGGAGGCAGATGTGTGGTGGTGGTGGTGAGAGAGACACATCTGTGTCGTCATGCATCTCTGTCTCTTCTCCTCCTGCACATCTGTCTCCATTTCTCATCGTTTTCCTCCTCCTTCTTCATCTCTCCGTCTTTCTCGGACTATTCCTCCACGTCTCACTCGTTCTCTCTGGTTATCCTTTATGTCTGGCCCTCCCTCTGTGACTTGTCTTCCCTCTCTATTCTTTTCTGTCACACCCTCTGTTTTTCTTCTCTCTCTCTTTGTCTTTCCTTCTCTCTCTCTCTCTCTCTCTCTCTCTCTCTCTCTCTCTCTCTCTCTCTCTCTCTCTCTCTCTCTCTCTCTCTCTCTTTCCCTCTGCCTCTCTCATTCTATCACTGAGCTGACATAAAATAGGTCTGGCATGGAGGCCGAGATGAGAAGGACAAGAAGGAAGGAGGGAAAGAGAGAGATGGAGGAAGGGAAGAAAGGCTGAGCGAGATAATGAACGCAAAAGAGAGTGAGAGAAGGACAAGGGAGATGGAGGAATAAAGGGAATGAGAGATTGAAAGAGAGAGAGAATGAAAGATAGAGGAAGAGTGAAAGAGGGAGAGGGAAAGGAAGCAGAGAGGGAAAACAGATGGAAGGACAGAGAGAGTAATACAGGGGAGAGAGAGCGGGAGAAAGAGAGCGAGGGAGAGAGAGAGAGAGAGAGAGAGAGAGAGAGAGAGAGAGAGAGAGAGGCCAGGGCCATGGGCCGACTAATAGCTGCTTAAAGGCCTAGCAGATCTGTCAGCGGCGGCGGCGTGTGCTTGTGCGGAGGCGGAGTGGGCCAGAGGCCCCTCTCCTCGACCCCCCTTGAGTGATGTCAGCGAAGGACATCACCTCTCGCGCTGATTAAAGCCGCGCCGCCACTCACTGGGAGCGGCTAAAAATAATGCATCAGAAGCGGAGCGGAGCGGAGCGCTGCACTGCGCCATCAACGCCCTCACCCCACCACCCCCGCCACCGCCACCTCACCCTACCGTCACCACCACCAGCCCCCCGACAGCCATACCACCCCCACTCTCCCCCTGCTGCTGAGAAGCCTCTTGTTTGTGGTGCGTGGCCGGCTTAAGCCACTCCGCATATGGGCCTGGCTGATAACACGCGGTATAAACCTCAGCTAAGCACACGAGTCGCGGCCACCATCTCAAACGCAGCGGCACGCGCCACCAGCGCTAGATAAAGCGCTAAATACCGTGATATATGCTAAATGCTGTGATATTTTTTTCTTCTACGCAGTGGTATCCACAGATCGTATTACGGCTTTTGTTGTATTACAGCGCATGAGGGACTACACATCCTCCCTCACGTCCCGACTCGGGAAAATAAAGGGGGGGGAAAAAGGCATAATTAAAATTATGGAAAACAAGACAAAGTCGAACTGGAGCGTAGCAGGCTAAGCTACCAACCCATGTGGGCTGGGAGGGCTAAAGATGGGTCCTAGTGAGCAATAGCCTTAGTGTGTGTGTGTGTGTGTGTGTGTGTGTGTGTGTGTGTGTGTGTGTGTGTGTGTGTGTGTGTGTGTTCAAATTTACCTCTGTGCATGCATTCAAGTGCTAAAGAAAGTTGCTTGTCTATATGGAGGTATTTGTTGGCCATGTATGTTCACATCTCATGGGACAGTGCATAGATGTGTGGTTGCGTAGATGCGTGAGTGGGTGTGTGTTTGTGTATATGTAGCTTTCTTAAAGCGTTGATGTTTGTGCGTCTCATGCTTGTCAGAAGCTTGTACTGTACAGTATATTCCCACATGCATTCATGTGTGGGAGAAAAAAATGTCTGATCAAATGGTGTCGCAGATCACAGAGGCATGTTGCCAGTACACACACACACACACACACACACACACACACACACACACACACACACACACACACACATATCACAATGCGATGGAAAGAAATGTTTACTTCCTCGTTATGCAAATCAGGTGTCTTAATGGGAGGTTCTGAAGTCAAAAGGAGCATTTACTATCCGACCACCCCGGCGTTTCAGCCTGATTTAATGGCTCTGCCAAAGGTCTATTGAAAAGGATGACAAATGTTGATGAGACTCCAGGCTGCAATAAACAGCTGTGAGATGAATTCAATACCAGGAGAGAAGAGAGAAAGAAGTTAGAGGGGAAAAAAGGAAAGAGAGAAGAAACCAAAACGACAAAAAGAAAATGAAGACAGGTGGTTTTTTTTTTTGTTTTTTTTTTTAAGTATTTCATCAAACAGAGATACCTCAAGACCTCTATGAGGAAAACACTTTCAGGACATATGCAAAAAAAAAAACATATTTAGGTATGATGTATATTGGCTATAGGCATTCATTATGTAGGAAAATAGAAAAGCAACAATTATCCAGACTATGAGTTTGGTGAAAAGAGCATTGAGAGGAGAATCTTTTCAGAGCCCTTCCCTTTTGATGTCTGCTTATATGCATCCTGCCAGTTGCATGCAGGGGTGGAGAAAAGCCACAGATAAACTGAAGATTGGGAAAGCCGGTTATAAATCGCAGTTAATATACCAATTTTGCAAAAATAATAGCGGCTCTGAGGTTAATACTCAGGGGCGGAATATCTAAGGGATTTTTTTTTTTTTCATTATGCAAAGTGATCAATACGGTTTAATTCCCTCTTTGTGAAACCTAAAAGTCTCTACAGCCTCCAATTGGGCAAAGTCTGGGCAGACACACACATAACAAAAAACATTGGGGCACATCACAGCTCTGTCAGTAAACCCTCTCTTATGACTGTTAGTACTTTTCAATTAGCCTTGCACAATTAGCCTTGCACTAAATGACATACAATCTCCAATCGATGCCTCAAAGAATTTCCCACTGCTGTCCTTGCTTGTGTGCCACACAATATCAACACTGCACTTGCAGGGGTTTGGTGACCCTGCAGATGTTTTGAAGATTTGTCGGTTATGAAAACACTATTCCATCCCTGGCTTCACATCATCCAAAAAGCCTAATTCCCACAGTATGAAGCCAAAGTTGCAGAGTTAAAGAGCGTTTCCACAGGTTTTGTTCCTTCTGATGGGGATGGGGGGGGTGGGGGGTCTTCTGCTTCATTGAGCTTTCCCAGCATGCTTTCACACCGGGATACACAACGTCAAAAATGAAAGAGGAGGTTGGGGAGGGGAGGAAGAGAAAAAGCATGGAAAAAAATCCCTCTGATTAACATCAAAGGGTTTGATTGCACTGCTTAACAATCAGGGCCTCCACTCCGTGTGCCGAGAAGCTGCCATTTCAAACAACAGGGAGGATAAGGACAGGAACTCCGTAGTGAGGGCTAGTGAAGATTGACCTAAAGTCTCTTCAAAGCCGTCTCTCTCTCTCTCTCTCTCTCTCTCTCTCTCTCTCTCTCTCTCTCTCTCTCTCTCTCTCTCTCTCTCTCTCTCTTTCTATCTCTCTGCTGCTCTGACAGGCCTTGCGTAATGTTTGATGTCTGAGGTGTCTGGGCTCGAGCTGTCTGCTCCAAGCCAATGTTTTGTTTTTAGAGGCCGTGTTGTGTCCATGGCCGTCACCCTCAGGGCAAGGAGGCGGTGAAGATACGATGACTGACCAATAAGTCTGGCCAGGTTTAAAGGAAAGATAACTCATAGGGACAACCCACTCACAAATAAATAGAATATTATTTTAGATTTGTTTGTTTTTTTTGTTGTTGTTTTTTTTTTGCTTTGTTTTTTTCCTCTGAATAGCATGCTATTTTATCTGACACTCCTTTCATTATATACTTCTTTTAGAATAAGGTCACAGTCTGTATACTTAAAGCCTGTCCCTCAAACAAGTTTCTTATTCCTTGGTGAAAAACATTGATCAAATGATTGTGTGTGGATGCTTCAAAGGTTCGGTAGGCTATCTAATTGTAGACCTGTTCATTGATTCATCAAAAATGTATGACATGACATGTAGATGGGGTATAAGAAGCAATGGGCTATTTTAATTAGTCCAGGGGTCAAAATAATGATTGCATTCTAGGAAGGTGGTGTTGGACAGATAAAGCTGTTACCTTTCATGCCATCTGTGTCATTCTCTGCATACTTATACAGTAAGTACTATTGAATTAACCCTTTGATACTTTTTGTTATGCTGTTCCTACCTACTTCTTACTCAGTACTTCAGGGCCGTCATTTAAAGTGTTACTATTGTTTACCACAAAGGAACAAAAAAATGTGTTGTTTTTTTTCAGAGAAGATATGATGGGCCATGGACATGAACACAATCAGTCTCCATCACCTCACAAAGTAATCCAGGAAATACCTCCTGGAAAGCCAGTTTGGTCATGCACGTCCAGAAGGACAGACACACACACACACATACACACACACACACACCATACACACACACCATACACACCACGCACGCACAATCCGCGGCCTCTGATTCACAGGACATTACGATGGCAGCTATTTCAGGCCATTAGCTCCGTAAAAGATTCAAGACGTGAAGAGCATGAATCTCATCTCGCTCTCCGAGTGCTACAATGGATGAGGAGACAAATGGACGAACAAACGGGCAAACGAAACAAGCGTAACGCTTTCGCTGCCTTGCCAAGACGCTCCTTGCCTCGTCCCAGTACTAAAAAGCTGACGTGTGGGCCCGTGACAGGGACATAGTGTCTATGAAATGCACCTCCCCTTCACACACACACACATACACACACACACACACACACACACACACACACACACACACAGCTGACTGCTGTTTGGGGGCCCCTAAAATGCGTACTTTTCTGATGAAATGTGATGCCTGTGCTTTCCTGACAAGCCGAAATAAATCTATCCGTCAGGATTTATCAGAGACGGCCCACACGAGAGGAAGCAGAGGAGTAGCGTAGCGGCACTCATTGAAGACGAGGAGGAGGATGAGAACGAGAATGAGGACGACGAGGACAAGGATGAAGGAAGTGCAGTGGCTTTGCCGTTGGCTGGCTGAAGGAGGCTCAGGGATAGGCACAGGGCCAGACCAGGAGTACGACACACTCTTAAAACAAAGGCGTCTTTCGAGGGCCCTTCAGAAAAAAGCTTCGTGACACCTCGAAATACTCCGTCTCCATCGGAGGATGCTTCAGGGCACTGCACATGCTTTGAGGGAGAGTCGCCGCCATCATTAGCATGCAACAGCTTTTCCGACATGTCAACACTCGAGAGAGGAAATGTTGCTAATGAAACAGAAGAGAAGAGGCAAAAAATGTGAACGAGACACAGGATGGAATGGAGGATAATAAGCAGGCGCTGGAGAGGATGTGCTTTGACTGTGTTGAGTTCTCTCTCGCTGGGTTCTCTCTGGTTCTTAGCCAAACCTCCTGAGACCTCACACTCTGTGCCCATGCACAAACCTCATGCTGATCAGCAGCCCAGGAAACACAGATAGAAAGGAGAGGAAAGAAGGAAAGAGAAATGGAAGGGAGAAAGAAAGAAAAGGAGAAAAGAAAGGGAAAAATAATTCAAGTCAAAAGAAAGAAAGAAGGAAAATGCACAAATACAAACAGATATGTAAATCTAATTCAATTTTGGGGCAAACCACTGACACATTATAAGCCAAATAGTAAACAAACATGATGGATTATACTGTAATACCATGCACCAGAGAAGAAACAGATGCATGCAAATATTCCCCTCACAGAAGCAGAAAGGAAACAGAATGGTTACCTCAGCTAAAAGATTTTTATTCTGCGGAAGGTAAAAAAAACAAAAACGATAGAAGCTCTGGAAGTGCTGGATTTCTGTATCTGTGCCTCCCTCTCCGGCCTCTCATATAGATCCCAGAGCCAGAGACAAATGGGGACATGAGTCTCCCATTACCAGTCTCCCATTAATCCCAATATCTTTACAGTTACAATTAGCTACTTAGCGCTGGCTCGCCACAGCGGGATAGGATGGCGCTTTCATTTAATACTGGAATCAGGTTGTTTCAGAGAGCCGGGGAAGAGAGGGATAGTTGTGTACACACACACACACACACACACACACACACACACACACACACACACACACACACACTCACATAATCAGCCAGGCAGGCAGCCAAATGCCATATCTACCAATGATGGGTGAAACACAGCTTAGTCATATATCTGTGGGGTTTTTTTATGAGCCCAATCTATCACATCTACACTCTTGCCTTTCACAGCGCAGATGGCCCCCCACCTTCAAAATTAATGTATTTTTAACCTCATCGCCAAATCTCTGCTCCTACTTCTGATAGGGATCTGTGGGCTTGCCTTTTTTTTTTTTTTTTTTTTTTTGCTCTCTGCTGTCGTGGAGTAGCCTACGCTGTAAAAGTAACCACATTGCACCAGTGCGTGTGACCCAAGGGTGCTCTGCAGTGACAGCGTGTCCTACAGGATAACAGTAATTAAACTGCCTCGGAGAATCGGACCAGGAATCAAAAACTCTGTAGTTTACAGGGTTGCAGGAAACGTTAAATGGCGAAAGTCAAACAGGCTTTGGAAATACCCAAGCACACACACACACACACACACACACACACACACACACACACACACACACACACACAATCACACATATTCAGGTAAACACACAAACACACACACACACCTCTCTCTAGAACTGAAATATGGACAGCATTTGAAACTATTTGTTTTGTTTTTTTTTGCTTTGTTTTTGCGTTGCTTTTTTTTTCTTTTTTCCATTCCTCAGCGATTATTTGCTACCTTTAGGCAGACATTCTGTCTCACTTCCAATCTCAGTTGTTTGTCTCACTTGTCGCCACAGAGAAAAAACAAGAGTGAGAGAGAGAGAGAGAGAAAGAGAGAGAGAGAGAGAGAGAGAGAGAGAGAGAGAGAGAGAGAGAGAGAGAGAGAGAGAGAGCAGGCGAAGGAAGGAAGGAAGGAAGGAGAGAAGGGACGTCATTCATCGGCTCTGGTCTCCACATGCACCTCATCACCTCCTGTTCCTCCCGGTGCTGATGGAGACCTGATTATCGTTTTGGAGAACGACTCCAACAGCTCCAGCACGATAAATTCCCCCAACCTTGTGCTGCTGGCTGGGCTTTGACTTGCTTTGGACTGGGAGCAGAAGAGAGCAGAACAGGAGGAGAGAGGAGGGCAAAGCAGACGGGTGGGCAGGAGCGGCAGTCACCACTACTGAGAGAGAGAGAGAGAGAGAGAGAGAGAGAGAGAGAGAGAGGGAGAGAGAGCGAGAGAGAGAGGGAGAGAGAAGGAGAGAGAGAGGGAGAGAGAAGGAGAGAGAGAGGGAAGGAGAGAGAGAGCTCCACTTGCTCGCTTCGCCTCTGCCCTCCTTCAGCTTGATAAATATTGCATGCCATGATTTCTGGGCAGCATCGGAGATGGGGAGCCTGATATTATAGCCCAGCCCCGGCGAGTCCTGTGTGTGTGTGTGTGTGTGTGTGTGTGTGTGTGTGTGTGAGAGATGATGTATTGTGTGTGTGTGTGTGTGTGTGTGTGTGTGTGTGTGTGTGAGAGAGAGAGAGAGAGATGTATGATTATGTGTGTGTGTGTGTGTGTGTGTGTGTGTGTGTGTGTTTGCCTGCTTTTGGCTATGTACAGTATGTTGAAGGATTATGAAAGTTGTATGAGCATATACGATTTTGTGAGTGTGTGTGTGTGTGTGTGTGTGTCTGAGTCTACAGGTGTGGCACATGCATGTAAGAACATGTGCTTTGATTATGTGGGTGCATGTGCCTTCATAGTCATTGGTACAGTATATGTACAGTGTGTGTCTGTGTGTGTGTGTGTGTGTGTTTGTGTGTGTATATGTGTGTGTGTGTGTGTGTGTGTGTGTGTGTGTGTGTGTGTGTGTGTGTGTGTGTGTGCATATGCAAAATACAATATATTTTTTTGTTTTTGCTCTTGCATCCATCTGTGTTTGTATATGTGTGCCAGTTCATCCGTCTGGGTGCCTGTGTGTCTCTGGTTCCAATGCATCTGACAACAAGAATGCATCTCCTATGCTGAGTGATTGACAGCAGGCTCATCTGTCTGTGCAGGGTCAGAACATACGTTTCACTGTTTCAACACTGACACCAAAAGACATAATGCTGACTGGAGTGTGTGTGGGTTGGGATATGCGTGGGATGGATACTCTAGGCCTGCATATCTCTGCATATGTTAATCATTCCTTTCAATGTGTGGGCATCTCCATTCTTTTCCGTTTTTTTTTCCATTCCATTGTTTATTTAGTTATTATTTTATTTTTATTTTTTTCGTTCTTGGTTGGACACCTGTCGGAGCCGTCGTCACTGTCCTCGGCGCTTTCCGTGCCTCAGGTGTGGGAGAGAAAAGAAAACAGAGAAGCGATGCGAAGGAGCCTCCGCAGACAGCCCCCCTGCCACCCACACACTTCCAGACATGCCTGCCGCTCAAACAGGGTGAGAGAAGACAGACGATGGGACCTCTGTCAGGATCGATGGAAAAGTTGCTGCGAAGGAAACCTGAGTTGCTCCATTTTAAGGTGAGCCATGATACCCCCCCTCTCTGGCCAACTCAGGAGCTAGCTAGTGTGAGGGAGTGGGTCTGGAGGAGGTCTACTCTACGCCGTGAAGGACGAGGCAACGGGCCAGGTGGCCAAGCACAAAGGCTGAGAGATGCTGAGATGGGGTATCCCCTCCAGTCGCAACACCAAAGACTGCAGTAATTGGATTTGGGATGAATGTGTTTACAATGATCCTATCACTTACCTCCATTATGAGAGACAGACCGACCGACAGACAGACAGACGGAGTGCACTTTGAGCAGACAGACAAACAGCAGCAGATGCCTGCTGTGTGCCAAAACATAAGTCCCCGATTACTTTGCCTCCATATTAAATCCAATATATTTAGAGATACAATTAGTTACTTAGCTGGGGGTGGGGGGAATTTAATACATGAATCGATACATTTCAAGGCCTCTGGGCAATGGTGAATTGCACACACACACACACACACACACACACACACACACACACACACACACACACACACACAGACAGTTTGGACACCTTTAAGTACAATCTGAAGATAAATTGAGTGAGAAAACAACAGCAGAGAGCAGCCTGCTACACCATAATTGCCCACAAGACTTCCATAATCAGCATATGTCTTGTATAGAGTGTTAACTGTGGCACTCAAACTCAGGGGAGGACAAGGGAGTCTGTGTGAGTGAGTAAGTGAATGAGTGACTGAAAGAGAGAGAAAGAAAAAGAGTTAATGAGAGAGAGAGAGAGAGAGAGAGAGAGAGAGAGAGAGAGAGAGAGAGAGAGAGAGAGATACTTTTAGTGCGAGCATGTGTCTACCGGGGTGTTTTCTGTCAGACCAGTGGAGTGCGCTGACAACACCTGCAAGGTGACGAGCCGAAGACATGTCACACACTCACTGCATTCCCTCACAAGCAATCTGTTTCTCTTCATCAAACTGCACCAGTAAGGACTACTAGCTTACTGATAGTGTAGCAATGAAGAAGATCCAAAGTTTTCACACACACACACACACACACACACACACACACACTCACAATCCCACCCCCAACCTCGCACACACAGACACACACACACACACACACACCCACACACACACACACACACACACACACACACACACACACACACCCAGTCATCGCTTTGACGGCAGTTTACTCCTCCCCTCTCCTTGAGGAACAGTGGGATACGAGTTGTGAGAAAACTGTTGTGTACAAGCGCTGTGGTAGCTGTCACGGTGTGTTCAAACCCGGCTCACGTGGAGTGATTTTTGTCGCGTCTCTGACAGCTATCTAGCGCTTTGATGATCTCCTTCTGAGATGCGCTATGATGTCAGATGCTAGCGCCAGGCAGGTTTCTCCACAACACACTCACACAACAAACTGTAAACAGAACTGCTTACAATATGTTGCAACTTTAGGGCAATACCCAACATGAAGAGATTTTTCCATTTTGTTTGCTCGCTTCCGTCTCCGTATGAACAAAAAAAAAAAAACCTAGATTTGTTTGTTCTCCTCCAACACACACGTGATTTACGAAGCACGTGTCAATAGATACAGAAGCAGACAACCATGCAGTCGAATGCTACTGAGCAATCAGCAGTGTCTCTCCAAGACACCATGCTTTTATCAACCTTCCAAATCACGGCGGCTTGGGCCGAAAATGGGCCATTTTAACTGGAGTGCAGAGCATCGCCATTTTCTGTCATTTCATCTGATTGCCACTTTATTGCGCCACTCTTCGTATCTCCAAATTGGATTCGACATGACACCTCTTGTCTTCTCTGGAGGGCCCAACGAGCGGCGTGTCCCCAGTACTTCCAGAGGGACGCTGGATGCTCACACACAAGGCATTTTAACTGGATAATAGAGGTGGGGGGACTTCCCAAAGCTCCTTCTCCATATCTCTCCAGGTTGGAGAGAAAAGTGGAATTTTTTTTAAGTTGCTTCTACAGATAGCGGGAGATTGTATTGTGATATAAGTCTAATTAAATTTGGAGGTGTTTGTGCCACAGCAGCAGCAGAAGGATCACAAGAATTGAAATTAAATGATTTAAAGAAACTAAATTATTAAATTAGTTTAAAGAAACTGAATTATTATTTTTCTTCTGTCCATTCAAGTTTTCCATCCAGTCATTGTCATTTCTCAGACAGAGATATAAATAAATAAATAAATGAAAATAATAATGAATTAACGCTACAGGAGAGGCAAGAGAATCTAATGCTTAGTGACTTTCCCACTTACAGTACTGTGCTATGCTACAGCTGGTAGTTCATCCCACGATGAGCTGTTATGATCCCAATGACAGCCTCTCAGTAATCTTACTGCTGGCCTGGTGACAATACAATAGGCCTGGCTGGCTATTTCAGGTAAGGCTATCATCACACAGGACCAAATTAGCTGCACATATCCTCTTTATATAAGCCCCTGAACAGATCATTTGTCAGCGCTGCAATGCTAAACTAATCATCCTCGTACATGTGTGTGTGTGTGTGTGTGTGTGTGTGTGTGTGTGTGTGTGTGTGTGTGTGTGTGTGTGTGTGTGTGTGTGTGTGTTTCTCAGTGTGTGGAGAAGTCTGCCTGTGTGGACTGAACTCCCAACACTAATTGTCCATTCTTAGTGACAACTTGTGTTTGGCCATCACAGTGAGGAGAGGTGAAGCTCGGTGTGGTGCAGCAGGGCTTACGCAACAGATCGCACATTTTCACAACCGCCAATTCACTTTATTGCACTGCCCCAAACGAAGCAGCAGACAATGTAGATGTCCTGTGAACCGCTGGCAAGTGAACACCATTGTGTGTGTGTGTGTGTGTGTGTGTGTGTGTGTGTGTGTGTGTGTGTGTGTGTGTGTGTGTGTGTGTGTGTGTGTGATAGAGAGACAGAAAACAGTATTTTGTGTGTCTCTATGAGTGCGTTTTTCATTGTGTGTATTTGAGACTCAGTCTCAGTACCTCTGTTCTTGTGTGTGTGTGTGTGTGTGTGTGTGTGTGTGTGTGTGAGTGCGAGTGTGTGTGTGTCTGTGTGTGTCTGTGTGTGTGTGTGTGTGTGTGTGTGTGTGAGTGCGACTGTGTGTGTGTGTGTGTGTGTGTGTGTGTGTGTGTGTGTGTGTGTGTGTGCGCGCGCCTGGTGTTCTCTGACTTGTCTGCAAGCTCATGTTTAAAAAGCGACGGTAGCGGTGGCGGTGTCTGCCTGCCGCTGGCAGAGTGGACTGCGGGGCGGGTGAAAGCGGAGCTGCCACAAAGTGTCAATTATCAAGCCGGGCACCGCCGTGCCGCCCTGGCATGGAGCAGGGGCCAGTGACAGAACAAAGCGCCAACCTGCCGCGCCACTCTGCTCACTGGACAGCACTCCTGCCAAGGAGAGAGAGAGGGGTGGGGAGGACGGACTCTCTACCTCCGAGACCACTAACGACTCCATTTTGCAGTGTGGGTCTCGCATCGAGGCTGACTTTCACACGGTGAGATTTCAGAGAGAGAGAGAGAGAGAAAGAGAGAGAGAGACTGAAAGAGAGAGAGAAATAAAGAGAGAAATAGATGCTGCCCAGAGAGAGAGAGAGAGAGAGACTGAAAGAAAGAGAGAGCGATAAAGAGAGAGAGAGAGAGAGAGAGAGAGAGAGAGAGAGAGACTGAAAGAGAGAGAGAGAAATAGATGCTGCCCTCACTGCTGTTCGTCTCGGTGTTGATGTTTTTGTTTTGCTTTTGTTTTGTTTCTGGAATGGGCAATTAAAGCACGGCTAATAGCCTGCTTAGGTGCGAGCGTACAGCACACTCCACGCAGTACAGCATAGCACAGCACAGCACAGCACAGCACACAAGGAGGAGGAAGACTAGAGAGAAAGAAAATCAATCCCTCAAGAACAAAAAAGAAAATACAGGTTCTACTCTTAGTGTTGAATTCTCACTTAGTCTTTACTCCTCATTTCTCTGCTGTCACTCCGGGGGTCATTAACAGTTCTGGCAAGGAAAGATGGAGGGGTGTGTGTGTGTGTGTGTGTGTGGGGGGGGTAGAGTGGGGGTACGGTGGCAAGACTCCCACCCTCAGCCGTGACATTCCTCCATGCCAAGGTAAACAACTTAGTGACCCCTTCCTGTTTAATTCGGCGTATCAAGCCGGCAGCCGTACGTGGCAGAACAATTTGATTCTGCTAATCTCTTTGTGCGCCGCCTGAGCTATTGTTCCCACTCCGCCGAAAGCCTTCTCTTCTGTCACTCACTGCTAGCTTCTCATTTTAATCGCCTGAGTGTGTGTTTGAGTGTGTGTGTGTGTGTGTGTGTGTGTGTGTGTGTGTGTGTGTGTGTGTGTGTGTGTGTTTGGAGGGAGGGAGAGCTAAAAATGGCTTTCAGCCAGAACTTCAGTTATGTCGAAGGAACCAAATAAAATGAATAAATAAATAAGGGGGGGATAAACAACCATTCAAGAGTCCACAAATACCTCCTAGCATCGTGATTTCCAGGCTTTATCGCTCTT
>JAODXP020000030.1:20741907-20802256 GCA_027497455.2 Sardinella longiceps | reverse complement strand
TAAGGTCAGCTATGAGAAAGGAAGCAAAAGAGTGTCTAGAGAGAAAGACACATGGGGAGAAGGCAATGCAGAGTGGAGGAGATGGAGGGAGGGGGAGAAGAGAGAAAGAGAGAGAGAGAGAGAGAGAGAGAGAGAGAGAGAGAGAGAGAGAGAGAAAGAGAAATGCATACAGAGACACACAGAGACCCGTGGTTGCCATGAGACAGGACTCACTGACAAGGCTGTCAAAAGTGGTAGATAGGGGTTGTCATGGCGATAGCACCCATTCCCCGGTTGCAGCCCGGTCACCAGCCTCACTCTTCTCTCTCCTCCATCCGTGGACGCTCGAGAGCGACCGAATATCTCTTGGCCAGTCGATAAAAATGCACTTGTGCGCATTCCCCCGCCATTTTATCTAAAGCAATGTGAGGCCGAAGACCGAAAGCTCTGACAAGTGTCTCGTCAGCCTTAACAAGAGGAAACTCGTCTTCGCTCGATGCAATAGAAGGCAAGCGATCCCACCGTGGCTTACAGCCATTAGAATTTGAGTAAGTGGAAGTACCGTTGATCCAGAGCCTCTGAATACATTTATGACGTTCTTTTCAGGTCACTAATGTCTATTTCATTATTATGTATTGCCATTTAATTGCCAGGGGAGTCCTTTTCGGCACTAGATCAAGCTACCAATGTGAAGAGCTCCTAAATGTTAGTGCTGAGATGATCAATACCACACTGAGCAATGTTCTTTCGAGACTAATAGACAAATCCATTCTGACAGTCCCTCCGGGCGACGGCAAAACAGCTAGAGAATTCATACTACCTTTTCACCTTAAAAACTTTCACTCAGTGGAATATAGTTATTTTTAAAGAGGCTGGAATAACAATCGATATATTTCGGCAGGAGCAGGCTGTGAGATTCCGGGCTAAATGTTCTGGATATGCTCTACAGACAATCTGAATACACTGTCTCCTTTCCAACCTCCTGAAGCAACATTTTAGGTTGGTAAAATCAGGCTCAACTGCAACTCAGTCTGGGACACTCTGCTTAAAAACAAACCCAGCATAAAAAAACACTATGTGCTACACACTATGCTTGGATTGGAGGAAGTGTACTGGATTATAATCCCAGACTAGCTTTAAATAAATGAAAATGGGCACTTTCGTGATGAACAATCCAATCGCCACACACTTGGGAACACACTCCATCACTGACAAAAGTTACAGCAGGATTTCCTTAGTAGAAAGCTAAAATAGCAGCTTGTCACTGCACAGACCCTATGCCACCATGGCGGGGGACAGGGTAATTAATGAAATTACAGAACACATGGGGGGTAAAGGAGGGGACACAGGGGGTAACCCCACCTCCCTACACACACACACACACACACACACACACACACCACACCACACACGACACACACGCCTCCTCCCATCTGTGGTAGCGGGTTCGGAAGTAGTCATCAAGGACCGATTTAACATTTAAGATGATCTTTGATTCAGAACCATGACACACTGCAGGCTAGGCGCTGTAAGCTAGAAGATAAGGCTGGAGTCGTATGATTGCATCTATACCTTGGTGACTAAGGAAGCTAAAAGGCATTCCATCAAAGAATAGTCTGAAATCAAAACATCAGAAGATGTTCAGTGATCCTCGTGGGGGAAAAAAAAAACTTCACTAAAACTAAGTATTACAGAGTAAATGTCATTATTTCATCATAACGGAAAAAAAGTGTAAGGAGAAAAAAAGACTTTTATTCGGCGTAGGTGGGCCAATTTCACATTTCATAGTATTTCCTCTTACCTGTCTCTCACTCAACATGCATGAAACAAACTGTGAATTTTTAATTAGCGACAGTCTGCACAAAAGCACTTACAAGGGCTAAGAAACAGCAAGTTGGACATTAAACCCCTTCCACCTTTTCTTTCTCTCCCTCTCTCACCCCCTCCCCCCTTTCTCTACCTGTCGCTATCCCTCTATCCCTTTCTCCTATCCCCCTCTCCCCTCGTCTCCCCTACGCTGTCTTGTTCCTGCTATTTTGCCCGTTATGCTGGCTAGCCCTGCTGCCTCCACTGACTGCTCCCTCATTAAGCGCTAAGGTCAGCGCCTGATTGAGTCAGTGTAGCGTCCTGGCCAAGCTGATGATCTCCGGGAGAGAAAGAGAGTGAGGTGTGAGCGAGAGAGAGAGAGAGAGAGAGAGAGAGAGAGAGAGAGAGAGAGAGAGAGAGAGAGAGAGAGAGAAAAACAAAGACCCAGCTCCTTAACAAAACTACTTCATACCGTGAAATAAATGCCATTATCACTGGCACAAGTGGAGAGAAAAAAAGTAAAAAAAAAAAAAAGAAAAAGAAAAAAAAAGAAAAGGAATAAATGAAAAAAATACTCTTTGGTAAAAAAGAAATGTCCTCACAGATACAGTTATGTGGTAGCAGATGCCAGCCTGCCAAAGGTAATACTCTTACCTGACCAAAGCGTACATGCAGCATATGCAAATCAAGCTAATGAAGGAATAAATTAGCACCATGCTTAGGAATGCGGATCGCCAAGAGGTTGTATAGCGGAGAAATCAGAGATGCCGCTGTTCCTCCTCTCTTCCTCATCCTCTCTTAAAGGTTTCAGAAGCCATGAGTCATTCTCAATTTGCCAGGGCCAGCGCACCCTATTCCCATCCCCGTCCCAACAGTGGGTGTGGGTGAACATACAGTACTCGTGTTGCTTTGAACCACACCGATTCGTAATGCATGGAGATGGATATGTAATCCAAGTCTGCCGGGACGCAGAAAACAATATGTCTGAAAGAGGTAAACTTTCAATGAACCTCCCCCTGGTTGGCCCGCCGCTGCTCGCTCGCTCGTTCGCTCGCTCGTGCTTGTGTCTTCTTTTTTATTATTTATTTAATGTGCAAATCACATCCACATCAATGCCATCCTGGCAGCCGATTGTTGTTGCCATAGATTTGTCAGCAGAATCCTGAGTCTCCATCACTCCCCCAGCTATCTGTCCCTGAGGACAGCTGTGACTTACTTAAACCAAACAGATATTCTAAATTGAGTTGTCAGCTTCTATCAGAGGGGGAACAAAAGCGTTCCTGGCATTTTGAAGCTCACATCATTAATAGGGTTTTTTTTTTTTTTTTTCCCGGGGTGCGAGGTCTTTTGAAGACACAAAGAAGACAGAGGGCAGACGGACATGAAATGCAATCCTCCGTTTTCTGTAGTTGCGGCGTTCACATTTGATTTAATCTCCTTGTCTTTCTAATTCTAACCCACAGCCTCATCCCACTACCCCCCACCCCTTGTTACACACACACACGCAAACACCCACACATGCATGCATGCATGCACACACGCACACACACACACACACACACACACTCTCTCTCTCTCTTCCTTTTTCTACCTGACATTTTCGGCGATGAGTTTGGTAATAGGTGAGAGCACAAATGCCCAGGCGACTTTGTTGTGCTGATGAAAAAGACAGAGGCATCAATAATGTAAAGCCTGCTCACGTAGGATGGGCACGGATGGACTGGCCTGCATTCGAAAGAGCTGGACGTCCGCAGGGAAACTGGAGGAAGGAGGGCTGGGGGGCTGGGGATGAATTGGTTGTGGTGGTGGTGGTGGTGGTGGTGGTTGCGGTAGTGGTGGGGGGACATGTTTGGTGGTGATTATTTGGTAGCTTGGCAAAGCTATACTTTATCAGTCTGCTTTTTATTGGCTTCAGAAACTCCCTCTTCCCTGCTCTCTCTCTCTCTCTCTCTGTCTCTCTCTCTCTCTCTCTCTCTCTCTCTCTCTCTCTCTCTCTCTCTCTCTCTCTCTCTCTCTCTGGGAAGAAGTCAATCCACAAGAGTTGTAGCCAGCCAATTAGTGAGCGGCGAGGATTTGTTGATCCTATTTAATTTTCTTGTCAATATGCAACGTTGCTAGTGCCCAAACCAAGGGCTACACAACAAATGCAATCGAAATATGGCACCTGAAAATTGAGCTGGGCCCTAATGGCTTTGCAAGCCACTCACATCATCAGACGAGACGAGAGTCTTTTCCCCACTGTGTCGAACACACACCGTATTAACTAACTCATTATTCCTCCTTTTATAAAGACTGCCTTAAAGTCGGAAACAAGAAAAGATATTTCTGTGGAGTGGGGGTAAAAAAAAAAAAAAAAGACAACAACCTATCCTGCGGTGTCTCTGAGAGCATACTAACCCCCTAAGACAAAGATAAATGCTCTCCGCCAGCGAATCTCCACTCCTGTATTACGGCTTTCGGCCGACCCTGGAATGAAAATAAAGGCGGATGAAGTGGAAAGAAATAAATATATAAAGGAAACAAATGAATGAATAAAACATGGCGAAGACGCAGGCCTCTCTCTCTCTCTCTCTCTCTCTCTTTCTCCCTCTCTTTGTCTCACTCTCTCTCTCAGACTGATAATGCCAGCGGTCGCCCCCCCTGGATGCCTGTGGCAAATGGATTATTTTCTAATACAAAGAGTACAGTCCGACATAAAGATCTGATTATCCTGCGCCCTCAACAATCTCCTGCCTCCACTCCAGGCGTTTCGGACGGCAACGGGGCACTGTGTGGCATGTCAACCAGGGAGAAAGAGAAGGAGGAAGAAATAGAGAGAGAGAGAGAGAGAGAGAGAGAGAGAGAGAGAGAGAGAGAGAGAGAATAGATGAACAAAGAGCAGGGTGGAGAGGGAGATAGATGTAGTGCTAACGTGAGAAAAGGAGAATGAAGGGAGAGATAAAGAGAATGAAAGACAGACAGAGAGAGAGAGAAAGAGAGAGCAAGAGAGAAAGAGAGAGAGAGAGAGAGAGAGAGAGAGAGAGAGAGAGAGCTATTTCTCTTCGGCAGCCCCAGCCAGGCTGTGTGTTTTCTCATTCTGCATGAGCCTTGACATCCGGAGAGGTGAAGAGGCATATCCAATCCTCTCTCTCATTAGACACGACCCTGGCAGGTACCCGCCGCAAACAAACTCCATCTCACGGCAATTCCCCCACGCTCAACGCCCAGACGCCCGCCTGCCTGCCTGCCTGCCTGCCTGCCTTACCGCTCAGATCCTGCCTACCGTTCTCTGACTCGCTCCACGGTCCCCGCGGCTAAGGCCAACGGGGGATGGGAGGGGGCATCCCTGGCAGGCTGGGATTGCATGCCTGATGCATAGAGCCTGTAGGGGGGTTTTGGAGGTGTGGGGGGGGGCACTTGAATACAAGTTGCCCTTGGGGGCAGGGCAAGAGGACAACAGGGCAACAGGTTTCCATAATGCATATAATTTGAATACTATGAGGTCTGCCCAGCATAGATAGCATACTTCAGATACAGTATCTACACACACACACACACACACACACACACACACACACACCTGCATTCACATGCAGTCATGTCTTATCCACATTCAACCCTCACATTTAGTAAGGGAAAAACACACACACACACACACACGCTTGTCAGTTTAAGAAATTTTCACTAGACTGGGTCGCAGGTGAGCTCTTAGGCTTTTTGTCTCTGAGACAGAATATCACACTTAGGCTCAGCGCTGGCGTTAATTATGCAACTCTTTTCACGGGATAATGCAGCATTCCGATGGATCCCCGCTCCACAGGAGAATGGCTCTCACGCACCCAGCATTGACTTTCCATTAATGGGTGGGAAGGATTAACTCCTGGCCTTCTCTCTCTCTCTCTCTCTCTCTCTCTCTCTCTCTCTCTCTCTCTCTCTCTCTCTCTCTCTCTCTCTCTCTGTGTGTGTGTGTGTGGGAGAGAGAGTGAGTGAGTGAGTGAAATTGTGTGTGTTTGTGTGTGTATGTGTGTGTCTGCGTCTGTATATTTGTGTGTGCGTGTGTGAGTGTGTGTATATGTGTGTGTGTGTGTGTGTGTGTGTGTGTGTGTGTGTGTGTGTGTGTGTGTGTGTGTGTGTATGTGTGCGTGCGTATGCATCTGGGAGAAAAATCTCAACTCACCTGGTACTGGATTACCTGCCAATACCACACCGAGGCCTCAGCTGCCCCTCTTCAAGAGCAGCCACTCATCCCTGACAAGCATGATCTGTGCCAGCCCTTGGTGAATTACCCAGCTCAAAACACACACACACACACACACACACACACACACACACACACACACACACACACACACACACACTGACATGCACACATATACAGTTTTTCACTCACACATGCTCTCTCTCTCTCTCTCTCTCTCTCTCTCTCTCTCTCTCTCTCTCTC
The DNA here is from genome assembly GCA_027497455.2 of Sardinella longiceps. Classification (NCBI taxonomy): domain Eukaryota; kingdom Metazoa; phylum Chordata; class Actinopteri; order Clupeiformes; family Clupeidae; genus Sardinella; species Sardinella longiceps. The sequence goes on along the minus strand of JAODXP020000030.1, from coordinate 20,796,050 downwards.
TCTCTCTCTCTCTCTCTCTCTCTCTCTCTCACTCACACACACACACACACACACACACACACACACACACACACACACACACACACACACACATACACACTAACCCATTCATAGACAAATGATCTCAGACACACACACACACATTGAACGTAATGCAGGAAAAGCGAGAGACCAAGGTCGAGGCTGAGCAGAGGTATCCTCCTGCCGATGGCTCTTGTCGGGAAAGAGAGATGAATGAACAGAGAGAGAGAGAAAGAGAAAGAGAGAGAGAGAGAGAAAGGAAGATATATATATATATAGAGAGAGAGAGAGAGAGAGAGAGAGAGAGAGAGAGAGAGAGAGAGAGAGAGAGAGAGAGAGAGAAAGAGAAGGGAATAGGAGAGAGTGGTTGCCAGTGAGAGAAAGCTTGGACATGTTTGGTAAGACTACACTCTTTCTTCTAAAAGCTCTAGTGCAGGGCTGGGGAGAGATGAGATGTGACCACATAGGGAAGAGTCTAAGTGTGCTGCTAATACAGCCTCCATGCTGTTGACTCTAGCCTACTTTTGGAGACACGGAGACAGAACTAGTAGCAGTCTCAATTAAATATATGCCACAGCTGAAGAAAAAAAAACATGAGTCTCGAAAAGAAAGACATTATCTTCTCTTAAAAATGTTTTTTTTTTTTTTCACCATCCTCCATATGGAAGTTGACAGGAATTCCGGAGCGCCGCAAATTCCGCATTAACCCCTGTCAACCCCTCGCATGAATTATTTCAACTGACCCGTGCCGGCCCGACATGCTTCCAGAAGCAGAATGGATGAAAGAAGAACGAAAGGACAGCGGAAGACAATCTGACTCCATCTCAGATATTCCAGCTACGCCTGAGAGAGGCAACATGGTGCAGATGGCATGGCGGAAAATGGGAGAACATTTAGCATATACGTTTAGCGACGCTGACCATAACCAAGCTGATGTTTCCCAGAAAAAAAAAAATATATAAAAAAAACACTAACACTTTACCACACATTTCTAATGCTGCGAGCAAAAAAGGGTTTCCCTTTCCCTCCATGGAAAGCAAATGTGACCATGCATACAAAACATCCTTGGCACTCTAGGCTTGGGTGACGTTCTGCCTGGCCACTAATACACATTAAATGAGTCGTATAGCTTTCACCTCACAACGGCTGGAGAAAAATATCATTAGAAGACTTGTGAGTCATGGCTACGTTCTGACAGGCACATTAAAGTGTACGACTGATGAAATATAAACATAGGGAACGCTAGGATATGGCAACCATTATGGAGAGCAGAGTACTGGTGGCATTCGGTTAAAAAGAAGCCGTCTCTTTTGTAATTTATTCTTATGGAATGGATAATATGGCTCAATTCCTCGGGCATCCATGTGTGTGTTTTTCTATGTTACAGTAATGATATGTATATGTTCTCTGCATACATGATGTTTCAAAGGCATATTAGGCAAATCTATGAATAAGATATTACAAAGTATGTCTAAATCAGTCAACTGCACACTGACAAGGAAGCAACATCAAGAATTTAAAGCATTGTGGTGTAGGGACAATCTTTGAGGAGCACTTTTGGATGAGACAAATGGAATGGCAAGAGGACGAGCATCCCCTCATTGACTCACTCATTCACTCAGTAAACTACTCTCACTCATTCACTCTACTACTGTCATTCACTCACTTCTGTCACTCACTCACTTCACTCACTCACTCACTAACTCAGTCACTCACTCAGTCCTCTCATTACTGTCATTCATTCACTCACTAACTACTGTAACACACTCCACTCACTCACTCCTTCATTCACTCTCACTCACTACTGTTTGATCATTCACTCCCTCACCGTTCTCGGCGTCGGACTTGCGCTCCTGCTCGGTGTCGGTGAGCGACAGCACAGAGTTGGCGCGGCTGGAGAGGCAGGAGCTCTGCTCCGACTTCACTTCCTGCATCCACAGGTGGAGAGCGTGGCTGGGCGAGGGGTCGCCCTCGGCCTCGTCCTCCTCCACGTCCGAGCCCATGCCCAGGGAGTAGCCCAGCTGAGGGCCCGGGCACAGCTCCTCCTGGTAGCTGGAGCCCAGCATCTGGGTCTGGGCCTTGCCAAAGTCCAGCTCTGCATGTTGGCAGAAGGGGCAGGAGGGGAATTAGGGTGAGCAAGCAATAACAACCAAACAAAACTAGAACAACAGCAGCAGCAGCAGCAGCAACAGTAACATCAATACAGTACATTCAATGAGACTATATAAAACTTTAAGATAACACACCGCGTTCTAAGCCACAAGGTGCCAAAGGGTCATAAAATGTTTAGAAAGAAGGCTCTGCACACTTGTATCCATGTAAAAATATATATATTTAACATACAAATATATATTAATCCAAGCTTTCGGTCACACAACTTTCATCAGGGCATTGTCAAGGCAATGAATTAACTAAAAAATGTAGCCTAGCCTGTATGAAACGTAGATTTTTCTGTCTCTTTCAAGCAGAGAGGTCAACGTGTTTCTAAAAAAAAATTGTATGATTATAAAATAATTGGAGTAAGATCAAAAAGGATACATTACTGTCTTACATTACATGTCTAAAAAAAAGTGTGGCATTATTCAAGGACAATCTATTGTTGCTGCTCATGTCATCATTATTGCAATTCTGTTTATTGCTGTCAAAACTTCATGTTCAAACTTTGCCAAAACATCTTTATCCTCATTCAAGGTCTTTTTGAAATGCTTATGATTGTAATTGTATTAATTAGCAATTTGAAAAAAAAGCTCTTTTGTTAATCCAAATAAAAAGGAATGCCTAATTTGGAAAATAAACGAAGAAGACATCTTGATCCAATTTTGATATGAAACTGTCTTTGTCTATTCCTTCTCTGTCTTCTCATTCTCAGAGAGACTTTCTCTCTTTTTTCCTTCTTTCTTTCTGTTGTGTGTTGGTCAAGATCAGTGGGATGGAAACGCGCAGATCTTTAATATTTCAAAGCAATGCCGGTGCTTATACACTGCCATCACAAATAAATCATTGACCCGTCCATTTGCAAGCACTTCAAATGACTGGTCACTGGCCTGAAGGGATTGAGTTTTGTATGTGTGGCATAACTATATTCCTGCTCTGTGTTTCTTTAAGAGAAATAATCAAATAATAAAATAAAACAGCTCTGCATCAAAAAAGACCTCCTCAAGCCATAACACTGCAGATATCTCAGCACCCCTTTGATATAAAGGCACCAAGCATCCATACATTTTCTCTCACTTCTCGCTGGCCTCTTGCCTACGGCTTCCAGGCCCCAATAACCCCCACTGCCAACACACACACACACACACACACACACACACACACACACACACACACACACTCATACACACACGCACACACACACACACACACACACCGCCCCCAACTGTGTCCCTGAATTAGGATTTAAGAGCGTGCCACGCCATTCGCTGACCCTGGGATTCACCGGGTCAGCTGGTGGAAATGAAGTCAGGCTGCGCAGCATCTGTCTTCGGCAGCGGCGAAGCGAAGCCCCGCCAACCCTAACGGTGGCTCGGAGCTGCGTGTCAGGGAGAAGCGCTAAAATAGCACGTCAACCCCGTCTCTATCCATAATTCATCCTTTTAAATGCTGGGATCAAGCTTAGTCGAGTGTGATGCCTGGTCTGGCTTGGTGTGCCCATCCCAACTGTAGTAGTAGGTGTGTGTGTGTCTGTGTGTGTGTGTGTGCGGGTGGGTGGGTCGGAAGGAGAGGGGAGGGGGGCGGGGAGATCTCTGAGGCTAGCGTGCGAGGCTTGTGGCCACGCAAGGATGGAGATCCTGCGTGCTTTTAAAAACATGTGGGTCTTCCTGCCCAAGTGAACGAGCAAAGCACCAAGGTAGCAACAAAGAGACCAAAAAATGCAAGACAGAACCTGTGAGTCTCATTACGCCGGCTGCCATCTTGACGAGACACCACCGGGCTAACGAGCAATCATTTCCCACAGTGCTGCCATTCACAAGGCAAGGAAGGCTGCATCATTTGCAGCCTCAGATGAAGACAATGTTGGATGCACGGAACTAAGGGAAAAGACAGGGTCTTTGAAAAAAGCAGTCCGTGGCGTTCTTATAAAAAAACATGCGGCTCGTTCTGGGCCTCCCACACGTTTGGTACGCTGGCTTCTGCCTGAGGAACAGATCAACATCTATGAATATTTACTTGCAAGAGGAAAAAGTATTTTTCACCCAAGATAAAATGAAATGTCAAATACATTTCAGTCATGCCTTTCCACACGGTTGGATTTTTCTGGATGATTTTTTTTTTCTCCCCTCTTTCAGTTTCAGTTACGCGTTAGAAAGTATTACAAATGGGATGTTTATCGCTGCCTGAAATCTCTTCATAACTCTTTTCCCTTTTTCTTTCTCTCTTGTTTCATGTTTTTTTTTTCTTCTGTTTTCTTCCCAGCAGCATTTGTTGCAGCTTGGGTGCTTGTTTTATTTAGAACATTCCTTACCCAGAGATCACAACAGGAGTACAACATAAGCAGAAACTCACAAAATGCTGCATTCTTCTGTCACAGGTAATAAGCTCTCTTAGCACATGGAATCAGCTCACACCTAAGCAGAAGCTTGGGTAACACTTTGCGGTAAGGGTACATGAATTATCATGAATTCATGCATGATTTCATTCATGATTCATGCATTACTTCATCTCTGAATATCTAATGACTCATCAGGTATTAGCATGAATTCATTGTTTATCATGAATGACCTCCTGCTGAAATAGCAGATGATCTTAAGCATTAATTACTCTGGGTACATCATCATGAGTCATGACTAATTACACATGATCATGATGTTTTTGTTCAAAAGAATTTGATATAATTTGATATAATAAAAGTACTTATTTAGCCTACTTTGGCCTAGTTCCTCATATCTATCCCTTACATCAACTAATTTTTACCAATTTAACCATGTCAACACTTTAGTTGAGGGGGCACAAACATGATGAATTCATCATGATCATGCTAATAATCATGACTCATGCTAATTAATCATGACTCATGATGATGTACCCAGTGTAACTAATACTTAAGATCATGTGTTATTTCAGCAGGAGGTCATTAATGACAAACAATGAATTCATGCTAATTCCTGATAACTCATTAGACTTTCAGAGATGAAGTAATGCATGAATCATGAATGATTTCATGCATGAATTCATGATAATTCATGTACCCTTACCGCAAAGTGTTACCGAAGCTTGGTATGATCTGTGGCCTGTTCTCCATCCTGCAGTAGCCCAGGCAAGCAAATAAGGGGATGCCTGATATGATGATGCGCTCGGTTAAAGATGCGTTGGGCGCTAAGGGTGTTCACATGCATGGGAGGCATAAGGGGATGGATGGGTGTGAGAGAGGTGCTGTCTATTGATCAAGCTCCACAGCACCTTTCTCAGCAGTCCTCTAATCAGTGATCTTTGGCTTGAGCGGATGAGACGCACAGGAGCAAATATCCATCAAAACCCCTAATGGAGACGCCTTTCTTCTTTCTTGTCTTTCTTTCTTCCTTCCTTCCTTCCTTCCATTCTCTCTTTCTTTCTTTCTTTCTTTTTTCTCTTTAGCACTCCTGCCTTTTTTCTCTCTCACTGTTTTTCTCTGCCTTTTTGTGTCTCGCTCTCCTCCTCTCTCTCTCTCTCTCTCCTTCCCTCTTTCGCTGTCTCTCTCTAACTACCTCTCTATTTTCATTAGATCCGAGGCCAACAAGGTATGAAGCTGACCCATTTTCAGAGCGTGAAAAAAAAATGACCTAGGGAAATAGCTAAAACACTTCCATCACACCTTAATAACATTGGCTTTCAGATTATGTTGTCTTTGTGGCAGCCATTTTGAGGCAAACAACAAAAAAAATGATGAGAATAAATCTGAAACTACAATCAAAACAAACAAACAAACACACAAAATGAATTGAAGCACCCAGGGCAGCGCTCACCTTGAGCAGTCTCACCAAATGTAGTCTGCCTCTTGCTCTGGGTGTTGTAGTTCAGACGGAGTTCCTGGCTATAGTCTGGAAGCGTTTCTCTGGAGGTGTACGACTTCGCCCGCCTGCGGCCATCGTCGCTCTCGTCTGACGAGCTGGTGTAGGCCATCTCCATCTCGTGGCGTGCCTTTGACAGTGGCTGGTACGGTTTGGAGTCCATCTCTTCCATGTCCGAAGAGGTCCAGTCAAATTGCTCACTCACTCATATCTGTGCTCTACAGTGGACATAAAGGAATCTAAGAGGACAAGAGAGAGAGGGGACAAGATGTGGAAAGGAAGAGAGAGGGAGAGAGAGACAGGAAGACAAAGAGAATGAAAGAAAAAGAGAGGGAGAGAATGATAGCCAAATAGAGAGAGAGAGAGAGAGAGAGAGAGAGAGAGAGAGAGAGAGAGAGAGAGAGAGAGAGAGAGAGAGAGATGTTATTTATCTGTTGGTCTCGATACTTTAAACACTGTGGCTGGTACTGATGCCATTCTGACAGGTGCCGATTTTTTCGGTTATTAATTCATGACAATGGCCCAGCAAGATCTTCAGCAGCCATTTGCATTATCAAAGCACCTCTTTTCACCCTATTTGCATTTCACTAAAGGGACTGTTATTGGTCCATGACGTTGGGTGGATAGATGTACCCGCCACAGGTTGAGATCAGCATTACCCTCAGGACACTGAATCCTTCATGTCAGGCAGCAGCCGTTCTAACTTTTTTTTTTTTTTTGCTTTAGTGAGCAAAAAGAGCCTTCCGGTGCCTTTGTTAACATTCCACGGAAGGTCCCTCCACTCGTGAATAATGATTAATCCGATCGCCTGAAACAATATCTGAAAAAAATGTGTCAAATATTCCCCCATTAATATTAGACGCTATAGCGTTCCCTTCTGCCACAGGCCATTAGAAACGGTTTTCGGGGGCAGGGGGGAGAAATGCCGCTAAATAGCACTTGAGATGGGGCTCATTTCTCATCGAGACAAAGTATGGCAGTGTTGACCTCTTCGGAAGGTCCTGCAATACTATATATCAAGCCAATTGTAGCTGGCCAGTTCGATATTATGGAGGTGCATTCGACTAATCACGTGTTTGTTCAGAGACACATTTACAACTGACCTTTCCGCAATGTACTTGATACCTTTATTCAGCATGACACACTGCCCAGCCACATGTTTTTTTCCACCATTGGATGCCGTTAGCGAGCTAAAAAAAAAAGAGAGAGATAGAGAGCGTCTACATTTCCCTAAATATACCCCCGCTGATATTTTTTAATCATACTTGAAATGAATGCTAATTACTTTTTTTTTCAGTGGCATACTAAACTCTCTCTCTCAATGGGCAACTGACGAATTAGAAATAATTTGAGACAAGCACAGCAATCAAAGTCTTCTTAATGTGCTCCCTTGCTTGCCTCTGCTGTTGCAAGACCACTGCAAGTTTGTACCCCAGAACTGTCTAGTTGACTAATTGGGTGTTAGACTTTTGTATGGGCCATTAGCGAGATGAGAGAAAATAAGCTCGCTTTGCCTGCCTGCCTATGCACAGCTGAAGCAAGCCTTGCCTTGGGTGTTTATCATCAACAATACATGTCTGCTATTGAGTTAGTTTTTTTTCTGGTTGTTTGTCTACCCCCCTAAGTCAGACTGTTGTAGATATAATGCTCCAACAAAACCATTGACACCTCCATTCCTGTTCTGACTGCTGCCATACATAACAAAAACAAACCCATGGATTTTTTTTTTTTTAACTGTGTGGGCAAACCAGTTTCTGTCGTCTTTTTTCCCTTCCTACTTGAAATGAATACATATTAAACATGAGCTGGGAATGCACAGCAGCGTAATACAACCCTGGGCCTGCTGTTGTAAAATTCACCATGGCCTGTTCCACACACTCACACTCACACACACACTCACACACACACTCACGGGGGCTGGCTTTGGCTAAGCGCTGCGAGGCGGCTCCAGGCGTTGGCCTTTGGTTGGCGCTCCGGCGCCTCACTTTTTCCCCGAGCCCGGCGCTATGAAGTATGCATGCGTGTTAGCCACTGCTGCTTGCTCGTGCCATGAGAGGGTCATTAGCTTGCACGGGAACATGCTAACCAACCCTACTTGCTAATCCTCCAGCTTAGGCGAAGAGAGGCATCCTCGGGCACGAAGAGTGCCGCAGAACAAAGACCCGTACATCAACATCCCCAGATACGATGCTTCAGGTCGAGAGAAATAACAATTTAACAAGCAAAGCACAAGAAGGTAGTTATGAACTTTGCACTGAGTGCAAATAATGTCAAATGCTTTCATTTGTAATCTCTTTGTAACCATGTGTAAACTGTTTTGAACCATTTGTAACCTGTTTGCAACAATCTGTAACCTCCTTTTAACCATTTTGTAACCTATTTGAAAAGTAGCCTGTCTTTTATGCAGCAGGAAGAAGCCAAATGGCAATCTTCTGAAAGACAGATCCTGGCTCAAGTATTGTTGTATTTCATCCATCATTTTCTAACATAAAAAAGTGAACACTGAACTGTAGTCAATACATCACTTCCCTGCAGATGGCTTTGAATAACACCTCCATAAGATCAATAAGCGAGATACATTCCCCCGCCTTATTATACATAGGACAAGAGCTATTAAAGGACCATCAACAATCCATGTCATTTTTTAAAGCTGTTTGCCCAGTACCTTCAGTGCACTAAACTCCACGGTCAGTAAATCCAGCTATGTATACAATTATTTTTTATGGCAAACATGTGTTACAAAGTCACTAATGAGTTTAAGCTGGTGCAAATAATTGAATAGTGATCATGACGATGCCTAATTACAATGCAAATGGGAATTGATTCAATAACTGCTACAACAATAATAAAAAGCATATTGCATAAGCCTGGCATTGCTTGAGGCATAACCCGACAAATGCAAATTGAAATTAAATTTTAAAACATCCGCAAGTTCTCATTCTTTCTGACTCTGGAGGTATGTTGGCACAAGCACAGAGGATACCCCCTCCACACACACACACACACACACACACACACACACACACACACACACATATGCACATACATATTACATACTTTCCCCTTATTTAGGGTGCCCAGCCATTCCCCTCCCCAACTCTTCTTCCCTGACCACCTACTCCCACACCCCTACCTGCGTCTCCCCCTTCCAGACTCCCCACTTCTATGCATTCTCATACCCAATGGCCCTTGCTGGCTGCCCCTCCCCTTGCTACCCCTAGACCAGCCCAGCCCACCCAGCCCCAGCCCCAAGCCCTACCCTGTGGAGGTCTGGGCCCTCTGAGGCCTGTTCCTTTAATGCCTGTAAGCTGTCTGACTGTGGTTATTCCCGCTAATTCTGCCCCACTGTGGGGTGCCCATTAGGTGTCTTGATTTCCCATTTTGATGTAACACCCACCAGCTTGTTCCTGGAGGCAAGCTCATTTCCAATGTTGCTACGCCTTAGCCATCCTAGCTCTCCTTGCACACCACCTCAAGATAGACTGGTAAGCCTCTCTCTGGCGCTACAGCTACACTACACGGTGTGTTCTCTCTCTCTCTCTCTCTCTCTCTCTCTCTCTCTCTCCCTCTCTCTCTCTCTCTATCTATCTATCTCTCGCTCTCTTGTGAAGTGAAAATCACAGACATAGCACATTTATATAAGCTCTGTTAGATCCAATCTCTCTGAGGAAGACAAGCCTAAATATAAAACTAAAGGTCCCCTTTCTTCCCTTTCATCAGAGAATAAACGGAGGATTTCTAAATGGATACGAGGTGGATGGTGGTTGGCATCATTGACAAGTTGGTATTGACAGCCTGACCGGGCATGTCATGCATAAGAGAAGGCTGCTGTGCTGATCTGAAGGCAGAGCTGATATATTTAGACATCCAGTTCCTCAGGAGGAGCCACAGATGTGAGAAATGCATCTCTTGTAAATACAAACCTGAAGAACAAGAGCATTTCATTATGATCAGCCATTTTAGGTCAGCTTAAAGGCTTGTTAATATAACCAAACCTGAAAATATAGCCAAACCAGACCTGAGGAACAAGAGCATTTTATGATCCGCCATTTTGGGTCAGTTTGAAGGTTGGAATACATAGCCAATGCCTAAGATGAATGTACTTCCAAGATGCCCGCTACATAACCATGTAACCATGCAGATTTTAACAGAACATTCTGTTCAAGGCAAACGAATGCACTATTAATTATTATTATGATGATGATACTCACAACGTCCCACAGGCTACAGCTCACAGCCATGAGACTTTGGGAGTGCGTTCACAGTGATAGCACAGACAAAAGTCATAAATGGCATTTCCACACAAATTGCTTTCCAATTTACCAACGCTACGGGGCTCCCGTGCGTTCTGAGGCAAATGAGAAGAATACGTTCTAATTTCGCATATGTCCAATGCATGGAACTAATTTTCTGGACTAGCTGCCATATGATCCATCAGTTTAATTAATGCAACTGTCTACTGCCTTGCTTTATTTATTCAACTTGGCCTCTGCCTTTGAACGCTTGAAAACAAGTAAAACCCAGGAGAGACACACTGCAAAGGTGTGGGCTTTCAAAGCACATCAATCCATAACGTTTCTCTAGCGTTTTATTTATGCGGTGGAAAAAAAAAAGAAAAAAAGAAAAAATCGATGGGGTTACACAATGAAAATGGTTGAGGGCGATATCTGGAACTGGGGCTATAGGCTGGGCTATGTATGCTTCTTCTATCACACCTCCTTTCAAGTGCCCTTGCCTCCGAAAGCCTTCAACAAACTAATTATGAAGTCTTAACTTGTTTTTAACTCGCCTCTGATTTCCCACAAGGGCACTGGTGGAAAAGACAGATAACATGGCCTAGACAGCTGTGAGAATTCCTCGTGTCACATCAATTAGATTTGACCGGACTATTAATAAGTGCTCTGTTGCAGCACGCCAAGAGGACAGACAAACACATCCTTGCTAAAAAAAAAAAAATAGATAAATAAATAAATAAACCTACGGCAGAGAAGGGGGACATACTGCACACACACACACACACACACACACACACACACACACACACACAATCTCCTGGGTGACTCAAGCCAGCATTATGTTGGTGTCGTAATGAGAGACGGAAACATCTGACGGCTTCATCATGCCTTCTTTTCTGCATGTGTAACTGTGGAGGACCTATGCTGGCGTGCTTTATGTTCTACTTAGAGGGGTGATGAATAGGCATGTACCAGTGGCTGCACTTAAGGCAGATTTATGCTCCCGGGCCTGGCGGCATATTTCATGCGCAGGAACTTTAGTGTCAAAAAAACGACAGAAAAGAGAGGAAATAAGGGAGGCAGAAAAGAGAGCAAGCAGAAGTGGAGAGGAGAGAGGAGAGGAGAAAGGAGCATGGGAGGAAGGGAGGAAGGGAGGAAAGGGGGGAGGAGGGTTGGACTGGCATATCAAGGATAGCGCTCACACTTTTTGAACTCGGTGACACTTAATTTACGCGTGGCAGATGACTGTAGAAAATGGAGAATGGAGAATTTTTTTTTTTTTTTTTTTTTAAGCGCAGTGGCAAGCAAGCAAGAAACTGGCACCTGTTGTTGAGTCGCTGGTTGACCCGGGGGTCAGGACAGCCTGAGTGGTCTGGTCTGTGTTTTTTTGTTTGTGTTCACGACAGGGAAAAAAAAAAAAAAAAAAACGCAAGCCAGATGTTCAGATGATGAATAGGAAGAATACAACTGCTGGAGGAAAACTGACAATGATGAAGAGAAGTCTTTGTTTCGGCTTGACAGACAGAGGATGCTGCTTCTTAAGGCTGCCATCCACACCTCTGATTCCACCGTTCAAAAACAAATCTCAGGAATGAGATGCTTGCAGCCTTAAGACGCATGTTAGACTGCGAATTACTCACACATTGCAACAGCTTTCACATGACCTGTATGAAATGACTGAAAGAGGCCCTGAAATGCTCAGTGGTCAGCTGTTGTCAAAATGACACAACATTGACTATTTTTATTTTGAGGGGACCTGAGGGGGCTTGGGTGGGGGTGGGGGGTGTAAGCACTGTGAATGATGACTTCCGATGATGGGACCTGGGCATGTCAGCTTGCAGCAATTTTACGCCACTGCCTTCACTTTTACATGTGCCAAAGCCGTCATGGAGCCGCAGTGGAAGGATGGACTGCCATAATTTAAGACAAGACCAATGTCCTACTGCTTTGGTGAAAAAAACATACAATTGACTGTATAAAACCCCGCCAAGAAAGAAATTGCAACCCCCCCCCCCCACACACACACACACACACACACACACACACACACACAGCTGGCCGACAGACAATCCCGAGCGAAGAAATGAAACATTTCCTGCCGAAGCTCAGAAACAATTATGCAGCAGCTCTCCTGCTGAGACGTGCTTCTTACCGCAGCCAGAAGCCGCAGCTCAAATGGGCAGACATGACTGTGAGCATAAAACACTCCCATTGCCCAGCACTAACACTGAGGCGATTGCAGCCCCTGTGAAATTACACAACTAATTTAGGTGCTAAACATGACTGAAGGTTTTTAAAGCAATTACCACTGCAGGTTTAACACCAGAAGTGAATTTATAGAACTTTAAAAGACTATGCAACCAGGGATGGCTCATTACAGTAAGCTGGAGGATCTTTGATGCAACGCTATAGCCAGGATGAACATCGCTACGCTACTGCTTTCTGACTCTAAATAGCCTCTGCGTTCACAGATTACAGATATGCAAGGCATGGCAGTGTAGCCTATACACAATGCTATGGTGAAGTAATATATGTGCTTTCTGATTTTTAGGTTATGAATTGATTATCAATAATTCGCCATTTTACTGGTCTATAATGACTGCATGCACCAGTCACAACAGCCATACATTATATAAGATTATCTCCCTTCAGAATGCAGTTCTCTTCTCTGATTGGCTGATGGGTGGCCATTATTCTCTTATAACAGGCTACTTTGGAGGAAGTTCCAAAAATAGGTAATCTAAGGGGCTGTTCACACTGAACGCGCTTTTCCGCTTGTAAAACGTAAGTATTCTGAATAATGAGTGACAAAAACATGCAAGGTCGAAAATGATAAATGTACGTCTTGTTGCTATGACAGCTAGATTTGGCTAAACCGATAACTCCCTGACTTAGCTATGACTGGCAGCTAGGCAACAGGCCCATTGCTGAAGAAAACGCGACCTCAAAAGTTAAACTATTTTCAACTTTGAGCGCTTGCGTTTTTTAGGCGCTTGCGTTTTTACTTGCGCTTTTTTTACGTGAGGCGCGTAGCAACGGTCAAGTCGCATCGTTCCATAGGGAAACAATTGAAATCGAGCGCCTGGAGGTGAAAAAAACGTGTCAGTGTGAACGGCCGCTAATAGTAATAACCATTCCATATGAATGCCTTTTAGAATGATAACTATAACAACAATAAGCAGCCTTGTAGATCTACATTAAACTGAAAATAGTACTTAAACCGAACAGGCTAACTTCTTTCAAATTGGAGTTGCATGTTTCTATTACGTTTTATATGCTTCTTAAATATACGAGAGATAAATACAAACGGGAGATAAGCGGAATAACGACCTTCGAGGTGACCAGTTCTACAAAAAAACCTCGGCGGAGGTTAACTCTGTCTCGGCGCTGCGGGCGTCTCCGGAGTTCTAAACCTCACCTCGCCATTATTTCTGTAGAACCGGTCACCTCGTCGCCTGTTATCCCTTACTTATTGCTTACTGGTAATCTACAATATTCTTTTTTCAAGGTTCACAATTTTGCTCAATCTCCTTTTCTTTTCTCATTATCATTCATATTGCTTATATTTAATTTGTTTCTGTACTGTCATGATTTATACTTTCTCTTTGCTAGACAGGCAGTACATTAATTAGAACAAAGCCTGGTTATGATCACATATTTGGGAGCTCAACAAAGAGGGCACAATTTTGCCAAAACAGACCATCAAACTCCAGCCTAAATATAAGGCTATTGGTTTTATTTAGTAAAATAGCATTCGAGTTTATTTTGATGAATTAATGCTGAATACATTCTATTTTAAGCACAATAATCCATGAATTCATACTATGACCCCTTCACAATTTTTTTTAAGAACTGTAACATCATGAATTTCCTATGGGATGAATAATGTGCAATCTTATCTTACTATATCTTATCCTATTTTATCTTATCTTATCTTATGAGGTTTGGGCTGGGTAGGGAGCAAGGCATGGGTCCTGCCCTCATTTTGCTTTGCTATTTTTTTTTCTTTTCAGAGCCACGTTCAATTTCTTCAGGAAAAGATTTCTTCAGTGCTGCGTAGGGCCACTTAAAAAGGAAAACACCAAGTGCTATGCTCACCCTGATTCAACCTGACTCTCATGCCTCTTCTTCCTAGCACTAGAGTAAAACAAGCAGAAATACTGTTCAACACTGAATCCTCCAAACCAACATCTTTCCAGGAGGTGTAGTTGAACACAGTTTCTATTTGTGTGTGCTGTGGGATTGTGCAAACACACCGCTTGTTTTGGTACTGGATTTGTGATGGTTAGTTTCAAGCGTGTTTGTTTTGTCTGGTTTTCCTGTGTTTGATGCCAGCTGAAAATCCACAGTGAATCCGATGAAGAAAAAAAAAAAAAAAAGAGAGAGAGAGGAAAGAAATCGAAGAGCACCTGGATCCTAGGCCTTCCTATACAAACTGATATCAGTTCATGTATGTCCCTTTGCTTGCATGTGGCATCACTGTGTTTGTGAAGCATTGGTGGCAATCACCCCCCTGTCAAAGAGGAAAGAGGAAAAGGAGCCAGTTCCTGGCATCTGTCAAAAGCAGAGAATGCAAATGCCACTGCAAAACCCTGAGAGAACACTATCATGTCAGTAATGTGTGTGTGTGTGTGTGTGTGTGTGTGTGTGTGTGTGTGTGTGTGTGTGTGTGTGTGTGTGTGTGTGTGTGTGTGTCTTCGCCTTCCCTCTGATGGCTGGTTAATAAGCAAGCTGTTGCCGCAGTTAGTCCAACACAACAGCCCAAGCATGTGACAAGGCCATTTCAAACTTGGCCTGCCTAACAGCCCAATGCCCGCCACAACGAGTCTAACAAACAAAACAGGCTTTTTAATTAATATCTTCTTTTTTTTCCTCCAAGTGTATCGGGGACACACAGGAGCCAAACTCTGGGTTCTTGCTCTCTAGGGATGAGGAGGCACAATTAATCGTTGAAAGCTGCTGTTTCTGCCGTTAGTGCTGTTAGTCCAGTTGCTTCAAGCACCAAGTGATGTGGCAATCCCTTCTTGCTGCCTGGATTTTTCACAGCTGGCTAGGCTTGTAATCTCCGGACTTGGAGAAAAAAAGCAGGCAACAGCCAAACAACAATCAGATTAAATGTCAATATGGCAAGCATCACTCTGACCAATCCCTCTGCTTTCCGCGCCCTCTCTCACACGTGTCAGCATATCAAACACATGTTGCAGAAGGGATAAAAAAGAGAGAGATGCTGTGTGTGTGTGTGTGTGTGTGTGTGTGTGTGTGTGTGTGTGTGTGCGCTACTGTCATTTCATGGTTCAAATACTAATAACCTTGTTTTTTATCAGTAACCTCTACATTTGGCCATTCAGACAGTGTATTAGGGGCATTGCTATCATTTTTCCCCCAGAAGCTGGGGTTGTGAGGTTAATGGGCACATGTGCTGGGCAAATTGTATGTGTCCGGCGAGCTGATGTCGCTCATATTTCTGGCGGCGGTGGAATGCATGCATGAAATCTGGCAGCCTAATCATCAAGTCCAGTGAAAAAGTGTGAAAATTCAAGCGAGGGAAGATGGAAGCTGATGGAGTGAATAAGCAGGGAGGAGAAAGAGTGAGAGGGAAGGAGAGGGAGAATAGTAGGAAAGTGTTAATACATATCCTTGCAGGGTGAGAAATTACTTTGATCGAGTCCAAGCCTACCAGTTGCTGAGATTGTTTGGGTATTGGACCAAGTCTAAATTCCAGCACACAAAAGAAATACATACACAGGACTTTGAGGTTATTATCAGCAAATAGAGGGGAAAAAAATGAGAAATAAAAAAATCTGCACAGCGCGCATACAGTACATTCTCCTTCTTAAGTCGACCTACCAGCACATTTAAAGGTAACTGGGACATTTGTTCTGCATCCTAATTGTCCAGCAGGCCAATGACGTTAAGTCTTACCATGCAGGTCCTTAAATCCTAAATCTCATGCTGAACTATCTGCCTCACCAAGCTTCACCTTTGTCTTAACTGCCCCTTCTCAACTACGTGGACCAAATTGCTGTTTGTTTCAGCTACTTGTCGTTCACCTGGATTCTATTGCTTTCTCTGTCTTTTTTTGGCTTTCTTCTCAACAGGCTCATTGCCCTGCGAGAACAAAGATGACATGCATAGATTGCCTGGCAACACTCACACCGCCTAAGAATCAACACCTTCAGATTATCAGCCGCTACTGTCGATATGAGCAGAGAATCTAGTTTGGCTTTTCTGGCGCTATATGCTCCAGAGATGATTACGAATTACAGGTACACATGACTGGAGATACAAATGGAACACTATTGTGCATTTTCACTCCAATCCTTTGCAATCACAT
This sequence comes from Sardinella longiceps, assembly GCA_027497455.2. Classification (NCBI taxonomy): domain Eukaryota; kingdom Metazoa; phylum Chordata; class Actinopteri; order Clupeiformes; family Clupeidae; genus Sardinella; species Sardinella longiceps. Next base: position 20,779,473 of record JAODXP020000030.1, on the reverse strand, counting down.
CCCATAATAGACATTTGTACATTCATTATACCTGAGCCTTTCAATTCATGTGACTTCATAGTGTGAATTACTTTTACCATACAATTCATACATTCAGTAGGGGCGATGAATCTGTTCCCTTGCTTGAATAGAGAATTTAATCTTTTCGAGATATCTACTGTAAAAAATAAATAAATAAAAGCCCTTAAATCAGTCTTAACTTACCGCACCCTCATTTTGCATAATGCTGCCAATTAGCATCTAATGTGGAAAGTCTCCAAGTCCCTAAACCTAAGTCAAGGTCAGCGCAGCAAACATTCAATAAATAAATAAATAAATAAAAAAGAAGAGTCTTTTCAATGCATTTTTAACGCTTCTGTAACATATCCAACCCTAGGGTTTCACACTTTGTTTCTGAGCATATTCCACTGTGTGCAAAGACACCTGACTCAAGCTATTGACCTTGACTTGTCATTCAGGCTTTGATCTGGAAAAAAGTGACATGCAAACAGAACAGCAACACAAAAAGAAAACATGTGTGCTTGAGAAGCCAGGCCTGTTATTACACATGGCAAAATGACTCAGAGTATTGTGAGTCAGACCACATATACGGTGTCAGTTTGACATTCACGCCTCATCTTCCCAGCTGGATGCGAGAATAAAAGAAGCCGTACACTGAAAACATGTTTGTCCTTCAGGTCTTGCTTGATACAGCTTTTTTTAACAGCAAACATACCACTTCCTTTCATACTTCCACAATACAGCGTTAAAAAAGAGCAAGGAATTAATAGAGGACTTTTCATTCTATTGACTGAAGCCGAAATCCAACTTCCGGTAACTTACATCGTCTGTTTCTACACAGCACTGAAACCTTTACAGTAGGGGAATTCAAGACTGATGTCCACGTTATAGGCCTTTATTTGTAGGACTCACAAATATGTAAGCAAACACAATAGAACTGCTATTGTTACCACTGCCTCTGCTCTTAATTCTGTCGACGCGCACAGCCCAGTCGTATGCTTTTGCAGTCATGGGTAATTTATGTCCCAATACATTTGGACAGAAACAGAAATTGATTTCTCCTCTTGGACTTTTTTTTTTGTCGTGGGTGACTTGATTAATACGTGATCGCAGTCTGAGTTACAGGTTTCTGGCAGATGCGAGGCTGCTGTGTTTGCACTTCATCAAACAGATGCTCTTCTAATGTGCGTGAGGCGTGCCATTTATCCTCTTTACATGGCCGCTTCATTCACCGCCACCCACCCATCTACAGGGCCACTGGGAGCCACTCGCTAACATTAATGTGTACAAAAGGGTTATGAGTGTGTGTGTGTGTGTGTGTGTGTGGGTGTGTGTGTGTGTGTGTGTGTGTGTGTGTGTGTGTGTGTGCGTGTGTGTGGGGGGACACACTCTGACCCCAAACAGTCACTATCATTTCCCTTTCCTGTGGTCCTACAATACCTCCATAAATATGGAGCACTAAAGGTGCATATGTGGGCCCAGAGGTAAGCTACTGGTAAACTACTTCAGGCCTGGGTGGGGATAAAAATAAAAATGTGTGTGTGACCTTGACCCTCGATTGTCTGCTCTGCACAAAACCCTACAGACTACCTGGGAGCAGTGAGCTGCAGACAGGCATCTGCGGACAGAGACAGCTGGTGCTCTGCTAGCAGCGAGGAAGCCCTCAGCGCTGACAACGTCAGCCTCATCAGGCTCCTCTGGCTAGGACACGCACTGACTGATGGAGAGAAAGGACACACAGAGCCCCTCATGTCCCTCTCTTCAAAACCGTGCCTATCTGCTTTCCAGACACTGGCAGCAGTGGCTGTAGTGACAACAGCTGGTCCCATCTATCCTGACCTCAGATGTGAATTAAAAACACTCTGTGACAGAGATTGATTGAACATGTGCCATACCTCAAACAACTGAACGTGCTGGAAATTGCTTTGTTTTCAAGCAACATTAAAATATATATACTATACTGTATACAAATACTGTATATTGTCAGCTACTGTATATCAGTTTTTTTAATGCTGTAATAATGTGCTGTATTAGCCTTGTCATAACCAGTCCCTCTGTCTACGCTTCTCTTCGTATGAGGGTTTGGGATCTCGGCTATTGAGAAACGATTGCTTGCTGGAGATGTTTAAATTTAAACTGATTGGATCAGCCCCAGACTGATAGCCTATCATGTGCTCACGTTCCATTCTTAAAGTTCCCTGATTGGCTCGGGTTTGATGACGCAAATGAGGTCATTGGTCGGAATCCCAGACTGAGTTGTAGAAGGAGATGAAAAACGAGGTGAAATAAGTAGTAAAGGCTATGGCCAGGTTATTGCTGTATAGGCTGAAAGAATCACAATTCTTTCCCCCAAGAGGTTTCCACTTGCCCTAGACTAAAACTGTTGAGTTTCACATTTCCTGAGTTGATCCAGATGTGTTTTTAGCTTCAGGTTAGCATATATCACTGAACCAAACGGATCCATAGCATCTCCTTCAAAAGTTACCATAGAATTACTGTATTTTTCCTATTTAAAACTTGACCCTTCTGTATTTACAAGGTGTAATAACGGAAGATCTGATATCACCAAGTAATTAACAGTCCAGGAACAATGTCAAACTTGTTGCCCTGGATGAATAGGTTAGGATTAGGGTTAGGGTTAAGGTACATTGATCCAGGGCAAACGTTTGGCGTTGATCCTGGACTCTTAAATACTTGGTGATATCAGATCTTGCGTGTAATAACACTGACAGAATATGAAAGGTGGCGACTTTCTACCGATATGACATGGAACTATACTGTACTCTCATTCTAGTGTAATAAGCAAGTTGTGCAAGTAGTCCAGGGGTCTGTGACTTGATATTTATGCTGGAACAGACTATAGATCCATGTCATATCAGTTTAGGAAATCACCACATTTAATTTTCTATCTAACCCTGGATGAACCAAGGAAAGGCAAAACTCAATTGTTTAACTCTAGGGAGGTGTAAAATGAGTAAATTCGCTGTCACAGTGGCAAATTACTTTAAGCAAGATCTTAAGATGTACTCACAGGCATGCAGAAAATTATTCACAATGGTATATTTGGCCTCCTCTGAAGCTGGACCTGTGCTGTAAATGTTGCATAAAATAATGGTCATTTTTGTCCTTTTGTTGTCCTTTTTGTCCTTTTCCTAACTACGCCATGAGATGTGTGGTATATCACTATGATGCCCTTTTAGGATAATACACTAAGAAAGATATGGAAAATATGACTTCACAATAACATTAATCATTGCATACAAAAATGGATAATAGCCTATTTGATTTTACTCTATATGAATTAATTTAACCTCCTTATTTGTGTAATAAGGGTCATTGCTACTATCATGATGGAACAACAAATAAACAGCTTAATGGTTCATTCCGAAACATCCCATGGACATTGTCCCATTAAAGCAAAATACATTCCGTAAACACCAAAAGCAACAGTCATATCAAGGCAAAGGCACTCAGAACACTCTCTCTCTCTCTCTCTCTGTTTCTCTCTCTCTTGCTTTCTTTCTCCCTCTCAATCTTTTCACAAATTAGTATCCTAATATCAAGAGGGGAGGAGCAGTACAGGGTGCCTCACTGTTACTAGCAGCAGATGAGTGTGTGTGTCCGTGTGTGTGTGTGTGTGTGTCCGTGTGTGTGTGTGTGTGCGTGTGAGTGAGTGTGTCTGGGGGAAGCTGCTGAGTAATTGTGTTTTCTGCTGCGCTCATAAGATAGTAATTTGCAGGAGGGAAGCCTGCGGGACAGAGGGAGCTCTTAAAACGTGCCTGCTGCTGCTGCTGCTGCTGCTTAGGCAGGAGGGAGGAGGAGGAGGGTGTGCAGTGCAGTGCAGTGCAGCCGGCTTAGGCCTGGAGGGATCCGGCGTGCCACTGTGGAGGGACACAGAGGCACTATAGCCTTTACCAGCGCTGTGCTGTGCTGTGCGTGGCTAAGTGACGTGTGACACGACTCTCGTCACTCTCGCCACTGCAGAGGCCATAATGTTGCCACGGTCATCTAGACATGCGCCACTGAAGCAAACGCCCGAGTCAACATGCACAACAGGCAGCAAAGGGAAAACACAGTCCCACAAGCACAAAAACAACAACAACAACAACAACAAAAACAGCAGTAGTCAGATGCCATTAAGTGGAAATTACACCATGTGGCAAAAGGCAAAAGATGTAAAAATATGTCATTAAAAGAAATAGATACTATCGATGGAAATGAAGACAAAAATATAGCAACAAGCTGTGTGTGTGTGTGTGTGTGTGTGTCTGTGTCTGTGTGTGTGTGTGTGTGTGTGTGTGTGTGTGTGTGTGTGTGTGTGTGTGTGTGGTAGGGGGAGTGGTGTTTACTGACAGATTTTCACAAGGTTCCTTGAATTGTCAGAGGAGGGAAACAAAGCAAGAGAATATTTTGAACAGATGGAATTGTGGCAAAGGAAGATGAAAAATGAAAGAAGACACATTTTGGAAAGGATAGGATTAGGAAGGAGGAAAAGGGAGAATGGGAATGGCTAAGGTTGGACAACCCCTGTGCCATGGGCCTGGCAATCATATGATGTAAAGGCGTTCAATAATGCAGCTATTGATAACAAAACGAGATCAGATTCCAGTGAGGAGGGAGACAGAAAAAAGACAGTTTCCAGTGGCTTCCTAGGGATCGTTCAGAACATTTCGAAGACCTACATTGCTACATAATTCATAAACATGGAACCAACCCCACATACCTGAGTTCTGAAAAATACTGATATTAACGATGCTATATGACACACACACACACACACACACACACACACACACTCTCTCTCTTGCACACATGTCAGCCTGGTTCTCACACATATGGATCTGCTATATGTATCAGTCTTCACTTCTTCTCGGTGAATGAAAAGAACAATTTGATGTTTTAAAGTTTCGTCAGTTGTTAGTTGGAAAAAAATATAATACTCATGGTCATGGGTTAGAATATCTCCACAGCTGTGGTTCGGCCACAGGTACAAAGCTGTAGGCTGATTACTTTAGCTAACTTGCATCGTGATGTCCACTACCAACCTCACTCCCACTCGTGGCAATATCTGCTTGTGGTGCTATCTGATATACTGTTTAATTGTGATTCATCCTACTTTCCTCTGTAATAATTGCTCTGATTGGTTGTGGGCATATCCAATGCCTGCGTCTGTTAAACCTGCCACCTGGAAGCTGAAGATAACGTAATATTGGCCAGACCCATATGCATAGGGATCACCATGTGTGAGAATTCACATACGTGCCATTTCACCCCTGAATTGAAAAACCTTTTAAATACTAAGCATGGGAAACATTTGCCCTCTAGCCTGCAACTATAAACCAGATAAGCTTGCAGTTTACATGAACACATTACACACACACCAACATAAACACGCACACAAAGCCCACAAATACACACCAGTGTGCACATACACAGAAGCCATCTCACACACACACACACACACACACACACACACACACACACACAAGCCCACAAATACCCACAAGTGTACACACACACAGAAAAGCCATTAAATACACACACACACACACACACACACACTCACAGACACACACACACACGTACACTTTGATTAAGAGATTTGTCACTGAAAACACTAGTGCTATTCATAGATTTTTAGTCAATTAGTGGCGATGACTTGTCCCCAAATGGTCATTATGGAAGACTTTTACCCCCAAAGGGAGGGTTTAGCAATGCATGCAGCCCTTCATGTGTTGACCCTTAACTTGCCCTGAATAGCGACCACTGAGGCGATGCATATCAAAAGAACACAGCTTGTGCTTTCCCTAAAAGCTACTCGGCCTCGCTGGGTTGACATCACTTAATGCTGAGTTGTAGACATGTAGACCGAGCCAATCCATTCTCTTTGGGGACTGAAGGACACCATTGTACTGTAAGGGCAGCGCTAACTCCCAGTGAGCGTATTTTAAAGAGGACGCCTCCTATAGAGATATTATTTAGCCTTGACAGTGTTTTTGAATTGGAACGGAGTGGCACACTGATTCCCCAGCTGTGCCTTGGTTCTCTCCAAGCACTTTCTAATCCAAATACAACCTACCCCACGCAGGGACCCACGTCAGGGGGAGAAACCCAGGCCTGAGCTCATCTATTTGGACATAAAAGTCCCATTTGTAGGTTAAGTAGGAGCAGCACATGAAAAAACATTGTGGTTAACAAGGGTTAATAAAAGCGACCAGTATGCACTAGAGCAGACTTATCTTTTTCAATAAAAATACAGTCAGGATAGCATTTAAAATAGCAGTGAGAAGCTTTCATGGAAAAGGACCATTATAACTTACATATCAAGGGCATAATTTGCTTTGAGGTTGGACGCCATCATGGCAAACTGCACACTTTCGATTTAATTATTCAAACACAGGGAGCCAATTCTGGCTTGAGAAACATATTTATTATTGCCACACTCTGCCAAGCTGTCAGGTGTTGGACATGCCTTCAAGAGTAGTGCCTGGACTCGTGATGAATGACAGATAGATGAACTCGGAGCTCTTTTGGCGGAAGGGGTCTGGTAGCCATTCCAACTCGAGAGAGCCAAAAAGAGGCCAGGAATACAGGGTTATTTTCGCAAGGCAAGGCTGTGTGAACATTGCTTAAGCCCTGACAGGTTGGACTGGTTGCTGCACCACTAAGCCTAGGATGATGGCTGGCCAAGGGTAAAAATAGAGGCATTTGGTGCACCCTAGAAAAAGAGGGTTCTTAATCTTAGTCCCCTATGGCAAACAATACAAACCGAGCACCAAACAAGTGGCTTTTTGTTCCAACCAGAGTCAATGAGGAAGCACCGTCAGACTACACCATTGGTTGGCAACTGAAGTCCAGCAGCCAATCATGAACATTGAATTAGGAGACTCAATCGGATTGGGTTAATGTTGTCAGAGTAAAAGATAAATTCATAATGACAAATGAAGGATATTTTCCCTCAACATTTTATTGTAACAAGCATCTGCTAACTGATAAACCTCAACAAAATGAGGAGACTGACACAAATTAGAACAAGGCAGAGGCTATCTACAGATATTTGACAAAGGCCCTTTCAGAATGTGAAAAAGATAGGAATGGTCCAAATGCCGCATGACAATTGACACTGACATTTGACAGATGACATTTCTTGTTTCAGTTATGAAGACTAAATCCCAAAAGGAAGCCATCAGCTATGACTACTTCATATAAATGAGATGGGGGCAACTTGTAAGCACTTCGCATTAACGTTAGTCAGGCGTGTGATTGCAAGCTTCTTGGAACAACTTGTGGCAAGCGTTGGCTACATGTTAAAAGAACATCAGATTGCACCACCACTTGAATGAGCATCTTATACTTGACAGAACCTTCCTTAAAGCTTTTTGTGTGGAGTCCACTAAGAATAAGGGGACCTGGGGCTAGATACAGTAAAACATGGGAGAAAAAAATCTTGATTGCCATAAAAAATGCAGTTTTAATCCCCAACTAGACCAGCGGGGCGGTTCAGTCGGTAAGCCATGCTGTTGAAAATGAATGTCTTTCCATGAGCAGATCGAGTGTGAATATTTGCCATTAGTGAAGATGACGAGATGGTGAGCAAGCTTCTGACTGCCACTGCCTGATGAAAGATAGAGATTGATGGACACTGTGACCTGATTAAGACTCCATTTGCCTGAGGAAGACACATGAAGAATTCTCTCTCTCTCTCTCTCTCTCTCTCTCTCTCTCTCTCTCTCTCCTTATTCGTACCTGTTCTGCTTCACAGCATTGCAGGTACAGCAGCATAGTGACAAACCCCAATGAAGCACGATCTGCATCATTTCTCAGGCTTAAAAAGAAGGCAGCGTATGCAGTACAGAAAAAGAGAGAATGTGTTTTCCTGAAACGGTGACACTGAAATAGATAGCCTGATGGCTAGAGCCAAGCTTCTGAAACCCATCAGTGTATGGATTTTTATCAAGTAGATATATGGTGCCTAGGAACCACCTGGCAACCTTAAAGGAGTCGGTTAGGGTCACAAGCTGCCACAGCGGTCCCCAAAAGCCAATAATTTGCACTGCCATTTTGGAAATGCTAGCTCTATCGGGAAGAGAGATGATAAAGTCTTGCACAGCAGATACACTATTCCATTCCAAATCATCTGGGGCGGACACCAGTCATATCATTCAGCATGTTGGGCATGAACAAACTAGAAACAGGGGAATGAATTTCAGTGCGCTTTTACAAGTGGTGACGGAAGAACACCGTGTGTAGGGGACAACTCTCTTTCTTTTTTGTTGCTTTGCTGTCAGGCTTGCACTTCACAAAACTCCAGTAAATTTGAAATATTTCCGGGGCAGGTGTGCTTATGATCCATCTGCCTCTCGCGAAAGCCAAAAAGGTGACACAGTGAAACAAACAGCCAAACAAAACGTCAACAAGAACCACAAGACTTTTCTCTCATGCCTCAAACACCCCTACTCAATAATTCCCACACAACAAAACATACAGCTGTTGTTTGTGGCCTGTTCTCCTAACCCTCCCTCCCCACCCCCAAGTGCAGACACTTTACATTGGAGGGAAGCCAAGAAGGTGTCAACCGCTCACTCAAACAGCCTGAGGGACTCATGGGACCTGCCACTGCAGAGTGTACATTCGTTATCACACTGAATCGAGGGCAAATGCATGCACTGCTCAAAGAGAGAGAGGGAGAGAGAGACCAGAGTACACAGCTGCTACGGTTCTGTTTGGCAACAACAGCTGTTTTAGGGCAAAGTCAGTGACACTGTTCTTCCTCGAAAGCCAGTGGAAGAGGCACAGAAAATGTACGGATTTGTATGTGATGATGCTAAACACTTACAGTTGAGAGCAACTGCATAGTGAGCACACATCAGTGGTATACTGTATATCAGTAGCACATTAAGCAAACCTCAGTGGTCTGGTATACATTTCCTAGACTGCTTAATCTAGCAACGTTTGCTGTGTAGGTGTTTCACTGTGCACGAAAAACGATGCCTGCTTAGTAATAATAATATACATCCGTGACAGATTGCCTGGCAGTTTATAAAAAGTAATTCTGAAGCTCAGACAGATGAGTATCCATTAGTTTTTGAGGAAACGCAATCCTTTGTTGACAAGAGGAGTTGGCCAAAGCAGATTCCATGGGCAGGTAGACTTGCAGTGATTCATATCATCATTCAACTGTAAGGGACAGCTACAGCACATGAGTTATGGCCCCCAAGCAATACTCACTAAGACTGAGGAAACAACAACTCCAAGCCTATCTCAGGCTTTCATGCTAGCTTGTAGGCTTAGTGCATGCTGTAAGACCAGTGGGCATGACGATGCGTGATGTTTTTGAAAAGACAGAGGCAGAAATACTAGAACATATGCACACGCGCACACTCACACACACACACACACACACACACACACACACAACCACCGCCATCACTGCATTTTGTCAATCAAGACATCAACCATTGGGTCAAAACCATACTTCAAAAAATTAAGAACAGTGCTGCTGCTGCTTTATATCAGCGAAGCATGGAGAGGAAGACAGGCTATAGGTTGTCAGTTATGTGAGAATTGAGCTCCCCCTGGCTTGCTGCTGCAGGCAAAGGGACCGACAGACTCAGATGGAAGCTAGTATCAGAGTAATGGGCTATAGCACATTAGTCTATACCTGAGAGTCTGCATTATACTGAGCATTAGACACAGCCAAAAAAAATCAACTTGTGTTTCTCAAGCCTTTATGAGCCCAAACTGATATACAAGTACATTCATCTAAGAGATTCAGAAATGAAGCAAGTGACTTGGAAATCCTCAGTTGGATTCATAGCTGACATGGTGATCATTGCATGTCATATTCTCGTAAAGGCATCATCAAGAAGGGATCATTGCTGTCAATACAGTGTGAGCATTAAATGAGTAGGCTATTAGTTACTTTGGCAGTATCAAATGTATACCAGCATAGGCTCATTATGGAACTGATGATGCTATTCAACTGAGGCTGTCATGTTTGCTTTTAAACATTAGACTAATTATGAGGTTAAAAAAAAAAAAAAAACGTTTTTAAATGGCACACTAACAGCTCCGCTACTGTCACTAGTGAATACTAAATAGTGCTCAAGTTTTCAATGCATTCTTCATCGGATTTGTCACAGGGCTTTTACTATAAAAGTGATCATGTTTTATAACCATTCTTTATATGGACTGATGGCCAGAGTAGAGTGTGCCTTCATCTAAGTGACAAATACACAGACATAGCATGTCAGGGACATTTGTCATTTGCAAGAAAGCAAATCCTACCCCAAAGAAGATCGATATTACAACCTGTATAGGCTAAGCACTAGTTCTTTTTACACTGGACGAACACACCTCAAACAGTGGCTATTACACAGAATGCATTGTAGGAGAATAACATAGGTTACTAATTAACTAGTATTTCAGAAACATTTATATTGTTGTATAGGTAGGCTACATTAGTCCACCTTGGCGAATTGACGGCGCATATACCCTGATCTAGTTTATTCACTTGTCGTGTTCACTTCAGGCACCTGCCCTCAAGATGAATGTAAAATGTAACATAGAAGTAGCCTAATTAAGGCGCGAAAAGGCATGGGGCAAATGCGCTCACGAGGCACTGCACAAGTCAAACGGCAACATCTTGACAACCGAAAAAGACGGCATATATTTTAGGTGTGTTATCTGGAAAGACGGAACATGACCTTTTCGAGTACCGTTGTTACACACTATAAAAATGACATTTAGTTATTACACCGCAAGACTTCCCAAACGTAGAGTAACGTTACGCATGTTAGGTGGGCTACAGACAGCAAATGAAAAAAAGAGAAATAATTCATTTGAACACATGTGTCTTATGCTCGTTGGCATCCTGAAACAACTGTTACCTTTCCGATTTGCTGCCATAACAGGTTAGTCCCATTCCATTTCGTCCAGGCGGGTTCAGTTATTAAAACCATGTAAATCCCTTAGCTTTAATTTCTATTTTTTTGTGTGTTATCCCTCTTGGTGGACAGACGCAAGTCGTGGCTACATCTATCGACCTAGCTCCGTCAGATAGCTAGTGATTTTGAGAGGCGCCAAGGTAACAGAGCAAGTGGCACTTCGTGAAAGAAGTGAGAGGGCATGTATTCAAGCGATATCCCCTCTTCCTGAGAGCCACGGATAAACCGCAAATCTTGCTGTTGCGGAGACAGCCTCTCATACTCGCTATATCAGCATCTCTGGAATATACCATGGGGTTGTAGCAAAGGGGGTGTGGCAGTAGCGGCAGCGGCATGGATGATGCGGGTAAAACTCAGCAGATTAACTGTGAAACTAACTGAAAAAAACTCAACAATATTGAATACGGATATTTGCAGTCTCATCACATGTTAAGTGCCGAATAACTGATAATGTTCTGTGGCAACATCCTAACATGTTTCTGCTGGTCCAGCTGTGTAGCCAGCCTACAGATCATCGAGGCAAACTCACCATTCTCTGAACGCTTAAAATGATTCAGTAAGAATATTAGAAACGAGGAATATGTCGAAGCTACTATAGCCTACATTTAAATAAGGATTAATGTGTTTGATAATAATGCAGAAGGGTTATGCTGTGTTAGTGCAATTGTCTAACAGACTAAATTAAAATGATAGCCTAGATAATTTCAGAAAATCTAATATTGAGATATGTAGTAGGCTAGGCCTACTCAGACCTATAACATTTATCCTGACCTACAGATTATCCTAGCATCAGTGCCATTTGAGAGAAAATAGCCTTCATCATCATAATCCAACCACTTTCAAACAATCTATAGGCCTACATTAAAAATTTCTTCTTGATGAAAACAGCTCTTTCATTTCAGAGCCAAGGTTATCAGCAGACATGACTCATGAGTGAAGGAAAGCCGTGAAAAATAAATGAAACTTTAAAACAGAAGAAGAAAAAAATCAACCCCTGAAACAGAGTTGACGAGATCCCCAAAGCTCTGGTTTGAGCTGCTTGCAAATTATTCTAACAGCTGTTCAAGTACAACCACTAAACCTCAGAAGTTCTCTCTAAGCAACAAGAGAGCATCTATTTTTTATGGAATTTCTCTCAGGCATATTTCAGCTGTTTCATTGTAGCAAGCTGTAGACTTAGAAATATGTCTAAAGAAATGCCCATGAAGTCATTGACTGAAATGAGACGGAACTATATATCTCTCTTAGCCTGCAGTGGATCTGGAGATTTAAGGAGACAGTACTTTGTGTGGCATAAGTCATCCACAACAATTTGTCACTCTTTGAGCTATATTTTTTTGGGGTGTAGGGAAGGATCGCCCTATGCAGTTTTAAAGAGCTTTAATGTAGCCAAAACTAGGCTATCACACCCTTTATATAACTTATTATTATATAGCAGACTTTCATCTAACTACTGAAATGTCAGTTTACCTTTTTTTTGTTTGTTTTGAATGGAAATAGGATATCAAGCTTAGGAAAAAGCTCTCTAATGCTTCTTCATTGAGTCGATGTTGGACAATACATGACATTGATTTATACAGGTTTTGATTTGATTGTTTTTTTTTTGCTGGGATTGTTTGCATGTTTGTTAATATTCTCCTCTATGTTATACACACATAATTTTCACTAACATGAAAAAAGAATAATGACATGTTAGACCCTGTCCTCGAAAGTCCTCGAGACAAAGCAGTGTGTTTGGGTCTACAAATTCCACCAATAGGTGATTGGCTAATGTCTAATCACATTAATTATCTGTTCTCTGGCACCATGCTGGTGTTTACGAGTCAGATCTCTCACCAAGCATTTTGGAGACACTGTGAAAATCTCCAGAGACCTGTTTGTTGACTGCGATAAACTGGAATAGATTATTGAGTGGAATGCCATCTTTTATGTGAATCATTTTGAAAATGCCAAAAGGCAGAAGCCATGTTGGTGTGTGGCATTAATAATCATTTCATTTTTTAAATTGCACACACTATCATCAGAGACAAGTTGTCAGAGCAGTTTGGGTAAAAAAAAAAAAAAATACTGATAAAATTTAGATGTGTATTGATTCATGACTCCCACACTTCAAACTATTAATCAAGTGAGGGTCCAGCAAAGCAACAAATGAAAATCAAATTAAACTCCCAATATGATCAAAGACACGCTGAAGAGGCAGAAAACCTCCCAGTGGTAGACAGATATGATGAGTGCACTCCTGAGGATCATTTCTTTTGCATATATATGCCATGCGGTTCTCTCGTCCTCTCTGTATATCTCTCTCTTTCTCTCTATTTCTGTAATTCAAGCCAATTTTATACCTGTTTTGGACTTGCCTCACAAAGCATAGCAACAAAAGAGCTCTTTTTTCTTTCAGTGTCTTTTCTGTTTCAATATGCTTCCTCTCTTTCCCCTACATTAATAATTGCCCTGAGAAGTCATTCGTGTCTATCAGTAGAATCTCAAATAAACCCAAAACACTCAGCAGCTACACTTCCTGTCTTATCAGGGAGTTTAGAGCAGAGAAAAACTGCACTTCCTGCCAACATAACGTTAGCTCACATTATTTTCCTGTCAGAGCTACTCTCTTTACCAGTTTGGGTGTCAGTGAGCATGAAACATTTCAGTCATTTCCTTTGATTCCATCTCCTCTCCCTGGCGCCAGCCAGCTCGTTTGTAAAAAAAAAGAAAAAGGAAATAATTGATTAACAAGTAATCAATTTGGTGGAGGTAGACTGTGGTTACCCAGCAGGAGCGTCTAATGGGAAGCTCAGTGGCTTAAAGGACAGTTCAAACCCACAATTACCTGCCTCAGTTGCTCCCCCTATTTTCTAAGTCAACAACTCCACTGTTCGCACTCACTGGCTCACTCGTCGTATATAGCCTAGCTACCCGAGGTTACAGTCTCCTGCTATGGGGGCAGCCCTAGCAGCAGCAGCAGTAGACCACTGGGCCTCTGGCTGGGACTATTGCAGTGCTTGACCATTTTTCCTCATTAAGTGGACACTGTATTGTATCCAAACACTGGCCTTGCACTAAGGAAAGCTATTTTGAATGCCTGAGAGCTCAGCACAGTGAAGGAGAGTGGTAGACTACTATTTGGAAGATTATGCAACAGTACAATTCAAGTTGACAATACAATTTCTGTTGTACAGTATATTTCACATCCATCCAGTAATTTCAATTGTTTGCGAGCATTACAGACAGAATAATAACCTTGGACTTTCATACAACGATATATGACTGCACCAACCTTAGCAGAAAAGAGACTAAACATTTCAGCACCTTAGTATTCCATGTTGTTTGTGATAGCCTAAGTGACCTGCATTAACCTCATATTTTGTTTGGTATACATTGATATATAATGTGTGGACATGGTAATATCATGTTTTTTCTCATCATCGGAAGGGCAGGTATACCGATCTATTTGTATTTGTTGTAAACAAATGATGACAGCTATGTGCCGTAGAGCTCCAATAAAGCTGAAATGAATAATGTCATACAGGATTCTGCCAAGATTTTGCAGGAAACAAAGTCAGTCGATAATCAAAACACAATTCATCCACAAGGAACATTAAGCTATTCTGATGGTCAACTATCATCCAAACGCTCATCACTCTTAAATGCAAAGTGCCTGGGGCGGCAGAGAGCTTTGTAAGAGTTGTGCCCTCCAGTCTCTGAGCACCCCTGGCTATCTGCTGCTCCTGGCACTGCAGATGACAATGGCAGGGGACCAACTAGGCAAACAAACAGTGCAATTGAAAGGAGGAGCTATTGAATTTGGATTTATTGAAGTTATATCACAGATGTTGAGAAATATAAAGTTAAAAGAAGTATATGAAGTTAAAAAGCTACTGTATGTCAACAGTGAATCAAAAAGAGAGATGTGTTTTTTTTTGTTGTTGTTTTTTTTAAAGGAAAGGAGAAGAGATTCACCATTAGAATAGTCTTTGGCTCTGTCTGTCACTGTTTACCATTGAGCCTAAAAAGGCTGTTTCTTACAAACAGACATATAATATGTCGAATGAGCAGAAAAATAATGCTTTTCTATAAATGTGTGTGTTTTCAATGGCTGTTTTCTTTGAAGACATCTTTCATATAGTCACACAGTGGTATTGCATATCTGTTGTTATGTTATATACTTTACAATGTGGAAAGTTTTATTGCTTTTGTACAATATAATTTATAAACTGTATGTTGAATGAGTGGAAAAATAATGCTTTTCTATAAATGTGTGTTTTCAATGGCTGTTTTCTTTGAAGACATCATTCATAGTCACAAGGTGGTAGGTCATATCTGTTGTTATGTTACTGTACAATGTGGAAGTTTCCATTGCCTTTGTACAATATATTTATAAATGAAAGGCTATGAAAAAGTGAAACAACGAGGTGTGAAATAAAAGGATACTTTTTTTTTTTTTTTTGAGTTCAACAAAGACAACTTACATTTATAACCCAACAAAACACACCAGTAACATACACCATTAACAACCACCAAATAATAATAGAAGTAGTAAAATAAAAAAGGATACTTGTTTTATTACAGGTCTTTTTCACTCAGTGTTACACAACCAGTAGCTTGTTGCTAGTCAACAAGAGCAAAGTCAGAGGGAAAAAAAACAAAACATGCATAACACGGGCTATAATATGACCTCACAACTTAGAAAAACACAACTTTTCTGATAATGTTGGTTTGGGAGTGACTTTTGTCAACAAAGATGTTACATTTTTGAAAGAATTCACTCTAAATGGACTAGGAGAGATGAGCCGGATAAACAACACAGACATATGGCTTATCATTTCACTGGTCTTTTCTTTTATGCATGTTCATCCACCCCCTTAGGCAGAAAGCAAGCAATGCAGCATAAGACTTTTGGCTGATGGATAGCATTCAGGGTCCAAGCAACCATTTGAAATAGGATAAATAATACTGGCATTGATCTATGTGTGTCTTTTCAAGATTTATTTTGAATGTAATCTGTAATTCCATTTTTAAAATAATCCTACTAAAATTGATCATTTTGGGCAACACTTTTAAAATATAGTAGCCCAATTTAATCTTCTCAAGACCTCTTCTACCCTCTGGAAGGACTCAGCTATTACTTTTATGCTCTGATTGATTTTGTTGTTTGTGATACTGTACATTTATTACAACAGTGGAATGATGACACTAGTCATTTGTTCCAGTTGTCTGTTTTCTTTCTGAGAGCAATAATACTGCACTTTGCAGTGCAAATCCTTTGCTTCAATTATTAAACTCATTCATCGAGATGTGAAAAAATGGATTAAGAATGCAAACCTTTTGCCACAACACTTAGATGAAATATTAAATAAATATTCAGCAGAAGATCTGGACTAATACAGTATGACTCCAACACTAAATTTCTAAGAGCAAATGCTATTGATCTGAAAGACCCAATTTAGGTACTGCAATGATGATTCTCTTCTCTTCTCTTGGCCCTTTTGCGGACCTATGCCAAAAATAGAGGGGACATCTTATTCAATAATATCAATGATGATTATGATATTTATCTCTATCTAGATCATCATCACCATCATCATTATAATTACTCAAAAGAATCCCAGCCCTGAGATTTTGTACAAAGCCACATTATCAGATTTTGGCGTCTGATCAGGACTGCTGCTATAGCCTGTGAGTGAATGTAATTTCCCTCTTCCATTACCCCTTAAAACCCTGCCAACGCCTGGTTCAATAATGAGCAATATCCTTTAAAGGGCATGACATTCATAAATTTCATATCAAACACACATGCATAAATTGCGAGGAGGGAGGAAAAAAAGCAATATTTTTTAACCATCTCTTTGACATTCAGTCTTTTTGTATGGGAAAAGAGTGGCGGTTTGAGGGTATAGAGGGAAACAGGCAAAGCTCAGGGCATTCCATTCTTCCTACGACTATACATGGATCTCTGTCAAAAACAACTATGGTAACTAGACTTTGGAACCAGACCAGATGCCCATCTCTTTGTATTGTTTTGTGTGTTGTTCTCTTGTTTTGCTTTTTTTTAATTATTATTTGAATCCTCTGTCACCTCATCCATGCCATGAAAAAAAAAAAAAGTTTTCCACTCTTTTTTTTTGTTGGTGCATGTGTTTCTCCCCAAAGAAAATTACCTCCCAGATCAAAGTGTTTGTATTGCAGTGAGGGGCTGTGCGGTCCTGTGTCGGAGCGCTTTTATTTCTCTGTGTTAAAAGACCTCATAAGTGTCACCTTTGGGGATGGGCATCGCAATCCTTTTATCAGTTCCCTCGCCTTGCTTTCACAAGTGTAGTTACCTGTGACAGCTTGCTTTTTCAAATGCATCTTATTGAATTTCAAAAGACAGGGACCTCCATGCTCTGCACCAACACTGCAGCTCACATCAACCTGTCAGCTGCCCAAATATTATTTTCCCTGGGTTTTCATCAGCCGGAATATTTTGGCAGCCATATACTCCTTCCATGTTGCTTTGCTGTTTTGTTTTTTTCTGCCTGTGTGTGTGTGTGTGTGTGTGTGTGTGTGTGTGTGTGTGTGTGTGTGTGTGTGTGTGGCAGGGGGTGTTGTGTTGTGTTGTGTCGGGGGGCATAGGATAATATTTTATGTATGCTAACTCAACCCACGCTCAGGTCTCAAGGGAGTACCAATTGCCTACATTTATGAGCAGTTTCTTGTTGCTTGTTCACCGAGCTTTTGTGCCGTCTAGCATTCACTCTAAACTTTTGGGTACTTCTGCGTCTTAACCATCTCAGCGCAATTACCTGACCAGGAGTGGTTCATTATGTAAATATACCATATTTAAAAAGAAAAAAAAAGAGAAAAGAAAAGAAAAGAAAGAGTAGAGTTGTTGAGAAAGAGAGTTACAGCAAGTCAGAAAGAAATGTGTTCACTTCTATTCCCCAAAGGCTACCGATGTTTTGTTTGACAGTGAGGAGGCTGAGGAGATACAGGGGTCAGAGTGAGTGGTAAAATCCAAAGTTGTTGCATTGTCAATACCTACAAGCCGTTTGTCAGAAGAAAAGAATATTAAACTAAAGGAATTTACATTTGTTTGAAGTGTCATTATTAATTCATGCCAATTAAGATGTACTTGGGAAGTCAAAAAAAAAAAAAAAAACATCCCTTGAAATGAAAATCCCCAGCTTCGGATCGTGGCTGGAGTGTTTTCGTGTTGTGGTTACCTTTTGGATCTTTTGATGCCTACTTACCAGAGCCAGACCTTTTGTGCCTGTGCCCTTATCTTATTTAATCAGTTGGAGTGGCATCTTTTTTTTCTACCTTTAATCGCTGTCACCAGTCACTGTCAGCCCACTCATGATCCTGTTTACCCAGCAACATGCTAGCCCCTGATAACAGCATATGTTTGTGCCATTGCCCAGCCATTAGCTCTGTGCAAATATCACTGAACATCAGCAAGAGTGCTCCTTACATTCACCATGTGCTTTTGTGTAGGTGTGTGGGCACAGCAGCAGCCGCAGGTGATGTATGCCTGCGAGCGAACTGGGGAACAGGGGCAGGTGTGTCCTAACTGCCCAACAGGGTACACACCTGTGGATCATTAAACGCGTCAGCATAATCCGCCGCGCTGGCCTCCGACCAGCACTTTTGTGACAGGAAGTGCAGAGGCACCGTTGGGGATGGAATGAAACTGTGATAAACACATTCGGGTATGTGGGGAGCCGCACAGAAGAAAAGCTAAAAGAGGAGGAAGGAGAGTGGAGGGGAAAAAAGGAGATGACAAGTGTTTCTCCTGTACTAAGCTGATTCGAAACGTCGGGGACGGAATTGGTAATTAAACCGGTGATGACTCGAGTCACCGGGCGCTGCTGTAGCCAGCTTCACCTCGACAATGATTAATATCCTGCCCTGCGATTTTAGCCGCGTCGTCGAGCCGTCAAATCCTCCACTGACACACATGAACAGACACCTGGCCAGCTTGCCGCTCAATCTGCAAGGACAACCTTACTGTAACTAACCATTTGAAATAACACAGTCAATTAATTTGGATAATAGAACCCAGTGCATAATTGCATTGGCAGGGCTGTAGATTTTCACTATAAGGGGCACCTGAAAGGGGCTCGACTAACAGTGGGCAGTTAGTTACCCTACAGCAACTTTTATTTGTGCACAGGTCTACAGGCAGAAACAACTCAAAGGGCTATTATGGCCTTCCCTCCATATTAAAGCAGAACTCTTAATTCCTGTCTGTGTCATGTGGGTGGGAGGCCAGCTTTCTAAAAAGCTCCCTGTGCTGTGAGCCCATACAGAGAGAGTGTACAGCACAATGTCTCTTACCACCCACTGACGCAGCGTGAAATGCGGCGGTGAGCACATTCGATCCCGTTAGTGTTTTTTCTTTAGCTGGGAGTCGCAGCAGAAAAGCTACATCACTCATGTTATTGACACAGAGAGAGAGAGAAGGTCAGCGTTAAGGGGAGCTGCTGGCACTCTTGCCTGCGTCTTTGTACAGGCACACATGCTGTCTTTGCTATGTGTTGCTTAATAGTGCCAGCATACAGGGGTAAATATAGACATATTCACAAACACACACACACACAAACACACACACACACAGGGAGAGAGAGAGAGGTACTTTTGTGCATGAAAGGGAACTGTCCGTGGTGCTGATATGTTCTAACAGAAATGCAAATAGTGGTGAGAAGGGCCAACAATGCACACACACACACACACACACACACACACACATATACCAACAAATACATTGTTTTGTGGAGAGGCTGATTTCCTCATTGAGTTGGCCACAGGTCAGTGCTCATGATCTGATTGGTGATGATCTCTGAGCCCCAGTCTCGTGTCCGTTTACCAGGACTATCACCTTAGAGAATTGCCCAGCCTCCTGCACACAGAGTAGTATACTGTAGCCTTCAATACTCACAGGCTCACTGGTGTTCAGGTCTGTTTTATCAGGTAAAGCTGTCTGGAGAACTGAAAAGTTAACAGACACAACAATCTTTTTTTGTTGTTGTTACTGACCTTCTCACATTTTCAGATGATGACTCTAATCTACTGTATTTATTTTGTGAAGCATAACAAAAAAATTCAAAAAAGACAACACACATCTAGCGGTAATCCATCCATTGGTCCAACTGTAGCCCTGGAATTTCATTGTTTAGTTTCAGCAGCTCAAATTCCACACAAAAGAGCCTCACAGATGCCATTTGTGTTTGTGAGGACTCGGCATGGTCTGTCAGAGTCGTGGGGCCCCACAACAGGATTGTGTGGCGTGAACCTCATGCATTGTAGAAAGCAGGTAGTGGGTTTCCAAACAGAGCCACTCTCAAACATTGTGGTGGTGGTGATGGAGGAGGTGGTGGTGGTGGTGATGGTGCTCAAGCAGACACAGTGGGTGCCGCTTTCTATTTGCTTTTAAAATGAAGCCAGAAGCCTACGGTTGGTGCTCCACTTTTTCTCTCAGCTAGTGTGTGCTTGTGTGTGTGTGTGTGTGTGTATGTGTGTGTGTGTATGTGTATGTGTGTGGAGTGCTAGTTGTGGTGGCGGTAGGCTTTTTTGCAATCTGTGTGCTGTGAGCCGGGCCGGTAGCCGACTCTGCACATAGCAGCCCCGTTCTCTAGAGGTATGCAAAGCCAAACGTGCGAAACTAAACTGAGCGCACAACTGCCTCACACACATTAAGGTGGAGTAGCGCCGAAATGGACTGGCTTGTTTTGATTTTGATTGTTTCTTTCTTTCCCAAATGGAGCCTCACAGATGTTTCAATGCACTTAGCTGGATATGGATGCCAGTTCTGTTTATGCCCATTTGTTTTTTTGTTTTTTTTTTGTTTTGTTTTTTCTACACGCATCTGAATAGATGTACATAATGTTCAAACTCCCTGGCTCTAGTGGTGTCCTTGACATAAGGCAGCAATTTCAATCCATTCACTGAGGCGAACACATTTAAGTCATGATTGATGCAAAAATGAAAACAGATATTTATTTATTTTTTTACTTTATCGACATTATTTAATTTGCACACACATGTTCCTCCCCCCCCTCTCTCTCTCTCTTTCTTTCACAAGCACACACACACATACACACACCGACACACACACACACACTCATTTTAGTTATTGACAAAATCATACTGTCATTGCCCCCTTTCACTACTAGCTGTTAGTGTTTTTATTTGGTCTGCGCTCCAGACTCTATCCAAATCAAAGGCCCTGCATTAGCGGGCATGCTAATTCATGGGCTAGGGTAGCAGGGGGAGGTGTTAATCCATTTACAAATGTAACCTTATGTCGTCCCCTGCTGTGGGGCTAAAGACCATTGATGAATGGCGCTCATCTCCATATGACCGAAAGTGGACAGGACTGTAGGAGCATGCCCAATCAGCTGCTGGGCCGTGGCACAGCAGTACCACAAATAAATAATAAATATAGTAACAGACAAACATGATAGAGGAAATAATAATAAATTATCTGAAAATACAAACACACATTCGTTTGTAGATTTACACACAATCTCTCTCTCTCTCTCTCTCTGCACATACACACACATAAGCACACACAAGCACTCCCTCTGCCAGACACACACAAACAATTTATTCTCTCTCTCTCTCTCTCAACCTCTCTCTCTCTCTCATTTCTTCTCACATTTATTCACAGACAGACACACACACACACACACACACACACACACACACACACAGCATTTGTAGCTCAGAGCGAAAGACAACTGTTGACTCCACGTGGCATGCTGCTAGTTCGATGTCTCCATCCAAGAGCAGGTGATTAGATAAAAAAAGGGAGAAAGAGAGACCTGCTGCTGCTTCATATAATTGAGAGAATAAATAATGTTTTGCTTCCAGTGGATACTACACTTTTTACCCACTCTCTACCAAAGCCTAGTGTCAGACTGAATTTAATTAATTTTTAATTAGGAGGGAAAATTGCAAGCCAATTCCGTTGGGACGTTCAGGACATCTGTGCTTCACAGATAACATTCTTAAATACTCTGAGCAGAGAATGTTTAAAGGGCATCATAGCTCACATATTAAAGGAGTACACAACCTTCGCTGCTGGGACATCACGCATGCATGAGCAACAAGGATGGCACCAATGAAGCACCACATTAATAATACTGCTACTACTACGACGACTACTACTACTACTACCATTGCTACTACTACTTCCACCTACTACTAATACTACAAGTACTACTAGGCCTACTACAGCACTATTACCACTGCTGCTACTTCTATTACTACTTCTACTAGGCCTACTACAGTAACAATACTGTTGCTACTTGTACATACTACTAACACCACTTACAGTACTACTATTACTACTACTACTACTACCACTACTACTGTTGCCACTACTAAACAACAATTAACCCTACCATTCGGTCTAACTACTATTGTAACAACTACAACTATAATTACTATTATGTGCTTCTACTGCAACAAAACATACTATATTTATTAGTAATATTTACTATTACTAACTATTGCTTCAGCCCATTAGATCCAATTACACTGTTGTATATGGGGTAGGTCTGGGAGGGTTGAATCACATGTACAATACGTGTTTGGCCTTGGTCAAGAGCCATCTCTATCATGACTGGACAGTGTGAACAGCTCTGCTCAGGGGAGATATTTGTATGGCGAACAATGAAATATCAGCATGCACTCAGGCACACACACAAACACTTACACTTACTCTTACACAAACACTTACACACATACACACACACACACACACACACACACACACACACACACACACACACACACACACTCACAAACAAACAAACACACATTTACACACACCCTCTCTATCTCTCTCACACACACACACACACATGCACACAGAGCCAACTTCCTTTGAAGTGGAAATCGATGTGGGTGGGGTGGGAATGTAATTTACACGTGAGCATTCAGCATGCCCAGTATCTGTGGTTATGTCTAAAATGGGCTACTGTAAATTGAGAACAATGGGCCAGGCCGTCAGCAAAGGCATAATGAGAACCATGTAGAGCCTCAGAATCTCAGGAGAGAAGTGCTGGTGGTCTGAGGAACCGCAAGGTTCTAGTTCTCCCTGTTGGGAACACTTAGGTAGGCGTTATGCTAAAAATGGGCTAACCCATGTATAACCAGCTAATTATGAGCATAAGGATGTAACATCTTGTCATGTGGGCAACTGAGATCACATATCATTATCCCCCAGAGATATGAAATACTATTTCCTGATTAAAGGGAAATCTATGATGGAGTTTGGTAATTAAGAGTTTAATAACCATTCTATATCACTTGTCTGAATGATAGCTATGACAAGAATGATAAAGATGAGCTAGCAAGCAACAAGCCACTGGAATAATTTGTAAACAAGCTAACTACATAACATTCTTGTGGACAATGAAAAGGATATTTGGTGTAAGATTCTGATTCAGTATTAGACCACTGAGGTGAGGGGGTATATCAGAAAACAATGTGGGAAGTAAATTATTGCCACCACATTGGCTACTAATTCCACATATCAGGACAGGCCATTGCAACATTATCTGTTATCATATTTATGTTCATTTGCAGATTTGCAGGATTGATTGATTCTAGAGCAAAGCACAGGACTCAATACTCAATAAGTAAACAATTATGATATTTATTATAATATAGTTATGATTTTTTTTATTTTATTTTTTTTGTCACGCGAATAAACGTACAGTTACAAAGAGCAGTGAAAAAGACAAATTGGTTTTAGTTAGCTAAATTTGTGTGATTAGCTCATTCATTTGCATTTAATATGAACAATGATGACATCTCTCAACCTGGACTGTAGGCCACTGGTGATAGCAGGGTAGCTCAGTGTTAGCTCAACTGCAGCTTAGAGGACAGCTCTGTGGTTGAGGATCTCTTAAAAAGTAAGTCTACAGCACTAGTCCCTAGTGATCACTCAGAAAAGACAGTGGAAGTGCAGCTTGCACAATAGTTTATGGATGGATCTCTCACAGAGATAACCAAGACCCTTTGTTGAACAAGATAAAAACTAAGAATCATTTACCAATGTGTAAAGAACTAAGTAAAGGTAGGCTATATGCCGTATTTAAGTAAAACTACAAATAGCCTTCAGGGTACCTAAGTAAAAGTACTTTGTAGAACTTGCGATATTGTTTCTGACGACCAAAACAAATGGGCACTCCAGTAACACACTCACAACTCACTTAACTTTAATCTCCAAAATGGCTCCTGCAGTTAATGAATAGATAATTTGTGTTCGCAGTGAATTAAAATACAACATGAGAAACTAATGAGCCTGAAATGGAGAACACACAAGTACACATATGTAAATGGAGTGGGTAAAGTTAAGGCATGGGATTACCAGAGGATAACCCTCCACTGTATAGTCATAGAGTCCTGTGCAGCCCATGTGGCCTATAGTAGGGTTACAGAAACTGAGTTTGGCACCATCAAATGCTCCACATAGGGTGGGGAGGATTTAACTTAATTTTAACTTTAATAAGGGGCGACACACGCTTTATAAAAAGTTAATACTTAAAAAGATTAAACTCTAATGGCAAATACAATCTCTAATTTGTTACAATAAAGTTTTAATCTCATACCATATAAATGGTAAAAAAAAAAAAAAAAAACTGCAAGAGCCTCCCTTGCCTGCATAAAGACCTTCTCAAAGAGGTTTTGGTCCAAGAAGATGTGTATTCTTTGCCAAGAGTATGAGGGTAACTTCACTTAATATTATTTAGTGTGGCATCATCTGCTGCAAATCTGTTTTATTATCTCCCTCACTGCTCCTACTTCCATTTGCAGCAGCACAGCGCATGGCTGGCAAGGGAAACTCGCGAAGGAACAGCTCACTTTGGAACGCTTCCTACAAGTTCTACTGCAGCACAGGTGTGCAGTCACTACGCTACTGTGATCTGACATCTGCAGAACGAGAAGTTCTATTGCAGATGCATTAGCATACATCAAAAGCCTTTAAAAAGTCTGCAACACATTTTTACTACTTGGCATTGCCTCCTTATAAGTCAGTCTCACATTAAGCCACAGAAACCACATATATATATATATATATATATATATATATATATATATATATATATATATATATATATATATATATATATATACATAGTAGAGATAGTGAGTGACTTGCACTAGTTTAACTAGATAAAAGTTAGAGTCATTTACCAATGTGTGTGAGCAGTAAGTGTATATGAGCTAGTGAGCAGAGATATAGTAAAGCCCTCATAGACAGAGAATATTGACACAAATTACAGCTAGTCAGAGTTTCATGCATGGCTGTGGAGAAAAACACTGACCATATAAGGGCGCGAATGTGGACTAGTTTCTCTTTGTTGCCTCACCAGTGCGTTTTGACAGGACGAGGCGTTAATGACAGTGCGGTCTTCCCTGGCACGCACGCTGAAGAGCTGTCACCCCTCCGGAATCAAAAGGCATGCCTGGTTCCTGCGTCCGTGAGCGATGCGGCACGCTTTCGCTTTCAGCCCCGCACCCGCCAACCTCGTTAGCAGGTTTCCTCACGGAGCAGACACCGTGATGAATGTGCGACGTTGTCACGTTAGGCTTGGTAGGTTTGTTATTTGTCAGGCTGAGGAATATGCATAAAATCTCACATAAGACCAAATGCTGCATGTGTGGCTGGGATAGCTCATCCGCTTCTTCAGAAAAGATGCTTCACAGCCCCCTAGTAATTCCAGGCCCATTTACAACAGAGTGGAGCACATGAGATGAAATTTATTAGGGCCGCTCAGTCAATCATTCTGTTTTATGGCCACTGTAGACCACGCTGATCCCAACAAATAATGTGCTTTATTAATAAATATTGTGCCATATTTTCTGTGTCTGGATAGCATCATGTCAGTGTTGCAGTTCTTTATATCAGAAGCTCACAAATCCAAAGGCTAAAATCATGATTACCTCAGAAACATCTGCTTTGTCACATATAATGTTTATGTAAGAGGGCTTATGGTAAGAAACTAGCCCCCTAAACCAAGAAAACCACTAAAGCCCAATATGAAGACATGAATGAAATGACACAACCAGAGTTGGTGTAACAAGAGGGATGAAATGCAATTAGTATTTTCTATGTAACAGAGTCAGGGGGGTTGTGCTGTGAAATTGAGTGAGTCACCAAAACATACCATATCTTGATCAGTTGAGCCCATTACTATTTTCTCCTTGCAAAGGATTTTGAGCCACATCTTGGTTCAAAGTAGGACTGTTGTGTGGACACTTGGAGAGTTATGGGGAGATAAACAGCAAAAGAGAGAGAGAGAGAGAGAGAGAGAGAGAGAGAGAGAGAGAGAGAGAGAGAGAGAGAGAGAGAGAGAGAGAGAGAGAGCAAATGAAAATTCATGTTGGCAGGGAATAAAATACCCTTTTTAAAAAACGGATCTGGAAGCAGTGCATTTATGAATTTAGCCAAACTGTTTTTGCATGCTGTTAATCAGGATCTAATGAATCTGTTTGGGAAAGAATTACTTGGGAGAGAGAAAATTACAAACCGTAAGAATGTCTAATTAGCTTCTTGTCCGAGTTGCCCTCTCTTCTCTGGCGGATGCACACAGAGCCTGGCATTTAATTTAAGGTTGTCAGATCCACTTTATTTCCCCCATACACTTGTAATGGTTGTGTGTGTGTGTGTGTGTGTGTGTGTGTGTGTGTGTGTGTGTGTGTGTGTGTGTGTGTGTGTGTGTGTGTGTGTGTGTGTGTTCATGTATGTGTGTGTCTGTGTCTGTGTTAGAGAGAGAGAGAGAGAGAGAGAGAGAGAGTGTGTCTGTGTCTGTGTGTCTGCATGGCCGAGAAATCTGAATCTATTTCCTTTTCATTTTCTACTTGTGGATCAAAATTACACACCTATCATGTGACAATGGCTCTTTAATAAGACCACGGCAATTTGGAGTCATTTAAATTATGTAATGAAGGTTTTCAGGGAAGGAGGGCGGAGGACAAAAAGGAGAAATGAGAAGGAGGAATGAGAAGCAAAAAAAAAAAAAAAAACAGAAAAGAAGAATTACATATTTTTCCCAGAACGATTGAAATCAGAAATATTTTAGTACCAGTGAAAGTGCCAGTTCCAAAATGCACCAAAACTGATCTAGCTCTAGTTGTAGATGTATGGTATATCCTCACAATACCGAATGCTCTTGGTTACAGGGGGATCAATCCATGATAAACAAACCGATTAAGACAGGTATTACAAAAAACTGTGTTTACGAAGCAATAATAATCAATTAAAAGGCCTTTTATGATAACAGCCTTTAAAAGCATTTATTCTTACCCCTCTAAACCTGGATATTGTTGGACAGTTCTCAGGCTTGGCTAGAGAGAGAGCCATCTCCCATGAGGACTACATTTCATCTTTGCCAAGAGTATTGTGTGTAGTCTCCTCTGATGGTTGTGTTGCGCTGTTATCTCTTCATGTCCATTGTGCAGTATTGACAATGGCAGGAGTTGCGCTTGGCTACCTTTGAATCATCCACCATTATGCATGTGTTTTTTTTTCTTTTGTTTTGTTTTGTTTTTAAACTCCCACCACAAAACAATTGTTTATGAGAATTCAATTGTACTGCAGATGAATTCTCAGAAACAATACATACATGAAAATAAAATGTGTATAATAGGTTCCTGTGCTTAATGGAATGAAGGATGGAGGCAATAGAAGATTTCAAAGCATTTAGAAAACTCTCCCGAAGTAGGCTCACCACAGACTTAAATGGTACTAGAGAATTTTTTAGATTTTTTGTATTTTTTTTTTTTTTGGCAAGATGAAATGTCGTCTAAGGAGATCTAAGGATGATGACTTCAAGTCTATATGAAAAACACTCAGTAAGTGGAATAATCACAGAGGCCATGAAAAAAAGTATTTGACATGAAGAAAGGAAACTGTTTATGCCCTCCGAGAAATCCTGCCACACAAACTCATTGGTCCCTACAGTTACTGAGGAACACACATGGACTTTCATTGTTGAGTTGTCAGTAAAGACTTCAGATTTTTATTTAGTCTTGGAAGAGAAATTTTACTCCATACAGCATGACAGAAATTCAGACTGATGTTGTTAAATCCTGTAAGGCTGATCATCTTTTTAAACAAAGATGACTTATCCTAATGGCAAATGTATTAATTCATTTCTTTTATATACAATGTCACATATCTAATACATGAATATGTGAGTTTTAACAGTGAACCAGAAGATTGGAATGTTACAGTATGTTTTCTGGACTGTTCACACTACTTCAGTTCCAAGGGAGTCGCCATTGCCTATGGACTTAATAGGCCTATTAAAGGCCCTGTCCCATTACTATCACTTTACTATCACTTCTCCTTGATTTTGGCCCTAACACTCTGTTTGCGTGTTCACGTGTAAGTGTAGTGTGTCCCAATACTTTCAGGACCGAGGGATACTGGCTTTCAGCCCTTCAAATCACCCCTTCAAACGGAGAGGTCGGGTGCAGACGTCGAACGAAGTAAAGTTGAAGTGAAGATGAAATTACCCACGATTCTTTGCGAACTCAATCAGCTAAACAAAAAGATTGCGTGTCGGTAACCAATCTGTGTCCGAATGCACGAGCTGTGTCCCGTTTCTCTCAGCTCTGGATAAGAACTTATAATAGAAATAGAAAGAATAGAATAGAAAGAAATAGAAAGAATAGAAAGAAATATAGCTGCTATTGCACTTAAGCATGCATATATATTTTTTAATATCGGGATATCTTAGTTTGATGTAAATTCAGTTGAATTCCGCACTGGTGTGTTAAAACATCACTATTAAAAAGTTATTTTTCAAAGTCCGCAAATCTTTCACCAGAATTACCAGAGCCTCTCTCATGTAGGTGATTTTCTCAATGACAATTTGTGGATGACGGCTTTTGAACAGTAACGCGGTTAAGAGCCTTATATCCGTTCAGTCTTAACGATAGATGCGTAAAACAGGTGAAGACGTTTTTAGGCGAAGTGCTGTCCCATTTATTAGGGGAAGATCTGCACTTCTCACTACACAATCGAGGGGTGTCTCATCTTTGAGGGAACTCGAAAACAAGTGCTAGTGTTAGGGAAGAGAAATGGGACTGGGCCAAAGTCTTTGTTATTGTTGTCTAACGCCTGTGTCTCTGTCCTCACTGAAAAAAAACAACAACTATCGACTCAAGACATGGAAGAATGTAAAATATGACAGTTTGAGGTAATTTAGCAGATATAGCTACATTTGTCATCAGTACTGTATCACAATACACATACAACATTCACACACACACACACACACACACACACACACACACACACACACACACACACACACATTAGAGCGAATAGAAGGAAAGAAGAAGAGGCCATAAACGAGAGATACAGTACATCAAAAATATTTTTAACGACAGATCTACAAAGAATCATAATTAAAAAAAAAAAGAAAAAAAAACTGGCAACAATCGCTAATCACATCAGCTTTGATTAAAAGGACATTAATTCCCCCCAAAATTCTGGCTGGCTGTGCTATAGATCCTGAGCTATTAAATGGCTAAATGCACTGACCTTGGTTTCACAGAGAATATGAAATGAGC
This sequence comes from Sardinella longiceps, assembly GCA_027497455.2. NCBI lineage: Eukaryota > Metazoa > Chordata > Actinopteri > Clupeiformes > Clupeidae > Sardinella > Sardinella longiceps. Next base: position 20,749,954 of record JAODXP020000030.1, on the reverse strand, counting down.
GTAGCCATTATTTCCTTATTATAGATCATCCCTTCAAGCATTTAAGGTCCCACCTTAACATTTTACTGTTCTTTATTGCTTGCTGACTTGGCTCAGGAATGCAAGGTCAATTATACAGGATTTCCCTCACTGGGCAGTCCTATTAAAGTGCAGGTTTTAGCATAGAGCAGGAGCCGTCCCGGGGGACTTAGGCGAGACTGCTAAACTTTAAATTGAGCCTGTTCCGGGGGGTTTGCTTCATGATGGAGGACAATGGACAATATCTTTGAGAGAGACAAGAGAACATCATTTGTGCGGTGGAAAGGCTGCACAGAATTTTGCAATGGTCTTCTTCCCGAGAGTACAGGGAGAATCAAGAGGAACTAATGCAAAAAAAAGCATTGCAACTCATGCAATTTTTGAACTGTTTTTTAAAAAATCTTTAAAAATCGGTAAAACAGCCTTAAACTTTGACATGTATCCCTGGATGGTCTGTGAGGGAGACTATGCTTGAGAGGTCTGCTGTATATTTCAGTCTGAAGGCCTTGAGACAGATTGCATTTACAGTACACCTGGACAATTCCATTCCACTGAGAACAGCAACAAAGGGCCAGGGCCATGTCTACTTACAGTACGTCTGTGCAGAGTGGCCACAGTACTTTCACTCCAAAGGTCTTTTTCTCTACAAAGATATCTGGCAAATATCTTACAATTTATTTCACTTTTTTGGTTTTTAAAAAAGAAGTACAGTAGGCCTACCCATGTCAGTATTTCAAAGGAATGAAATGGATTAGATTTTACAGAAGCAGCAACTATTTGTTTTAGTAGCAACTGTTGTTTTGGCTGTCAGTATTTTTGAGCAAATTGATTTCTAAAAATCTATGGCTAAATAACTTCAGTGTTTCTGGCTTATAATGGTTGCCAACTCTCTTAGCATACATTTTGATGTGTTTAGTGCTGTTGTTGATAAAGCTGAACTATACTGTTTAACATCAGTTGTGTGGTGAGTGTTCTGGCATATAATGGCTGTCGTCCATCACCCAGGTGGATGCTACACATTGGTGGTGGTTAGTGAGGTCCGTCTCCTGCTGTAAAGCACTTTGGACCAACTGTGTTGTTTTAAAATGTGCTATATAAATAAATGTGAATTGACTTGACTGTGTTTCATTCCTACTTATCCAGCGTTGATTGTCAGGTTGTCTGCCCACCGTATATGTGTGTATTTTTCTAAAGTAGGCTATATTTGCAACGACTTTACATTGCAGCTGTGAGGTTAACAGTAGGAATTCTAAATGGAGCTTTTATATTCTGTAAGTGTAGGTATATCCTTTCAAACTGTTTTTATGCATGCTAGAACCATGGACTTGATGTACAGTGATTGGATAGAAGAGCTTATTAGCATACCATCTCAGCAGGTGGGTTTGAAAGCATAGCCATGGTAACCAATATGGAAAAGTCCACATGTAAGACATGAGGGAGTCGGTTGACAGAATGCCTGATTTCCCTGTACTCTCACTTTGAGAGTGAGTAATGAAATTGATTAGTTAGCTCACCTAAAGATGTAAAAAGTTGTTGCTTTATTTATTGCCTAGCTGTAGTCCATCTAGGCCTGTATACTCAAAGCTCATGACCGTTTACTATTGTAGTTTCCAGTCTTCTGTATACTCCTGCTCACTGAACTAAATCGAATTTCACTTACACTTGAGCTGCTTGTACCCCACATCAAATAAATATTCATGCTTACATTTATTTAGTTAATAACATAATTGTCTGTGGGGAAGAAATGTATCTTCATTGGGTCTAAAGCACAGACCACACAACATTGTTCTAAGAGCTTAATGCTGAGAAAGGCATAAAATGGACCACCCTTGGTTGATTGAGCAATTGTATATGGAATGAAACAGAAAGAATGAGATAACCATATTGCTATTTCATTTCATTCTGTGCCATGGGTGCCTCCCTGCAAAACAATGCACCAGATATTTCTAAGACTGCAGCCAGAAACCTCTCCCTGTGCCTCCCTTATTCTGAGCCTTTGCATGCCTATAGAGAGCCGTGGGGAGGCCCGGAACCTTGGGGCCAGAGAAATGAAAGTGCTTCAACTTGGCTGGACGCCATCTTTCCCCTAAAACTCCAGCTGTAGCCCCAGCGTTCGCAGATGAGCACTAAAATCTCTGTGTTCACACAGTCAGTCCTGCATCCAAGAGAGAAAGACGTTCCTGCCGGTATCTGTATAGCAGTAAAACTGTGAATCTTTGTGTGTGTGTGTGTGTGTGTGTGTGTGTGTGTGTGTGTGTGTGTGTGTTAAAAAAAATCTTTTTTCTTAGATACGTACAATGTTTTTATTCTCTCTCTCTCTCTCTCTCTCTCTCTCTCTCTCTCTCTCTCTGTGTGTGTGTGTGTGTGTGTGTGTGTGTGTGTGTGTGTGTGTGTGTATGTGTGTGTGTCTGTGTGTATGGCCATAGCATAAGAAGTTCACAACTCAATAGCTATTCATTCAGAAGGCCTAATAGCTCAGCACAAAGAAACACAGAGCCCATAGGTGTAAGAAAAATAGCAGCAGTAGAATGTCCTATGAAGGCCATCTACATAAACCTGTCAACTCATAAAGACCCTTAACCATAGCGAGGTTCATCTACACATTTAAAGTGCACGGATACCCATGTAATTACCACCTCTTAATGATGTGAAATATTTTGTGGGCCCCTGCACTGCCAGCTAAGCCATTTACTGTAGATCATGCTTCCATTATGGGTTGCGTAACACACCACCGCCACCACCACCACCACCGCCACCACCGCCAGCCACCACCCGCTAAATGGAGACATCACAGTGTTATTCTTTCATCTCATTTGCTGCTGGTGCGCCCAAGCTCACCCCGACCTCATCACGTTCGCAACAGTAGGGAAAGGTCACGCAGTGTGAGCTTTAAATGCCTCAATCATATCCGTGGGCAGAGAGGTGCCTTCCCATGTGTCTTTTAGCACCCTATTCTCCAATGTGGCAAATAGGCATCTCATGCCTTTTTACAGCTTTACTATAGATAGTTATATAGATGTGAAACAGATAGATAGATAGATAGATAGATAGATAGATAGATAGATAGATAGATAGATAGATAGATGAAGTGGAATTTACTATAGCTCATTATATAGATGTGAAACAGATAGATAGATAGATAGATAGATAGATAGATAGATAGATAGATAGATAGATAGATAGATAGATGGAGTGGAATACTGTACTGACATCCTATTTGGCTGCTCTGAAAAGCTTTTTGTATAATTTGAAATTCTTTCATGGGCAATTAATTTGCGGCCACAGAATAGGTATTGTGCAATTTCCTAACTGTTAAATTAAATTAATCAGAACCCAAATTCTATCACCACCAGCTAGTCTGATATTCTCTCTCCTTCCTTCTCTCTCTCTCTCTCTCTCTCTCTCTCTCTCTCTCTCTCTCTCTCTCTCTCATTCTCTCTCTCTCCCCGTCTCTGACTATTTTCTCTCCTTTATATTTGAAAAGAAGAGAGGAGTGTCATTTTTGTAAAGCCCCCACTGAAGAGAGACACAGCTGGAGGAAGTGAGGGTTTAATTTGCCACGGTTTCACAGCCACCATGTGTAACAGAGGGGAAAAATCTCCCCATATCCTTTTTTTTTTTTTTTTTTGAAAGATTACTCTAAGTGCTAAAAGGATTCATGAATCATGGCTAGACAGGCTCTTCTTCATCTAAAGAGGAACTAACAATTATTCAGAATGTGTGTGTGTGTTTTTTTTTTTTTTTAGATGGAGCTGGGATGTGTGTTGTGAATCTGATATCCTGGACATCTGAATTAAACATGGAAAGAGTGAGCCTGGCACTGGAGTACGAACAAAAAAAAAATGCTTGTTTATATATTTATTTATTTGGTAAGAATTTATGTTTTTTTTTCATGAAACATAGAACATGGCCCTTTACTCTTTGATTTTCCCCCGGCCCAAATTCTGTGATGATATTTCTTTTATTATTGATTTTGGAGTCAGAAAATAATGTCGGCTTTGCCAACAGGAGTGAAAAGTCCAGGGCTGTCAGACGACGATTAACAGGATCTCAATTGTGATTTAGCATGCTTGGGATGCACTGCAGGGCACGGCTGATGAAAGGGAACGTATTTAGGTTGAACACAGGTTGGGCAGTGACATGTTAAACACAAAAGCCACAGCCAGTAACGTAAGGCTGAAAAATGGCTTGTGTAATGTTGTCATAGAGAGCATTCCTATCTAGCATTCATATCCTAGCATTTCTCCTACACAAGTCCAATACCTGACACCTTGCAAATTACACAAATTGCTCTGAGTGATTCAAGCCACGTGAAAATGATCTTATTCTCATGCTTAGTCAAGAGCTCCTATTAGGAGATATTATAAGGAGATCTGCTCTCTGATTTTCATGTCTCTTTTCCTCAGTGCAACATGGAGATCGGTTCCTCTCCTTTCTCCCTTTTCTCCGTCTCCACAAAAGAGAAAGACTCAGGAATAAATTACAGATGAATCACAAAACCAATTTGTAGCCAGCACAAAGTTGGTGTTGTTGAGTTCTTTGTGAGAAAATTACAAAGTATTACGATTTGCCAAGTAATTGAGAGAGGGAGAGAGCACATATCCTTGGCTTTGGGTTTCCACCATTTGTGTTTTTTTGCTGGGCTATTTTTATTGTATGCAGAAAAGCTGCTCAGTAATATACAGGCTGGGGACATTATTATGGCATGGCAGCCGAATATGCGCTGTTGTAAAACTGTCCAGACTGCATGGATGCTGCCTATGCAAATGAACATTTAATATGCACTCATTATTGAGCCTCGGCAGACATATTTCTCCACAAACACCCCAGAATCGTAAAGTATTTTCTCTTTTTTGTGTGTGGTGAGGTGATGCCTGTTTTCTCAACAAGGTGATATCTCTTCCATAATGAACAATATAAGCACGATAAAAAAAAGTCGTTTCGACTTCCTCACAACAAGATATTACAATATCTTCTGTCTTAAGGTATTGGAGTGCAGATTCATCAGCGTATACCCAAGGCAACAGCCTCCTGTTCCCCCTGCCGAATCAGGAATATGCATGAGAACAGCTAAAGAGAGATATCACATCCACTCACAGGCTCAAAGCTTATCACAGCTTTATAAATAGTGGGAGTGATCCTACAGGAGACAGGGCAAAGGAAAGAAAATGTCCACGTTCTTTGTTGTTGTTTTTTTAATTTTTTATTTTCAGAGAAATCACAGAAATCTCCAGCAGCGGCGGCTGGATTTAAACATAGTTGCGTGTGTCACATTAGAAAGAGAAGTGGAAAGAGGAGACTGTGACAGGTAATGTGATGAATGGGACCCTCTGACTGTTACTGAGCGTAAATCCACAATAAATAGGATTATATGACAGTACTGCTGAGAAGAGAGGGTCACAGTTTTTATGGGATATAATTGAGGATTTCTTAAAAAAAAAAAAAAGAAAAAGAAAAAAGGTTTTCACCTGAACACTTCAAACCCTTATATGTATGATGTACTAAAGGAGCATTTCTAGATAAAGTACATTTTGAGTTTTACTTTAAAGAAACATACTGAAAGTTATAGACTACCTGGAATACAGAACTGAGACTCCAGATAAATCTTCAATTAAATCTCCAACTCTGCTAAGTGGGTTTAATAGTCTTGAAATGGCACACAACATAATTATTCACTGTTAAAGTCAATAAACGAGATCAGAACAAAGTGATTGATTATTTGATTCTCACCATGTACAACTTTGTTCGTGACTGCCCAACAAAATGGGCTCCCCATTCATTTCTCACTTAAATCTGTGAACAACCTCAAATCAAAAACAAACCAATTACACCTTTTCAGCCCCTCAGAGACATCCTGCTGTATTCTGTTCTCTCTCTCTCTCTCTCTCTCTCTCTCTCTCTCTCTCTCTCTCTCTCTCTCTCTCTCTCTCTCTCTCTTTCTGCTGTCATTTTGGAGCTCTTCGCCCTGTTAATTACTAGGCTGTAATTAGATGCACTGGCATAATTGTTAATCATTGGTTCCACTAGATACATCTCAGGGAATGTTTGGAATACTAAATCTGTATGATGGAAGGTAGACAACAATAGCAATGTAATAGCAAGTTCAACTGAGAGAGAAGGAGAGAGGGAGAGAGAGAGAGAGAGAGAGAGAGAGAGAGAGAGAGAGAGAGAGAGAGAGAGAGTCCCTTTTTCTTCTACTATCCATGACTATTTAATGTACTGGAGGTATGCGTTTTTATTTACAGTAAATGTTTGTTTAAATGATGTTCTGTTTGATTACAAGTGATTGTTTTGGCAATATAAAAACCCTTTTTTATCAAATAACATAGGATTAGGCTTTGAGTTCAGCTTTATGCTTTGAATTAAAAGGACATTTGTGTGTACCCTGTCCAAGTGGGAACATAATATCAAAAACTGCATTGGATTATTTTGTATTTTTTATGTAGCAGAGGTGAATGTGATGGTAAATTGTATCAGTCTCACAGTATGTGAGAAGGCCACTTACCAGCTGGGAAAGTGAGACATGGCTTTGGATCATAGGAGATAAATCGCCATGGAGTCGTGGTGTCAGGACCGTGACCAACATGCAGTAGAAGGACACACATTGTGTCATAGAGATATGTTACCCCTCAAGACATCCCTAATTCTCTCTCTCTCTCTCTCTCTCTCTCTCTCTCTCTCTCTCTCTCTCTCTCTCTCTCTCTCATCACACACACACACACACACACACACACACACACACACACACACACACACACACACACACACACACACACACACACACACACACACACACACACACACACACACACACACACACACACACACACACACACACACACACACACACACAGAAACATACACACGAAAACACCTACAACTAACACTCCCACATGCCATCCTGACACTTAGCCACCCACTAACATGGAAATTCACATGAGACTAGACAAGCAAGTCACCCAGTAAAAATAAACACACACAATCCATCAATCCATGAGATATGATAATGAACACCCACAATCACAAGGTCTGTCCAATTACCGGGAAGGGAGAGCAGAAGATAAAAGATCAGCGCCTGATGTAATCTGGTGCTAACTGCTATGCTGTGTGCTGTGAGTTGTTTGTGTAATGCAGTTTAATCAGTAGTCGGTAATCAGTCAGAAATTGTATAACAGAGAGAAGAGAAAAACAAAAATTACCTGTAATCTAAGATATTAGTTACATCAAAAAATAACTAGCAAAGTTGGATGTTTTTCTTACAGTAAGAAGCTACTGTAGCTTCCTAAATGGTTTCTGCTATGTCTCCCTGTCCCTGGAGACTGATGAGAATGCATTTTCCATCATGTCTTTGTGTAGCCTGCTTCACTACTCATGGACTGTAATGATAATAATACAAAAAAAAAACATCTTTAATAGGTCAGTAAGGAATGCAAAGCCTCTCAAATATATAAATGTATTGAATTTGATACACGCTATTATTAAAGAATGTCATGTGTGAAGAAATATGAAAACACTGACAATATGAAACCACCCTGAAAACCCTTGTTCTTTTGCAAAAATATCAGACAAAGTTTTTGCATCAGCTGTCAATAACAAGACCAGTGCCATTGTACGTGTGACCCAGCGGGAGCACAAGGGTAGGATGGGACCAAATGTTTATGAGAAGACAAGGAGCTCACTTCACAGATTAAAAAAAAAGGGAAAAAAAACTGTCAAGTGTGAACATTTGTGAACATTTTACTCATTTCCTGCTTTATTTGACCATAATTTGATCTGATTTTCTTCATCTAAGTCACTAGTGTGGGTGAACAGACCCAATCGCTTACTCTTTATTACAGCCTGAAGTACTGGGTAAGGTAGGCAAGAAAGCCATAACAAAAACTATCAAGGGATGAATTTAGAGTGATGGAATAGCACAAAAGATATGAAAGTAGTTTGAAAGAGAGAGCATGTTCTTTCTGCTGATGGAGTCTATTGCTGGTATTTAGCACTTTTAGTCGCTTTTCTCAAGTGTCTAGGATGAAATAGA
>JAODXP020000030.1:20704407-20736907 GCA_027497455.2 Sardinella longiceps | reverse complement strand
TTGTTTTATTCATAGGTATTGTGGAGGTGGAAGCTCTGTGACTGTTCCTGCAATCTAACATGCTGCTAATTATGCAGCAGAGTGCACACTCCTCATGCCAGTGCCTCCCCCCCCCCTTTCCCCCAACACACACACACACACACACACACACACACACACACACCACCCCACCCACCCCCATCCCTATGGCAGGCCTGTTCTGTGTCAGTAATTTATTCACCAGGAACCCACACAGAGTTTTGTCAGATAAAAGTTTTTTTTCCGGAGAGATTGCGCTCCTCTCCAGCTGCTATCTTTGGTTAGTGTCTAAATCTCTATACAGCGCAGAAAGTGCCTTTGTTTACTTGGCCTATGGAATGGCTTAAGCATATTCAGAGCAAGCAAGAGAGAAACAGAGAGAGAGAGAGAGAGAGAGAGAGAGAGAGTAGTAATGTTATGGAATATAAAGCAGTAAGATGGCATAAAAGTGTAGGCGCGTGGGGGGTTTTATTTAGGAATAAGTGTCACTAAATCTCCTCACGTTGCTCAAATGATCATGCCGGGCAGAGCAGTAAAAATGCCACATGCTACTCATTAGACGGAGAGTTATGCTAATCTACAGTACCGGAGAAAGAAAAGGCGCTTTATCAAAAGTTTATTTTTTTAATGCTAGTTTTCAGATTTTACCTCAGATAGATAGGCCATGGAAAATGCTGTGGTGTCACTTGTTACTATTGTTCGGAAACCTGCTACTGTGAATCAACATTAATGTTGGTGGATATCAGCCAGGTCATCTCAAGTACACAGCGGTAGGGGAGATAAAATTTGTACCTTCAGCAGTGTTGTGAGTAGAATAGGTGAATTATGTGCAGGACACCTCCTCCGTGACTTAGGAACCTCAGGGAAATCGGTGACTTTGATTCTTTCTGACAGGACCCAAAACAGAGCTGAGAAATAAAACTGTTTACCAAACAAACCAAAAATTACAAAACCGTGTTTTTTTTTTTTTCTTCTTCTTTTTGTACGAAGCCAGGAATTGTAGTCTGATGTGCTCTGACCTTATGGGAAAGCTCAGTGATATTTAGATGGGAAACTCGTAAAAAGATGCCGTTTTAGACAGACACCAATGGGTGCCCATGGCCAGAGAGACATGTTATGAGAATGGACAGTTTTGAGACGAGGAGAGGTTACAACCTTTGGAAAAACAAGAACAGTGTTACAGCAGAATGCATTTAGGGGAAATAGAGCAAGCGGGGGTGGTGGTGGTGATGGTGGTGCTGGGACTGTTAGTGATAAGAGGCAGAACTGGTCGAAGGAAAAGAAATATTATGTTACACAGTACCATCATGCATTAGTTACTGGAGGATGGGAACCAGTGCACAAAAAAAGGGGGGGAAGACATCAATAAATCAGTACACTCACTGCCCATGCTTGGATCAAAATCCCAGACACTTGTCGCTTATGTCATGCTGCAGATGACACAAAGTGACAACCACTCAGAGTCAGTCTGGTTTTGATCCCTCACAGAATCAGTCCACTCTATCTGAAGGCTGCTCACCGAAAGTCCCTCAACAGAATTCTCTCCAAGGTAAATACTGACAGACAAAAACTGTAACACCCTTTTACTAATGTTTATTGCTGATGCTTCTACTTATACCATAATTTAACCATAATTGTTACATTTACAGTCCTTTTACAATTCATGAAGACAGAGTGGTCGTTTTTATTTGAAGAAAAATTCATTGAGTGCTCCACTGACTATGTGTAAATGGACTGGCAAGGCCAGAGTCTTTGTAGGACTTTAGATGCTAAGTATGATGAATATTTGATATCTCATTAAATCCCATGGACCCATTCACTATCATAAAAGCTCTTTTAAAGCTGATTTAATTCCCATTTCATGTTCTTTGGACTCTAGCAGTTATTACACTATTACTACCGTTTAATTACAAGCTAGTATATCTAACAATACAAAATGCTAAACCAAGAGGACAAAAAAATACAATGTTAGACTGCATTTTATTTTATGTCTGTCATTTCAATTTGTTTCATAACTGTGATGCTATGAAGGCTTGCATTATGTAGGTTTACATTCACACCACTTACAAAGCTCCCATACCTGCAAAGACAGGAAACATAAAGGAAACATCAAGGTGAACTGGCTGTTAGTGAGGCAAAAGAAGCATTCTGTGAATAGAGAAGATAGGAGCAAAAAAAAAAAAAAAAACATCCATTAGATAGGTTACCCTTGTGTTTGTGAGTTAACAATGCTAGCCATGATATAACACCGCTCCAAGGTTAAATGCTTTACACTGAATTCATCAAATGGCAGTTGTACATCTTGCCTTGGATAAAGACCTCTTACTTTCCCACCCTCACCTTTGTCTCACTGGCCATTAGATTTATTCTATACAGTAAGAGGGAGATATGGTGACATCACTTTATCATTTTAGGATATCAGCAACTAGTTCAGTAACGTTTCAGAGGAGTCATGATTAGGCAGGAAATAGCTGTTTGGTCAAAAAGTAAAGGTGGGGTATGCAATCAGGAAAAAAAACATTTTGAGAACACTTGGGATTTGAAAAGAAACAATTCAGAAGTCCAATCCCCAGTCTTCAGATTTCCCCTGAAGCCACACCTCCAGTGGAATGAATTGGCTAGGGTGAGGGACAAACGGCAGTTGGGTTTGACAGACTTATCACCATACAATCATTTTTGCTGGTTCCTTAAAATGTTGTTTTTCTTGTCCTGCTCATTCCACAGATGACAAACATATTTTATTTTTGCGTTGGAAGAGTTAATTAATTCTTTGCAATCAATGTGTGAATGTCATTTTAAGCACTACATTAAAAAGTGCTCCAGGATAGCATCACATACCCCACCCCACAAAGCTAAATAAAGGTAATAATGTAGCATGCAATTTACACTCAGAGTGAGGTAACTGTATATCTTTTGGGCTTTCATGAGATGTGCACAATGCATTAATAAATGACTTGGGTGACCACAAGCCAGAAGCCAGACTCAAGCCAGACTCAGATGACAAAGATGACACGTGAGTGTTAAATTTCAGTTTTGGAGGAAAACGTTGCGGTTTGTGTGAATACTAGACAGCCTATTTTGGAGATTATTATATGGTATAAGCCTACAATTAATACAGTTCACTTATAATAATTTTGTAGGCTTTGAAAAGATGAAACTATTTGCATGTTGCGTAAGTTTTTAATTCTTAATTCATTAACTAATTAATGTTAACTTGACAGTGTTACTGACAGAATTGTGACAATGTGGCACTATGAAGTCTCAATCATATCACATCAATTTCTGCATTTGCATCTAGAAAGCACACTCTGAGCTCTAACAAAATGATGCATCCCCATGGAGTTTGCATCTGTTTTAAGGCTACTGAAGCCTTAAGTGTCAGAAATCCAGAGGAACATTAATAAAGGAGGACACTACCTCTTGGTTCAGACAGAGAGAAGACTTGAAAAACGGACTGTCCAGATGAATGGTCACCCTATACACTTATTTGATTAGTGAAGCACTCCAAACACAAAAACACCTACAGTAGTAAGGAAAGTAGCACTGAATAGAACTTGCGATATTGACCTTTCAGTAGTAGCATAGACGATCGGCCATATAGTATGCATTGATACAGTAATACAATGAATGCTTAAGCTACAGAAACAGAATTACTGTAGATGATGATTTGTTGTGGTGCACAAAGTTATATCCTCCAATCTAATGTGTTCAGTGCTCCACTCACTCCCCAGTCTTGCAGACATTTGCGGTGCTATTGATCCTCCTGGTCCCAGTGTGGGGTGCCACAGTAGAGCAGAAGAGGGAATGTGCAAGAGCGTAGGAGCATTTGGGTGTCACAATTAATTACCAAGTGCCACTCCGAGGCCCCACCCCCATATCCCCCCCCACTGTTTTTCATCAATGCAAACTGCCAACTCGTCTTCACACACAATGTGGGATTTGATGGAAGATCCATTTTAAACTGTGTTTGTCTTGTGTTTGTGTGTGTGTGTGTGTGTGTGTGTGTGTGTGTGTGTGTGTGTGTGTGTGTGTGTGTGTGTGTGTGTGTGTGTGTGTGTGTGTGTGTGTGTGTGTGTGTGTGTGTGTGTGTGTGTGTGTGTGTGTGTGTGTGTGTGTGTGTGTGTGTGTGTGTGTGTGTGTGTGTGTGTGTCTGTGTGTGTGTGTGTGTCTTCTTATTTTTTGTTCCTGTGCGCGGGTGTTCATGTATGTGTGAATTTGTGACAAGAGAGAAGGGCTTTGAAGATGATGAAAGGACGTTAGATGAGAGACATTGAAGCTGACCATCCCGATGGGCTAAACAAACCTTTTTCATCAAATGATCACAACACCATTGTTCAATTCACACGTTTAGCCTACCATCTGAGTTCATGATTTTTTTTTAACAATATATATGAGTGTGATTTATAATTATATTCATTAACATTTTGCATTTTGCTAGAATGCTAAGTTACCAATCAGCCATATGTGGTCTACATGAACATGTGAGTACAAGAGGATAAGTGAAAGAAATAAAGAAAGTAAAAATGAAAGTTAAGCCAAAGCCTCCTGACTGTTTAACCACATAATTCATTTATAAGTCTTTTGTTTGAATCAGTTTAAAGCGACATCAACCCAGCTTTCAAAATGGATGTAATTTCTACGCTCAACTCTCCGCCCCAATTCTTAAATAACTTTTAAAGCAACTTTTAAACACAATGCAATCAACCCTACTTAATACTCCCATCACAAACAACACAGTCTGGGGCGGAACACATAATACTCCCCTGAGAGTGTTTCAGCTTGTATCCTGTTGCCTTAAGTGCATTATTCTTTTACTTTGTGCTTCAACCGCTTTTGAACCCCATGCTCCAAATAATGCAAATAATCACATTGAATCTGCGGTATGAAATTACACTTAATGGCGTATTCAAATGTGTCAGGATCCCATGTTAAAACCCAGTTTATGTTAATGAATCCTATTAATGCCACTTGAAATAATACAACGAAAAAAGCCCAATTGGGGGGAATTCAAACTGTCTTGATAGATCAATTTTCTCTAATCAGGATAATAGTCGTTCTAATTGCTATCAGCAAGATAGCTCTGGAGTAGAAGCTTTTTTCCCCATGCTTGCTGAGAAGAAAGAGACACAGACAACTATGAAGTGACAGACAGACTTACTCCTTGAGAGGGATGATACTTTCATGCTACTCTCAGTCAGTGGCAGCAGGGGCAAGCCACAAGAGACTGAACAAATCAGTGCAAATGGAGACTCTTGCCAACTAGGACAAACTAAGATGCTGTGACGCAAATAAGCATTTTTGTCTTTGTAATGCGAGGTGATTGGATTGATGTTTTTTTTTCTTGAATATTTCAGAGACGCACTACCATACAAGTGGCCTAGAATCTAGATGTACTCAGTAGCAAATTAATTTGCTCTTCGAGTATGGTCTAGCTATCAACCATAGGGAATAGTTGTATCCAGACATCGGTGGTGTTTTGCCAATCACAACGCTCTATGTAATTGGTCGTAGTCAGAACCGTGGTCATATTGCCATCCTATTGCATGCAAAGGCAGTTTAAAAAACAATGCAGATTCTTGAACCACAATACATAGTGACTAGACTGTACAGTCAGGGGTTCTCATTTTAATGACCTGGTTGCATTTATAGCAATACATAAATTCCTATAGATACAGCATTGAATAGCTGGGGAGTCATTCTCTTGAAGCAATGTACAGTTATAACAGTTTTACAGATGTTATGATTGCCAGAAATGTTTCCAGGGGCCACCATTGGCAGGCTCTGAACATCACCATTTGGCTGATATCTAATCCAGTGTTATTCCAAATACAGATAGAGAGAGTTTGTAGAATCTTGATGAATAGCTCTCATTAAAATCCATTTTCAAATCCATGTGACTTCCTGGGGCCGTACCTGTTCTGACCCCACACCTGATTAGGCTAAGAGCAGTTTTAGGATTTGCAGCCAGCTGGAGCATGGCGCCTCATTTAATTATTTGTGTCGAGGGCCACAAAGACCAAAAAGGTGAACAGTTTCCAATTAAATGCACTCGAGACTTGGCCTGACACTTCACAGTTTTAACGAGGGTGATGGCAAACACAGGAATAATTGCACATCTTGGTCAACATCACCTTCACCCTAATAAAAGAAAAAAAATAAGTTTGGGTATAAAACAACATGAGTTTTGATGTTGGAAGTGTCTGCTGTGATGTCATACTGTTCTCACCTAATGACTTGCTATGGTGTCAGGAACATTTAAGGTAAGAGCAAGCGAACGTATCCAAGGGAGACTAGTTAACAGCATGCATTTTAACAAGAACAACAACACATATAGAAGCAATCACATGCCTCCATTCTCCATAGCGTGCCTGTAAGGGGGGTGTGAACTGAAGTGCAAAGTGCAAAAGGAAGAAACAAACGACAAACACTTGGGCTCTTGCCACAACATTTTCACAAAATTAGTATCTTTGATTTTGTCCTACTGTTTAAAATAATAAGATGAACTGATTGAATTATTCATTAATTCAAAATCCCTAAAACATTCTTACCCATTCCATTCTGCTTTTCTTTAAAACTGATGTTAGATTGTTTGGTTTTTTATACTGTAGGCCTACAAGTAGTAGCCTACTGTAACTATGAAGTGTCCTTTTTTGTTTTGTCTTAAGTCTTATTCTACTTTTCCTGCTTTTTATTGTGACTGTCCCAGGTTTTTTGAGACATGTTGCTGGCTTCAAGTATAGAACGACTAACTACCCCATATCAATATTCCGGTTTCAACAACTGATATGTTGGTTTTTACAGTAATCTATTTTTCATAACATAGAAATATAACTACAAAACAATCAGATTTTTTGGTGTAATTCTCACAACAGTATGTTGTCGCTCTTAAATACTAAATGTGTTGACATCTGCACTATTCCTTCTAATTGCTTGTTTGTCTTTGACAAGTCATTATGAAGCTGATGAATATTTAGCAGAGAGACTAGCAGGTTAAGTGTCCAGCACAAGGTCATGCAAATACATAACCCACTCCTGTCGCTCTTGAAGTGTGGCTCCCCATCAGAAACTAATATTGACACCTTAACAACTGATGAATTCATTGCCAGGAGAAAGATCCATCGGGCAATGATTTTTTCATCAGCAGAGACAGAATGCCCACATCAATAATTCATACTAATTTCTAAGGCAATTGATCAGAGAGACCGAGAGAGAAAGAGAGAGCGGCAGATCACACAACCTGCCAGACAAGTGCTGATATCAAGAATGTGGAACATTCACTTCAAATAACACAATATCCATTGACCAAACCTGTTCTTACACCATCAAAAAAAAAAAAGAAAAAAAAAAACAGAAAAAGAAAAAAAGAAAAAGCTGGGCATGGTGCAGAGTTCTAGGTGTTCTAAGGTATGGAAAGGTATAGGGGCTATATCTGTGCTTGCATGTTAAGACTCTAACACTTACAAACAGTTGTTCTGCATATTTTACTGTTGCATGTCAATACTTCCCTCGCCTGCTTTGTTTGCCTGGTGGGTTAAGTGGATTGTGCCACAACATTATTCCACATAGACTTTGGACAAAAAGCTCGTTAAGAGTCACTTCATTTCTGGGCAATTTTCTCAATCCCTGGTGTTTGGAAACAGTTAGCGAGGTCGCCTCTATGAGCTTTAACTTTCCCCATAAATAACAAGGCACTAACTCTATTATATTTTATAGGCTATGCTTCAGGAGATCCCCAACAGATATGGCTGGGGTTTATTTCCCTCCTCCATAAAGGTGACTTATAAGTCATTATTGGAGTGTCGTCAAAAATGTCAATACCAAGATTACGGGGCAAAAGGAGAGGCCTGGTCAGGCGGACTTTATTAGACTTGATTTAGGATGAGCCCATCATATATAACAATAAGGCGTAGAGCCCACCTCTGCTTGTTAACAGGGTCAATTTAGCCGTGCCCCCACCCTATCGACACTTTTATCAAAGTGATATATAGGACGGCTGCGTTATTGCAACAATATCTCAGGAAGGGCCAGCGCTCCTCTCACAAAAGAGCTCGTAATTACAGCGGGATGGGGTGAAGGGGGCGGCTGGCGAGAGAAACAAAAGCAGAGAAGGCCACAAGAACATTCCTCACCTGCTGCCTTGTGTCTCTCGGGCTTGGCTGCCCTGTGTCTTTCTGGCTTCCTCTGGGGATTTAGAGTGAGGAGGAGAGAGAGACAGAAGGAAGAGAGACTAAAGTGCCAGATTAAGCAGGTTTTTGTGTGTGGTACTAAATCTTTGCCTTCACTTGACTGCCTGATGCAAATGATGGGGTCATCCCTATGGTCTCCGGGTCCACTTTGTCAGCTACAGCAGCACACCCACATCATGGCCCAGCCCAGCGGTTAGAAGCATTCTTAAGGCTAGGGTTATAAGGCTTTACCGCAACCCTTTTTTAAAAAAAAAAAAAAAAAAAAAAAAGGGTCCTATGTTCCCCAGTCCCCATAAAAAGTGTGGAACATGGGATCCTGGGAACATAGGACCTGGGGAACATAGACACGCAACTGATCTTTGCCTCTTATTTTGCTACATACTACAGGTTAGTTTCATTTAGTTTCATCGTGACAAAAAACTCATTAGATATTCACACAGTGTTGTGCTTCAACAAGCAGGTGCAGTCTAGACCGTGGTCAAATTCATGAAGTTGGGAAATATTCATAAAAAAATGGAATTTGTATTCAAAGCATCACACTTGTGTATTTGTAAAAAAAATTCAAAAGCATGTTGTGCTTCAAATTTTGATCTGCAATCGAAAGCCTCAGATCTAAGAGAGTAAAGAGAGGTAATAGAATAAAAGGAGAGGTTATAGCTTGTGCTCTCTGCAAACTTGCAAAGAAATACACAACAACAACGGTAACATTAGTACATGTAGTCCAAAGACAGAGCTACAGAGAGCATCTGCGTGTTTGTGTGCAGGGACGTGTGTGCTTGAGTGTCTGTGTGTGTGAGAGAGAGAAAGACAGAGAGAGAGAAAGAGAGAGAGAGGGGGTGGGTAATCTTGGTCTCGGTTGTCAGTTGTTGATGGTGAGTTCATTAGCCATGTAGAGTTCAAATGCATCCAGAAGACCCTTGGCTCTCACACTGAGAGATGCTGCCCTGGTGCCTCAGGTACAGTACTATGGCCATCACCCACTACTGCTGCTACTGCACTTGGCCAGCAGGCACAGCTAGCTAGCCTCATTACTGGCAAAACTACAGACTCTCTGGAAGGTTCCAAATGTCCCCACGCTACTGTTTTCCCTTTTCCTCTCTTGCTCTTTTTTTTTGCAGCAGATTTCTGGGAGCTGTGGTGGTCCACTAGGAGGCTGTGAGTGAAGCCAGAGAAACGGTGTGTATGGAAAAGAGGAAGAAAGTGTAATAGACTACGAGCCTGACAAGTCAGACTATAACATGAAAAGTATAGCCTGCCTGACCATGATGGATAGAGCCTAGGGGGAAATCTTTCAAACTGCCTCTGCATGCAATAGGAAAGCGCTATGACAAGAGCCATAGAAAGCGCTTTCTATGGCTCTGGCTATGACCAATCTGAGAAATGAACAAGCCAATTCAAACAACGCTAAGCCTGCCCAACAACTCCCAGTCCACAGAGAGTGTTGTGATTGGATAGACACTGCCGATGTCTGAATACAACGGTTCCCTACGGCTGATAGCTAGACGTACCCGGTGAGAAAATCCATTTGCTAGCGCTAGGGTACGTCTAGAGTTCTAGGTTAGTAGACCACAGTTCCTTGGTTTTCTTTGTTGGCACACACAGTGAATACAGGAGCAGCCGATATGATACCCAGTAGTCATGTTTCCCCTGGACTTTCTCTAATGATCCAAATACACACATGCAAACTTGTTTTATTTTTTCCCCAGACATGAAAATATTATTATTATTATTACATTTTTTTTCAATTATAATGGAAAAGTAAGTGAACAAGTGCTCCATGGTAGGTGTGAAATACGAAACTATGAAATACTATTATAAATTATTCTTTCGAGAATTTCTGAGAAGCCATCAATATTTGAACAGATATCAGAGATGCTATGAAGACTTTGACCCAGCTCAGTTCTAATCATTCACGCATGATGGTGGTTTATTGTGTTGCTAAAACTGTTACCACTTTAACCTACCATGGTTTTATTAAAGAAACACACAACAACTAGAAATGTAGTGAATTATTCATAGATACCAATTCCTCTGCCAAACTCTCCTCTTACTGAATGGTTGCCAAGTAGGCCTAACACACAAGTGCATCTACCATTCACTTTCCTATGGCATAGCAGTACAGAAGAGCAGTGGTAAATTAGGGATTTACAATGTCATTGAACGTGATTCAGCAATCACAATTTTACAAATGTAAAGGAATAGGAAAGGATACTTTACAATACGTCACACCACCACCACACTGCCTCCCAGCCACTACCAACATTCCTAATGGTCCTTATAGCACCCCCCCAAACACACACACACACACACACACACACACAACCCCATTGTACTGCACCGACCACCGCACCTTGAGAGGCCTAACATATTATAGTTGTACAAAAGCCTACAGAACCACCACCCCAATGCACATTACATATAGCACTTTTCACAAGAACCACACACACACACACACACACACACACACACACACACACACACACACACACACACACACACACACACACACACACACATTATTAAGCCGATTCACATAGTCTGACCCATTTAGCCCTTCCTATTGCTGATGCAATGAACAGACAGACAGGCAAACTGAAAGAATTCATTGATAGGCACGAGCCACTTGCCCATAACGCAGTAACTTTTTTATATATATAAAAAACCAGTCTGTCTTTTTATTCATTTCTTTCTGCAGCTAAATGAGCAATTATTATCACCACTATGCTCTCAGGACCCCCATTCTTCGCACTGAATTGATATGATGGGCAATTAGAAGTGTTCAACCTTGAAGGATAATGTTACATTCCGATATGAATAAATGACAACCGCATTTCACGGCGGGAGAGGTCCGGGCAATTCCGATTTAAAGTTTGAGAGTTTCACCTCAGGACTTGAATGTGAACTAAGCAAAGCTGACAGCAGTTTAGGTACATCGCCCCCACCTCACCCCAACCACACACACACACACACACACACGCACACACAAACACACACACACACACACACACACACACACACACACACACACACACACACACACACACACACACACACACACACACACACACACACACACACACACCATGCACACACACACATACACACACACACACAGACCTCCTCCCTTGTTGCCAGCAGTAGCACGAACCCATCAGAAGGAAGTGGAGAGTGGGCATGAGGCGAGTCTCTCAGCATCCCTTCGGTGATTAGCGCTGTGAAAACTCTTCCTCGTCACATCCTGTTCACCAGAAACAATGTTAGGTCACACTCAACAATGCATCCCCCCATCTCCTCCACAGTTAATTGCTCACAATTAGGCAGCTTGCGCATAATCAAGTAATAAGCAGTGCATGAAGGTCAAGTTAAGAGAACTTCAAAAGCGCACTGAAAATGCCAGTGTAAATGGGCACGGCTGATAATTACCTAGCTAGAGCCCCCATGGACTCAAACAGACAGACTGGCAGCAGTAAACTCCTGTCAGAAGTAGCACCCCATTCACCGCCACACGGAGGAAGTCATCAGTAATCTACAATTATACTTTTAGAGAATGTCTTTGTGGTTTTTTTTTGTGTGTGTGTGTGTGTGTGTGTGTGTGTGTGTGTATGTGTGTGAGTGTGTGTGTGTGTCTCTGTGTGTGTGTGTGTGTGTGTGTGTGTGTGTGTGTGTGTGTGTGTGTGTGTGTGTTTAAGGGGAGGGGGTGAATTAGTCAACAGACAATCAGATTTGAGCATGTCACCAATCTTCTGATGACTCTGATGAAAAAGAAACTCAAGCCATGAACAGAGGGCTCATTTGAGTGCCAATTTCAACTACTTAACATTCAAATAAATTCATGCTGGACCTGCTACTATCAATCAGCCAGTCATCTTGGTTTCACAACAACAGTCTTTGTCAATTTTTTGTGTGTCTGCAATGAAATATCAATGTTTGACTCGGGCAGAGCTGCCACAATAGCAGGTTCATTCAAGGTATTATGTATATTTTTCATGAAGCCAGGTGAGAATTCTAGCGGAAGGATGCCAATGCTGAAAGAGAGTTGTTAATTTTAAATGTCTCTGTACTGGATGAACAATTCTCTTTTGAATAGAACACATAAATCATGAAGAAAAAAATAAAAAAGGTACCCTATTATTGTGTCATTAAGTTTAATGCTCATATGTTTTTCTTTTGTGTGATTTTTCAGTATTTTTCATTATTTCTTTACACAAGTGAAAGGAACAATTTCTGTGACCTTCTCTAATCAGGACAAAAAAGTCTTCATTATGCTATTTACCAACGCAGTGGAAGAATAAATGTGAATCGTTTCCAACCAGGCTAAATGCATTCTAAACCCATCAAAAGTGAATATTTCTTCCTTCCACTGTGACACTGTTTCCCCACTTAAAAATTCTATCCTGTTAACCTAATGATAACAAGAATTTAATATTGCTACTTCTGACAAATGCAATTTCTTTTGAGCAGAACACAGATGTATCTTTCCTTCAGAAAAATTAAATTCAAGAATTTCTGATCTGCAATCGCAAGCCTCACCCAGATAATCACATTATTCCCACTCTTATAGCATGTGACTTTTGTCAGCAAAGTTAGGAGCAGTGGATTTATGTGCTGCAGCAGATTTGATTTTTTTTCCCCCATGTATCTCATGGTTCTATTCATTCCTTCTTCTCTCACTTTCCAATCTCTTCTCTTCTCTCTTTTCTCTCTTTTCTCTTCTTTTCTCGTTTTCCAATCCCTATCTCTATTCTTTCCAATCTTGCACTTTCTCCTTCTTCCTCTCTCTCCCTTTCTCTCTCTCTTTTTTTGTCCTAACTTTCAACTTTCAAAGAACTTTCATGTTGCAGTTTGTCTCACATGCCCCCAGTCTGCTGTTGTTTTTCTGTATACATCTCTCTCTCTCTCTCTCTCTCTCTCTCTCTCTCTCTCTCTCTCTCTCTCTCTCTCTCTCTCTCTCTCTCTCTCTCTCTCTCTCTCTCTGTCTGCCCCTCATGATTCTTTTAACTAGTCAGCCCTTGCTGCAGACCCATGGAGCTTGATGGTGAACTAATCAAATGAATGCCAGACTGGTTTACTCCACTAATGTTGGCAATTACAATTAATGCTATTCAAACACAGACTTTCACATCATCTAGACCAGGTATGAAAGCATATTTACTGAATCAGAGTATATCTTTGAGAGACACTTTGGAACTGCCACAAGGACAAGCCTAGAATTCTCTTTGCAGTGTTCTGCTGCCATGGCAGCAGCCATTTTGTGACTACTGTCTGACTGTCTGGCAAAGTTTGTATCCTTTTAAAGCAATGACAAAGGACTATGCAGTGCTGATTTGGATTGTGTGTGTGTGTGTGTGTGTGTGTGTGTGTGTGTGTGTGTGTGTGTGTGTGTGTGTGTGTGTGTGTGTGTGTGTGTGTGTGTGTGATACAGAGAGAGAGAGAGAGAGAGAGAGAGAGAGAGAGAGAGAGAGAGAGAGAGAGCAAAACAGGTGTGCATCCAAAAAATTCAGTTCTCATTTAGCATCGGTGTGTGTGTGTGTGTGTGCGTGTGTGTGTGTGTGTGTGTGTGTGTGTGTGTGTGTGTGTGTGTGTGTGTGCGTATGCAGGTGTCCTAGGAATAGCTGCTGACTTAAAGCAGAGGAATTATAGTCTTTAAAAGTAATCTGCTGACATAAAACATAACCCTACACATCGTGTGTAAATATTTAGCCACATGCTAGTAGACATACACCTGATATTTATCTTGGAGAGGATACATTCAGGAGGATGAAGTGAGAGGGAGGGAAAGATAGGCTAGACAATCCATGCCTTTGAATAATCCATTGGGAAACACACAATGAATTGCCACAATACAAGAAAATGACTGTCATGAATATTAAAGGTGGATTCTGAGTGACAGTCTGAAGGTCTTTGGTCAACCAGAGTCACTTCTGCACAGTAGTTGAATTTAATATCGCAAAATGTATTAGGCGCCAGCATGTTGTCAACACCCCATGATGCTGACTACAATCACGTTGTTATGTATGAGTCCAAATCAACCCTGGGCGGACAGGAGGCTTTTTGCCTGTTTGTCTAATCGATTCTATCTCTGACCACATGTGTCTATGAATGATTTATGTGAGTCCTTTATAATCCTACAGCAATGCTCTTCTTTGGGAGTAACAGCTACTCTCCTCTCTCCTCAGATGAAGTCTAGGCTATGTAAGTCTGCAAGGATTTAAAAATTTTGGTCAGAACATCTCATAATCATAAGGCCCAAAACTTATATGGGTGTAAACAATGACAAATAACAATTAATTTCTGTGATAAAACTAGAGCACTTCAAGAGGACAGAGAGACCCTGTGGAGCCCAAGACCTTACGCTTGAGTGACCTAACAAGTTATTTTCACACTGGGAAAATGATGAGAGAGGGATATTGTCTACTCACCAAACAAGTCCAGATCACCTGTGAGAATATTATTATCCCCTATGCTTCTCTAAGGTATTAGATAGATGAGGGAAGTATACTGTCTGAAAGCCTGAACTATTTTGTTATACACATATTTTCCACAAGTGCAGGACTTGGAAGTGGCATTGTTTCTTTTAAACCCCACTAAAATATCGTAAATAGATTTTCTTCTTAGAAATGCATGTGGCGCCTTGTTGTTTCTAAAGGGGATTTCAGAAATAACATTTAGAACATGAGAACCAGGGCAACAGTTGGCTTCGTAATGAGTTGTTTCATAACCGCTGCCTTGAAATGCTGAGGGATGTCACATACTTTGAACAAGCAGTCAATTATGCTAAGCAGTGGCTGGTAATGCTACAAAGTACTTCTATAAATACTCTAAGATGGTTCCTCCAGAAGAGAATCAGCTGGCTTAGGGGGATTGTTAAGGATAGAGACAGTTTGGTTCTTCCTGATGACTTTTAGACTGAATATAACTGAAAAGATAACTTGTTGACAAGCTTCTATGGACAGCCTAATTAAGTCAGTTTTTATCCAAAGTAATACATACACATGAAATAGACAAATACATATATCAATGCTCAAATCATATAGGAATAAAGGAATTATAGTTATGAACATAACTCTAGCATAAACAAAGCATAAATGCTAGACATACACCTGAGTTTATCTAGGAGAGGATACATTTGGGAGGACGATGTGAGAGGGAGGTAGGATAGGCTAGGCAGTCCATGCCTTTGAATAATCCGTCTGGAAACACACAATGAATTTTCACAATAAGGAAATTACTGTCATGCTAAAGGTGGATCTGAGTTTGGCCAGTCAAGCCATAAGCCATCACTATTAACCAACTGCTGTAGCACTGTATATACACACTGTCCACTATACAGTATGTTCCCTTGAACCCTATAAAACTACAGCTCAATTATATTGTATTGACTGTATTCTGCAGTCTCTAATAAACTCTTGGGTAACAGTTTATTTGAAGATACCTTCATAAGAGTGATTAAGTTTAACATGTCATAATCAAGACAACCCAAACAATGTCAAAACAAATGACACTTAATGACAGAAGTCATAAAAATGTATGACAAGTTTATAATGTTTATGACAAATTCATAACAGAATCATGTCATAGTTTTGACAGTGTCATGTCACTTTTATGTAGGTACCTTCAAATAATGTCTTACCAAATCTTGCAAAGTTAAAAAAGAAAAGAAAAGAAAAAATGATTCTGTACATTTCTAAAACATCATCATTACAGATAGGCTATTTTGCAACTTACGTAACTATGACTGATGAACACAAACACATATGCTGTTTCCTTACCTGTAATTGTTTTTTGTCAGATACCAATACTGAGTTGATTACCTTAGTCTGGAAAGTTTTCTTTCAGTTTAACACTCTTCTGCAGTCTACAGAAATAGGTGGCATGGTGTCGGGCAGAAAATGTTATTGTTGAACAAACATTCAGCGAGTACAAGGTGCATATGCAAATGTGCCTTTATAAAACACAGTGTGAGATCACCTCTTGACCTGCAGCCACAGAAACACTCTTTTACTCTGGCACTTACAGTCACCGTTTGAAAAAAAAGAAAAAAAAAAGAAAAAAGAAAAAAAAAGATTACATTAGGTAGACAGATGGAGAGAAAATGACTCATTTGAAAAAGTGATTCAGTGTACATGTGGCGATTTAACATTTTCACTCTCAGTGAACAAACCAGACATTAGTGGGCACCCTGATGGTGTGTGGGCCTACGCCAACAGACGTGACACCCCTATGGAGTCATTAAAGGGGAACTATAGACCTGTCCTTATCTGCCATTTTCAACCAGTGATGTCATATAGGGCTCTTACTGTATACAGAGTGTGATTTCCTTCATATAAGAAAAAAAAAAAAAAAGTCTGTTATCACCACTTATGAGTAACAATTGCTCGCTGTGATCTTTTTCGCCCTCGTAAGAACAAGATTCCCCGGGAGTAGGTTACTCGGGTCTCAATCTGGCCCCTCTCTCGGCTTTATAATCAGCAGTGGCTATATTTACTTTACAAAGCAATCTGCCTGAATCACCCCATTCAGAAATGCCCAAGGAGGCGAGCAGGATGCAGGCCGGTCTGTTGTTAGTAATCTGTGGAAGGGTTGCATGGTAAACTGAAGGGAGTAGGTGGAATAAGCAAGCATATGGGCTCTGGATCATGTTTTAACAGTAGCTCTAACTGTGTGTGTGTGTGTGTGTGTGTGTGTGTGTGTGTGTGTGTGTGTGTGTGCGTGTGTGTGTGTGTGTGTGGGGGGTTGTATTTGCATGTGTCTCTGCTCATCGTTTATGTCTTACAGTTGAGTATGTTTACATGTTGAGTATTAGTGTTAAGGTGTTCCATAGGAGTGTGTGTGTGCGTGTGTGTGTGTGTGTGTGTGTGTGTGTGTGTGTGTGTGTGTGTGTGTGTGTGTGTGTGTGTGTGTGTGTGTGTGTGTGTGTTTCCTGCAGTCTTAGCATGTTCTCCACATGCGTGTGTGATCATGAAGGATAATATGGCACTAAGTGTGATTGCTCCATCTCCACATGGCCGACATTTAGCCCCCATGCACCCCCTGCTGCTTTGGCGGAGATAAGATATGAATATTGCACAACAGAGGAAGGAGCAATGATATTAAAAGAGCTTCAGAGCAAGGCCACGGGATCAGGGTCCACCTTTCATTAGCGGCTTATTGAATCCCAAATCCTCTCCATATATGAGCTCAGTCTAGCTCTCTCAGTCGCTGTAATTCGGCGAAGATGAGAAGCAGACGCAACAGATAAGGGCGAAGAATAGAATCCTTCTCCTCAGTTTCACGCTGTTGTTCGCTGGTTTGGTTAGCAGGGCTACTGTCAAAAAGAGTTCATTCTGGTCTCTGGTCAGTTGGTAGACATGGGCTACTGGCAGCCTTTAGTCTTAATGGCATGCTGGCACAATACTAAGAGTGGCCTAGAGATGGATGAATGCAAGAGACGGAAAATATCACCGGCCTGAATAGAGGGGCGAAAATGTGCACCCTGATATTTTACCTGGTAGGGGAAAAAAAGAAAGGGAATTGGAACAAAAAAAAAGAAAAGAAAAAGAGAGAGAAGCTCTCAGCCCAGATGAGTCCTCCAGACTAGCATGCTTTCCCTGCCTAACAAGCCAGATGGGGTCTCTCTGCCCTTTCATTTCCTTTCTTCCCCTCTTTCAAAAGGAGGATGAGGGAGAGAGAGAGAGAGAGAGAGAGAGAGAGAGAGAGAGAGAGAGAGAGAGAGAGAGAGAAAGAGACAGAGAAAGGGAGAGGGAGACAGAGAGAGAGAGAGAGAGAGAGAGGGTGCAAGAGACAGAGAGAGAGATAGGGTGCAAGAGACAGAGAGAAAGAAAGAGAGAGGGAGACAGAGAGAGAGACAGAGAGAGAGAAAGAGAGAGAGAGGGGGGAGGTGTCATTACCTTGCAGGCAGACAAATGCATTTTGAAGGTCACCCACAATTTAGTATAATGGCGGACATCTTTAAAAAGAGCAACCTTTGTCCATACTGTACAGGAGAGATGGCTGGTTTCATTGGGAAATGCACCTGGACAGGTCCATTACTGTAAGCAAAGTCACTTTCTGTGGAATCAGTGTGGATTAGTAATTAGTGTGGCAAAGCACTCTGAACACTTACAGCAAGCCCCAAACAGGTGACTAAATTCATACAGTCGGTCACACAGCTGAACAAACACACACATCACACACACACACACACACACACACACACACACACACACACACACACACACACACACACACACACGTATACTTTTATAGGATTTTAAAAACTAGTGCAGATAAAATTGAAAGGCAGTAGTCATACCAGCTCAGTATGCTACTAATGGGCTTATTGTATTGTGTATATTTAACCACAACATCTCCTAATGTATCTCATTGGAGTCTGCCTCTGTCTCTCTTACAGTAAGACGAGTCCATGGGGGTGATAAAGTGTCTGACCTCTGTTTATGCTCACGCAAGTGTGTATGTGTGTGTATGTTTGTATGTATGTGTGTGTGTGTGTGTGTGTGTGTGTGTGTGTGTGTGTGTGTGTGTGTGTATGCATGTGTGTGGGTGTGGTGTGTGTGTGTGTGTGTGTGTGTGTGTGTGTGTGTGTGTGTGTGTGTGTGTGTGTGTGTGTGTGTGTGTGTGTGTGTGTGTGTGAGATAAAATACCTTGCACTCTGCAGGAGAACTCTGGCGATGTGCTGTGCATGATAAGGAGAGAGTGAATCCCAGTACAGGGCCCATCCTGTCGGCATAGCCGTGGTGATGTTGGGGAAGGGACTGTTTGGGGGAGGGGAGGGGGGAGTGGAGGCCATAATGTCGTGTCCCATTGGAGCTAATGGGGGCGGAGTGTCAATGAGGATGAAGACGTAGACAGACAGACACAAACAAACACACACACACACACACACACACACACACACACACACACACACACACACACACACACACACACACAATTTTTTCAGCCTGATGGCAAGGAGACAGACATTCAGTAAAACAAAGCTTCTGCTTAGCACAGGCACAGAAGGAAAACAACATTGTTTTTTTTGTGTGTGTGTGTGTGTGTGTGTGTGTGTGTGTGTGTGTGTGTGTGTGTGTGTGTGTGTGTGTGTGTTTTACACTTTTAGGAACACAGTTTCACAAGGCATTATGAACACCTGGGGTTATAACACACTCAGGTGAATAATTATGACATTATTAACAACTATTTATAATTAAAATGTGATATTATAAGCCCATCAATTGAAAAAACTGGACAATTATAGTATTGCCCTACGCCTGTGACCCAAGAGGCATTAAAAGCTTTATCTAGGGCATTTAAAACTCTGGTAACTAGGATAACATTAGCTTTCTACTAGTCTGCTTTGGTCCAGAACTGGTTCACTGCCTTATCTTTGCCCAAAATGGCAGTTGACTTTACACCTAGGGTACGGATATCTCTCTCATCCCAGTCTTTCTCTCTCTTCTTCCTCACACTCCGCTGATAACCGACACAGTCAGTCGAAGATCTCAGATCCCCTGTAATACTGGAAAATTACTTCTAAACCCCCATCTCGATTTGAGCCCATTGAGAGAGGGAATTACACAAGCGTCCTCCTTCTGCACCCCCCCTCCCCCCCTCAAAAAAAAAAGTAAGGGCAAGCCTGTTTCACTGCTCAGTTACTAGCCCTGTGCTCTTTTGGAAATGTGGACATCAGTGTCTAAGCTCTGTGGATTCAATTAGTTGCAAGTGGCTCAGCCTTGCTTTGCTGCCGAGTGGAAGGGCAAGCGGGCAGGGGGTCAGAGGAGTAGTAAGCCGCATATATACTGTAACAGTGCAGGGCTGCTGCTGCTGCTGCTACTGAAATGGAATCAGGTCATGGTAACCCAATAGGCACAAGCCATTATGTCTACTGGTGTCACACTCGCCAATTCCAGAAGTTGTGGGTGTAAGCTAAAAGTGTTATGAGGACCTAGAAGAAGAAGAAGAAGAAGAAGAAGAAGAAGAAGAAGAAGAGAGAGAGACGTCTTTCATGTGTGTGTGTGTGAGAGAGTGTGTGAGAGTGTGTGTGTATGTGTGTGTGTTTGTGTGTGTGTGTGTGTGTGTGTGTGTGTGTGTGTGTGTGTGTGTGCCTGTGTGTGTGTGTGTTTGTGTGTGCGTGTGTGTCTGTGTGTGCGTGTTAATGTGTGTATCTGTGTGAGAGAGAGGTCTTTGTGTGTGTGTGTGTGTGTGTGTGTGTGTATGTGTCTATCTGTGTGAAAGTGATACAGAACTGTTGATAGACAGACCCACTTAACAAAAAATACAAATTCAAAACATGGCCTGTTTAAAAGTGGTTGGAGCCCTATCCAGCTAATCTCTTTAATCACTCTGGGCCGAACGTCATTGATCTCATCCCTGCCATCAGATGTCATAATTAGCAACCACCTCATGGAAAACATTACTCATTTATCAACAAATATCTCTTTCATTCGCTTCCATCTGTTCAAAACTACTCATTTTGAGCTTTGGAGAAGTTTCCTTCTTGATATAAAACCTATCATATTATTTTAATGAAAGGGTATAACTAGTGTGCTAGAAGATAATAACATGCTCCACCTCCAACTAGGCAAAAATCGATTGTTGTGTAATGTCATCCTTTGTAATGTTATTCCTGCTGCGGACTCTTTGGTTGTTGATTATAAAAGGAAATGATTGTCCTTGCCTGGTGAATCAGAACTTATTGAAGGTAATTCAATGTTTTCTCCTTTCTATTGCCAGTAGGAAAGAAAACAAAACAGTGAAAATATCTGATTCCTTTTTTAGACATAAGCAGTTCATTTTCAATGTTGTGCCCAATTATTTTCATACAGCACACGTTTCAACAATAACAATAACAACCAAGACAAATACTGAGACCATGTCTCCCAGACTCATTTTCTACAATTTGGTTCAAGTAAATTCGAGTAGCTCGACAATGCAGGTGCTACAGAACTAGAAATGACCCAAGTCCAGCCTATCATGGCTTGGTCCTGTCTTTGAAATGTTGTTTAATAGCCTCGACCCCCCACCACCCACCATACCCACCCCGACCACCACCAGCAGCAGTACTGTACTGATGGTACTGTATAGTCTGTGTTTGTGTAATGAAAGACTGTTAGCATTCCATGTCCTGCATTCTATCGCCAGTCAAATTACACGCCTCTAAATGTCTTGATTGGGTGGAATAGTGTGTGAAACTCGGACTTCATCTTCATCAAATAAACCAATAAATAAATAAATCATCACACCCAGAACTATGTAGTGTAGTGTGTGAGTGTGTGTGTGTGTGTGTGTGTGTGTGTGTGGGTGCGGGTGTGCATGTGTTTGTGTACAGGTAAACAACAGCTAATGGAATACCGAGGTGAAGTTGCATTTCAGTAAACACATGCCATTCAACGCACAGTTTGGTTCATTGTAACTTCACTTATGAATAGAAATTTCTTTATAAATTGCATTGCAAATCTCAAAGGAACTGCATATCGAACACACAACAGAACGCGATGTTGTACAGAGCCCAATGGAGTCCATGATATCCACACATCTGCCTTCAGCCGTCCACACACCGGCTCCGACAGCATTGCGGAGCACTTTCGAATTCAACACTTTCGCACAGTAGCATGTGGAAATAACAATGGATGTCAATGGATAACTCCGACAAAATAGACTTCAATCGTAATTCACAATCGATGGCGGAAGAGTTCGGCGCTGGTGTGCGGGGTTGCATTGAAAACAATGGAATATAATGTTGGAAGAGGAGTACTCAGCAATGTGTCGGAGCCGGTGTGCGGTCCACTTCAGTCTGCCCCTATAGAGAAACACTGCTGGGCCTCTGGTTGCCCTCTCAAAGGCAGAGCACATGGTAACTACACGAAGGCCCTATTGACGCAAATGTCAACGGCAGACGACAAAGAGAATTCAATCAGACGGTCGCGTCTCCAAAAGCAACTGAAGATGAGTGACATTTGGATGCCAGATTGCATAATGGAACTGGTCCCTAAATGGATTAAGTTGGAATAGATGGGGGGGAATAAAAGAAAAAAATAATCAATTATAATCACGAGAGACTGTCGGTCGTTGCTTATTATTTTTGTTTGCTTTACTGGCTAATCACTGCTGTTTCCTCCGGAGGATCGTAGAGAGAGAGAAGCCGTGAAAAGGAAAACTGATGGCCATATGTTTATTTGTGACTTTATTCCTTTTTATGTTGCCTCTGACAATTTCCCTTTACGACTTCCAGTATGGTGTTTTGGGGACGCAGTTATGAGCCGGACGACACCGCAAACATTTCAGGTCTGACAAATGTGCTGCTTTAGCGCCACACAATATTGTGATGATAATGGTTATGATCTAACCTATTAAGGGATTTGCCCGAGGCACAAATATGAATTTCGTCACTAATGACAGGCATTATGAAGCTGGATTAACACATTCCTCTATTCTCTTTGATAGGAACTGGAAAATACCAGAAAACAAACAATCTTCTGGAGTTGTTAAACCGCAGTTAAAAAAATAAAAAAATATATAAAAAATCATTTGTTGACAGCAATTTACCCAAAACAGGTTTACTATCTGATAAAAAAAAGATAACATATGTTGCCAATTTGATGACAACACAAACGCATATGTGATCTCCACAGTCGTACAGTTTCATTAAGATGCTTTTTCTTCCTGGTTGCATCTGCTCAACAATACGTCATTTCATCAACATCTATTTCATCAACATCTATTTCATAAACGCACTGTACAATTTAGTTTCGTAAAAACAATAGCTATGCATTTTTAATCATTCAGCTCCAGTAAGCAGG
Source organism: Sardinella longiceps (assembly GCA_027497455.2). Taxonomy (NCBI): domain Eukaryota; kingdom Metazoa; phylum Chordata; class Actinopteri; order Clupeiformes; family Clupeidae; genus Sardinella; species Sardinella longiceps. The sequence continues at coordinate 20,713,923 of JAODXP020000030.1, read as the reverse complement.
ACATATTTTTAAAGGGGGTTTTGCCTATCTGCTATGAGCTGCCTCTCTGGTGCCATGTAAAGGGCACTGGCTCTTTTACAGAGAGAGAGAGAGAGAGAGAGAGAGAGAGAGAGAGAGAGAGAGAGAGAGAGAGAGAGAGAGAAAGTAACAGTGCAGTAAATAATGTACAGCTGCTCAGGCTAGTGTGATTTGGGCAGTGGCTGGCTGGCTGATAAAAGCATGTGCTAAGTGCTGTGCAAGCCAGTGCTGTTGAACATGGCACCATTACAACATTCATTATCTAGCAGTCGGCAAATGGAGGAGAGACCATTCAGTGTCTCAACACCCTTAAGCCCTGCTCTAGGTGTGAACAGAGGCTATGATGAGATTGGGGGAAGCCACTGTCTGCTTCACTCATTCAGTCGTGACCCCCCCCCCCACACACACACACACACACATACAGTACACCCCTCAACACACACACACACACACACACACACACACACACACACACACACACACTCATTACACACATTTACACACACACACACACACACACACACACACACACACACACACACACACTCATACACACACACACACACACCCATCACACACATTTACTCAATCACACACACACACACACACAACCCTTCACAGCCACAGAGAACAGCCAATTACAGCAGCGATACATAAATAAATATATAAATAAATAAATTAATAATGTGACAGAGCAAATAGTTGAAATTAGTTGTGTCTGCTCTCTCATGGGTAGAGAAAGTTAATAAGAGCACCATTTTGAATAGTCACATTTCACATTTTCAAATATGCTCGATTTCCATAATTTATATCCACCAGATACAGCAAGGGAACTGGCTGCTTTTCAGAGAACACATCGGAGGGACTCTGCGGTGACATCAAACAATGTCTGAGCAATCTCTTGTTCTAATGAGCCACGGACAAAACGTGCGACTTTTCTTCTGCCATGTTGTTTTGAAGCTTGCAGATGGCAGAACTGTGAACACAGGCACATGCCTTGATGATACACACACACACACACACACACACACACACACACACACACACACACACACACAGACGTTGGCACGCATCATGATGATTCGTGATAAAGGTATATAGGAAGGCAAGATGAACACCTTTGTGGAACAAAAAACTATATTTTTCTTTCTTTGTCAGCAGTAAAGTGTTTTGAAAGTTCTTTTACTTTAGTGCCTGCCGATTATCCTCTGGCGGCGAGCGCGGAGATGAACTAAATCCGCTGTATGTCAGAGTTTGATAGATGTGTTCCCCTGACACCATCCCTCAGTGCTGAGTGCTTTGGGCAGCTTCTGTCAGCACTTTTGAGTTAGCAGGACTAAAAGTCACTGAATGCACTGATTTCAGAGGTGATCTAGTCGTCTGGACAAAGCCCTGCCTCAGTGCACTCCAATTACAGTAGGCAGCGCTAACAATATTGGTCATCAGGTGTTATTGGTTATCAGGAGCTGTACATCATAAATGTGTTGGTGTAAAAGCATCTACTTGTAATTTAAGTATGTGCTACAGTATATTTTACAGCACACCGGCCCTCTCCCCACCCCATCACACATATGCACCATTGCTGACCCCACTTCCCTTCTCGTCGTGGACACATTACACTGCTTGCCAATTTAAGTCTCCTCAACATACTCAACAGCACACTACCCCCCCCCCCAACACATACAACAAACCAACACTATTATTCCCCATACATACACACACACACACACACACACACTCATACATTCAGCACACTGCTACCATCCCAATCCCCACACCCTCTCCCCACATACAGTAGACACTATCCCATCACATTAAACACACTATCCCATCTCCCTGTCACCTCCCTCCCTCACCGTGACCCCTGGCAGTTGGGTTAGCCCCCTGAGCCGTGCGCATGGTTTCCTCCTGAGGTAGGGAAGGTTTCCTTGCCCCTGTTGCTCTTGGGTGCTCCATGTTGGTGCCCCCTCCCCGATCACCTAATTCATACAGACATAATTTCACTCCATTGCCCACTGATGGGATAAATAAAGAAAAAAAAAATCTGAATTTTTTAAACTGGTAATCATATGAAGGTTACAAATAATCTTCCCTGATTCCTTGATTCCTATACTTAACATTTATGCCCACAGGTTCCATTATCTTCAATCTGAGCATTTCACATTTGACTACATTGTGGATTTTCTGCGTCAGTGTTGTGTATTGTCTATTGACCTTAGTGGCCAAAGCTCTCTTGAAATAGAGATACTTATCTCAATGTGATTTCTTCTCTGGTTAGATAAAAGTAAAATAAAGGTTGATTGCAATGAAAGACATGAGGGAAATCAAATGTCTGGATGTTCCCATGAGTTTGGCTTGAACGCTGACCCCCAGTATGCACAGAGGGAGGGAGGGAGCAGCGTTTGACTCTCAGGTCACCTGTGGGACATTGCTCAGTGGTCAAGTGCCTGCTGCTGTCTGGGAAGAACAATACGCGGAAATGAGGTGCAATTTGAGAAAGTAATTGCACCCCCAACCCACACACACACACACACACACACACACACACACACACACACACACACAGAGTCACACACAATACCAAAGAAAAAAGATAGCGGGACACAGATTACCCATCTAAACTACAGCGTAGCTCCAGTAAAGACGGAGACAGTGAGAGCGAGAAAGAGAGACAAAGAGAGACAGAGAGAGAGAGAGAGAGAGAGAGAGAGAGAGAGAGAGAGAGAGAGAGAGAGCACAAGGGTCGCCAGGGGCCTTTCCAAGGCCAAGAGGCTAAGAGCAAGAAATCTGAATCTGTGGATTATTGGATTCCGTGACCTGCTCCGTTAAGGGCGCTCAGGATGGATTGGACACAGTGGGCCAGGCTTGAGCAAGGTGAGTCGCGTGCATATCAATGTCCTGCCATGGACGTATGGATTTCTGCTCCCTCTATGCCAAACTCCAAACTTTCCCGAAGAGTCAACAGAGCTACTGATAGAGAGAGAGAGAGAGAGAGAGAGAGAGAGAGAGAGAGAGAGAGAGAGAGAGAGAGAGAGAGGGATGCATTGAGAAAGAGGGAGAGGGATGACACAAAGAGCAAGCTGATCCTTCTTTTTTGGGCAGGAGTGGCAGTTTTTTAGATGGTAAAATTGTTTCTTCAAGGTTTCAATTTGTTTTATGTCCACTGGTCTGAAAAATTACCACTGACGAGAATGCTGTTATTTTTCCAGCCACGCAAAGTGAAACCCAAATAACTTTGGTTTTATTCTGAAAGAAGCAATGAATATTGCATAAATAATGAGGGAGAATATAAAAGATAACTTCATCAAGGTTTCATTGGAAAAAAAAGAACTTTTTTCTTCCAAAAGTAAGTTATGATTTTTCTCTTTTTTTCCTCATAATACAATAATCCCATATTTCAATGATATTTTTCTTATCTCCACAGTCAATAAACCATATAATGTTTGTTTATTTTTAATAATCTTTACCCAACAAGGACAGCCACGGTCAACACAGGCGTGCGCATTCAGCTTGCAAAACTTATCCCAGCTCAAGCAGGTGAGAACACGTCCATAAATAAGGCAGACTCTGAACTTTGAGTATATGCCACTGTGGGTTCTCAGACATCAATATGGACATTAAAGTATAACGACAAAGCCTTCTAAAGGAGCATCCAAATTCAAAATGTAAAAGGAGGAGGAAGTCAAAGATCCTTGGAGAGAGATTTTTTTCCTCCCTTTCCCAGACAAGGGTGATCAATGTGACCTCTGGGAGGAGTGAAACTTCACGTCATTCTTTCCCACAATCGGAGCTTCTTCTTCTTCTTCTTCTTCTTCTCTCTCTCTCTCTCTCGCCCTCCCTCCCTCATCCTCCCCCTGGATGCCAGGTCTCCAATGGAGGATAATCTGTAAATCAATGGGGCCGGGTGTAAAACTCTTGCTAAGCCGTGTCGATCCTGCCGCGGCTACATTTAACTTGCCAACAGCATGGAAATCCTAATTAGGACTGTCCGACTTTTTTTTTTTTTTTTTTTTTTTTATTTGGCCCCAAATGTGTCTTAAGGGATGTCCATACGATGTGGCTGCATGGACATCAATAAAATCTGGTTATAAATAGAGATACAGTAAATATAACTGTGCCACAGCCTACTCCATGAAAGTCAGTTATACTGCATAATGTGCTGCTCCTATTCAAGGATGACTCTCCTAGACAAACAATGCAAGCTGTTTTAACTGAGACAATAATGACAGCTAGTGAAGGATTTGTTTCAGGTCAGATAATGCGTGTCTGAAATATTGAAACTATAATGAAATGAGACATTGAACCCTTGCAGTCTAATCACCATAATCCACACCCTTCCTACACAACAATGGCATCCTCACGAGCGGGCGTGATGCGGCTTACACAACGCCATAGGTTCTGAGAAGGGCCATAGGATCTACAAGATAAACAAGTCAATGTCATTAACATAAGTTCACATTGGTAAACGCCTTAGACATTTGCGATGAATAGAGTCTTGAGGGGGGGAGGGTGGAGGGGGGCTGTCCGTTAATATCGAGCAGCGATTAAAAATGGCAAGCCTAGCCAAGTGAAGCCTCTGGGCGATGCTAGCGCTGCTGTTTGCTGCAGCCAAGTCAGGCCAGGCCAGGGCTAGCCGCCGCAGTGTGTGCGTGCGTGCGTGAGTGTGGGGGAACGAGACCTTGGGCCCGTCTTTATATGCAAGCCACTGCTCCATTTTAATCCGTGTGCTTTCGCTGCCTGTCCCCGAAGAACTCAGTGCCTTTAGGAAGACAAACAAAGGATATCCTTGAATCTCTACAGGATCACGTCAGTCCAGTAATTATCCTTCATCTCAGGGCCTGGAAGAAAGAGATAAAACCCTGTGGGTCTTTGTTTCCGTTCTTTTACTGCTCCCCGTTCCGTTCTCCGACTGTCCGTCTATATGCCCGTCTAGTCAAACCCAACTCCATCAATATACATGCACTATTCTATATGTTCTATAGAATCTACAATATTGTGTTTGACATCCATATGAAATAGCATATTTGATATGCTTAGCATGGCTCTTTGTTGAGTTATGCCTTCTCAGTACCACATGGTGAGTTAATGATTACTGAGATTAGCTAAATCAGAGTTCACTGGATTATGAGAGTTTGAGAATTAATAAGGTCAAGGTTTTGGGGGAATCCAGATCACCACTCCAATCTTTCATCTGGGCTGGATAAACACAGGTGAGCTAACGGAGACAAGAGCTAAGAGCTTTAGCCTTATCCCCGCGCTAAAGAGTGCTAGGCCCTGATCCCGCGGCTAAATGCTAATACAAATCAAGCATGAAATGCTGTCAGAGCAGTTAGCTATCAAAATTACTCAACCATTTATCAGAAGTAGGGAGAACACCCAGCTGCCTTATCCTCAACTGAGAGGCCTGCTCAAATACGACGGGTATATTTTAATGATTATAATTTTAGTCCAATTTAATAGGATTGCAGAGGACTACTACCCCTATCTCCAAACACCAGATCAACTTTGTCAAAAAAGAGAAAAAGTTGAAGATTGACTCTGTCCAGACTGTTTCTGGTCTAGTTTGAGAGCTTCTGTCAGGCGCTGTGGGAGAGAGAGAGAGAGAGAGAGAGAGAGAGAGAGAGAGAGAGAGAGAGAGAGAGAGCTCTTACCCTGACAGTTGGGCAGAACTACCATGGGTCTGAAGCTGGCAGTCAACAGGAGCCTGCTGTGTGTGTGAGTGCTAGTGAGTGTGTGTGTTTCTAGAGTCAATGCTAAGAACACAGGGTTTCCCCAGAACTGGTTATAGAGACCCATGACGTACAGTACACCTGAGCTATACCTTATCGCCATTAGTGATCCCTTATTGGGGTTATAATTAACATTTTACAGCCAGTGAAATACTGGGTAAAGAGTAGCTAAGAAAAAAAAGTGTCTACTAGGTATAAATTATAGAGTAGGCTACTTACTGCGTAAGTATGCTGGAATGTATATCAGTGTCATATGTTTTCTATGTAACTTTATGATCACAGTATGTATGGAAATAGCATGCCCTCAACAGTATAAATGCATCTTAGATAGAGTCAAGGGATGGTCAGTATTGTTCAGGGTTGGTAAATGCATTTCATGTGTAGAATAAAAACAGTGCGAGCGCAACAATTAACTCTCTTTGTCTGGATTTCTCACAATGACTGCAGACTGTATGTATGTAGCTCCTTTGCCAATAATGAATTAGATTAGTAATTCCTTGGTATGCAGGAGTCTCTGCGACAGTAAGCTACTGCTAATATGTAACATAGGATCATCACTGGCAACACCAAGAACAATTCCATTTTAGCCTAAACATAATCACCCCCCCCCCAACCCCCACACAAACACACACACACACACACTATCTACCATCGCATCATATATCTCATTCCTGCCTTTCACCTTCACATTGTTTGAAAATAGAAAAGTAAACAGCAAGCACTTTTTCTGAGCGGCCCACAGCAGATCCCCCACTCAAACCCCCCACCCCACCCCACCAAACTCCCCACCTCTACCCTGTGTCTACAGAGAGCACGTTCATCTCTGAGGGCCGATACCTTAGAAAGCTAATCGATACATCAATAGGGCCGACGGAACGGATGCTTCTCCACGTCTTCATGGGAGCACGTGGAGCACCGCTGCGCCGCTTGGCCGACACACTGTGTCTGTAGTAGTGAGTGTCTGACGGCGAGTCAGAAACAGAAATACCAGTACAATGAATTTTAATAAACCACAACAACAATAAGTACAGTTTCCAATACAAATGTTGTTGTCATTAAAATAATATTAATGATAATATTATTATAAGACATTAATAAATAATACATATTACAGATATTTGAACAACAATATTATTGTTATTATCATAATAACAATAATATTGTTGTTCAAATATTTATAATATTTTTTAATAATGTATTATCTATTAAATTCCCATTACTTGGGACAAATGCAATCACAATTCTTACTGGGGTTATACTGAAGAAAAAAAAAAATCATAAAAATATCATCAAGTATAACTACATAAATTAAAAACTGAATAAGATATCTAGAAATACACAATAACAATAAAACAAAAACAAACAATCAAAAAAACATACAAACACACACACACACGGGACACTATACAGCAGGGGTATCAAACATAAGGTCCGGGGCCTTTACATCATTTCATGGGGCCTGATTCACAAAGCTTGAAAACAATTGTACTGTAGGTGTATGTGACCTGTTTGAAAATTGTTCTATGTAGTTTCTGCAACACAATCCTGGCAACTCACTATAAGGTGCATCATAGACCTGCTCACCAGCAGGAAAGGAATACAAAAGTAATCAATGGCACATTTGGACTGTGGTAGCGATGGTCAGAAACAAGGGAATGTGGCTTTTTTCTTCACCCTAGTTTGTGATCACGCATGTAGACTTGGCATGCTGGCCCTCTGAGGAAAATCCCACTGCTCATGTGGCCCTCAATAAAAATGAGTTTGACACCCCTGCTGTACAGGAAAACCAGACAACTTTACAGTACAGAAATGATGATTCTGGGACAGCTGTACAGTAGAGTGTAGTCCACCCATCTGGAGTCTCCACTGCCTTGGGCAGTAGACTGGCCAGTGGTGTCCCTGAGAGCATGTACCTGTCTCTCCGGTTCCCTTCCTCACTCTCTCTCTTTAACCAAACTGACATGTGAATAGTAGGGACTGCTGCTCACACTCTCAGCTGTGTGTGTGTGTGTGTGTGTGTGTGTGTGTGTGTGTGTGTGTGTGTGTGTGTGTGTGTGTGAAGCCTGAATGGGCCCAGTCACTTTCAAATCTTGCCCTCAAAAAACTCTCTCTTGATCTCTTGGGTCAAGGAGTAGGTTGTAGTATTGTAGCACTTGATTCTATTCTCGGACTCAAGACCAGCCTTAAGACCGTTTTGGTCTGGTCTCGACTTGCTTCCTCAAAGACTATATCTCGACCCAGCAAAGACTAGGTCTTGACATAAGTGATCTCGACCTCTTCGCTTATAGGTAGTATCTGAAAGGTCTAAGTTATTTCAGAAAGAAGGTGAAGCTTCCATTTCTTATTTGATTTAAAATATGCTTGTTATTCACTGACGTGAGACATTGTAAAAGATCTTGCAGCTACGTGAACTAGCAAGCACTCTACATTAAGATTCCCCCTGCATCACTCACTGTCAGAGCTCGTGTCAGGAAGTGAGTCATTAGGGCGAACGCCATAATCCATCCATACATGATCGTAAGAGCATTATTCACTCCGGCTCGCGCATGAGCGTATTGACGCAGCAGCTAGGCTAGCAGTTGGAAATAAGATCAGCTCTCAACTCTTTAGTGTGCATGTGCTGGCGCTCGGAGCAGTCCCAGCAGTAGCAGCCTCCTCATTGGCTAACGGATGCAGATGGAAATCAACAAGGAAGTCCAAGGGCAGATACCCTCCCAATACACAGCACAGGCCCTTCTTTGAAGCCTACCCTTGAGGAGGACAAGGCAGGTGGGAGAGGTGTAGGGGAAAGGAGGGCCAATGGGATTGGAGGGGCGGGGGGGGAGGGGGGGTTATTGGGAGTGGGAAGCTTTGCTTTAACTCCATAAGCCCCCCCACCCCACCACCACCACTACCATCACCACCATGTTGAGATGTTGAGTGTTGAAGGGAGCGGAGCGGAGCGATCGCTGGCTTGGAGAAGGGCAAGGGGGAGGTGAATATAACATCAGCAGCAGCCACCATTAGCTGAAGGTCACGGCCTGAGTGTGTAAAGGGGTGCCTTTTGCCTCTCCAACTTCTTCTTTATTAATGGACGGAGGCTCTCAGAGAAAACGGAGAAGAAAAGAAAGTGTATAAAAAAAGAAAGACGTGTAGAAGGAGAAGGGAGAAAAAAAACACACCCTCTTCTGAAGCATTCAACGATACGTCCACTCCTCTCCTGACATTTTCACACCAACCTCTGTCCCAGCTGAGTACTGCTGAGAGGCACCTTCGGTTGCCTTTTTCTCGCCACTCGGCTTGCACCGTGGCTGCCTCATTCTATTCCTGGTCGCATTTTCCGCACTTTCCGAGTGTTACCTGCAAAGGCAGAGGTGTCAGAAGCCTTGTCAAGAGCCGGCACCTCGTAATTGCATGTGCAAAGATGTTGTGGCTCTAATTTTTACAAACAACCCCAGCATCAAGCTCATACAAAGCATGAAATGTACTGTGAACTTAAATGCTGATGTGCTACTCAATATAGTGCTGAAGGGCTCCACAGATTGACAACAACAGTTTTTTTCCTCAGCACACACCCATGTTCAATGTTTAAGGTGCGGGCATACAGAATGTTGCTTTGTGAAGATAACAGGGAATTTAATCACAGTATTGTAACATTACTGTAATCACTGTCAACTAATAACAGGGATTAGTGGATAAAGGGGAAGCATCTGAACAATTCACCAAGCAATAAGTGAAGACTGAAGACACAGAAAAACATTTCATCCTCCTCTTGTCAGCGGTTGTTATG
>JAODXP020000030.1:20631907-20699407 GCA_027497455.2 Sardinella longiceps | reverse complement strand
CTGTGACAGATTGGTGTTTGTGGTGCAGATTTGGCAGACCGCACTAGGTAATGGCAATGAGCCTCTCCTCTCGCCAAAGAGCTGCCGCCCCGCCCCGCCCCCCCCCATGATCAATTTAGGTTTGCCCTGAACAGTGCCCTTCAGCTAGCCCTTGGGCCTCCTGGAACATTCTCTGCTCCATCCTTGGAAAGTTCAAATGGAACCCAGGTCTATTATGTGTTTTAATGGGAAAGAAATGTCACTATTCATTTTCCCCGCTGATAAGGATCCCCCCGTGTTGCGTCTGGCTTCTCGGAGCTGCACACACAGCGCCCTGCCTCCGAGACAACAGTGTGAAATTGCAGACTGTATTTTAACAAACCGACACCTCTTATCTGCGTCGCGCTAGCCTTAAAGCGCAGACATTTTGTTATCGTGAATAATTGATGACCAAGTTCCACTTGACTTGTAGCTTTTAATTTAAACCAGGCCATTATCAACTTGTTTCAATTAGGTATCTGGAAAGAAGGAAGAAAATGGGCATATCTCCCTTTAAGTTTAATTTCGCCCCTGCACACCTACAAATAAACACATCCCCACACCAGTCACAGCAAGAAATGTGTTTTGGTAAAATGGGTTCAAATATCAGCTATGGAATCAGAGCGACAGACATGTGGCCTAGTCTTTCCGCGTAACTGGAGGCAGTGGCACTAAGATTTAATCAGTATTACTAAACCGTTAATCACATTTCCTTTTAATGATAGCCCCTTTCAGTTGGTCCTAAATTCTTTTCCACCAAATTACTTTTCTTGCCCTTAACACACTTTCCCCCCGTGTGTGTGGGTGTGTGCGTGTGGGGCGTGTGTGTGTGTGTGTGTGTGTGTGTCGTGTCGCACTAATGGGGTCTGGCGCTCACCTGGTGCGGTATAAAAGATGCTGGGCACTGACTCAGTGAGAGATGCTTTTACCGTAGCTGTCCCCAGCGTGGTGGAATAGCACACACGTCCACAGCCTCTGGTGGAAGAGAGGGCTAGAGAGAGAGAGAGAGAGAGAGAGAGACAGAGAGAGAGAAGGAAGATTGCAAGAAGGGCAGACAGAGGATGAGAGAGAGAAAGTGTGGTAAAGTAAACAGGGTGATGAAGGAACAGATAGATAGATAGATAGATAGATAGATAGAGAGAGAGAGAGAGAGAGAGAGAGAGAGAGAGAGAGAGAGAAGAGAGAGCGCGATTGAGAGGATGAGTGAAAGAGAATATGAAAAAGTGAAACAAATGAAGCAACAGAGAGAGAGAGATTGCAAGAAGAGAAGACAGAGGATCAGTGAGAGACAGTGTGAAAAGGTGAAACAGATGAAAGAATAGAGAGAGAGAGAGAGAGAGAGAGAGAGAGAGAGAGAGAGAGAGAGAGAGAAAGGTCCTCTCTGGGCCTCTAATGCCCAGGCTTTGGCAGGCTGCTGATGAGGGAAGATGTGTGTGTCTCCTATAAGATTCGTCCTCTTTAGCCCTATGAAAGGGAAGTCTGACAAGGCACCTAAAGGACCGGGGCGGCTCACCCAGCCAGACAGCCACAGTAGATTTCAAACGCCTGTTTGAATCAGCTGCTTCCGTTAGCGTGTACCCACAGAACTCACCTCCTCAGCGAGCGCACCGGGGGAGGCAAACACGTTTCCTCCGTAAAGCCCCTGTCAAACGTGACTCTCCCAGCAGTGGGCTTTGATGAATGCCACATCCACAGCCTGTTCAGAAGAAGACAAACACTGATGGTTTGGGGTTTGGGGGCTTTCCGCAGCTCAGCAAACAACAGTATCAGCATAAGAAACACAATTCCCCCTCAGCAAACAGCAAATTCAAGCTAACAAATTAAAGATGTTCAAGATGAATTTCTATTCCCATTCCAATTCCCCCCTCTTGCTTTCTTTATTTTCTATGGACCAATACACAGCAGAATTAAGCTGACGCAACAGTGCAAACATGTTCATTTTATCCACACTCATCTTTCATCTTCATGGAAAAAAAGTAAAAACAAAACATAAAAAACAAAGGAAAAAAAAAACTACATACATCTAAAATGAAACACAGTGAAACCTTAAAGTCTTCATTTTTGTATCTTTTCCCCCTCAACAAAGAGTTCCAGTGCCCCCTGGTGGTTAAAAGATATTAGTGTTTTATGTGTTGAGTCCACGAGCCCAACCAGCAAACCAGTTTGCTCAATTAGCCTTGTTACCTCCAACATCCAGTAGGGGGCAGAAGGTTTAGTGATCAGATGCATTTATCCATCCATCCATCCATCTAGTTCATCTTTGTGTGTATACCCTCCAACATTTTGTAGAACATAACTGACATGACAGTCAAACAGTTTAAATACAATGCAGTGGTGTATTTTCTCTTTAGTTACAGTCAGGGGTGTAGCACCAAAGTCTGGGCCCTGTGTACAAGCACTGGCCTTGGGCCCCTCCTCACTGCCTTGAATAGTTCTAGACTCCTCAAGGGCCCTCCTTCCTCTTGGGGTCCTGGTAACTCAGTCCCCCTTTTTTCCCTCAAACTACGACACAGGAATCAATCAGCACCCCTGTTGCTTGATGTCACCAAGTGCTATCTGAAAGGCAAATGATCAGAAAATCTGATACATTATCTGAATAGAGAAAAGTCCATTGAATATGGTGTGGTGAAATTAAACTGAAAATGACTTTCTGTGCTCCATTCAGCTCATAGTTCACTATTGGATGGATGTATGTGTGAAATATTTCCTACTGACAGCACTTGATGACCTCCATCAGCAGGGCTGTGGATTGATTCACATTGGATTTCTCCAGTGTCTGCCCCTGATACTGTATTACTATTATAGGTTTACAGACTTTGCATTGCCATAAAGAAGTCACTGATATTGCCATGCTGGCCTGAGATTTGGTGTCCTGAGAGCACTGCTGTATTACCCAGTGCAACACCCCATCACACTGTGGCCTGAGTGACTGAGAGAGTCTGCCAGGACATTTCAGAGCAGATCTGAGTTAAACGCAGTCAGTTCTTAACACTTGTATACGTCTAAAACATAATCCATAGATGCATGTGTAATCTTCATTCTCCTTCACAGTCCAGCCCTGCACATACCCACGCCCAAACCAAGAACTTGCAGCAGCACCTTGGGGTGCTAGTTTCACTTACTAGCACTAGAATAGTCTTGTAAGGGGTTGGGAGGGAAGTGTACTAATGTGCTAACCATGCAGGTATCGATCAAGTAGTTATCATCACTAATAAATATAAACAAAGTGTACTAATAATCTTCAGTGGAGTCTATGTTATACTGTGCACACTAATCTCAATGTGACATTTCTTTCAACAAAAATGGATGAAGAGTGGCTTGATTATGTTTTTTAACAATTCACTTCACAAAGCAAGGACATCAGTCTACACTGACTTTATGGGAATCAGTCTTGGAATAATGAACCACCAAACATGACCACTAGGTGGCAGCATGGTGCTATTGTACAAGACAGGAAGACTTTTTGAAATGAGAAGGAAATGACGCAGACCTCCATCCCTTTCCTTGTAACTACCATGTGAATGATAGGGCCTCACAGTATATCACTTCCTTCAACGAGTTCACCGCCATGTCACTGTACGTGTATGACCTTCCCAAAAGACACCCCTGGTCTCCCCTGTGCGCCAGTGGCAGAGCGGAGAGACGTTAGGTCTTAATCCGCTCAAGCTGCCCATCAGCGAGCGTAGCGGTCGGGAGAGGGGGAGACGACGAGAGGAAATTATCAAGCCTGTGAGATAAGGGGTTTTACTTCATGTCAAAATTTCTTCTTTTTTCTTGTCCTTTTTTCCTTTTCTCCTAGAAAAGAAAATCTCCCCAATCGATACCTCTCTATCGTCTCTCCAACACAATGGCAGGGAGGGGATCAGCAGTGGTCACTCGCAGACTTAGGGTCATTCGTTCAACAACGGCTGATGGAAAACAATCCAGCACTCCAAGGCTTATGGAGGGGAAAAGAAAAGAAGGGAAATCTAAGGATTGCAGCTGCTGATGCTTCTCATACAGAAGACATGATCCATTGGCCAGGTTTCGTAAAGAAGGGCTTGAATACCTCTAAGCTGCTTTCAAATGTGCACCTAGGATGACGCCTTCGGGCCTCCTCACTGCGGTTTTATCATTCACTACAGAGAGGCCCAGGCCTAAAAGGGAAGGGGGGGGGGTTCAGGCAAGCCACTACTCACTGCTCCCAGAGAAATTTCATCTCAGCATTATTGATTTGTCTCCCAAGTCAGCAGGATAAACACCAAATTGCCCAACCACTCCAACAAGAAACAATTACAGACATTCTGCTTTTTTTATGGAAAGGGAGTCGTGTATAGCAACACTCTTGCCATTACGAGGTAGTTGTGGAGTGATTACTAAAACTTTCTAGACGCAGCAGGTCAAAATTTCTAACTTATGCATCTTATTTATTGAAGGCAGAGACACAGCTTTTAGACAAAGAACAGCAACACCAACAGAGCATGGACTAAATGTATTTGGGATCAAATAATGATTCCATCACATGAAAGAATAGCAAAGACCTGAGCTTAGGAATGAAAGGACCAGAGATGGATGGTATGTTTGCTGGCTTCTTTTGGCAATAAAGTAAGGACTGTTCCAACAGAGATATGTTCTTGCAGGGGAAAAAAAGCCTCCTCTTCTCTCCTGAAATCCCTGCTGTGCCATTTTATCTTTGGAGATGTCAACCAGAATCCCTTTTTTCTAGTTCTTTTCTTGGGGCAGAAAGGAAGAGGCATTTTTATTATTTAAAAGATCTCTCTCCTGTGGTCGAGAAACTGTGACGTGTCTCCATGTCAGTGATATAACCGTGGCGGCGTGGCGGGAGCGTATCGTGTATCACGTACACCGACCTTCCTCATCCTCGCGAGTGACGGAACAGAAGCCTCTCATCTGGCCACTGCCACCTTGAGTCTTGTTATCCGCCGCCACCGCCCACGACAGCCATCTCACGCTCCGTCACGTCCGCCTTTCCGCACGGCCGCTCGCCGAGCCCCGCACCCGGCAAACTCGGCCTGACAGCGTCGTTAAATAACAGCGCGCAGCCCGCCGTGCGTCGCCCCTGACAACGCACGGAGGGGAAAGGGCAGAGAGCTGGGGTCACTGCGCTGCGTGGCACGGATGCTCACCGCGCGTGCGGCTGCCAACACGCCCAGGCAGGCAGGCAGGCAGGCACACACACAACCTGGCCTGAGGATCCTATCTTACGTAAATCAGGCCCACACTGTAGGGAGATGCCATAACCAACACATGGCACTCTTCCACTCACGCCCTCAGCACAAACAAACTTTAAAGTTGCACACTAGAACCAAACACGTACAGTATACTGTATAACCATACTACAACAGACATGGCACTCTGACACTCGTGCCCCCAGATTAAGTACACTTTAAACCAGCACACTAGAACCTAGAAACATATACTATATTACCTTACTATAACTAACACATGGTTCTCTGCCTCTCAAACACACTGTAAACTAGCACTATAACCCAAACATATACTGTAGGTTACTATTTAAGGATACTACAGTATAACTTAAACTCTACATGGCACTCTACTCTCACCCCCAGTACAAGCACACTTGGAATAAGAGAACACAAACATACTTTAGTTGGTCGTAAGGAAAACTTAAGGAAAATACTTTTTGTACAAGAAATGCAGGTCTAGGAACTCAGATAAGGATTTGAAAACTAAATATTCAACACTTCAAGCAATGAACCACAAACACACACACGCAGAGAGAGAGAGAGAGAGAGAGAGAGAGAGAGAGAGAGAGAGAGAGAGAGAGAGAGAGAGAGAGAGAGCAATGTGTGTTGGATTTTTCACAGTGTGACTCTAGCCTGTTTCAGTCCTCTCCACCAGGGATGCAAAGCATTGACTAGATCCGAGTTACAAATCCCTGTATCAAAAGCAGACACATTTCTAGTGTTGCGTAAGAGGACCACACAGAGCCCTGAGCTGGGCTTCCATTCGTGTGCAAAGTCGTTCATCAAAAAAAAAAAAAAAGTAATTTACTGCACAGTTGGCATAAAAATCCTAGGATATGCTGTATAGAAGTCAGATCTGCGTCATGGAATCTGGGAGTGAATGACTCAAGTTTTAGAGCAGAGACTATGTAAGCTTTAGCAAGAAGGGAAATTAGCCAAGTGTGACTGTATGTCACGCTTCATTTGTCAAGCTTTAGTAATTTCTTCTCCTGTTCGTCATTACTACAGTGTCGTCATCAGCAGCTTTCTGCTGAGACTGAAGTCCTGGGAAACAAAACAGAGAAAATCTAGACAGGGAGGATCAAGGTTTCACAGGCCAAATGATTCTCTCTCTTTCTCGCTCACTGTCTCCCTCTCTCTCCCTTTCTCTCATTATATCCTTCTACAATTTGTTCTACAGTATACAAATATTTATGAGTCAAAAAGTTACATTAAAATAACATGAATAATAAATAAATAATACATTTAATTCTATATAAACAATGTTCGTTCTCTCAGTGTCCTTAAGGTACCATTTGGAAGTGTTGTTCTTGGTTGATAATAACTTGCTGCTTGCTGATGCTTTTACTTGTCTTTATTTGTCTGATCCAGACAGGTGATTGGCTAGAGGGCTCTAGTGTTCCCACAGCTTGTTTCTCTTCATTGGTGAGTAGGGACCTATCACCCTTGAGTGGCAGCGACAGCATCCTGTAAAATTACCCTCTTGTCGTCTTTGGTCATAAGTGCCAGTAAAAGTGAAGGGGACATTTAACTGCTGCTAAGCTTCCCGCTGACAGTATATACCTCAGGCAACTCACTCCCACCCCATCTCTTTCTCTCATTCTCTCTCTCTCTCTCTCCCCTGTGATCATCATCCTCCTCTCACTGATGAGGAGGCAGAGCGGAGATGCTCTCCACACGTTAAGCACATGGGCTATAAGTAGACGCTCTCTTCCTGAGCCTCCTGAGACGGAGAAGAAAAGAAGATCTGTATAGACTTCTCACGCAGCACAGCCTTGGCTTGGGGATAGCTTGGATTGGATAGCTTCCGGCACAGTCCGCCCGCTGCCGTCATCCCCTTTTTTTTTATCCAGCTAATACCCACCAACTCTAATCACGATCACCCAATTCAGACACCAATGATGGTAGAGTAATGCTGATGGTGGTCAGGCAGGGGGTACAGAGAGACAGGACTGGAGGAATTAAAACTTGTATAAGAGTTTTTATACCTACAGTACAGGACTAGCCTGGGAGTAACCTATACTACCTTGCATGCTCAATTTTATTCTTGAATAATTGATATGATTGGCTATGAGCTACGTACAGACAGTTATGAGCCTTACAATAGACATCCGTAACACCTAATACTGTAAATGGCTCTGGACAATCATAAACCACGTTTCCTCAACAAGAAAAATGAATAGGTGGTTCCCAGACTAAATATCACTTGTGATTATTTTTCAGTTTGCTGTTAGCGAGCACCAGGCCAGTACAAGACCAGCCCGGACATCTAAAGAGACAGTGAGTGCAATAGAGAAAGTTTGGGATTATTTCATAGTACATACATACATAGAACTCTAGTGTAGTTTATTGTCTTTGCCCAGAGTGGGAGGATAAGGATTTCCTTAAAGGACTTCCTCCTTCCGTAATGTCAAAGTGAGACCAAAAGAATTTTGTAATGTTTTATGTGAACAAATATATATCAAATTACCAATCATTATAAATTTATACAATAATAATGTATTAATAAAATTTTAAAAATAACAATATTTATATATGGGCAATTCCACGAAAAAGTAAACCTCACCTTAAAATTTTAAGTCTCACCTACATGGACATACAAATTCTTTCAGAAAACTTCCAATACAAAAAAGTATTGTCTCGATGTAAATATTCAACTGAGCAAGTTTCGAAAGGATATCTGTTTGTTAAATTTTTACCCTATTCAGCTATAATGTAAGTCTATGGAGGGGCTTATAATGGACATAAGTGGGTGATACACACACAAAGCTGCAATACTATCAGTTATTTTTCATTGTTATATTACTATTTCTCTTGTTACAGGTTAAAATCCACCGTTCACAATTGTTTTGTATCGTTTTGGAGGGTTTTTCAGACGTCACGTCCATAACGTCACATCCATAACGCCATGTCTCAGAAAACCAACTTTTTACATTTACATCTGAAATTAAGTCTTTCTCTGTCTTTACTGAGGTGTCCTGTTTGGTATGAATGTAGTAATATTTACATTTCTCTAGAAATTTCACACTTCACAGCAAAACTACGCTCTCTCAAAAGTTTGTCCGTTTTTCGTCACGTCCATAACGCAAATTGAAAGGCTCATATTCTTATGATGCAAATCATGATATTAATTTTTTCAGCCATGGAGTTTGCAGAAGAATATGAAAAAAATTGTGAAATACTGCTAGGTTTGCGGAGGTTATCTGTCCTTTTGTTCATCAATAATGCACGAAAATGTCACGTCCATAATGCTGGAATTGCCCATATCCATTTATATAATTAACACCAATTAAAATAAACAATTTAAGTGATTTTAGAGCGGAGATAGGCAAGAAGGGCAGTTGAATGTTTAAACAATAAGCCCATTGGATGTACATGTACGCCTACATGGCAAAAGCGCTGTCTTCTGCCCCTGAGTGAGTATTCTGACACATCACAGAACTGACATCTTAACACGACGAGATTCTCGCCGCATTTACGAAGCACTTTATGTAATGAAGATGTATAGTGAATCCCTTCATGTGCCAAGTGCTCAGAGACAGACTCTAATTAACATGTCTGTTGTGCAGGGCAGGCTGGGGAAACACCCTCCTGTATATCATATGAGCTAAAACAGCAACAGCATGCAGATGCTGATGGCAGAAGTCCAGCTAGACAAAGAGAAGATGTACAGTGTAAGAGAGACTATTAGGGATGATGATGATGTTGTTGTTGAGGGTGTTGAGAGGAATTGCTGTCTGTGGGTTTGTCATTCTAATTACTCATGTGTGAGTCCCCGGGTGGATATGTGCTGTAGATATGATTGGATGTATTGTAAATATGACAGAAATGAGTAGTGATTTTGTAACTTGGTATATATGATACAAAACAAACAAAAAAAGACATTTCTTTAGTGTCTCTAGAATGCAACGGAATATTAAAGGGATGTCTGGCTAGTAAGACCTGTCTGCCTATAAGACTGACACACACACACACCATGAAGGGACATCACCTTGGTTGCATCTAACCAAAATCCAATCAAGGTGCTACTGCTCATAGACACCATCAATACCAACCAGATGATGTAACTTTTATCCGGAAATCACGGATAAAGATAATGTTAGATGCTAAGATATGTTAGATGCAACTGATACCAATCGGTTACCTTAGGCCAACTTGTCTTTCTCTCCAGTGATCCTTTTAAAAAAATTTGTCGTCTTGTTCCTAATCTTGATCATCAGGTGCAGCACTGTCATCTCACTGAATGTATAGACAAGAGGAAAATCAGGAAGAATTGGACTGGTTGCATAACAGAGTCTTAATGAGCTTTAACGAGCCCTGACGAGCATTAACGAGGACACACACAGCTTACCTTCTTCCCTGGCCTGCAGGGTCAGAGTGGTACGCCCGTCTGCTGCCACACACGGCTCCTGGGGTAGGAGATGGACTCAGGCGTTTACATTTGGTTTGCATCATTTCACTATCCCCATGGGCTCACTATGTCCCCCGTACCCCAGCAAAACCTCACCCCCCCACACACACATCTCTCTCTCTCTCTCTCTCAAAGACACACTAACTCACTCACGCATACCCCGCCCCCCCCCCCCCCCAACACACACACACACACACGCACACACACACAGTCTCTCTCTCTCTCTCTCAAAGACACACACTCACTCACACATACTCCCCCCCCCAAACTCACACGCACACACACACACATACACCCACACACACACATATGCCGTCATCCTCACAGGGAGCACATGTCGCAGTATTATACAGCATTATTTAATTACAGCGTGTTACATCAGCCATTAGTTGAGATTCAGAGAGACTGTCTCCTTTGCTTTTTTTTTGGTCCCTTTATGTACAACCTTGTTTTCATCACATGAAAAAACATGATAGATGTTATTCTGAGTCCATATACTACAAACAGAAGGTATGACATGACTATCAATGCGGCAAAACTACCTGAAGGAAAATGTATTGATAACTGATAAAATATTTTAATGGTGGTAACATTTTTATCAATACAACAACGGGGTATTTTTTCATAACTGTCTGGGTCAAGTAGTGCCAACTCTACAGGCGTTTGTTTCCCTAGTTACTAAAGTACTAACCAACTGAAGTTAACAAAGTTAGCAATGGTGATCAAAATGCAATTGCATTCAGTTGTAAAGTGCCAACCACTGAATGGTGTTAAGAAATGATGAATCCTTGATCAAGTGAAACATGGAAAATGTCATTCAAGGGGGTGCTGCATCTGACGTGAGTGAGGTCAGCTCCATGTATCCACTCAAAAAAGACCTAATTTACAACTCACATTGACATACATAAACACTTATTTAGTGTTTGTAGTGATATATGGGTGTTGATGACCTGCTGTGTCTACACAACAGCAATACTCCATCACATACAGGAAGTTCATGCTGTCCACAGAGGTTATGTAGGGGAGGGGAGGTGTAACTGCTCGCCCTGCTTTTCCAAAAACAAAACTAGGACAAGACAAGCTCAGATGAGCCGGGCCGCTTCAGAAGCCTGCACACATTCACATTCAGTCTCTTTGATTCATTTGTAAGAGAAAAAAACAAAAAAAAAACACAAGAAATAACTGCAAGGGCAGACATCCCGACATCAATTCATCTCCCATGCTGACTGTCCTGTGTAAAAGTCATTTATATGCAAAGCCTAGGAGGGAAGTTAATATTCTTGAATCCCACTGTGGAAATGACTCTCAGAAAAAGCTGGGGTCATTTACATAACTTTGCCCATGTCATCAATAAATAATGAAGACAATGACAACAAAATGGCAGACTACTGTTCTGAATCAATGTCTTAATTTAGGGCTGTAGAGCCGCTTCTATTATCATCTATATGAAAGAGTTGCTGATGATCCCTTCTGCTCTGATGGGGCTGCAGACAATACAGACACAAAGCTGTTGTGCAGTAATATCCTGTTCCCATTTATACTCAAGTCAGGGGCACTCACTCTACAGAGCACAGAGGAAAAAGCCATAATACATTTTTTGTTTGCACACACACACACACACATACATACACAAAGACACACACACATAGGGAAATTCACATATGCTCATACACACACACACACATAGGGAGGTGCACATATGCTCATACACACACACACACACACACACACACACACACACACACACACACACACACACACAGATGCATACATAGGGACCTGCAAATGTGTGCACGCACACACACACACACAAACACCTGACAAGAGTGTACGTAAATGCTGGTGACATAGGTGTTTATTACTGTAAAGTAGGACACACGCTGCAGGGTACAGTTTGGGTATAAGTCTGGACAAAAGATCTACTTATACTTATATGCACCCCACTGGTAGCCTACCACCGTCACGCCTTCAGCAATGCAAATAATAATCTTCATATGCCAGAAAACATTTTAAATATACGTCTGTTTTGTGCACAACATGTATAGTCTGTATAGTGACTTGAGGGGTCAAATAACATTGGTTTGGAATGAGACAATAAAGTGGTCTGGATTACAGACAAAAATGAAACTTGAGTTTATTTGCAATTGCAATCTAAAAATACAGGAATTTGCTGAGTTGAGTCTTATATTTATCATGCCTTATGAAAACAAGTGGGGTTAGCCTGGCAATAGGGAGAAACCATATATGTACTGTACTGTATATATATGGTAAAAGTCAGTCATCCAAATATGACCCCTATGAAGGAAAAAATAACATCATGAAACGATATATTGTGTATGGTAACGTGAAGGAATTTTGGATAGACTAAATGCTGACATTCAGTATATGATTATGAAGAATTGATTCTGAGTGTACCCTTGATAAAACAGATAAATACAATCTATGATGAAAATCTAAAAAAAAATCTCTTATCAATTTATTATACATTAACATGCCAAGACATAACACAGAGAATGAAACACGTTTTTTTTGTTTTTTTTTTTCCCTTGAATTCAGTAGCCTATTTTATGGGTTTTTGGCTGATGCTTCGCACACCTGCTGGTTGTCTTTGAGCTCCTACAGATACTGAGCTTTGAAAATTGAGCATGAAGATGATAATCTCATCAAAAAGTGCCATCATACACACACACACACACACACACACACACACACACACACACACACACACACACACACACAAGCGGCCAGTCTCCCCATATATAAAGCATACAACCTTTAAGTACTGAGGTACTGCACAAGTCAAGCAGTGTCCATCCAATAATTTGTTAACACTAAGTGGGGATGTTTTTATCCATTCCTGGTACTTGAATGCCCCAAATATTTATCACGAGCACACACACACACACACACACATTTGCATGTGGGTCCACTCATATTCACATACACATACTCACACGGACACACACATACACAGACTCATACGCTTGCATGTGTGCACACTCATACACACACACACACACACACCGCTTTGTTTCTTTGAAGTAAATTATGACACTGTAACTGCCCTATGGGTTTGTATATACTGTTCATTTATTTATCTGTAAATTATCATGTTAAATAGACTCTAGCGCAGATACTATGTAATGTTCCAAATGAACAACAAACATAAAACTTAAATACAAAGTTTCAAAATTGTCTCTCTGGCTGTGCTTATTAAACTTTAGTGATCCAATAATAGAAATATATATTCATATATTTTAACTTTTTTTTTTCTTCATCATCTTCTTCTTCTTCGACTGGTTTATGTTGTTTTTAAAGTAGTCTCTGGAAATTCCTTTTCTTTAACGTAAGCTTCTGTGAATTACCAAGGACTTTACAGCAGAGTTCAACCATATGGAACGGTCAAAAACAAAGCCATTTACAATACTGACAGGAGCCATTAAGAGAATATTAGAACAACATTATGTTGACTGAGCAAAAAAAGTCTTTTGGGATCAGTAGTTCAGACCTCACCTTAGAAATTGACGTCCAGATGCTTGTGTACATATTACTGAACCAAAACCAGGGAGAACAGAAAAAAAAAAAAAAAAAAAAATTGGCATCGGCGGTTATACTTCATGAAAGTTTATAAAAGTCGCTTTTCTTGCTTTAACGAAAATACCCTGTAAAGAGCATTTGGTACAGTGTATGTGTGTCTGTGTGTGTGAGAGAGAAATTATGTGTATGTGTGTGTGTGTGTGTGTGTGAGTGAGAGAGAGAGAGAGAGAGAGAGAGAGAGAGAGAGAGAGAGAGAGAGAGAGAGAGAGAGTTTGTGTGCATGGTTGTATACAAGTGTGTGTGTGTGTGTGTGTCTGTGTCCGTCTGTGTCGTGTGCATTTTGTGCACGTATGTGTGTTGTGTGTGTGTGTGTGTGTGTGTGTGTTTTCTAGCAATTGAGTTGTTCCCTGATCCATGGACAGCACATCACAGCACAGCCCACGAGCCATACTCCTCAAAGGAGGATCCACCAGCATGCAGAAATTAACACACACACACAGGAAAAAACATTGGCAATTTTTACAGTGATGGAGCAGAGCAAACCAGCAACAAGGCTGGCTAGGTTAGGCCTTAACCTTGACCATAAACCACAACCAGTTAGGCCATCACTGTCTCAGAAAGAAAAGCAAACAAAATAACAAAAAAACAAACAAAACAAAGAAACAAACAAATTGCAGAACACATCACATGTGAGGAAGCAGAGAAAGATGCCTGCCTCTCTGTATCTGTTTTGCTTGATTTGATGGCTGCACTGTTCGCACCCATCCCCTTAGCCGAAGAGTGGAAATCATAGAAAAACGTTTCATTAATGTTCATGGGTGGGGTCGGCCTGAGGACCCCTCTGTTGAACAAGTGTAAGTATTTCTTTGAGTGTGTGTGTGTGTGTGTGTGTGTGTGTGTGTGCATGTGTTTGTAGGCTATGTGTATGTGTGTGTCTGTGTGTGTGCGCACACGTATGTGTGTGTGTGTGTGTGTGTGTGTGTGTAGGCTATGTGTGTGTGTGTGTGTCTGTGTGTGCGTGCACACGTACAGTATGTCTGTGTGTGTTCTTTTTATTTGTGGCCTATGAGTGTATTTGTCCGAGATGATGCTTGATCATTACTTCCACATTGTCAACATTCCCTCAGTAAAGCCAAGAAGCAAAATAATCCGATAAATAATAACAATAACAATAATAATAGCAATAACAGTAGTAATAATAATTACAGCACATTCACATAAAATGGCAGGGTAAGGGGTTAGCTCACAGGTTCCAGTGGATAATCAGTGTATGTGAGTGGCTACTGTTACAGCCATGGTGTGACTTACAGTGGTACAGTAGTTCTCAGTGTGTGTGTGTGTGTGTGTGTGTGTGTGTGTGTGTGTGTGTGTGTGTGTGTGTGTGTGTGTGTGTGTGTGTGTG
Source organism: Sardinella longiceps (assembly GCA_027497455.2). Taxonomy (NCBI): domain Eukaryota; kingdom Metazoa; phylum Chordata; class Actinopteri; order Clupeiformes; family Clupeidae; genus Sardinella; species Sardinella longiceps. Next base: position 20,684,832 of record JAODXP020000030.1, on the reverse strand, counting down.
TGTGTGTGTGTGTGTGTGTGTGTGTGTGTGTGTGTGTGTGTGTGTGTGTGTGTGTGTGTGTGTGTGTGTGTGTGTGTGTCTGTTAGCTGATGATTTTGATAGTCCTTCACATAGAGTGCACATCCATCATCCATACTCTGAGTTTTTGTCTTTATCAGTCACACACAGAAAAAAAAAAAAAAAAAAAAATAGCATCTCATGTACAACAGTGCTTCTCAGAAATTCAGGGAAACAAACAAACAAACAAACAAACAAAAAAATGCTGGTCCATCTAAAATAGTTCATTTGAGGATTTTTTTCCCTCTTTTTTTCCTCTTTTCTTTTCTTCTTCTTCTTCTTTTTTTTTGCTATTTTTTGAAGGGTGCTAACCTACTGAGATTTTGCCAGAATGGCGTCTGGTTCCGTCTGACCTGTGAGAATTCAAAGGCGTCTGATTGGACCGCATTGTCTGTGAGCATGAACTGTCCTTGAGGCAGAGGGTCCTGGGGGGAGGAGGGGGAACCAGGGGACACATACCTGTTTTGGCTTACAGCTGGACGCAGGGTGGCACAATCAAGGTGCCACAAGGGGTTGGGGTTTGGGTGGGGGGTGGTTGGAAGTGGAGGAATATAAGAAGGGAAGAAGGAAAAGGAGGAGGAGAGGGACAAGAAAAGAAGAGAGGAGAGGAGTAGGTGTAGGAAAAAGGAGGGAGAAATAATAGAAGAATAAAATTGTCATTATGTGAGCACAGAGAAGGTATTGTAGCACACTACAGCACATCTACACATGCCATTACATTCACACAACAGCCATATACAGCATACAGTACGCTAGACACATAAACAGATCAATTGAATATAGGACAGAAATAAAGAGAAAGTAGAACAGAAATTAGCAAATAAAGGTAACATTATTTAGCGCTATAATACTTAAAAACAGCTTCTTTTAAAAAAAATGCATGGTTATGCACCGCATAACCAATATCAACTAAAACAATTGATATTTGCCGCTTAAAAAACCAAACGAAACCAAAAAAAAAAAAAAAAAAAAAAAACAACTTGGAAGTTGCCATGGCATCTTGGAATACGGAGTGTTGTCATTGCATTGAGAGAAGGTGTGAGGTAGGGGGTGGGCTTACACAACTACAATATATGACATGGCTGTGTTCACGCATATGAGTAAAAGTATTTGCTTTGGCCTTGCCTGCTTTATTACAACAACGTACAGTGTGGACTCTTATAGAAAAGCTCTGGGCTGCGAGGGAAAAAATGGTGGTGCCAGTCCTTTTTAATGAAGAGCCTGTTTGGGTAGGTCTCCATTTTTTCTAAGCAGTTGCCATGGCATCTTGAATAAGAAAAATTAAGGCTACGGTAGAACTCTAATGAATATACCTTTATCATTTTCATACCATGTCCATATAATAAGGCCCTCTTTTTCAAGATGATATCTATAAATGAATCTGAAAATTCAAGAAAATACTTCACCTTGGGTCAGTGAAGTAGAAGGGTTTCAAACACCAAGTGTAAACATAACAGCAAAAAATGATTCTCCCCTAGCATACGACAAGAGATCATTCCATAAAAAAGTTGTCCATGCTTTACTTCCAAATGACAGGACAAGCAATACAGATATACACTAAAAAAACTCTTATAGTACTTTACACAGTCTTTGATAAATTACAGCAGCTTTTGTTTTCTGGCATGCGGGACTTATTTTCTGTCTTTTCATTGGTGTTTAATGTTAAATTGCTTGAGTTTTTTTTTCTTATTTTTTTTTGCAGGCTTGTTTCTGGAGTAACTGCACTTATCAAAAAGACTTATTGCGTGAAAATTCTCCGGAGGCTGTGGTGCAAGGCTTGGCTCTAAAGTCAGCACCTTACAATCCTCAATTGCATCAACTTTTCCTCAGAATTAAAGCAATTCCCAGCAGGTATAAATAGAATAGGGCCGGGTGTTATGCTGTTCAGCTAAAGTATTGCTGCCTCCTTACGTCTCAATATTCAATGCAAGTGCGACGGCAATAGGCGCGCACTGACGCCTCAAAGATTCTGCTCACATTGCTGTCTGCATTTGACGTGCTAGCAGACAATAAATAAATCGACATTGAAGAGGCGAGTAGGAACTTCTATAAAAAGATAGTCCCATAAACTAGTTGAAAAGGAGGGGGGGAAATCAGCCGGTTTGGGGAAAAAAGTGAGACTGGGCTCCAAAAACAGCAATGATAAGACAGTTGAGGTTGGGGTAAATGAAAGAAATTGAAATCACCTGGTAGCGCTTTGTTGCCTCACCTTTCTGTTTAGTCACTTTTCGCACGGTCATGGCCGCCTGCCGCTTCTGGTACTCTGAGATTTCGAAACCTACAAAAATGGGCACATTGGGAGAATAAAAGGCAAAGGCTTTAAGGAGAAGAGGGAAGAGGCAGTGTATGAAACTGTGGGTGTTTGGTGCACAAAATAAACACAGAGAAAGAAAAAAGCAACAGGATTCTGTATCCCCCCCCTCTCTGATTTCCCTACTGGCTTGTGCGTGACTAATTTGTAGCTGCAAATAAAATAAACAAGAGCACCTCCTGCCACTTTACCAAGCAGCGGCTGCTAAGGTGGCTCTGGGAAAAACCCGTCCCTGAATAATTGAAGACGTTTCGCCGCAAAAGCTGAACGCTAGGATGTGAGGATGCCAGTACGAGGACAGGAAGACTAGCTTTTAAATGCGATGCTTTTCTCACCGATTTTTTCGTCCTCTTGCACCATCTTTCGCTCCTCGTGGAAAGCCCTTAGCCAGCGCATCTTCTCCTCCAGTTTCTTGGCCATGAAGACGCATATCTCCTCCGTATCTTTGCAGTGCAGCTTGAAAGCGTGTTTCACGCTCACGTTGAAGTCGTCGTCGCGGCCGTCGATGACATCCGTGACGTCATAGCGGTCCATGTCGATGCGGCCCTTGTAGTAGAGGATGTCTCGACGTATCAGATCCTAAAGGACACACACCAATAGTAATGGTTGGTAACAATACAATAAAAACTCTTATAAGTTGTATGAAAGAGCGTGAGCTCTAAATCAGTGCTGACCCATCTGTGAGGGAATGTGGGGTTCAGTGAAGGCTACCTCAACACCCCAGCTAAGCTTCAGCCCCCCCACCCCACACACACACACACACACACACACATGCACACACAGAGGGAGAGAAGCATCCACACACACATACAGACACGTACAGGCACACAGCCCTTCTCCCTGGAGCTGAGAGCAGAGTTCTTATGTAAGAGGATCCATCTGCTAGGGGAACAGAATGTTTGATAGAGACTATGGCACACAGGCCCCGCTCTGCTCTGATGCTCCGAATCGGAATTCTGTGCCGCGAACAGAACAGAAATAAAAGAGGGGGGGGAAAAGAGACACAATAGGACAAAACAGCATGGCGGAACAGAGACAGCGGTGATCGGGGGGTGGTGGGGGAGTGGGGGGGTGCTTAGGTATACGGGGGTGCTTAGACTGTGCTCTATGCTTGGCATTCTCCTCTCATTCGCACAGAGCCGCAGTTTGCACAGATAGCGTGAAAAACCCATTAGCGCTGGAACCCTGCCGCTGCAAAGTCACCACGCTTCTGCCTGGGCTTATCAACCGTTTTGATGGCGGAGTGTTTTTTTTTTTTTCCCTCCTGAATTCAAACGCTGTATAATTACACAAAGGACGTTTATGGTGTCACGCCGCCAACAATAGGAAGTGCATAATGGGGAGAGGGGCTGAGGGGAGAGGAGTCAGAGGCAGGGTGGTGATGGGGGGCATAACTGCAGTGCACTTCTCAACCCCTTCCCTCCTTCCTGATTGCCAATAAAGCCTGTGTGGTGCGACACCAGTGAAGCATGGCCCCAGTGCTAACAATACAAGGCAGTGGCAGGAGAGAGAGAGAGAGAGAGAGAGAGAGAGAGAGAGAGAGAGAGAGAGAGAGAGAGAGAGAGAGAGAGAGAGAGGACTCTATTTGACTAGTGAGGATGGCAAACAAGCTCACAGCCTCACAATGCCTCTGAGGCTTATATTTTGATGGTGGGCAAAAATGAATGAATAAGCAAAGACCACCACACACAGACACACAGACACACACACACACAAACCCAGAGACATACACACGCACACACACACACACACACACTAACAGGAGCTGGGACGGAAGAGATCCCCCAGAAAAGGAAGGGGGATGAAAGTTCAGACAGAGCTGGTAGCCGAGAGGCTGGAAGCACACTGACTGAGTCTCCAAAATAATGCACACACAAGAAAAGAAGAAGAAGAAGAAGAAGAAGAAGAAGAAGAAGAAGAAGAAGAAGAAGAAGAAGAAGAAGAAGAACAGAAGAGAAGGCAGAACGGAAAGGCTTTATGATCCATAATTAAGCATGCCCCCAGGACACTAGATGAGCAACAACACTACATGTTAATATTACAGGAAAAAGACGTGTTTCTCTCACACTCTCAGCTCGCGCTAGGCACAGCACAGGCAGTCTACAGAGACCCCCGGAACAAGCTACGGAGCCACCATGTTTACACACAGGCTAAATCACTGTCACATCGAGCATTCGCTCACTCTTAAAATACACAGCTAATTAATGCATGTGTACATTCACGTTTTGTATTCCTTAAAGTTCTTCGGATGACTTCAACTCATCGGTACATTATATGGTCTTTCTCTGCTACCAGCGCTCATTCTTATATAATAACCTCACACTGGGTTATATTCAGCCGGCTACAGTGGACGTCAAAGCGCCATCAAGAGCCATCTGTGTATACAGTATGACGTTTATAATTTATCGCCAGCGATTTCAAAAGCCATGAAATGTTAAACAATCACAAACCCACCCTGTATAACGGTGAGTGCCATGTGATCTTTGAGTGCATGTCTGATACATTATAGATGGGCGCTTTAAGTTGAGATGACCCAACGTGCTGGGAGACTGAATGGAGAAGACCAGGTGGAGGAAGAGAAGGATGAGGAAGAGAGAGAGAGAGAGAGAGAGAGAGAGAGAGAGAGAGAGAGAGAGAGAGAGAGAGAGGGAAAAGAGATGGAAGCTACAAATGAAATAAACAAAGGGTACCCCTGAGACGGGGGAAAAGCAAAAGATGACAGAGGAGGAGGAAAAGGAAGAAGAAGAGGAGGAGGAGGAAGAGGAAGATGAGGAGGAGGAGGAAGAGGGGTAGGATGATGACCAGGAGGAGGAGAAGGCAGAGGTTGAGATGGAGGAAGATAAGCAGACGCACCTTTTTACACATGACCAGCTGGTGATCAAAGAGGAAGAAGACTCTCTGCTGGCTCCGCCCATAGGGCTGGTAGATCCACGACATCTCACCAGTGTAGATCAGCTCCGAGCTCCTGTCCAGGATGTCATCGCCCTGGAACGCAAACAGCACCAATCAAAACACAGGCATAAAATACTGTCAACCTTTTTTAAACACTTCAACACCTTTTTTAACAAAAGATTTATTTCACACCAGTCTTACAGTAACAGCTGTACTTGAAGAGGTACTGCTTTAAGTAATGAATGTCTACTATTCTTCTTCTTCTTCTTCTTCTTCTTCTTCTTATTATTATTATTATCATTATCATTATCATTATTATCATTACTATTATAGTTGTTGCACACTTATAGTGCATACTGTGTACACACAGATAGTGCACTACATGCACACTCTGAGGCTTATTGGAGGTGTGTCCAGCCGACAGCCCTGGCCGTGCAAAGGGCACAAAGCTAATGAGTTTGGCTGTGGAGGGTGCATGGGGCTCCTCCAGTGGCACAGGACGAGACGTCAGACTTCTTATCGACAGACCAAGACCCTCTTTCTCTCCCTCTCTCTCTCTCTCTCTCTCTCTCTCTCACTCTCTCTGTCTTCGTCACCACAGGCTAAATTCAATTCCATCAAGGGCCCTGCTCCCGATGACGCACTCTCTCTCCACCCTCGGCTTTCCATATGAACGCTACAAGAACGATCGAGCGCATAAATCTATTCACGAGGCACGGGAGGTGGCCGAGAGCTGGCTCGGGCAGACGGGCGCTGACGTGGGCCTGTGTGAACGCAGACGACGGGCACGGTGGCGTGCCAGTGTTTGGTGCGCCTGTCGCTGGAAATTAACTCGGGCTGAGTCATCCTGCACCCGCGTCTGTTGGTTCAAATCACATGTCAAGTGCTGTGATGGGGGCATCCGCGGACCAGCCTGAGGAGCCGTGCCATCGCTGCTCTGTGTGTGCAATCAGAGCCTCTCTTAGCCACGGGCCAAGCCCTTCACTTCACCTCTGACACAGGGACAGCACTTCTCTCCTTTGCGGCCATTTCCAGGCCCACTGTGGAACGCTGCTCAACTCTTCTGGCTTTTGCGCCTTTTGCTCTTTTGATTCGTACTAGTTGTGGGTGTCTTACGTTTGCTGATTTGACTCCGTCTTGACTGAAGGAGTGTGCGTGCCTTAAAGGATCTGAGAAGTACGTGTGGATTTTACCATAATTAAATCATATCTTCGGTTTTTTTTCAGATTCAGGAGCCATTTCAACATAATGACTCTGTGTAGCCAATTTGTTTGAAATATGTAAATGCAAGAGCATATCTGCAATATGCAAATGTATACTGTACTGGGTTAGGGAGGACTAATGAGAATGATTATCATCTAATCACAGGAAACTGCCACCAAAACACTCTGACACAAACTGAGCAAGAGAGTGGGAAAATACTGTACATAGGGAAAAAAGAAGAAACCTACAGGAAGTAATAGAGAGAAAAAGAAAGAAAACTACAGGAAGTAACAGTGAGAAAAGAAAGAAAACTACAGGAAGTAACAGTGAGAAAAGAAAGAAAACTACGGGAAGAAATAGAAAGAAACAGAAAGAACAATATGGGTAAGTAATAGTGACCAAAGGAAAGAAAAGAAAACTACAGGAAGTATAATAGTGGGAGGATGAAAGCCATTCAGGGACAGCCTTGAGCATAAGAACAAGAGAGAGAGAGAGAGAGAGAGAGAGAGAGAGAGAGAGAGAGAGAGAGAGAGAGAGAGAGAGAGAGAGAGAGAGAGAGGAGGAGGAGCAGGATGAGAGAGACAGAGGAGGGACTTTGTAGCCAGACAAGGTGTCAGGGCATTGATTCTCTCCCCATGTCCCCTGTCCATGTCTCCACCCCCAGTCAGCATTGGTGTGTGTGTGTGTGTGTGTGTGTGTGTGTGTGTGTGTGTGTGTGTGTGTGTGTGTGTGTGGTTGTGCGTGTACGAAAGAGACCCACCTCCCAGTCGAGCACAGATGCCTGCCACTGGGCGATCTTGTCAATGTTCTCCAGCCTCCGCTTGCGCTCGTTAATCTGCTGGGTCACATTCCGCATGACAGCCAGAGCCGCCGCCACGTAACGGTAGTCACTGCCAAGGAGAGAGAGAGAGAGAGAGAGAGAGAGAGAGAGAGAGAGAGAGAGAGAGAGAGAGAGAGAGAGAGAGTATATAAAATGAATAGTTGAAGGAGCAGACATAGCATGTCAGTTAGATAGGAGACTGGAGGGGAACATCTGTCTCTCCTCTCTTTCTTACTCTACCTCTCTCTCTCTCTCTATCTCTCTCTATCTCTCTCTCTCTCTGTCTTTCTCTTTTTGTCTTTTTCTGTGCTGCATTTCAACTGGAAAATAACCAAATAAGAAAAATGTCTGGTCCGTCAACTTAAGATATAACTTCTCAGTCAGGGCCAGGTTAGCACTAAAAGAGAGAGAGAGAGACAGAGAGAGAGAGAGAGAGAGAGAGAGACCGACAGGCAGGCAGACAGACAGACAGACAGACAGACCGAGAGTGGGAAATGTGTGCATATGTCTCCTTGTAATCATCACTCCTGATTAACTCCATTATATTGGTGGCAGCGGCCCAACCCCCAGTAGAAGCTGGAGCCATGCGATGCGTCTGGCAGCTCATGTGCCAAATGCACGGCAAGGGAACTGGATACGAGGGATCAGGATTTTCCCTCTTCTCCATATTTTTTTTATTTTTTTCCTTTTCCTCCCTGGCCCGTTTGGACCGTGAGTCTGTGTGGTTGGCACATGTCCACTTGCCATCCTGTTTATAAATAGCCTGGACTCTGATCAGATGTTAGCTGCTGAGTCGCTGAAAACCGTAATTGACCACACACAAAAAAAATCACAGTATTTTCCTCAGCCATTGTTTTGGTCCCCAGCCCTGCTGTATACACAACACGACTATATACACTGAGGAACGGCAGGTCAACGGATCATGGGAGAGCTTTGATGTTATAGTTAACATGCATCTCTGACATCCTCAGCTGTTCACATTCACAGGATACGTGCGGTGACATGCAATATCCTTCTGAATGTTCACAAAAGTCCAGGAAATGCCTTTTTCAATGGGAATTCAAATCTACCGCCATGTTGTTATATTTAAGAACCATAAACAGGAAACCAAATGATTTCCAAAACATGGTAGACATGTACAATAAATCGTTCTCGTGAAAGCAGGAACTCCTGTTGCCTGGTAGAGAAACAGCCTGACATATCTGTAATTAAATCTTGCAAATGGTACCGATCAGATGAGAATCGCAAATCAGTGCCAAGTCAAACGGCTATAGTTTACCCACCGACAAACACGCCACTCACTCTGTTCCACACTTCTTCTCTTGTTGGACTACCAGGAGAGATAGTTCTGCTCCACATCATAGGCTACTGTGGGAGAGAGTTGAGTGGAAAGAGTGGCAGTTTGCGCTGGCAAACACGTTTGTCAACAGGGCTATTTGTCTAAATCACCGCAGCGTGCTCTGTGGTCTGCCATGACTGCGAGTGTGTTGTCATTCGCGCCTGTCACGCTTGACGGACGACTTCCTCCCCATGGTGGGATTCAGGTGATAACTCAACCAGTGACAAAGTAAATACGTCTCAGAGTGGGCGTCTGATCCCAGGCCTCTGTATTCCACTGTACTGCACGTGTCTGTGTGTGTGTGTGTGTGTGTGTGTGTGTGTGTGTGTGTGTGTGTCTGTGTGTGTCTGTGTGTGTGTGTGTGTGTGTGTGTATGTGTATGTGTATTTATGTATGTGTGTGTGTGTGTGTTTGTGTGTATGTGTGTGTGTGTGTGTGTGTGCTTGCGTGCGTGCGTTTGTGGTGTGTGTGTATGTGTGTGTGTCAGTAGCGTTTGACAAACGCTCACCGAAACCCTATCCATAATGCAATGCACAGCATCCATAATCTATCAAGAATTAGAAATTTATAGAATATTTATAAGAAATCAGAAAGGCTTCTCGCATTGTACTAGAGCTACAATCGGAGTGATAAAACGCACTTACATAATGCAGCACAGAGCAGAGGACTAAAATAATGGGCTTTATATATTATTGATGAGGACTCTGGCTGATGTACTGTACATAGAGATATATTTAGAAATTCTGAGAGAGTCAACATAACTCCCAACCCGTAATAAATAATGTAGGCGGTATCATAGAAGTGCATAAGGTCCAGGGGCACTTGCATGACCTGTCTCCAGTCTTAACATGCATCCAAACACACACACACACACACACACATACATACACACATACACACACACACACACACACACACACACACACACACACACACACACACGCGCGCGCACACACACACACACACACACACAAACAAACAAACAAACATACAAATGTACACACACACACACAAACAAACATACACACACTAAATTGAAGTGGAAGCATTTCAAGGGAAAAAGGTGCTAAATGGAGGTGGTAGAGTGCAATGGCATTTGGCTGTAAAATTGCTTCATTGCATTTGCCACTACACCAACGCTGCCATTACTGTGCTTCTCTAGCCTGTGATGAAAGCTTGTCTGAGATGAGACTAAATGGCCATACAAACCAACAAGCACTGCAACAACAAAGATCTTATGACACCATCGCAGGAGCAGAGGCTGAATACAATGGCTGCTTGAAAATGATCAACAGCTTCTTTTTGTCGTTGTTTTTCAAAGCCCAAAGTGGATAAGTAAACGCATGGACAATTGAGCTTAGAAACTGAATCCATTTGCTTTCAAAACATGGCTCAGAAACATCTCTCTCCCTCTCTCTCACTCTCTCTCTCTCTCTCTCTCTCTCTCTCTCTCTCTCTCTCACTTTCTATCTCTCTCCCATCATCTCTGCGCAAGCAAGTCTTTATCCGTGTTCATTTCCCTGTGTGTGAGTCTGCAATTACTACCCTATACAGTATGTGTGTGTGCTCCCTCTCCGTACAGCAGATGTCAAATTCATATGTGTGTAACATGCATTATGCGCTGTGTACGTTTTTATCCGTGTTCATTTCTCTCTGTGTGAGTCTGCAATCACTACCCTATATGTGTGTGCTCCCTCTTCGTATAGCAGATGTCAAATTCTCATGTGTAGCATGCAATATGCACTATGTGTACATGTGTGTGTGTGTGTGTGTGTGTGTGTGTGTGCTGTGTCCGTGTCGGTGTGTGTGTGTGTGTGTGTGTATGTCCGTGTCGGTGTGTGTGTGTGTATGTCCGTGTCGGTGTGTGTGTGTGTGTCTGTCCGTGTCGGTGTATGTGTGTGCATGTGTGTGTGCATATGTATCTGTGTGTGTGTATGAGTATGTGTGTGTGAGTGTGTATGTGTGTGTGTGAGCGTATGTATTCACATACCTGTGCTCCTGTGCGGTGTACTTGAGCAGCTCGGCTAACTGCAGGGGATACTTGCAGATCTTCTGCACAGGCGTGAGCAGGAAGCCGTCAATAGCGATGTCAATCATTTGCTGCAGCAGCCGGCAGGCCTCGAAGAAGTGCTGGTAGCGGCCATCCTTCATCAGCTTGGAGAGCTCCATGCACGCGTCCAGGTGGTTGTTGCAGTACTCAGAGTAGATCCAGAAGCCATCTTGCTACAAAGTCAAGGAACACAAGTTTTTCACAATTCTGCACAAATGTAGGAATGAGTAGCATATATTACGTTCTAGTCGTAGTATATAGCATACGAAGAGCCATTTTCCAAAACGCTATTAGTGCCATTTAGTAAATGCAATTTTCATATATATATATATATATTTTTTTTTTTATTTGATGTTCTGGTAACATTGTGAGAGTTGCAGTTGGGTTTTGTTATCTGATTTGTCCTTATCCAATTAAAACAACAAAATTGTGATTTTACTGATATTACTACAGTATAAATGAGTAGCACAATAAAAACACATTATTTTTGAATATTTCTGAAAATGGATTTATAGCGTGTTGGAAAAGAGCTCTTCATAGATAGTATATGTTGTAAATTCATGGATACCTCCAACAAAATTATGTTTAGAAGACATTTAGAAATAGAATAAAAATAGCTAACTTTGTCAAAAACATTTTAAGACATAAAATATAACATATTTGATCAATCTACATTCTGAACTCTGTTTACATATTTGCCCTATTTATTGTGTTAAATGCGTATTTACATATATTACTATTAGTAATGGGACATTACATGAGAACCTCATGTGATGCAATACCCATGAAATGACTATTGACCTTTTTGCAATGCGACATGCAGGAACAGAGGACAAGCTAACATGGTACACTAGTATACACATTGTATTTTATGTTCCAAAATATACTGAACTTACAGAACTTACAAAAATGTCATAATGCCGTACTCTTAGACTACAGGATACAACTTGTAGAAAATGTTTGGACATTTTAATACTGTGCTGGTTAACATAATAGAGCCATCATTACAGCAAACCACATCATATAGAAATATAGAAGCATGCCATTTAGGAGACAGCCACTGTTCTATTGTGATTTGTATCTACAGATAAAGAGAATTTCATTTACCATTTTCATCTATTGGCAAAAGTACTCCAATACATAAAAATGTCACACTCACTGTTTGTTCAGTGTTTCATATTTATTCAAAACATAACATTATAAATATACTGTATATAAAATCTGTAACAAAGTTGGAATATTGGGAGTGTCTAATGTCTAGTTTTGTGTTCACTGCACATTGACCATTGTTGCCATGCTCAGTGACAGCATGTATAACAGCTATGGCAGCATTAGTAGGTTTGTGCTCAGTATGAGGTAGATGGCAGCAGGGCATTTCTCAGCTGATGTTAACTAAAGTGCTCAGATGTGTGTCGGTTAAGCACACTTTATGAAGAGTTTTGAAAAGACTATTGAGATTATTGAGTGTGGCAACTGTAATACTGTGGTACAACATACTGTTCAAATATTTGTCTTGTAGCTGATGTTCTACAGTTATCTAACTACATGGGTAGTGGGCAGTAACCCTCTGGAGGGACTGAAGGTTAAATCAAGGCCACAGTGGTGGCAGCCCTGGGGATCATACTCATATCCTTCCTGTCCTCACCACCACCAACACACACACACACACACACACACACACACACACACACACACACACACACACACACACACACACACACACACACACACACACACACACACACACGCACACACACACACACACACACACACACACACACGCACACACACCACCATTACCACCAACACACATACAGTACACACATTTCTGTACAATTAGAGACAAAAAAGAGGACAAGTCATTTTCCTAACCATTACAGTGTCTTTGAGATTAGTTGGTTCAGTAACTTGTCAAATACAGCATCTTTGGTGAGATTAGGTAGGTTAGTTTCCTATCCAATACAGTGTCTTTGCTGAGTTGACTGATGGTTTAGTTTGACTGGTTCGGTTCTGCTCGGGGTTCTGCTAGGGTTACAGTAAGAGTGAACGTCTGACTCACGTGCTCCAGGAAGCAGGGTCCGATCTCGCTGAGGTGGGGCTCCTCTGTGTTGTACTGTTTCTCCAGGTCCCGCACGAAGCCCATCTGGAATCTGTAGATGTCCTCGATGTTGCCAAAGATGACTTTCAGTTGGTCGTCGTTAAACATGTCGATGCGCTTCCGGCACTGCCGCAAGTAGCCCTGCAGAACAACATGGACGATGAATGCAGAATTGGTACGTGAAAGTACTTGAAAGTCTTTGGAAATGTAAGTGCATATTACTGTATTATGTATGTGTCTGCATCACATGCTCATCTGTGTATATACATGTGAGCGTGTGTGTGTTTGTGTGTGTGTGAGTGTGTGTGTGTGTGTTTGTGTGTGTAAGTGTCTGTGTGTGAATGAATTCATATTTCAGGGTCTATTATATGGGATGCTATTTAAATATCTGCCAGCTTGCTGGTGCATAGCTGCTATTTGTGCATTGATGGGCAGAAAATCCCTCTGACTTTGACGGAGCCTGTCTATTTGTTTGATGCTGGCGTATCAGACGCAGAGAAAGAGAGAGAGAGAGAGAGAGAGAGAGAGAGAGAGAGAGAGAGAGAGAGAGAGAGAGAGAGAGAGAAATGAGTCAGAGAAGAGATATTTTCTATGACCCCCCTAAGGCTCCCGCCTCAAAAAAGATGAAAAAAAAAGAATCAGTTGGCACAGCAACAGCCAAATGCTGCAGAGACTGCAGGAAGTGGCTTAGATATTTGTAGCATATTGTCTAGTGATGTGACCGCATCAAATATTATCAATGTCTCTCACATACTGGAGGGAAAGGCTGAGTGTGTGTGTGTTTGTTTGTTTGTGTTTGTTTGAGCGTGTGTGTTTGTTTGTTTGTTTGTTTGTGTGTGTGTGTGTGTGTGTGTGTGTGTGTGTGTGTGTGTGTGTGTGTGTGTGTGTGTGTATGTGTGTTTGTTTGTGTGTGGGTGTTTGTGTGTGTGTGTGTGTGTGTGTGTGTGTGTGTGTGTGTGTGTGTCTGTGTATTTGTGTGTGTATGTGTGTGTGTGTGTGTGTGTGTGTGTGTGTGTGTGTGTGTGTGTGTGTGTGTGTGTGTGTGTGTGTGTGTGTGTGGTGTGTGTGTTCATGTGTGTGTGTGGAGGGGGGCTATTGGGCGGACTGAAGTATTACTAAGCAGGCAGAGCATAACCAATTTTAATTAGGCCTGATTATCATTTTGAGCAGCTTTTGTTGTTAAACCTCAAACAAGGCTGACTGTGCCCATCATCAGCCACACGTGACAGGCACGCTTTGATGATATACACCACAGGAAGCACTCTGAATGTAAATAAACATACAAACATAAATAAATAAACAAACAAATAGTGTAAATAATGAGGTGTAAGCCAAAAACCACACTCTTTCCTAGCTAATCCTGTATGAGTAATATTGATTCTCAGTTTGCAAAGGAATTATCTCTGAACGTGGTGTGTGTGTGTGTGTGTGTGTGTGTGTGTGTGTGTGTGTGTGTGTGTGTGTGTGTGTGTGTGTGTGTGGAGGGGGGGTGGGGGTTGCTGGAGGGGACATAGAGTAATAATAATATTGCATAACAGGCTTTGAGGAAGAGACACCAATTGGCTCCAGCAGTCTCTCTGCACCACTCTCCAGAAAAAAAGGAGGTAATCCAGCTGCAATCCAGTGATTTCAATCTCTGCATTATTACACTCTGACTATGCAGAGGTGGCCGAGATGGCAGATCAAATGAATCTGAGAGGGAGTGTGAGGGTGAGCAAGCGAGAGAGGGAGAGAGGGAGGGAGGGAGGGAGGGAGGGGGGATACTGACAGTGAGGGAATGAATTAATACATAAATGAGTGAGTGAGTGAATTCTAAGTTCTTCTAAGCTTGACTGTTATGCAATAAGGGAGGGAGTAGGTGAGTGATTGAGTGAATGAATGAATTAAGGAATAACTACACACTAAGCGTTTGAGTAAATGTGTGAGTGCATGACTATCTGTGACCAGAGCGGGTTGAAGCGGAGTGACCAGAGCGGAGTGACCGGAGCGGGTTGAAGCGGAGTGACTTAGTTTTTGACTGAATGAATAAATGAGTAATTCACTGAATGAACGAGTGAAAGCGAATGAGTACAAGAGAAAGTGGGAGAGAGAGAGAGAGAGAGAGAGAGAGAGAGAGAGAGAGAGAGAGAGAGAGAGAGAGTGTGTGTGTGTGTGTGTGTGTGTGTGTGTGTGTCTCACCTCGCAGATGTCCTTGAGGTGCTTGATATAGTGCCGCTCGGTGCTCATGATCTCGTTGATCACGTTGGCCCTCATCTGGTCGCGGTTCTGCAGGGGCTGGCCCAGCGTCAGGCAGTCCAGGTCCAGGTGACCATTCTGGACCTCGCTGGTCCCCTCCACGGGCTCTGCACCCGTCTCCTCCTGGTTGACCCAGAGCTGCGGAGGACAAGACGCACATTTACTACGGGGAACCAGCACGCTATGGGCCATGCTGCCTCAGGCACACAGCATAATACATACATACATACATACATACACATAGGATTCTGTTTCAGAGAGAACTGAGCCTGAACCTAAACCACTTACAGTTAGTACAGTTAGGGACAATACAACTCTGTGCCATGTGAAAGGTCTACTATTGGACAGAAAAGATCAAAATATACATAAACAGTATAGGGACACCAAAACGTGTAGTAAAACCTACGGCTATGTATGTCTTTAGAGGTCAATCACACTCTTTGGCTTTTAGGATAAATTACGACATCTCGGTTCATTGATTATCTATTTTGATTCCACTCAAGTATTTATGACCCACAATGATTAACCTTTAGCCTACTTCAGGAATCAATATTATCAATAGTTATGTCTTAGTGCAAATCAATAGTGCCACCAAATCTTGGTGACAATTTTCTTTTTGTCTGTATGAGGTCGTTAATCCCCGTAGGGTGGTTAGGTAGGTTTGGCTCTGAAAATGCAGGTGCTTTCACATTATGCTGACGATTTACACTGACTATGCCCAAAATAAAAACTGCAAGCCTTTATTATGCAGGATTTGACTGGGTTGTTATGAGTTTGCAACCTGTACGCATCTCTCTCTCTGTCCTTCTCTCTCTCTCTCTCTCTCTCTCACACACACACACACACACACACACACACACACACACACACACACACACACACACACACACACACACCTTTCTTACACCCACACACTTCTTTGGCTCTCTAAAGCTCATGACCTATTGTTTCTGCTATTTGTCAAACAAATTGCAACGTGGCATCGGCTGGCCCATGGCACATCAACACATCCCGCTGCTTTGATGGCAACAAAAGAGAAGATGTGACAGCACAAGGAAGCAGAGGATTGGGAGCATACCAAAGCACACCACTGCAGCGCACTCAGAAAGAAAGCATCTCGGGATTATTAACTTCAACGAAAAAAAAAAAGTAATAAAGAAAAAGAAAAGAAATAATAATTCTACTTGTATTAAGGGATAAACTAAGCATTCCACCGAAAGAAGCACAAAAACAAAAAATGAACAAAAGAAAACTATAATGCTTCACTTGAATGCTATGGTTGGACTAAGAACAAAATCCTTCTAAAACTAGCGGACACGGAAAGCAGGTTGAACAGATGAGGTTCTCTGGATGTGACGGCATAGAGAGATGGGTTTCTGAGACAGTAGCATTTCACAAAGTCGGCGTCACTGGATGGAGTGGTGATCTTTCGGGGAAACGCACCTTTGCAGTTGTGCTTTGGAACCTTGGAGTTGCTATAGGGTTGATATAGAAAACCTGTTTTGTTTGGGGTTGTGGAGGGTGGGGTTCGACCTTTGGGGAGAGAAATGACAAAGACACACCTTTTTTTTTGGATCACATTCTTCTCCTTGAGGTGATGGCCATGAGGGAATGTGATGACAATGACAGGTATATTTTTGTGTGAGGATGTAACACGGGGAATAACATAGACTTGTTTTTTGGAGTTACTCAAGAGGAGAAAAATGAACCGCTGTTCACCATCAATGGTGATCAACCTCAGGGTGACTACAATGCAGTGGGGTGGAGGGTGACATCGATGGCATTGAGGAACTATCAGCTACTATTGGAGAGAAAGCGAGTGAGAGGAAGACAGAGCCAGAGAGAGAGAGAGAGAGAGAGAGAGAGAGAGAGAGAGAGAGAGAGAGAGAGAGAGAGAGAAAGAGAGAGAGTGAGAAGGAAAAGAGAGAGAAAAAAGAAAGAGAAAAAAAGAAAGAGAAAGACAGAGAGAAAGAGAGAGAAAGAGAGAGAGAGAGAGAAGAGAGAGAGAGAGAGAGAGAGAGAGAGAGAGAGAGAGAGAGAGAGAGAGAGAGAGAGAGAGAGAGAGAGAGAGAGAATCATGAATCAATCTTGTGTCTGGATGAGGGTTTGCACTCACCCTCACAAAGCTGGCTGGGAACCAGCCCTCCTCATCATCGATTTGGCCCCACCACCAATCCTTATTGGAGGCATCCAGGACTTTGATGACGTCCCCTGCCTTAAAAGCCAACTCCCGGTCGGCCATGGTCACATGGTCCCATACTGCCTCTGCGTTGACGATTGAACCTCCGCTGATCAACTGGATGGGGTTGGGGTTAGGGTTAGGAGAGAAGGAACAAGGAGAGAGTGCAGAAAAACAAATCAACCATTTGAGGGAAACAATGTGTCCCTGTGTGTTTCATCTACCACCCCACCACCCTCTCCCAGGAGAAGTCTCCTGGTCTAATCAATTTAAGGGAGCCTGGCCCTGACCAACAGTCTCCAGTGGTTCTTGGAAAATGTGGAACATTCTTTTAGTTCTTTTACACACACACACACACAGACACGCACACACAAATACATGTGTGCACACACACACACACACACACACACACACACACACACACACACACACACACACATGCGCGCACACACACACACACACACACACACACACACACACACACACACACACACACACACAGCTCAAGAGACAGAGGGTTTTGTGGATAAGAGGAAAAACCTATGCTGCATCTGCTCCCCCTGAATGTTAATGAAGACCCCAGCCAAACACATCGACGAGTTGTCAAACAGAGACGACAGCAGCAGCAGCAGCAAACAGCAAACAACGGTGGATATTTGGACATGCAAAGACCACAGAGGCAGCAGCTACAGCAGTATGCCACAACATACCACAAACGGAGGGGTGGGAAAAATAAATAAATAAATAAAAAAAATCTCATGAATATCAGATTACAAGATTACAGATACACAGTGAAGCAGACAGCCAGAGACTGGGGTTTGAAGTATCCTGGAGATGTGGGAGGCATATATCTACATATATGTATAGTATATTTTTTTATATTAAAATATATGTGTCGACATAGCAGTGCTTTTCCCCGAGAAAGTCATTTAGTATGGAGAGACGAAGTGCGGGCTGCATAGTAGCTTTGAATCCCGGGAGCTCTGCATAAGATATCTCCCCAACATGGCAGAAGAGTCGACTGTTTCGAGGCCTAATTAGCAAGCTCTTGTCAAACGCCATACGACTCAACACCAGAGTGAATACGAAATGGCACAAAACATTAGACGTTCAAGGATCATTATGTGTTTTCAATTTATTTTCTTGATTTTTTTTCCCCTTCTTCAGCTTTTAATCAGCTCATCCTCCATCAAAACCGATGAGGAAAACACTCAAAGAATGACAGGCAGGAAAGTAATAGTGGAGGGAGGAAGGTGACTGATGTGGGGAGGGGAGGCAGGGGGGGTGGGGGGGTTGTCTCCATTTTGAAGAACTTGATTAAGGTAATCACTCTCAACCTGTCACAGGTACTGAAAGTGGAGACTTGCTGCTAGCTAGCTAGCAACACCAACACCATGCAGGTACCTGAAGGAGAAGGTGAGGGAGATTGGAAGGGATTTTGTGTGTGTGTGTGTGTGTGTGTGTGTGTGTGTGTGTGTGTGTGTGTGTGTGAATATACATGTATGTGTGTATGTGTGTGTGTGTGTGTGTGTGTGTGTGTGTGTGTGTGTGTGTGTGTGTGTGTGTGTGTGTGTGTGTGTGTGTGTGTGTCTGTGTATGTGTGCGTGCGTGCGTGTGTGTGTGTACTGTATGTGTGTGTGTGTGTGTGTGTGAGGCTAGGCCTATAGCTAGCTAGCTAGCTAACCCGTGCTACACTAGTGCCGTCATTGGTATTCCTGTGCGGGGCCCGATGGACTAAAGGCCACTCTAATTAGAGCCAAGCTTTCTGCCTTCTGCCTCATTCTGACTGTCACACTTCCTCACTTCACACAACCACCACTACCTCTCTCTCTCTCTCTTTCTCTCTCTCTGTCTGTCTGTCTTTCTTTCTCTCTCTGTCTGTCTTTCTCTCTCCCTCTCTACCCCCTGTCTAATTCACCTTGAGGCAGCCGCTGTTAACCTTGACAATTCCAGGGAGGTAGATTTTGATATTCCTAACACAAAGTACAGCTTTATAAAAAAAAGAAAAAAAATGAAGAAAAAAAAATGACAAAGCTTGTCAGGTACAGACATGAAAATATCCACTTTTCTGCTTCTCTCTCTCTCTCTCTCTCTCTCTCTCTCTCTCTCTATCTATCTCTCTCTTTCTGTCAGTGCATTTAAATATAACCTCTCATGGTGGTTGCTCAAAAAGGGAGGGAGAGAAAGAGTGAGAGAGAGAGAGAGAGAGAGAGAGAGAGAAAGACAGAGAAAAAAAGAGAGAAAGAGCTCTCAATCTGTGCATTCTGTTCTCATTTGCATGTCACGCTTCGGCCTCAGATGGCGCCTGTTTGCTTGTTCAAACACTGACTGTAATTACCAGGCATTTGGAGCCTGGGTGCCTCTTGAAGTCAAAGCATGGTCCTGGAGGACCAGGAGGACAATGAATTAACCAAACCTGATTCATCACCAACACCATGCAGGCACCTCCGGGAGAAGGTGATGGAGGTTGGGAGGGATTGTGTGTGTGTGTGTGTGTGTGTGTGTGTGTGTGTGTGTGTGTGTGTGTGTGTGTGTGTGTGTGTGTGTGTGTGTGTGTGTGTGTGTGTGTGTGCGTGAATGTGTGTGTGCGTGTCTGTGTGTGTGAATGTGTGTGTGTGTGTGTGTGTGTGTGTGTGTGTGTGTGTGTGTGTGTGTGTATGTGTGTGTGCGTGTCTGTGTGTGTGAATGTGTGTGTGCGCGCGTGTGTGTGTGTGTGTGTGTGTGTGTGTGTGTGTGTGTGTGTGTGTAGGCTAGGCCTATACACAAATCCGGTGCTGAGCTTTGTCCTAGTTAGCTCTTAGATAATTACTGTAAAGTAGTGTAGGATCTGCACACTGCCTCCAGGAAAGAGGAGATAATGTTGCCTCACTCTCGTTAGAACACAAT
Organism: Sardinella longiceps; assembly: GCA_027497455.2. Lineage (NCBI taxonomy): Eukaryota > Metazoa > Chordata > Actinopteri > Clupeiformes > Clupeidae > Sardinella > Sardinella longiceps. The sequence goes on along the minus strand of JAODXP020000030.1, from coordinate 20,664,762 downwards.
GGGCTGACAAAGAGATAAAACAAATATCCACAAGAGAGAGCGTGAAAGAGTGAGAGAGAGAGAGACAGAGAGAGAGAGAGAGAGAGAGAGAGAGAGAGAGAGAGAGAGAGAGAGAGAGAGAGAGAGAGAGAGAGAGAGAGCGCAAACAAACACTAGGTGCAGGGGGGCCTACAGTACATGTGCGTCGCCTGAGCTGAACTACCTGCTGACAGAGCTGAAGCCCAACTCTGGGGAGAGTGGAGGAGCAGCCTTCACAGGGAAGATAAGTAATTATAACTGACCTATGTCTGAGAGCATCAACATGCATGAGAGAGAGAGAGAGAGGGGGGGGGGTAGAGAGAAAAGGATGAAGAGAAGTGGAGAGTGAAGGGAGAGAGAGTGGGTGCAAGGGAGAGAGAGAGAGAGAGATGAAAGAGGAGAGGAAAAGGGTGAATGGGAAAAAAACAAGGGAGAGGGAGATAAGGTCATGGTGAGCAGGGGAATGGAGAGGGGGAATCAAACATAACAAAAGCAAACAAACTAAGAGGCTTAGCAAGACAGGGAAACTAAGAGTCAGAGGACAAGAGTAAGGTAGAGAAAGATATATTGGGGAAGAATTGTGTGTAACAGTTTGTGTGTGTGTGTGTGTGTGTGTGTGTGTGTAGGCTAGTGGTGTGTCTGTGTGAGTGTGTGTGTGTGTGTGTGTGTGTGTGTGTGTGTGTGTGTGTGTGAGAGAGAGAGAGTGTTTCCCCTGAGAGAGCGTCTGGTCCTGAGGATGATGCCCTTGGGCCACAGCTGAAAGCGGCCCAGTGGCGGCAAGTGGTTGTTCCCCCGATGCCCCTGTCAGCACCCTCACTGCTTACCGCCAGCGCTCCCCAGCCAAACTGTATGGGCCACTCCATGGCTTTTCAAATATCCTCATCAGCCCACTACAAACGTCTCGCACTCCAATCTAAACCCATCTGGGCTGGCCCACTCCGACCACAAGCACCTCTCCAAACCATTACCTCCTCACACACTCATACACACCTCAGCTAATGACATCTCTCCTTAGGCTCTCTCTCTCTCTCTCTCTCTCTCTCTCTCTCTCTCTCTCTCTCTCTCTCTCTCCAACAGTGAATGAAAGTATTCCCCCAAGTAAGGGTCCATAGACACATTAAGTGCTAGTTTGTAATGATCATTATATTTCCACTCTTTGATGCTGGCTCTCATTATAAATCCCCTGGCATTTCTGTGAACATGTCAGAATAAATAATTTGTTACATAAGCGGCGCGGGAGCCGGGTGCAAGTGCCTCTGCTCGGCGTCTTCCTCATCAAAGAGAGTGAAGATGCTCAGAGCGGGCATGACAGCCAGCCACAGTGCGCTATCACAGAGCAGATAAGACACCAAATAAGAATGGGACAGACGAGGAGGAGAAGATTGTCATCAATCCATCTCCTTCTCTCTCTCTCTCTCTCTGTCGCTCTCTCTCTCTGTCTCTATCTCTCTCTCTGTCTCTTAGATTCTGTCTATCTGTCTCTTACTGCCTCTCTGTCTTTTGTCAGCAATGAACGAATGTTTCGCAAAACATTTCAACACAATGTAACTATCAGCAAAAAGATCCGATTTATTGGATAGCCAAGACATAATTAATAAAATGCAATGCCAGTAATAAAACTAGTCATGCAAATAAGGCTTACAGTCATGCTACTTTTTGTCATAAAAAATCATCCAAGAGAATAATGTATTCAGCAGGCTCTTACCATGGTCGTCGTAGTAACCTGTAAATGTTCTGTGAGAGTATGCATCGGAAAGAGCTGGTCAAAATGTCATTGTTTTCAAAACACGGCAGAAACGAGAAGAAAGCAGGATCAGCTTGAAGGAGACAGATCGACAACCTTCGATGAGAAGAAGGCAAAAAAAAAAGAAAAAAAAAATCACAGCTTATTTTGTTTGTTTAAAAATGTGCCGCATATGAATCTGCAGACGAGCTGATACCACCGGCATTCCAAAGGGGAGCATCCTCACAGCATTCCGGATTGTGACTGGCGCTCTAGCCCATGTCTGGCGAACGATATTATGTAATACACTTATGTCTCTCGTCTGAGGGCCAATCAAAGTGGTTCTCCCTCAAACCGGCGTGGAAAAAAAGAAAACACACACACACACACGGCCTTGGCTCGGCTCACACATACAAACACACTTTTATGAAAGAGCAGATCAGCACATTGATGGGCCCTCCTGGAGATGGCATTAAAATCTAATTTCAACAATATCCTGATGGAAGAAAAAGCATAGGAAAGACAGAGAGAGAGAGAGAGAGAGAGAGAGAGAGAGAGCAAGCCCCTTGTGTTGCTAATCAAACTCCATCTCCACTCCTTTCAAACACAAACCCAGAGCATCACTGATACATACAGTGCTACAAAACATAAGCTCTTCACAAGAAAAAAATAAAATAATAAAAAATGCAGAAAATCTGGCACCACATGCGTCCGCATGTGACAAAACCACCTCAGTGCCCATTAAACATTCATGACTTACAACACTAGGCACCCCTGAACCTGTGTACCAGATATCCAACACACACAACAGCGCACTGGAGAGGCTATCTAAGTCTCATTTGAATAGAGTACATTGTGTAAGTGATCCTTAATTACATCCAGAATTCATCTCTTGTTAGAGTTGCCTTGGAGGGTGGCTTTGTTGACACAGGGGGAGGTGGGACAATCATCTAAAGAAGTCTATGTAGCCTTGAATTTATATGAAATGAAAATGAAAATCTGCTTGTGTGCTTATAAAATATTTACCAAATGCTGATGTTTGTGTTGCACATGTGGGCCATGACGTAAATACCCTTGCCTTGGAGAGTACTGTTATGAAGAGGGGGTTGAGAGTGTTCTATGGAAGAACATCGTATTTCTACCATATTGAAAAATGCAGAATAACGGATTAAAATAACAAGATTAAGTCAAGATTGACTCAAACACTAAACCGGGGCTAATTTGTGAATTGCAACCACTAATCATGCTGTCATCTCTAGGGTGTGTGTGGATCTATAGACTACTGGACGCATTCTGACAGATAGGCTACCCGTTTGTATTTTGCCTTCAAAGGCCGTCCACGACCTAACACTACAGCTGTGATCCTTATGTAAAGAAAACGTGAGGAATTCACGGGCTTGTTCACCCAAAACCACAAAATGACAGATAAACACACGGAGAGGAGGAGAAGGAGGGGGAGGCAGGATTCTCACGCCGGTGCAAACCAAAACACCAAATCACAAACAATACGGAGAAGGGGAGAAGCGTTGACAGCAAACTACCACCACCACCACCATCAGCTTCGACCACAAAGACGTTTTCAAGACAAGACACGACAAAGCGACGTAGGGACAAATAAATGTGTAATATACCGATGTCATTCAAATTACTGTGAAGCCATGTTGAAACGTTGGGTGTCCCCCTCTGTCAATGAACGCGCAATAGCTCCCTTGCGGTGGGCACACACACAGTGACCCATATGGAAAAAAAATCCGTTAACGCGAACCCAAGAAGAACATTAAAATAACGTTCACTAGCACCAGAATCGCGATCACGGTAAAGACCACCACCGTTTGTACGTCCAAGGTCATGGTGCATTGCAGGAGACTGTAATATTCAAGATGATGGACTGGAAGGTTGTTTTCTGTTGTCAACCTGGGCTCTGCCGTGCAATTGTCCATGCATCCACCATTGCAATTATAAAAGGTGGAGAAAAAATACAGACGCAAATAACACACACCGCCTCCCTCCTACACGCCTTTTCTCCCACTGTGTCTTAACGTGGCGCATTTAAAAGCCTGCGAACAGAAGCAGCATCCTCACCATCATCATCTTCATCATCATCAGTCTCAACCGATAATTCTTCTGGAGTCAACACCCGCCGGTGGTGCTGTCCGCGGCCGCTTCGCGGTCCCTCTCTCTCCCCCTTTATATTTTCACCTTTCTAAGAGAACGCCATCGGGGTGCACTGATTACGGGCGGATATTACCTATTCTGAGGAAATCACAAGAGGCAGCTGTTGCCGAGCTGGCTCCCCCTCTGTAACCCGACTGGATGTGAGAGGTAGCCGAGGCGCGCTCCTCCTCCCTGCTTGCATGCTAATTCACGGAGGAGCAGTTAAGCCCCAGCGGAGACCCTGGCTGCCGGGGGATGGGGGAGCTCGTTGGCAGTTATCCTGCAGCCTCTCAAGTCATTATGCCAAATAAGATCCGTACTTAACGAGCCACTTCATATCCACTAACTATCCGGTGCGTAACAGAAAGGGGGTAAAATACCCAACGCGCTCCAAAACGAATCTGAACAGATTGATCACAATCTAAACATATGAATAAGGATAGGGTAAGCTAAGGGAAAGTTTATCTTGAATGACAGTGGTGGGTTTTTTTCAATGTAAGCAATGCCAGAGAATGTATCATTCATGCATGCATGCAGGACAGAAGACCAGAGCTTCCCCCTGCGATGCTTCCCCTCTGTCAAAATGTTCTCTCTTATAGCCCGTAAAATGAAAGAAGCCGCCTCCGCTTGGCTCGAGTAATTGAAATGACATTCGATTTCACGCCCTTATTCCACCTCGGTGGCCAAAGTCTGCATCGGCCACTCGTCTGTATACAGGCGCAGAGGGGACATTAGACTGTGTCGGCGGACAGAAACAACAGCCTCTTTCCAGCATCCTCCACCTGAACCTCTAATGACCCTGCCAGCTTCTACACACACACACACACACACACACACACACACACACACACACACATACGCTCTCTCTCTCTCTCTCTCTCTCTCTCTCTCTCTCTCTCTCTCTCTCCTTCATTAAGACCAGAAGACACTTAATTGATAAAGACACTGCTGAAGCAATCATTAATCATTATCATGATAAGCATAATTAATTTTCTTCACGCATGCAGGTAGGCTATACATGTGGGGTTAGTTACCCTCATGCATCAGAGACACTCTGTCAAAGAGTGTGGATCTAGTCCAGGAATGCCTCAGCAGGATATGTCAGATGACAAATGATGACAAATGCTACTGCTGCTGTGAGTGGGTCACAGTGGAGTAAATATGAGTATAACATGAATTATCACTGTGCATCCTAGGTAGCTGTACTGTATGTGTTTCTGTGTTGGAATAGGCATCTCCACTTTTTAAAAGATTCTTTTTAGGGATTTAGGGCTTTCATTTGATAGTAAAGTAGAGAGAGTGACAGAGAGAGATGGGTAATGATCAGGATATTACCTCAGGTTATATTCTCTAACCTTTATGGTAGCTGCTGAGCCACGGTGCTCCAGCAAGTCCACTTTTAATGCTGAATAAAAGGCGTGCAGTTGCGTACTTTAACAAAGGTTTAGCATATATGTTTTGCTGAATAGGACCTGCTCTAACATAAATGCCAAACTGTACGTCACCAGTGATGAAATCCATCATCTGACTCAGGTCTTCAAAGACAGGAACTGTATGAGTGAATGAAAAGGGAGAAATACCGTTTTCGTTTCGGCCCAGGTAGGCCTTCGCCAGGTGCCCAAGAAGGACGTTTGTGAATAGGACCAAACTTTACGTCACCAGTGATGAAATCCATCATCTGACTGGTCTTCAAAGACAGGAACAGTATGAGTGCCCAGGAAGTATGTTTGTGTTTGGGCTGAGTGCCCTGCAAAAATAGCAGTGCACTAATAGGGGATTCAGATGAAAAAATGCGACAAGGTGAACTGTTGTAATATTAATGGAAACATGTCACAAAGCAATGCAGTAAACTGAACTCCTGACCTCTTCAAAAGCATACTATAAATAACACAGCTGCAGCGGCATCTCTCTGTTCACTCACTGTGCCTCAACTCATAAACTGTGGCCAGTTAAGTAAACCTCAGGTACTGTACCTTCAGATGCCACCTTGTGTCTATCTTATGCAACAAAGTTTTGGTATGGATTAATCATCATTATAAGCAATTATTAATTACTTCAGTTACAACTCAGAAAGAGAGACTTTACTTTTGAGGATGGTAAGAGCACGAACATGCACAAGAACAATGTTAACCAATAAGTGTGGGGAGGTCATTGTAATCACAATGTAAGGATTGTTATGTAAGATGTAACATACAGCCAGCTTGACCTTGACATGAAACCAAGTGGTCCTGGAAAGGCTTAGGCCTCCAGCAGAATACCAATACCCCCCCCCCCCCCTCCAAAAAGTTTAAACTGTGATGTTGGGGCAAACCCTAGTTTTTTGATGATAAGATCTATAACCCCGTTTCTTACTACATCTAACATTATGTTAGGTCATGTGTAACCCCAACATTTATGACTTAATAAGCAGCAAATCCTATAAACACCAGTGGTAAGATGTCTGGAATCCAGAATCAGGCACAGGTATACCTTCAATTTCACAGGGGCCACATCATAGACAGAGAGAGCTCAAGGGACTGGGGCTAGGGGAGCGCAGGGGCTTTGGTGAGGTCCACAGGAAATTGTGGCTCTATCGAAAGAGAGAGAGGGAGAGAGAGAGAGAGAGAGGTGGCACAAACAAAACAAAAAAAAAGAGAGAAAGCGCTTTGCTATGCTGTGCTGCCGACAATGATGTGCAAGGGAATTGCTGCCCAGGGGTTTGGTGGGTCCCCTCTCACTTAAGGAGCATGACTCATGTGAACGCTCCGTCCAGACGCTAGCTCAGTGTGGAGGAGAATAATAGCTGAAGACAGCTCATTCACACCTCGCTTCCCGACTCTCAGGGGTGTTTGGTGCCTGGGCCCTGGGAGATTTGGAGACGAGACGCACCAGTGCAATCTGAACCCCTGACAGACGAGACGTGATACGGCAAGAGAGAGAGATATTGAAACGCAAAGAGATAAGAGGTTCCTTTATTTCGGGATTGGTAAGAGAATGGCACGGTGTTAGACAGAAGTCAAGGAGGGACATTGTGTCCAGGGGTGCTAAAAATGGCCCTCCAAGGTATTAAGAGAGAGAATACTCTGCTATTGTGCTTTCTGATGATGTCTTCAGAAGAGTCTCTACTGGCAAGTACTGTTGGTACTGTTGGAAGGACATTCCATTGCACTTACAGTATGGACAAGTACCTCTCATCCCATCTGTGTTGATCCTATCCTATAGATGGCAGTAGGGCCGTTTCAAGGTATTTAGGGGGCCCCAAACAAACAGGACATGGGGGCCCTTCACCTACCATAAATATATACATGAACCACATTCATTGTTATAATCTTCAAGTATCTTCAATATAATTATTTGTATTGTACAGTTGTCTAACTCCAGTTTAAAGTCATTTTTTGTTAAAAAAACATCACCAACTAAACTACTAAAATGATCGAACAGTCAATCTTGAGGGCTCCTTTCAGCCTGGGGCCCTAGGCAATTGCCTGGTTTGCCTGTATTGTTGCGACGGCCCTGGATGGCAGACTGCTGACAGTAGGTGTAAGAATGACAAAATTTGGTACAAAGTACAACAGACTGACTTTGTGAATCGTCAGCTCATGCAAACTGAATGGTAAACAAGAAAACAAAATGGAAGTTTCCTTGCCCTTTTCCTAGAGTTGGATCATGGATGCCCTTCCACTATTCAGTTTGTGCTGAACCAAACTGCCTTGTTGCCTAACAGCACTTTGTAACCTCAGTCAGGCATACAGGAATTACACATTGACTAACTCTGGACCTGGTCCTTAAGTCACTATGAAAGACGAGCCATTTCTCTCTTCACTCTGCTGGCCAACTGTTGTATCTTCAAGCAGCACTTATATCCCATACAACTTTAATATCACGGCTTTCATCCTAAGTCATCCAAATTCTAAACAGACTTCCAATAGGGAGAATGACACACAATACACCCCGGTTTCGCTGAGATTTCGGCTTTGCAACTTTGCTATTGACTTCTTGCTTAAACTGAAACTCAAGTCATGCGTGAGCATTATAAAATTGTCAGTCAACACAGCTCTTTGAAAAATGATCCACATGGATGGGTGAATAGTTAAAACAACAGTGTAAATAAGACTAAAAAAAGATTACTGATATAAAATACCTGCCACTGCAGAATGCTGCACAGCAGCAGAGAAAATTGAGAGAAAATAAAATCAGGTACTTGCTCTGTATTCTAGCACTGGCTTAGTTTGGGGAAAGTGCTCCATCTGAAGACTGTTTTGGGCTTACCAACAAACACACAAATTTCTGGGAAAGTTGCACAAATATCCACGGCAGTCCATGTCCATGACACTCATAGTAGTCGGGCCATTGCCTTCCTATGTTCAATCTGTTCAATTTCCATCTCCATTCAGTGCTCTGTCTGTAATTTGTTAGCCTGACACAGCCCGCCCATAATACGAATGTTCATCCGTATCCATGGTCTGGGGACGGTTTTCTGGGGCGGTAGAGAGACATCGGTAGAGAGACAACCGGCCAATAAATGAAGCTGATTAGACGAGCTGTCCAATCGTTTCAACGCAGAATTGAATGCCCTCCCCCACGCCCTATAATTGCGCCAGGTTAAAGAACCTCCAGACCATGAAATGTCAGGCTAGTAATTTGTCCCATTGAGCTCAATTTCTCAGGAGGCATTTCGGCATCTCTGCCAATCAGCAAACAGAGAGAACACAGCACAAGAATACTACAAGCCATCAGACAAAGGCTGATCTAGTCTTTCTGAATTGAAACACCTCCAGTAAGTAAGTAATCGTTTCTCAGCACCCGAATGTCCAGATGTTTAGTGTAGTAGAACAAGGGGCTGTTTTTTACCAGGCTACTTGAGTATACTCTTTGATCATTTTCTCAATACGAAGTGAAACTATGAAGGCTGTCAACACAATTTTCATTCTGTACTAGCTACATGGGTCATTAGCTTCAACATGTTATATATTTGAAAATGTCGGAAATCCATGGTTTTGACAGAACACAGTCAATGAGATACCCAGTCATAGCATACAAAAACTAGAAACTAGATTTCTTCCTCACCTAATTAAGCAAGCTCCAGCTAAAATTGATTCAAGCAAAGTTTTGAATACCGTACATCCACTAGATTGGATGGAAATGTGGTTCATATTGCATTGCGTTACTTCCCTCTTGCAACCTGTCAATCCCCTCATCCCTCTCTCTTTCTCACACACAAACACACACACGCTCTCTCTCTCTCTCACACACACACACACACATACACACACACACACACGCACACAAACACGCACGCAAACACACACATACACACACACACACACACACACACACACACACACACACACACACAGTCTCTCTTCCTTGGTGTGGTGTGGGGTTAGTTACATAAGTATGGGCTTGTGTGCCCTGCTCTGCCACCCACCCACTCCTGCTCTGACATTTAGACAACAAAGGTCACATCTGAAATTCTAAATTTACAGAGCCGCACAAATGCTAATCCAGTCATGAATACCCAGGCTAGCTGTGATGAGTTTGTCAAAACCGTCTCAATGGTATGAGGGGTTGTGGAGGGGGAGTGGGGGTAGGGTCATCGGAGACCATTTTGCTTTCCAGTAATCTCCTTTTCTTTTTTTTCTCCCTCTTTCTCTCAGTCTATGCTTATGTTTCATACATAGTCTCTCTCTCTCTCTCTCTCTCTCTCTCTCTCTCTCTCTCTCTAGTGTTGTATCTTTCTTCTCTCTCTTTTTTCCTTCTGTTTGCTTAGCAGCTTCTTTCTTTCTTTTTTTTCCAGAGGTGTTAGCAGTCTACCCATCCAGCAGAGTTCCCTCCCATCCTGGTGCACTGTTTACTTTATGTGTACTAAGAGCCACAAATTAAGTCCCCTGCTTTGGGAGATGTGGATTATGGAAATGGCTGAAAACCTCAGAGGAAAACCCCAGAGAGAGAGAGAGAGAGAGAGAGAGAGAGAGAGAGAGAGAGACTGGAGAAAAGATGGAGAGGAAAAAAGAAGTAAAAAAAGGGAGATGAAGGTAGAGATGTGAAAACATCTAGCTTGTGGCAGTGTCATAACAGTGTATTTATTTTAATTCCAAAACAGTTGAGTTAAATTCTTCTCTAAAGAAATACAGAGAATGTAGCTGGGTTTTTTTTCAATGACAAATAGCCCTACCGTAGAGATCACGGCTGTTAATGTGGACAAGAAACATGAGACACTAATGCATTATCTACTCTAGGTAAACAATTTCAAATACATTACACTCTACACCTGTATTGTTTTAGTTTTTTTTTGTTTTTTGTTTTTTGTTTTGATTTGTATGTATGGGATAGGCAGACTGAGGGTGGGTTGGGTGGGTGGGTGTTTATGATTATCATTGTATATGCAACATGTAAATGTATATTTCTCTTCTGAAAAATCAATAAAAAATGTTAAAGAGAAATACATTACACTCTTATGAGGTTGTGATATTGTTGTCTGAGTAAGTTTACATCATGTGTCGACCTCTCACTACAACTAACATCAACTACAATCATACTACTCATGACGGCTTGGCTATAATAAAGTGTCACTATATGGAAATTCCCATTTTGTCAAAATGTACAAAATTTGTCAGAACCCACACAAAGGTGGTGTTTGTGCCTCTGTAAGCAATGTGATATATTGCATGCCGTTTATTCTGCTATAATTGTAAGTTAGCTATCAAAAAACAAGCTTAAAAGTGTTACTTGAATATAAAGGAATTTTAGGTTTTACATTGATTAAATAAATAAATTTCTCCATAAATAGGAATGTTAATTTAGTAGCTATGTGTGTCAAATATAAAAGGCAACAGAAGGACTGTTTAAAAAAAGCATGTTTTCACATTCCTTCAGTACTAAATCCTGTACTTCCCAGCTTTGGGAAAAACACAGTTGCTTGGAGAAGCTTTGGGGAATTCCTTGTGTGCTCCACCCAGTGTCCCATCTCTAGATATGTACTTAACTTATTAGCCAAATATAGCACTATAACATTCTTATAGTACAAGCAGAAAGCATAGTTTGTTTCATTTTCTTTACATTGAATTTATTGTTATTCATTTTACTTTATTTGGTATTATGGTTGTCATCAAGTTTCTCCTTGCCTTTATTTTAATTTTGGTTTGGCCTGGAGAAAGTCACATTCTTATGACGCTCTGGCACCCGGGGCTTGTCTTACACAACAAATTAGCTTTAATGTCTGTGGCTTAATGTCTTTCTAAGCAAAATTTTTAACTATGTCCGGCACACTGCCACACAATAATTATCTCCTACACACCCTCCTCCAACCCCCCCCCAACACTAGATGATTACACATATTTTGGTCCCCATTAGCAAATTACTCTATTTGTAGCACATGATTTGGTAATGGAAGGGAATGCCCACCCCGCCCTTTCCCCTCCTGAACAGACTTCTTTTGTCCCCTCCCCACTCACCCACCCCCAACACACACACACACACACACACACACACACAGACACACACACAAACACCCCCCTCCTCCTGTCCTCTTGTTGTCCGTGCTCACTTCCTGTTTCCTGCCAGTGGCTTCGGCCCCTAGCCCTTAGCCGTAGCGCCGGTCTGAGGAGGGCCTAAAAATACCACACAGGCCTCTTCCTGCGCAACGTCGTCGCCATTGTTGAGCGTCACAGATGTTTATTAGCTTAATTTCTCAAGCCCCGCACAGGCAGATATATGCCAGTCAGCAGGACACTTCAGAGGCTGTCCTTAGGGAGTAAACAACCAGCCTATGAATACAGATCCCGTAAGCGTCACTCACACTCACACACAAACACACACACACACACACCTCTCTCTCTCTCTCTCTCGCTCTCTCTCACACACACTCCATACCAAAGGGTATGAGTCAGAGACTTGTTATTTTTGAAAGAGCGAGAGATCTCAGATGAGGTGTGTTTGTGTGTATTCACATCCTTCCTTAAAATTTCCCTCAATAGTGGATGTGGTTGGCTTTGCCTTTGCTGAAAGGTGTCAGGAAAGATTACTCTAATTCTCCGTCTCTCAACAGGCAAAGGTAATTTTGAAATAATCAATAACTTTAAATTGAGGTGCCTGTTGGGTACCTTTTCATTCTGACTCTCTCTAACTGGCCCTCTGACATATTTAGCATCGCTCTTCTCATCTTTTAACAAGGCGTGACATGCAATACATTGACAGCAAAATATTATTTATGAACAATATTGCTTTTCCTCTGTTCATATAAAGATGTGCGACTTGAGGATTGGCAAAGTAAATGATTAATGAATGAATTCAGAATTAAAGCAGAGCGATTTCTAATTGGGTTGTTAAGTTTTCTGCTTCTATATCTACAGTATAATTCCTTGTTACTGTTTTTGATAGAAACAACCTAGAAATAATCTTCACAAGAATGAAGTGGTATATCAGAAAAAAAAAACACTTTAAAAATCCTCCTCACCACTACAGATAGACCATACAGAGTTGAGGAGAGAGCAATTACCATTTCTTTTTCAAAGAATATAATACTTCACACTCAGGTGCAATTCTCTGGGGGAACAGGAGAAAGCACAGAAATTGAGCAGGTCCAGCTTTGCAAGTATGATTATTTATTCAAAGAAAGAGCTTCCTGCGCGAGGGAGACCTGGCTGGCGTGGAAAGCGCTGGAGATGCAGAGCTGGCGAGATTTACGGATTTCAGGCTTTGCTAGTGACAGGAGGCACCCGGCCGTAACCCACTGCACCACCTGGGACTTGCCACTGGCATAGATGCCAGTAAAGAGAGAGAGACTCTCTATCTTGTGTGTGTGTGTGTGTGTGTGTGTGTGTGTGTGTGTGTGTGTGTGTGTGTGTGTTGGGTGGGTGGAGGTGGGCAGCTGCCTTCCCACAGTCCCACTGTAGCATCTAATTAACCAGTGCGACAGTATTGTAAAAGCACAAAGCTGTGTAGGTGTATATTGTATCTATAGTCACTTTTCCTTTATTCTCCTTGGTTAGCTTGCTACTTTAATGTCCTCTGATAGTTCCTAATTAACATCTAAGCTGCTAAATTGCTTTATCCGTAATATCATTACATGATTTGTCCTCCCAAACAATTCTTAGAGGGATACATTTATTCTCTTACCTCACTAAGAGGTTTTATTCTTCCTCTCAGATACAGAATACAGAGAGGCGATGAGTGTTAAGACTGTTTTAACATTCTACTGCTACTATTTATAGATAATCTTTAGCGGCAGTTGTCATTTTTGTGCTTTGTGTGGATACTGCTGTCTGTATCCATTGAAGAACAGCAAGTTAAGACAACTGTAATGTCTGACTTGGAGCTTGAGATAGATGACTAACCAATCTAACAGCAATGGGTATTTTGAGCCTAATTTGGAGAGGTTTTCCCTCTGTGAGTAATGAGATAGGGCCAGTCCTGTCAATAGGCATCTAGAGCAATCATTTTGATTCCTAGCGACTGTCAAGCTTAGCATACTTGTCACATTACAATGAGTGACCCAAATCTGATGTCTCAAGGCTGTGTGATTCTGCGATGCAGCAGACAAACATCATTTTTTATCTGTATCAACCACTATCAATATTTGATTTAACTAGCCACTTGATCATCAGTCACTTGCTATTATTCACAGTAGATTTGTTTACACTGGAAACTGGAAACTGTTGCTACATTAGCTCTTATTGGCTAACTGAGTTCTCACAAAGCACTGGTAATGAGCCTAGAGTCTGTCTCGCACTCATATCCTTAAGCAGACTGGTATGAGCCAGCGGACTGTGTATTAGAGTATTAGCTCTACTCAGTGCCAGAGAGAGAGAGAGAGAGAGAGAGAGAGAGAGAGAGAGAGAGAGAGAGACGGGGGGAAATACTTAGTGTATGCTGAAAGGCTGGGATTATGCAACGGCAGGCAGCGTGATATTAGCCTCTGATGAAGTGGCAAGCGGAGGCTCTGGTGGGTCAGGAGGTAACGAGTTAACAACAACAGCAGCACACCGAGAGCCTGACAGCTGCCACGGAAAAATGAAAACAATCCGCTCTCTAATCTCCACGGGTACAGCGGGCAGCAGCGCACAGAGTTGGACATCAGCCCAGTCTCCCGGCACAGAAGGAGCCCATCTTTTTCTTTCTTTCTTTCTCTCTTTCTTTCTTTCTTTCTTTCCCTATTTCCTTATTTCTTTCTGTCCGTCTTGCTTTCCTGTCCTCTTTCATTCTCCATTTCTTCTTTCATCCTTCCAGTAAAATTCTTCAGACATGCAACATAGAACAAGAACAAGTGGCAAGATCCCCTGGCATGGTGCCCACATGCCAGTAAGACTAAACTTGTTCTTCGTTTATTAGGTTTCACTGAAAGAGATGAGTTACGTGTTTTAGCGACTGTTGGTGTAGTTTGGCATAGTCCGCTTTCACATCGTACCATTCTTTTGAATCCTTTGTAATACATGTCTCCTTTCTGTACTTCCTCTTCCTGTAACAACACATGCATAATGACAAAGGAATGCGCAAATGTGTAAAGTGTGTCTGTGCATGTTTTGTATGTGCATGTGTGTTTGTATATGTATTAGGATGTTTAAACAAGGCCGTGTGTGTGTCTGTGTGTGTAAATACCTTTAAGTGTGTGTGTGTGTGTGTGTGTGTGTGTGTCCGGTGTCTCTGTGTATGTGTGTGTGTTTATGAGTGTGTAATAGCCGGGGGGATGTCCGCGGCTCTCTCACAGCTGGCGTGACCGTGCAGGTGTTTTCTCACCACTCCCTCCCTGGTCCCATTACAATGCAGTCCCATTTCTCACAGGATACATGGAAACAGGCAGCAGCTGAGGATCCAGGGCAGCAGCCTTACATTAATAGACAGCATAATGTAACTGAGAAAGCGGAAGGACTGCTGTTCTCCCCTTTGTCCGGCTGCTATTATATAACCCCAGCGCCTTTTCAGCAAACTTCACAGGCTTCACAGGGCCTAGCATGCACCTGACATGGTGGTGCAGTTCAGGCCCCCAGGCATGTCTCGCTGGCGGTGGGAGGCAAGGAGCAGCCAAGCTGAGCCCAGAAGCTCAGCACCCACTGTTCGCATGTACAGTAGTTCTTCATAACTCCTTTAGACAGAGAGCCCAAAACACCAACAATACAGCAAACTAATCCTGACATGAAGAACTGAGCTCAGGTGCATGGAGAGAATTACTGGATATATACACACACATGTATGTATACACACAGACACACACACACACACACACACACACACACACACACACACACACACTCTCTCTCTCTCTCTCTCTCTCTCTCTCTCTCTCTCTCTCTCTCTCTCTCTCTCTCTCTCTCTCACACACACACACACACACACACACACACACACACACACACACACACACACACACACACACACACACATACAGAAAAATGCTTTCTTTTACTTCAAAGACTGGGATGAGAAAATGCAGGAGTCTCTCTCATTTACTGTTAACCAGTCTAACTTGCTCACACATGCTCTTTCTCTGTAATGTTCAGGTTCATGTAAAAGACATGAGAATCACTTTGATGCTGCCAGCAATAAGATGAGATGCAAAGAAGCATCAAGTGCATGGTAGGTCAGATACCCTAATTATGGCGATCATGATTATGATCAGCTATGAGTTCATATGTGTGTGTGTGTGTGTGTGTATGCTTGTGTGAGTGTGCGTGTGAGAGAGCGAGCAAGAGAGAATGTGTGTGTATGAGAGAGTAAAGAAATAGAAACAGTGTGTGTGGTGTGTGGATGTGTGTTCGCACACGCACACCTGTATGTAGTGTAGTGTCTGTGCATCTTGTATACATTACTCACTAGCACCCCTTGCAACAAAGCCATGTCTAATTGAGCTTAAATAGAGAGAGCGGAGCAGCTGGCAAACATCCATGCACACACAGCACACACATGCTGCTCTCACAGGCTCGCTCCACACTGTCATGAATAAGTGATGCTTATTGACCAGCGAGCACGGATGTGTTAGCGGGTGGCGTAGCATCTTTGAACTGGTCCTCTGATCAGTTCGTGTCTGAGCAAGGAGCCCTACATGCTCGATAATTGAGGCACCACCTATAAGGCTCTCCCCTTTCATATGCAGGATGAGTGCTCAATAAACCTTGTTGGACAACAACATGTTTGGTGTATTTGTATTTGTATGTCCGTCCAGCAACCAGTTTCACTTTAAGGTAAGCGCCATTACACAGAATGTTGGCAGATTACATCATGGTGGAGTTGTTTGTCTTTGGTTGATGAAAGATGTCAACATCAGGGAGTGCACATTATTAAAGATATTCAATGCGGTGATATACTGTGTATTAGAATAAAGTAGAAATCCACAGTGTGAGTGTTTAACTTAATGAACCCGTCAGATATTTTTTTCAGGTATTTCATTTTCTAATACTGTGCCTTTGTGCCTTGAAGCAACTTTTGTGCTATGGTGAAAGCTATCTGCTTAAGTACAGTATATATAAATGTTTAGTTTGGAAAGTGATGGAGCTGAGTGAACACACACACACACACACGCACACACACGCACACACACACACACACACACACACACACACACACACACACACACACAGACAGACACACACACACACACACACACACACACATACACACACACACACACACACACACACCGGCTTTGCATAATCTCTGCTTCATTTCCACTGAATCAGGCTTCAGCTGTTCTTTCCCGTGCTCTCCTGCTCAATGCGCTGCTTGCTCATATCCATATCTAGCGGAGGACAGAGCACAGCTACTTAAATGAAATCCAAGCCCTTATGTCCACCTGGAGATGCACGCCTCTCACAGTAACAACGCATTAACATCACACACAATGACACAACAGGTGAAGAATATTTAGTCAATTCAAAAATTCCTTGTTTACTCTCACTGTGCTGGAGATCAATTAGATCAAGCAATCACCTTTCCTGCAAAAATAAATGAATAAATAATACTTTGGGAGAGAAATGGAAACAGAGTTGTGTGCGGTTACTGTATTCCAGAACAAAGAGATGAAGAATCTGAGAGTTCCGGCAATAAAGAAATGGAGATGAAAGAGAAGCCTAATGAGTAAATGCTTGATGTGTGTGTGAGAGAGATGAGATCCCACAGAAGGTTGAAATCATGACAAGATTAACCCAAGAATAAATCCTTCTCCCGCAGCCTCATAAAAACGCCTCTCCCAGCAAACATGAAATAAAGGCTGTTGTCGGGGTGATGAGCTCTACTAATCAAACTTGCTTGACACTAATAATTCTGCTGCTTAGCAGGGGAGCGATCACCTTGACTCAGTGGATGATTAAAAACAGAAATGAGTTTGAGGAAAACACCCCTTGAGAAAAGAAATTGTGCTGTGTGTGTGTGTGTGTGTGTGTGTGTGTGTGTGTGTGTGTGTGTGTGTTGTTTGTGTGTTTGTTTGCAAACATACTGTACAGTACATGAGTGTTTGTGAGTGTGTTCACTCCATCACTCGCTCAATCACTTTTCAAACTAATCATTGTGTGTGTGTGTGTGTGTGTGTGTGTGTGTGTGTGTGTGTGTGTGTGTGTGTGTGGGTACATGTGTGGATGCATTAATGTGTGCATGTGTATGTGCTACAAGCGTGTGTGTGCATGTGTGTGTTCTTAGGAGTATGTGCATTTGGCCATGTAGCCATGTATGCACACACACAATCCTGATAGAAAGCGTGTGTGTGGCGATGTGTGGCGGCATTTATATGCGTTCCGTAGGGAATGGGGAAAAGGTCAAAAGTTAAACCCCCCTCCCAGGGGTCTATTAGTGCACGTGCCTGGATATATGCATGCGTGCAAGCAAGCATGCATGCATGCATGTGTGTGTGTGTGTGTGTGTGTGTGTGTGTGTGTGTGTTCTTGTGTGCACTTGATTGAATGCATGCATGCATATGTTTGTCTAATGCAGGGACATGGCAATACTGTGTAACACAGTCAATCTTAAGACGAATTTAAATTTGAGAGAGAAATCCAAAGGAGAATAGTAGTGTTCTCATACAGTATAAGCACTTACATTTAACCCAGTGCACAGATTCTCAATCCTAGAGAGAAGAGGAGAAAGAGAAAGGAGGTTCAGAGAGACCACAAGAACAAGAAAGCGAGAGAGCAAGAAAGAAAGAAAGAAAGAAAGAAAGAAAGAAAGAAAGAAAGGAAGAAAGAGACAGACAGATACGGGTATATCAAAGAGGTGCAATGCCCCCACACATCTTGCCACCATGTGATTTGATTGCAATGGCTGAGCAGCAGGAGACAGCCTCCCGAAAAACCACAATGCCTTGTTCTGCTGACTCATCTGTTAATAACCACCGTTGCATAATATGATTAGAGCAGACACAACTTTTTTCACCCCGTCTTTCTTTTTTTTTTTTTTTTTCTTTTTGATATCTGCATCCACGGACAGCAGCAGCACGTCGGCAGGC
This sequence comes from Sardinella longiceps, assembly GCA_027497455.2. NCBI lineage: Eukaryota > Metazoa > Chordata > Actinopteri > Clupeiformes > Clupeidae > Sardinella > Sardinella longiceps. The sequence continues at coordinate 20,646,460 of JAODXP020000030.1, read as the reverse complement.
AGAGTGGAGTGAAGGGGTGGGAGGTTGCTGATGTGTTATTTTTGCCCGCTCCAGAGTCCTCATTGCCCCTCCAGCCAGTGGCTTCAGCGCCGTGCACTTCAAGCCTGAGCTGCGCTCAGCTATGTGTGAGCAGACTCGTAAAAAATAAACCAACCGACCAATGCCAGCCGGCCTTAATACCCCCACCCCCCATACCGACACCCCCCGCCTCGCCCCCCACCCCCACACCCCCACACACACACAGACACACACACACTTCTCATCTCCCACTTCTTCCCTGAACAGCAGATCCAAGCAAACGCATCAGCATCTCCATCCTGTCATGCAAAAGAAGCTGATGGGGGTTAGCTCATGTGCGGGAGGGATGAGGAGATGGGGAGACGGACAACGGCGTGTAAGTCAAGATGACAGGAACGTAGCTGTCGGGATCGTCAGAGTGCAAGAAGAACGGAGAGTGCAGATAAAAAAAAAGAATCTGTGCGTGTCCCTCGCAGGTCTCCAAGGAGAACAAAAAAAAGAGTGAATAAAATGAGGAGAGAGAGAGAGAGAGAGAGAGAGAGAGAGAGAGAGAGAGAGAGAGAGAGAGAGAAAAGCGCTTCAGGGCCAGTCCAACACTCTTTCAGAGAATAGATTCCTCGCCTCACTGAATGCTTTTAATGGGGGCTTTTTTTCCATGGCCATTTCCATAAAAAAAGTCCATTGGCTCTGAACTGTCTAAACTGAACCAAGACAGAACCCAAACCTGAAAGGAACTTTTTTCCCAGGCTACTCTCAGGAGTTCTTCTGATCAGAGAACCAGTATAGAGGTTAAGGCAGCGTTAAGACAGGGTGAGCAAGTTTTGGTGGCCTCTCTCTAAAATCAATGTTGCTTTATTAGCATGACGATTACCAAACATATCCCGTCTGATGTGTGATGTGTCCACTATGTTGTATGTTTTGTTTTAATGAAGAGCCAACTCACTTGTCTGCACACCAAATCTACCTCCGGGTATAAATAAAGTTATCTAATCTAATCTAATCTAATATTGGCTTAAAAGATATAAGCATAAAAAAAACGATAATAAACAAAAACAAACAACAGCTATGGCTTCACAACATATAAAGTTGGTAACGAAACTCTCTCTCTCTCCCTCTCTCACTCATCCACACGCTCATTCACAAGCACACAGGTACGCAAACATATACACACACACATACACATTCATACTCATATAGTCATTGGTTTGTGGTTTGTGAAGCACGTCCCCTGTAAGCTAGCTTAAATGCTCAAATCCACAAATATTTCACCAGTCGTTAATCTAACCTATCCAGGAGATAAAAGGAGTTTTGTAGTGGCTCTCTGGAAGGATGGATGGACTTGGGAATATGTAAACAGGAGAGATAATCACTGAACTACCTGGTAACATGTAAAACAGTGCTATATAGGCCACAAGTCAAGGGCAAATGAATATAAATAATCAATGCGGCAAAGATCTTTCTGCAAATGGTGAACAGTGTGTTGATTACAATGCCCAGGAATATTGTACGGTTCCTGTATGAGACATTGTCATCTCTCTCTCCCTCTCTCTCTCTCTCTCTCTCTCTCTCTGATGGACAGTGTAAGTGAAAGGAACACCAGCATGAGACAGGGAGTGGGTGTGTGGCCACATGTCTGACCTGCTCTTTCTCACAGACATTTAGTCATCTCTTCAACAGTCCCTCTCTATCTTTCTCACACACACACACACACACACACACACACACACACACACACACACACACACACACACACACACACACACACACACACAAAATAATGTGGGAAAGGTAGCAAAGGCAAGGCTATGAAACTCAAAGATGAATTCAAGCCAAATACATGCGCGATGTGCATACAAACTGCCTTACACTCACACAAACACAAACACACACACACACACACACACACACGCACAAAGGACTCCTTCCAAACACAGCATATGCACTCAGCACACGACTCTAAACACATGCTTAATACTTGAATTTGCATCTTTCTCCAAGTCTCTTTCTTCTCCACTCTTTCAATTTCACCCACACGCTCTCTCCATTTAACTCCAAGACACACAAAGGAGCCATTCCAAAGATAGAACCCAGTGAGAATGCAAGCGTGCCAGCGCGCCATGGCAACCGCGGCTCCCTGACGATGCCGCAACGGCCTGATTTAGGCACAGAGAGGCGACGGCACGGAATCCAGTGAGAATCAGGTGATAGCATGGGCTTTGCCTCACAAGAAGATGATGATTAGGTCTAATTGTGTTTGAAGTGTACCTCTGCAGGTTGTGTGTGTGTGTGTGTGTGTGTGTGTGTGTGTGTGTGTGTGTGTGTGTGTGTGTGTGAGTTCGCCTGTGCTTTGAAGGAGGGACATCATGTCCACCGTCTCCAAAGAGAATTAGTCACCGTCCTCTCATACAGCGGCACAATACGAGGATGACGTGTCGCTATTGTAAGCCTGCACAGCCATCTTCTTATGCAGGAAACCTGAGAGGGCGGATATTAATTTGATACCACGCCAGGCTTCAAAACATGTTTTGGCTGCTGCCGCAAAACACCAATAAATACACAGACAGCAAAATATCATGGAGCAGCAGACCATGTTTCTGGTCCCGAGAATTTTTAACTGCATGTTTTACCCACAAGAAAGGGAGGAGGAAAAAAAAGCAGACGATCCAATCTCTGCTGGGAGGAAATGAAGCTGCAGGAGCCTGAGGAGGGAGGGAGGAAGAGGTGAGAGAGAGAGAGAGAGAGAGAGAGAGAGAGAGAGAGAGAGAGAGAGAGAGAGAGAGAGAGATGTCTACCAAAGAGGGAGGAGAGAGAAGAGAAGGAAGGGGGGAAAGGGAAAGTGAGTGAGAGATAGATAGATAGAGAGAGAGAGAGAGAGAGAGAGAGAGAGAGAGATAGGAGGAGAGAGATATGGTGGGGTGGAGATAGAGGAAAAGAGGGAGATATGGGGAGTGAGAGGGAGATGGTGTGTATGTGTGTGTGTGTGTGTGTGTGTGTGGGGGGGGGGGGGGGGCTCAGACAGACATCCAGTGGACAGGACATAAGAAATCCAGAGGCTGAGTAGGACACATAAGAACAGCTTGAAGAAATATATAAACAAACAGGAAACAAAGTGGCCACTCACGCTGTTGACCTGCAGCGGTTCTGATCCTGGCCTCAGGGCCTTTCTGTGTCTCGTCTCGCCGCCACCTCCACTGGCCTTTCCATTTCGAAGCCGGACCGAACCCGTCTGGTCTGAAGATTCGCCTGAAGGCAAACAACAGTCACGGTCACACATTCTGAGAGCACAAACTCGTACGCACCCGTGATTTAACATCAACAACACTTCCTCAATTTATTTATTTATTTTTTTCTTTTAAGTGTTGAAAAATGCTGCTACTTTTGCTACTGATTTATTAGTTGTTCCCCAAGGTTTTATTTAGTAGCACAATTGGAGGATTGATTCAGAAGCGTGTGACAATAATTACTTTCTGAAACAGAAAAATGTACATAGGCAGACCTATTGTGCAACTAGACACATCAGTTACAACACAAAACAGCTTGTCAGGCCTCAGTGTTGGCAATTGAATTATACCGATTAAAATCTGTTCATTTCCAAGATTAATTTTAGCTCCTCTCTCTCTCCCTTTTCATCGGGTGAGGAGAGTCACAAGAGAACACTCCCTCCGAGAGCACATAAAGAGAAAAGAAAGCATTCATTATGCCGTCAAGTCTTCGCATAAAAGCATAAATATGAAAAGGATGACTTATAATACCTTTCAAACGCATCTCATTACATGCTGAAGATACCATCTTTGATGATAATGGATCTTGGATAATCCTTAAATCATTCTTCACAAAAATATTTCAAGTGATTCCAAAAATTTACTTAACGCACACTGTGATGAATATGGGCAAATTAAGGAAAATGTAGACATCCTCCAGACAGATAGATAGACAGGTATAAACTTCACATAAACTCAGTCTTTTTCAGCCCATTCATCCAGGATTCTACAGAAATTACAGTGTAGTCCATACACAGCCATTTGTGGGGATTTTATGATGCACTACATGGTGTCCAAAGATTACAGCTGCGATTTTAAACACCACTAAAATGCAACTGCAAGATGATTACCTCTAAACGGTAAAGTACTGGATGAATATGTGGCCAATCGAGATGATTGAACGAACGGCAGTGACAGGAGTGTGCTTCACCTGTCTGAGGTATGTTGTGTTCAGATTCTTAACTAGTGCACTTTTAAGTCAGCAAGTGGAGATTCTTAAAAGAGCTAAGGAGTGTTTTTGCTCAATGCCACTGAAGTAGGAGAGAGGTGTGTGTCAGAGGTATATTGTGTTCCTGTCAAAATTTGGATCAAGTGTAGATTCTGAGAAGAGCTAAGGAGTGTTTTTGCTCAATGCCACTGGAGTGGGAGAGAGAGGTGTGCTTCACCTGTGTGAGGTGTGTTGTGTTCCTGATTCCTTAACTAGTGCACATTTAAGTCAGCAAGTGGAGATTCTCAAAAGAGCTAAGAAGTGTTTTTGAGAGAGGTGAAGTGAGGTGTGCTTTACCTGTCTGTGGCAGCGTGTGTTCCTGACGCACAGGCACCACCTCAGCTGGGGCGCACTGGGGCAGGGGCAGAGAGCGGCACCTCTGCAGGATGACCTTGAAGGGGGGGTCACGAGGGGACACCCCTGGGGGGCGGGATAGGGTCTGCAAACCACTAGATAAAGTTAGCGGCCATAAATTGGCAGAGAGGTGGCACCTCCACAGCCACCTCAGATGCCACCATCACTTTGGTCTTTTTTGCCCTCAATGGTGCCTTCCAGGCAACACTGCCTTCAAGGCACAACCACCCTAATTTGAGGGTTAGGATGAGGACTAAGGTGGTTAGGGTTAGGGTTGGGGTTAAGGTAGTGTTTTTGAGACAGTGCTGCCTGGAAGGTGCAGTTGAGAGCAAAAAGAAAAATCCATTGAGCCCAACCCAACCACCCACCCCAAAGACAGATACAGTATATGGGCATGAATGATGAGGAACTGAATGCAGGTGAACTCCCGTGAAGGATTAGAAGCATGCATGAACTGAATGACTCCAATTGATGTTTGAAAGCAATGGAGTGGATCTAATATTCAGTTAGAAGAATGGGGAGGACTGAATGGACAGAGAGAAAAAGAAAAGAAAAGAGAGAGAGAGAGAGAGAGAGAGAGAGAGAGAGAGAGAGAGAGAGAGAGAGAGAGATCATGGGGGAGGAAGAAAGCAGCAGGAGGACTGGAGAGCAGTGGTGGGGAATCAAGGCACAGCTATAAATATCAGCTGCTTGAAACGGGGCCATGCGTAGTACATTGTTATGGAGTATAAATGCTAGTCTGCGTTAGCCTCGCCATCAGAGGCGAGCATGTGGTGAATGCATTAAGGATCAGAAGCTGACAAGCTATATTTATACTTGAGTAGGAGGAGGTGGGAGGTCATTGACAGTATGGTTTTCTCTCTTTCTTTCTTTCTTTAGTGTTTATTTCTGTTTCTTTTTCTTCTTTCTTTATGCCTTTATGCTGAAATACTTAAATGTCACCACTGTTTATTTTCTGAGGGAAACTGTGAAAATGGGACTCACAGACCCACAGACAATGCTGAGCTGTTAATGGTTTCAATTGTATCCAGATCACACATCAGCAAGTTTCTATTGTCAGAGCAGACTAACAATACAATGCATTCTGGATTAAAGTGCTATACAAACAAAGAAACTTCAAAACCAATTCAAATACTTAGCGAAAAACATCTAAATGTTCCTTTAAAACTGCTTTCATCAGTCACATTAGTCCCCTACATAAAAGCATTACAACAAGACTATCAACATTACATCAATGGTACAATGTTTTTAGCCTCCATTTTTACGTGTAGTAATACCTCCTTCCACCCAAGCATTTATAAATATCAGCATTAGCAAATTTGAGCATGATGACAATGATAATCCAACACAGCCCTTTGGATCCCATGTATCGAGGAAAAAAACATCCTATTTCCATGCTCTGGGTCTAATTAGACACTACGGACAGCAGAACAGCTGTTTTTTCCACTGACTCCACACAGTGGCCTGGCCAGGGTCAGCTGGGAGTAGAGCAGGGGAGGTAGGTAGGGACAGGGACAGGAAAAGGCCATTCAGCGGACGCTACACTACGCAGGGGACTGCAGAGAGGTTCCAGGAACAGGAGAGGTAGAGAGGAGGTGAGGGGTCACCTGGGGTCAATGAACTTCAGGCGCTTACTCTGTGCGGCTGCGTGTCCGCGATGCCAGCGACGGCGTCACGCCCAGCCAGGAGGCCGCTTCCTCCCTCGATGACCGAGCGCGGCCTCTTGTGGGGGTAGGCGCGACGGACTCGGAGCACGCTCGGCCCGCTCTCCCTCCGCAGCCAGTGGGAGCCCAGAGCCGGGTCGACGCACCCTGGCCCCGTGGACGCGTATCCTTCCTCCAGGATGGGGTGGGGCACGCTGAGAGCAGTCACGCACAGGGAAGCCGGCCGCGGTCGGCGGCGTACTGGGGATGGGACTGGGAGGACGGCGGCGTGGCCGCGACGGGCGCCAGGATGAGCCTCGGCTGTGCGCCTGATGATGCCTGTCCTGCCGACACCTGCCGGGGGCTATTTTCAGCCATGTGGTTAAAAAGGAGAGGCATTTGGTGACCTGAATCTACTCTGAATCTGTCTTTGCTAGATGAAAAAAGGGAGGAGAGAGGAGAGGAGGAGAAGAAAGGAGACTGACCTCTCTGGGCTGTGTGTCTGTGCGTGCGTGTGTGTATGTGTGTGTGTGGGAGTGTGTGTATGTGTGGAAGTGTGTATGTGTGTGTGTATGTGTGTGTGCTGTGTGTGAGTGGGTTTGCTTCCTCTTGTGTTCAGTGAACTTGCCTCATTATTCCCTGACCAACTCTCAAAAACCATAGCAAAACTGTAAGAAATGCATTGTACGGTATGTAGTCACAGCAAGTCCTGGAGTCAAACCGTCGCTGTGTGTTGTGTCTGTATGTGTGTGTGAGTGTGTTTGAGAGAGAGAGAGAGAGAGAGAGAGAGAGAGAGAGAGAGAGAGAGAGAGAGAGAGAGGAGGGCTGGACAAGAGGCTGTTGTGTGGTGTGTGTGTATATGTGTGTATATGTGTGTGTGTTTGGGGGGGCTCACGGATTGAGCTTCTTCACAGTGATAGCTGGAATACTAATGTGAAGAGAGATCACATGCCCTCTGTTCACGACACCGTGAATGTTACAGTACACCAAGTCATATGCACCAGTCACCACAAAAAAAAAAAAAAAAAAAAAAAATTGGAAAAAAAAACATATCGTGAGAGAAGATGACTAATTTCCGTGTCACAGCTCTCAGCAGAGCGACTCATTTCACCACAGGGGTGTGTGGGAATCCTGGGAAATGGAACGGGAGGCGTAGAGCAGAGGAGAGGGAAGAGTACTGTAGGCCTATGAGCAGGCCAGCGCTGTCTGTCTGTCTGTCAAGACTGTGCAGTCAGTGTGAGCTAAATTTGACCTGACTCCCTGTCTTCCACAGTTGAGTAATTGAACTCTGTTAGGTTATTTGACAGAGGACAGCCCACACAATATGTGTAGCTGAATGAGCTGGGGGTTGCCTGAAGGTAGTTATTACCGGGGCATGGAAAACTGTAGCTATCTACTTCCTGATTGCCCTCGCTCTCCCTCACTGCCGCCCATCGGCACACTTACAGCAATCCCAGAATGCTCCTGTGATTAAATTCGGAAGGAAAAAAAAATCCCAGTTTGACATAGTGAGCTGACTTTTTTTTTTTTTTTTTTAACATGGAGCAATGAGAGCAAATGTGTTTCTGTGCAAATGAAGGTTAAAAAATGACAGTGAGTACTGATGAGGCGGAGATGGGTCGGAATTAATTAAAATGTCAATTAATAGTATCCTTAAATAACGATGAAAAAGAAAATATGAACATATTATGAAGTGGTGAATACAGAATATCACATCACAGGATATTTATGCAATATAACACAAGTTGGAGTGGGTCTGGTAGCGGATATCGCCATGGCTTGCAATTTCAGCCACAGGCTATAGGGGTTGTTGGGAGATATCACAGCAGCTGTGGTTTGGCCCATCCTTCGGCTTCATCCAACCCCACAACCACAAGTGTTATATTGCTTTTACATAACAGTTCAATTACTAACGACAAAGCTTCATGACAAAAGATAAGAAGACAAGCTGATGCATAGAATGCATATCTGACAGTACAGCAACTGACATAACATTAAATGATTGTAATTTTAACACATACGATTAACTTATGGCAAACGTTACTTACCATAAACACCTCATCAGAATCACCACCTGCTGTTGCTCTATTAGGACATGTGTCCTTATTCTCTGCAGCTGATTGGCTGGAACTGGCAACAGACCCATTTTGTTCCATGGCAACCGCTACCTCCACAGAATCCAACTCAGATCCTGCAGGCCCTACCTCCTCCTCCGGGGAGAGGCATTCTGATTGGCCCTCAGCCTCTGAGAGTGAACCCCCCTCTGTGACATCACCCCTTGGCTGATTCTCTATAGTTGCCACAGAGGTACGTGCAGAGTTCATGGGGGTCAGTGTTGACCCCGACCCCTCAGAGCCGTTCGAGGGGCGACTGTGTGCACCTGGCGAGTCTGGGTATACTTTCCACGACTTCAAGATCACCTGCGGCGACCTGCCCGCTGCCGCCTTAGCAGGTGAGACCTCGCACGGGTTGCTGTCCAGAGACAGGTGAGAACCAGGTGCGAGACCATTGTCATTGTCCTCGCTCCGCGAGGTCATTGCCGTGACATGGGCAAAGTCCCGCGGCCTTTGTGACCGCGGGGAACCAACAGGTGAGCGTTCCCCATCAGGCGGCGAGAACGAATGTGACGTATTTCTCCATTTCCTTGCAGTCTCTGCCATGCTACTGAAGAAGCGAACCAGCCCACCAAAATGCCTGCTTTTGCCATCAGCACCTGTGGGCTTGGGAGCCGGCTGAAAATCTCGAATACATTCAAAGTCAACGGACCCATAGTCTGAGTCAATGGTCTTGTCTAGAGTGTGCAAGGAATCAAAACTCTTGTCGGACAACCCTGAACCCTTCCCCATGATAGAGATCCTTCTCAAGTAACTCCACACCTCGGAACCTTTGTTTCTTTTCGACCTCACGGAAACCCGGGGGCTGTCTTTCACAGACCTCTCCTCATGGATGGTCAGAGTGGAGTTGTTACAGTTCGAAATGTTTGGATGTGCCCTCTTGGTGTATGTCACTCTCTCCAGTGTTTTGCAGCCATTGTGGTTATTGGCAACGTGTTTGACAGGTGTCTGCTCGTTCTCTGGGGTGGGAGTCAAATCAAAGTCCTCGAAGGAGACATCGAAGTCGGTGGTGTGACCAGCGTAGGAGTGCCTCTTCACACGGTTCCTGAGCATGTTCCTGTGTGCATACAATGGCGAGGGAAAGTCTCGGCACATGCTGCCATCCTCCTCAGGCTCGTCCCTGGTCGAGCTGTTGAGCTTGGAGGTGGACAGTTTCCCCGATTTGCCCCTGAAGACAGACGATGGGGATTTCAGCTTCTTGAAGGACCTCACCTTGTCCATGAAAGACAACTTCGGGATGGATGCCTCGCCGGGAAGGATCATGGAATGTGGACGGCGGTCCAGATCCGACCCAGTCCTCCGCCGGTTCAGAATCTTCCAGATGCCTGTGGATCTGGGCCTCCGGATGGCCTCCGGATGGTCTTTCCCCGGAGTTGAAGAGGAGGATGCCTGAAGCTCCCCAGGCTTGGTCTCCTGAACCCGCATGATCCCTGTTTCCTTCTCCACGTCCAGGGAGACATTGAACACACGGTTCACAAAGCCATTTGGATCACTGCTCTCACAGGTAGGGGTGCTTGGATGGTCCATCCTTTCACATGGCATAAGTAATATCAGCTAACAACAAGGTGGGCCATATTGCTGCTGGTTACATGCGGAAAACCTGTGGATTATAATGCAAATAAAAACAAGGATGAGGATGTCATTCAGCAAGAGGCACTGCACACTGTTCATTAAAGAATGACATGACACACTGTCAAACAGCATTATTAACAGTTTCTAAAATGAGGAAACTGCCTTTTTATATGGAATGCTTGGATTTCATTGCGCTCTGTAGGCCTAATACTCCCTCAAATACATCTTCTAAACATTTCTGCCTTTTACTTTTTCTTGCATGAGTCATCTTCTTTCTGCTTAGTCTATCACCTCTGCCTTGATCATAGAATGACATAAATATAGGCTATATCTCTGTTCACTGCATCTGCAGCACAGAGAAAGCCACACACTGGGGAAATTGCAAATGCTCCCACATCAAAGCACCAGTGAACTCCTCAGCAGCCAACACATGGCCCACGTTCCCTGCGTAACATGACTTATGAACTCAGTGTTGAGTGTTGAGATTCGCCTAAGTAATTCAATGGAATGTTCTTAACAGTGAGTCAGCGTATTCATATTCACCCGCCGCTCCGCAGAGCATTAACTGCCCAGTAATTACCCTACCACAAAGTAAAATATTTCCCCTGAGCAGATGCGGCGTTGCCATGGAGACCCTTCCTTTACAAGGAATATCAAGGTATTTAGAGACGTGGTCTCACGTTGCCCAATGTAGACGGCTACTCTGACTCGTTATCGGAGGCGCATAGGCTACTTGAGACTCACACATTTGTAGCCTATATTTTTCTTAATGACAAATGTAACATATGAATGATTTATAAAACTTGCAAAAACCAACGGTCACAGTACTAAACGGATCCTAGATTAATCTCAAGAAAAATTGTTGGGCAAAAAATAATAGTACTAGCCTAATAATGTATCAAGTCAAACTGCTTTACATGTTACATCTTTCAGACGTTTAAACGGAACCTGAATAGTCACACCATGCCATCCGTTTGTCTGTTGAAATCCTTCAGGTTTTTGAAGCCAACAAAGTAGCTTCAATAACTTAGCCTACATCAGAGGATAGTCCCTCCTGGTCCAAACTTGAAGACATAGCGTCACAGGCATGTAAAGCAACCAATATTAATTAGGCCTCATATTATCTTACGTTACCCCAGCGTGCCAATTAATTTTTCCCTCACAAACTTGTAGCGAAATTCAAATATTTAAGTCACACTTGAATTTTCTTTAAAGGCTCATCTTTTCCCTAGAGTAAACATTGCCCATCTTTTTGTAATGTTGCGTTACATTCGCAAAACAAACCTTTTGCTCAATACACCATGCGAAGAACATTTGCCTTCCGGATTAGAGTTAAAATCTTTAAAAAGTTTCTTGCCAAAAAACTTACTTTAAGTCATTCCGTCCAAAGTGCATGTTCCAAATGAGACGCACAAACCTGCTTCTGTTTGACAGAATTACACTAAGTGAATGCGTAAAAAAGTTTGTAGCCCAATAAAAACTGTGCCAGACATTCCGCGGTGAATCCTTAGCTCTGTCCAAAGTGTGTACATTCCACCTAACTCCTTCTCTCTTCAAGCGTCCCGGAATCCTCCAAAACGTCCTAAGAATAAGTCCAAAGTGATTTCTCCGAGCGGGGGAACTGTTGAACTCTTGCCCCAAAATCCTGAACAGACGCCGACACCGAGATAGCGTGCGAGACGCACGCACGCAGTTTAAGCGCGCCTCTCAGACACACACAGGCGCGCGTGCACACACACAAACACAGGCAGTTGGGTCAGCTTCGTACAACGCCCAAATCCTCCCGACATTAGACTTTATTCATTTTTGACTCAGTTTTTTTTCCCTTATATGAAGGCAAAGCGTTTCCATCTAATAGTATTTTCTACCCCTGATTTGGTGTTGAGCAGTTTATCGAGACACATTCACTATTGAGTTCAGTAAAGCCATTTAGTTTCAGATAAACCAATCTGCAACTTAAAACACCTTTGTTCTAGTGTCTCTGTCCATCTCTGCAGTCTGTGTGATGTGATAAGCTTCATGGGGTCAAATTTGGAATATGCCCAGGAAATCCACACAATATAGAAAGCCTGACAGCTTTTGGAGCCCTCATCTCTGACTCGAGGCGTGATGTGTGGGACAACCTAAATTTAAACATCTGCTCTCTGTCCTGTTTTTGGTGGCCATTGTAATCATATGGCATTTCTTGTCTACCACTCAGCCGGCCCCCCTCCCATCCCTGTGCTCCCCCTTCTCTCTCCACACAGGAAAGAGTAGATCTTACATCAATGGGTCACGAGAAAAAAACGCTCCCTTGCTTGACAAAGACAGGAAGCCTGGTTGACTGTATGTAAATATCTGCCGGTATACACGCTTGCCCCAACCCTACTCCCCCCCTTCCCTTCGTCGGAGCTGCATGGTCGCTGAGGCAATTGTGTTCCGTCTCCCCTGTGTGTGTGTGTGTGAGTGTGTGTGTGTGTGTGAGTCATTCTGCCACTTAGTGCCCACTCGAGGGTGGCAGCACCATGGCAGAACCAAACCCGCCCAATACCGTTTCTAAACATATAACAGGGCTCTGATCAGGAACAGTAGCAAGCTCACAGGGTAAACCACATAGAATGCCCTCCAGGAGGGTTCAGATGGCCATTTTTCCCCCTCAAATGAATATTCTAAGAGTTTCATTGGGCTGTGATTCGCGTCTGCCTGACGGTGGGCTTGATGTATTTACGGGCGGCAGGCAGGAGACGGTGGATTCCCGCAGAGCTCTCATCTTGACAATGGGAGCAGGAGAGTGGAGAGTGACGTCCGGGGAAGAGTGGCGAGAGAGGCCCACTTCCCCGAGCGCCTTCGCATTCTTCGCGTTTCCTGTGAATGACCAGCAGCTTTTCCTGCTGTCCGTTCCTGTCGCAGCTCACATCCTGTGTAACCACGGAGACCCCCTGGACTCTCTGCTGGGTGTAGAGTGTTCTACTCCACCAATAAGTCACCTTCTTCAAGACTATATGCTCTCCCAGGTGTCACTTATAGAAATGTATACATAAATACATACAGTATTCAGACATACACTACATACTTCAGTACATACATGCAGTACATACTTTATTACCTTCCCATATTGTCGTGAATACAGATTGGTTGCTACAAACAGACAGAGAGACAGAGATGGACATACACTGACACCCAAAACCATAGAAAGGTAAGAGTGTGGTGGACTGCGGAGGACTGAGAAGGGAAAGGAAAGACAGAGATAGGGAGGAGGAGGAGAGGAGAAAGGGGCAGAGGAGGGCATAATGTGGTTGGGTTTAAAAATGTCGGCTACCTCAGCCACTCCTGCTGAGAATGTCTTTTTATATAATGTGTCTCAATCCAGCGATGAGAAAAACAAATTAGTGAAGACTTACAAAAACAGACTGCAGGGCTTTCCCCGTCGCACCGGCTGGGGAGAGTGGTCATATGCTTGTTTACTGTGTTCTTATTATCTTGTGCTTGTAAAAAAAAAAACTTTTTTTTGCTTGGAGTGATGTCATCGGCTTTTCATTTTTTAGAACAATTGGCCTCTTCCTCGGCTTCCTGTGACACAGTCCCAACTGTGGCGCTCACGGGAGGGACTGGACAAAACAACCTCCGCACAGCACAGCACAGCTCTTCTCCTCTTATTCGCCCCTGCAGTAATTGTTTCGCCAGCAGTTGTGTTAAAAATGGCGGGGGGAGAGGGGGGATTGTGTTATAGGAGTTTTAAAAGATGAATGCCATACTGGACCGCAGGGGTGACGCACAAAATGTAAGGACACGTCCTTGGAATAAACTTTTGTTGTGGTTGAAAAGACACACACACACACACACACACACACACACACACACACACACACACACACACACACACATACATCCACACACACACACACGCATATAAAAGTAGTGAAAATAATTTGCCACATCCTTAGGCATCAGTTTAGTGACTGGAAGGTTCTATGTCAGCATCATTAGTTTTAGGGAACTCTCCACTGGCATGGTTAAAATAACCATGTGTTCTGTGTGTGCCACTGTGACTCAGAAAGCCCTCCTCATTATTTTGTGTCGACCAACAGTACATAATTGGTCGTTTTTCCAGCCCAAACCTTCACTGATACAGATGGCACAGTAGACAGTTAAGGGCCGTACATGACAAGACTCTGCAACTTCACCATCTCGATGACAGAGAGGGTTAGACCATTACCCCCACTGCTACTCCCAACACACACTCACGGTACACATACCCACACACACACACACACACACACACACACACACACATTAGGAGAGACACCACACACACATGCCCAGTCTTCCCCAAGGGCTGTTGCCCGGTCAAACTCTGGATAAGAGGAGCACACAGGTAACGTGTGGGAGCCGATCTGGAGTTGGGCTTTAGATAAAATTACACTGGCATTCCTTGCATTCTCCTCTCGCTGTGATGCACATTCTTCCCATAGCCCAGCAGTACTGTGTGGCTACCACAGAGCCTCTCCAGTCTCCATGATCCTGTCTCTCTCCATCTTGTGACTTCCTATCTGCAAGGCCTGTTATCTTTTGTCTCTGCGTGTGTGTGCATGCTTGTGTGTGTGTGTGTGCGTGTGTGTGTGTGT
>JAODXP020000030.1:20599407-20626907 GCA_027497455.2 Sardinella longiceps | reverse complement strand
CAACAATAAATAGAGTAGTAAAAAGTAGGACTAACTGAATGGGATACACAAAGTTTAATGGGGTGAATGGGGTACACAAATGGGGTACATAAAGTTTAATTGAAACTTCCAATTTGGTGAATGTTGGCTGACGGTTTGCTATTTGATTGGTGACCCTACGTTGATATACTGTAAGTTACGCATTACTTTGAGTTCTGTGATGACTGATGAATGTAAATCATGACAGATGAGTAACTGATGACCTCACCTCTGGCTCCCAGCAAGATCCCAACAGCCTCGTTCTGTTTGGTGGTCTTGTCGATGATGAGCGTAGGTAGGTAGACGTCGGCTCCGAACTCAATGAGCAGCTGTACGTACTCCACCCCGCAGCCATAGCGTAGGCACATCTCCAGCACCGTCTTGGGTTGCTTGATGCGTGCCAGCATCTTCTCCTCTGTGCAGTTGTAGTCTGGGTTGGCCCCGTGCAGAAGAAGCAGCTTGAAGCAGTCCAAGTGGCCGTACACGGCAGAGATATAGAGCGGCCCGCGGCACGCTGTGGCGTTGGACGCCCAATCCGGCACCTTGGGCCGCACGTCCACCTCCGCCCCGGCATCGAGCAACTCCCGTAGAATGTCCACGTCGCCCTCCCGTGCGGCTGTTAACACTGGCGAGCAGTTGTTGTACTGACTGCCATTAGGGTCGGCACCAGCTTTCAGGAGGGCCGTCACACAGTCCAGGTGTTTGCCGCTGACCGCTGTGAATAGCGGAGTCTGGGCCTTAACGTCCAGGCTGTCCACCTCAGCGCCATGGGTGAGCAGCACCTCCAGGCAACGTAAGTGGCCCAGTGCGGCCGCGGTGCGGAGAGGGGTACCAGGGATGCCCCAGCCGCTGCGGCTGTTGATACAGCGACGGAAACGCTCCTCAGCGAGGAGTTCGGTCAGCATGCGGTCATCGTCACTAGTGACCGCCTGCGTGAGCATTTGACTCTCATCCTCCTCATCCTCTTTGGGTTGGAGCAGAGAGAAGATCTTGGAAATGTCCATTAAACTCATGGTGATGGGACTCTCAAGAACCATAGTGTGTTTATCAATGCAATAAACTCAGTCCATCTGGAATTAAAAAGCATATTTACATCCTACTGTGAAGTAATGCGTGCCGTAGACAGCTATTTAAACCAAAGACCAAATAAATATTTTCATAATCCCATACAAAATCATTGTGGCAGTTAAAACGAACACAATCCTTTACAATATCAAAACCTCTGTTTACAAACAACAAACCACTGTAGTCAAGTATACTGAAGTAAATTACGCCATTGTTAACAAATTTGAGTGGTATTAGTTTCATATGACCTTCAGCTCTGAGGTTTGTGGCAGTTGATACATGCCAGACAAAAACCACAGCGGTAAGCAAGCCCAAACTCACTCCCAAATGACCCGTCAGAGTCACACAAACAAACAAAACAGTTTGAGGTAAAATCCACTTACTCTGCTTTTAGACTATCCCCTCAGACCACCATCAGGCACCGGCTGCTACATTAGGTCATCCATCTTCTGTTCAGCTGCAAATCCATTGTGGCTCAATTACTTGAAAGCAATAGACTTATTTCTTTCTTCTCTTCTCTTTTTTTTCTTTTTCTTTTTTTTTTTTTGCTCTCAAGGTTTCCACTGGGAAAGAAATGGATGGAGCTGGGCTCAAGCAATGTGTGTCAGAGTGACACAGTATAGACTCTACCCTGCTCATCTGAGCAGCTAATTTTAGGCCTCAAATGGATCTGCCCAAACTTCCATTCTTGGAGGGCTGCAGCAGTGCGGTTATAATTAGAAAGGTGATAGACTTGTGACAGACCGAGAAGACCTGACTGCTGAACGGTAGGCTGGGGGGGATGGTAACTTGGGGGGTTGTGTGTGTGTGTGTGTGTGTGTGTGTGTGTGTGTGTGTGTGTGTGTGTGTGTGTGAGGGGAGGGGGCCGGGGGGTGTTGGAGTGTAGTTGGGACAATTGACCTGATAGGTCAATGTAAATAGTACAGTAAATGTATCATTCTGTAGCGGCAGCCAGTGTTATTCTCCTAAGTCTATAGCCTAATTATGAGTGCCACAGAGTGTAACCACAAAAAAAAAAAAAAAAAAACTTAAAGGAAATGAGAGACATCTTTGAAGCGTGACATGAAAATGTTTCCCCCACAACAAGGCTGTGTCTGAGCCTGTCACATTTAATAGGACGCATCTGTATCTCCTGTTCCTTGACACTTTTACACAAAGCCATCCCACAACCAAGTCGGGGGAAAACACAATTAGGCATCCACAGAGCAGAAGGCGCTTTATGTGATATTCTGTCATAGTTACAACTTTACAGGCATGTCAACATCTAGTGTGTGTGTGTATGTGTGTGTGTGTGTGTGTGTGTGAGAGAGAGAGAGAGAGAGAGAGAGAGAGAGAGAGTGAGAGAGAGAGAGAGAGAGAGAGAGAGAGAGAGAGAGTGAGTGTGTGTGTGAGTGAGAGAGAAAGAGTGTGTGTGTTTGTGTGTGTGTGTGTGTGTGTGTGTGTGTGTGTGTGTGTGTTTGACACCAGAGCGACCATCGGGGAGCCTGCAGCTGTCCCGAAGCCAAGAGCCCTGAATAACAACAATCAGCTGTGGTCTCTTCATTCTTGTGAGTGTGAGAGAAAACACCATCAGCAGCTCTGGCTTTGCCCCAGGGCTGGGCTTGGTTATTTATATCTGAAGAAAAATGTCCTGAATGCCATTATTCAGTGTTGCACAGTAAAGATATTGACTTATTTGTGTACTCCTACACAAACATTCCTAATTCTGCACGGGATAATAAAGTAGCTCTGTCTGTCTGACTGTCTGGCAAACAAATTGATTAACCCATTTTGTAATGCTTGTTGTTTGGACTCAGTTGCCTATTTAAAACTATTTGAGAATATAATGCTTCCAAAATCATTTTTATGGCACATCACACCAAGTCTTAAATTCATCCTTATTGGTGAAGTAAAGAGGTGTTCATTATTAGCCTATTAGGCTGTTATTATTACAGTAATATTATTATAGGCCTATATCAATGCACTGAGTTGATAAATGGCTTAACCCTGGCCTAGGCCAACTGGAAGACATAGGGACATAATGTCGCACTTAACTAAACTGTGGCAACATATAACCTACCTTCAGGTATAGGCCGAAGCACACCATAAAATGAAATGGTAAGACGAGTTAATAATAATGTGAATAGTCATATTCTCTCCTTTTTCTTGAATCTATTCAGATTTACATCGAGGCACGAGAGTGAATAAAGGCTGGTCTGTTTCAAAACGACGGAGCTTTCTTTGCAGCTTTTGCAAGTTACAGTGTAGTGTAGTGAAGACTCCATTACAATAGATGGCAGTAAATGTAAATGGGGAAACTCGGGTCTGCGTTACCAAGACAATAAAAGCAGATGGATTTTCAACCTAAATAATCTGGGATTTCTTGGGCAACACTGTGTACGAAACTTTGGTTTATTCTTAAGTGTAGTTAAGTGACACTTAGTAAGTCAAATGTAGGGTTTATGAATGTTTTTTTATGTATGGAATAATCGATGGACCATGGAAAGTAAGCCGCTAACTTTGCGTGCAAATGGACTAATGAACGAATGCAAAACATTAGCACACACATGCATGCAATCACTGTAGCCTATCGCCTAATATATTTCACTTCTGTTCAGGTTCTGGCATTCAGCAACACGATGAAGACGTAACGAGGAAATATTGTAAGAAAGCTATAAGGAGAATAAGACACAAAAAAGGAGACTCGGAGCACAGGGAAACTAAGTGCATTCAGACACCCGAGAGTGAAGAAGATGGTCCCCCTGCAGTGCCAAAACAACTCATAAACTTACTAAAAATGAAGGCTTTCAGAGAAAAGTTGAAGACGGTAGGCCTAAAGACTTTTCTGCTATGTGCAAACTCTCACTCCCACAGGCACACTCCTGCATTATTTAATTAGGCCTAGCTAATTACACGCATATGTTGTATTGCCTATATTATGCTCATCATCATGCACTCACAAGAAATTATTCCATGCAATTAAACACAATTACCCATTCAAGTTAACTGTACCATGCACGCTACAGTATAACAACGTATTTATTTATCCATCTCGCTATCTATCCAACCCCCACCCCCACACACACACACACACACACACACACAGGCTGCCGAGATGGAGTTCCATGATCCTCAGCGCTGCAGGTCATGCCAGGTCAAACAGGCTGAGTTAGCACGAGATGAATTCATCAGAAGGAGGACCACGCATCTCCAGTCTCCCCTTTTGGAGGCAAAAATCCAATCCCATCTCCTTAATAAAGTAGGCCACTCTGTTTTACATATATATGACATAGCCCTACCTTTTGACACTAGTCATGCATTTGCAATCTTTCATATACAGTACAAAATTCATATGTTCTTCCTTTGTTATGTGTTGCAGAACTCCATTTGTCTGATTGGAGAGATATTGAAAGACCTGCCTAGACCAACAGATGACCCTGGCCTTGTCTGGGAGGCTCTGAAGGCCAGGGAAAGAGATCTGACCCGGCAGAGAGACTCAAGCTGACCCAGCCTTTCCCAGTGGTCAGTGAGGTTCAGCCTGTGGCTTCCATATCTACACATGGACCTTGAGGGTGAAAAGGGAAAAAAAAACAAAAAAAAAAACAACACAGAAGACATTGCACAGCCTCATTTTTATACGAGATAAGGTAGCTATATTTGACATGATAACTGAATTCAGGGTTCCCACTCCACTCCAATGTTATCAATGAACGTTAGATTCACAAACTGAATTTGTCTATTCATACAGTATAAAAATAATGTATTTTTGCACTGACAAGACGAAAACCAACCACAATGGAATGTAATGACCATAATTTCACCCCAGAATGGAGAAAAAAAGGTAAATGCCTAATTTTTAGTGGTAAATTGACACAATGTACAATGGCTCTATTCAGTGATATTTCAGAAATACCATTACGAATGGGAACTCTGAATTGATAATATAATGTCAACTTTCCAACTAATTGTTTTGCACAATGTACATATTTATACTATTGTATTTACAAACATCTACAAAATTGATCATGGTTGTTTTTAAAATCTATTTCAAAAGAGATATCGATGCAACATCAATAAACCAACTTTTATTTTTCCAATACTGGCCATGACAAATGAGTTTTACTCTTTATCCAAGTATAACAACAAACTTTTCACAGGAAATACTCCCATCAAATACAACTGGATCCATGCTTCCCTTGGCCCTTGTAAACATAATATTACTTGCTACCAATTACAAAGCACGGTCACCCCTTTCAATTGAGAAAATATCACAGACATACAGTACAGTACGTTTAGCATGCATATAAAACATAGGATACAAAAACACTTACATAACAGTTTAAATACTTCAGTCAAGAATTTGTCTAATTTAACTTTTCTTTATTAGCGCATGATAATTAATTTGGTCTTAAGTTTAATGAAGGTGGAAATGTATGGTTAAAATACTGCATTTAAGATCACTGGGCAAAATGTTATTTTCCTGTTACAAGATGAACTACATGCTAAAACACCCCTGTTCAGCATGGTAGTGACCATATTAGCAGTCCAAGTTTCTTATTGCCTTTTTGCAGTCATGATATGGAATTTGAAGCAGAGTATCAAGTATTAAAACACTTAAGTACACTTAACAACGGAAATGAGGCATTTTGACAAAACTAAACAATAGGTCTAACACACAAACCCAGGAGGGGTTCAGATATGGGGGGAGGGGGTTGATATCGGGACGTCTACGTTCGGAAGCTTGGTGTCGGAAGGAGGTGTGGCAGACCCGCTTACTCGTCTGGCTTCCTCTTAGGTTTCTTTGGGTTGCGGGAGCGACTCTTGGCTTTGCAGAGAGGGCAGATAGGGGCATTACGATGGATCTGCTGGTGACAGGACAAACAGGCCTGTGCAGAACAGGAAAACATGCATTAGAGGACATAAAACATTTCAGAAACATATGATGTGACTATTACTGTTTACTGTATTACTGTAGTGAATTATGTGTGTCTGTTAAAATGTTACAACAAAAAACATTATATGTATAGCAATTTCACATAGCAGCACTGGGTTGCTGTTCCTATGCGTTGAGACATGAGACTCAAGTTTATGTTCTGTCTCTTGAAAAAAAAAACATTCTCATTCAAAACAATCCAAAAAAATCTTGGGAGAAAAAGAAATCTTGTCATGCCAGCTTCTTGTCTTGTCATCAGTTAATATAATGAATCAGTAAACACACAAACTATGAATATTAACTTCACAGAGAGAGAGAGAGAGAGAGAGAGAGAGAAATGGCTCTTTTCGTGACCTGGAGCACCAACAATAAAAGCATCAGGCAAAAACTATAGCAACATCAAACAACAAACAGACCGTCAGTCTGATCCCAGACCCCCCACTAGAAGTGCTTTAGCCTGAACACCTGCAGGAGAACTGACACAGGCCAGACCTTGAATAGGAGGGGGGGGGGGTGACTCGTCTCTCAGAGGATAAGAGGGAGTGCAAGTGGAGTGTTTGTGAGTCTGCCAACCTTCATTGGGGGAGGCTGCTGTCTGAAGGTTGCTGGTTGCCGGGCATCTTGTTTCCGGGAGACTTGCAGTTGCTGGGCAGCGGCGGCAGCTGCAGCCAGGGATTCCGGAATGATCGGCTCTTGAGGCTCTTTCAGCCATTCTGCTTTCTGCTTCTCAAAGTAACTGCAATAGGACATGCCAAAACACAACTGTTTGCACTTTTTGTTGGGCATTCTTCCACTTAAAATGTTTATAAGACTACATGGCACAGTGAAATGTAGCGTTGCCTATATCCTTTTGATGAGAGTCATGTTTAACTGGACTTGACATCTTGGCAATGCTACAGTGTGCTCTTGGCGGTACTTTTATGTACTCTTATTACATGTACATAAAGTACATATTTAAAAAGTTGACAATATTATGAAAAGGCTTCTAATGCTTCTTCCAATTAAATCACAAAGACACTGAGGATATTAATGAAATCTGAGTAGTAAGTATTTACTTGACTGCTAATGAATGAGATACTCTCATTCCACAGCCAAGTTTGTCCTGGCTAGTAATAAACATTGGTGGAAGCCTGTGTGTGTGTGTGTGTGTGTGTGTGTGTGTGTGTGTGTGTGTGTGTGTGTGTGTGTGTGTGTGTGTACACGCCTCTGGGTGACTAACTCGAGTGACAGCTTCTCCTCCTCGTCACTAAGGTTGGGCAGGCGATGCAGGCCCAGGGCCATGCGTAGGGCGTCCACATGCTCCTTCAGGGGCTTGTACTCCTCATGCAGGCGCCTTGTGTTCTCCAGCAGCTTGTTCAAGTCATTTTCAGACTGCTTGATTGTGCTCTCCATCTGAAGGCACAATTCAAATAGACCCTTTTAAGAGACTTTGATTATTATTAGTGTTCACACATGCTTTCCCATTCCATATGATAGTTTAACTACTATATCAACATTTAGTATGTAAACACGAGAAAATACTACAGGTATGTTACAGAAAATAAAATCCTAAATACCCAAGTTGACAATTGAACAATCACATTAAATTAATAATAACTATTACAGTTGCAACTCATACAGTGTTCATACAGCCCTTTAGTAAGACTAACGACTATTAAAGTATAATGAATGTTAAAAAGCGCAGCATGGAATTTAACATGTATGAAAGATTTTCTTGCATAACGCAATTATTACTATAGTATATACATCAAAGGCCTATTATTATGCCATGAATGTTATTAGCTAGCAGATTCACTTGTGTGAATTATGCATAGACGATTCTATACTTTTACTGTAATGAAAACTCCTTAATTTCAAAACAAAATACTGTGTGTTAATTGGCTTGTGTATCTTGCAAAAAAATGGTTTGCGAAATGTCACATAGATGTTAATTTCTTTGAATGAAGCACCGTTAGGCAGTGACACAATGACCTGACCTAACCCTGGGGGTCATTACCACATTAATGTCGGCATGGATCAATCTCAGTTCCTCGACATGGGCCATCTTCTCCTGCAGCAAGAGGTCCATCTCCTGCTTGTACTCCCTCAAGTGCTTCTCCTCTGACTCCAGGGCCTCGAACTCGCTCTTTAGACGGGTCCTGATCTTCTGCATCTGAACGGTCTTGTTCCTGTAATGAGATGTATGAGAGTATGTGGGTTGGACTCATCTCTGGCAAGCTCATGACAACAATGGCCAATAATAATGAATAATGTTTTAATACATACTGTAACATAAATATTTAAGGTATTGCGCTGTCCATCAGATTAAATGGAAATTTTCATAAATGAGTTGGTGTGCAAATTAATCTCCAACGCATCCCATTTTTTTCATGCTTCAAAGATTAATTTGCACATCAACTTGCACATCACCACATCATTAGACTACCAGCCCATAAATTAATGCTGCAATCTGCAGTTATAGTATTGAGCATAACGAATCCTTTGCATCGCTAAGGTTTATTATGGCAGGTGTGCAGGATGGTATCATTACGGAAACAGGCTATTCTTATCATTGCAACCAGTCGTCGCTTCCCCATTGTTCGCCTCTGGAACCTCGCTAACAACAGCTGGTTTGTTTATTGTTAGCTTGCCAGCTAACTAGCCTTGAATAGACAACTCTACCATCATCTGCATCTATCACTGGGCATATAACATTACTAGGTTACTTGTCAATTAAGCGTGTACCACACGTTACACGTTAACATATATTTTTTTAGAAAGCATGGATTATTCTGTCGTCGTTCGCATTTACCGGAGCGCAAAAAGAGAGGCGCTAGCCACTGTAAATCCAGAGGTTAATGCTATTTTCCCAGCTGAAAAGCAGACATTCATTTTGAAAATGGAACAGGAAAACATACCTAACTTCCAGTATGTTCTCTAATTTGCACATAATTTCTTGTTCGTCCGTCATGGTTTCACCCCAGAACACAGTCCCTATCGACACGGCACAACTTAAAACAAGATGTTTTGGATGTCTGGCTAGCTAGACGTCGTGACACGGCTGTACGCCGCTGAGCATGCGCGTTGTATTTCATGGCAGCTTTGATTTATTCACACAGGCACTTCTCCAAGCACATAGCCTACACAGACAGAAGAATAGCTTTAAATGTATTTTTAAAGGAATGTGTTCATATGTGGTCTCTTTTTGATGTCGAAACAAAGTCGATATTTTAAATGAGATAGGCTTATGTTTTTGGCTAATGTTCAATCACTTTTGTTGCAAGAAGGCCTATCTCACTGCTACATTAAAACAAATTAACAAGTTTACTACATTGTAGCTAAACTGTTGCAAGCATGCTACTGTATTTACTCTATGGTGAAACAGCCGAGTGCTGCTTCTACTGGGACTAATCTTAAATTCCAGAGCTGCCATTGGATTAGTGGAGGGAAAAGTCCTTTTAACAATGCAATGGGCAGGTTTAATTAAGGGTAATCCTTGTAAATATTGCAAGCACTTTCATATGACTTGGTCGGGAGAGGACTACTGCAACAGGACCCGGTAGACTGTTGTGAAATAAAGGACCATAAAAACTACCAAAATGTCTGTGAGTAGCCTAACTATACCTATTTAGCAGCACTACTGTAAATTGCAAGTGCCACATTTGTAGACTGTGTAGACTGTTTAAATTATTACTATTAGGCTAATATAGGCCTACTAGGGTGGTGTGGATTGTTAAACATTTCTGGTCGCCTAAATGTACTTAGGCTACAATAGACTGTATTATTGTCTTAATTTTGCAACATAATAGGTGTTTTGAGCTAAATATAGGCCTACTATTACAGTGTAATAACAATGCAATGCAGTAATATTATGTACCTTATTATATGGTGCATCAGTAGCCTAATACTTTTATGATGTACTAAAGCAATTTGACGTAGCTGATCTGACATATGATTCCCATTAAATAATGAGGGAAGATGGGAGTTGTATATATTCCTTTGAAGCCAGAGCTGGACCACAGATTTATGAGGACTCTAAAGTTTTATCAGTACAGCCCCTTTGCGGATTCTTGTTTGAAGCCTAAGACATGACTGTGTTGTTTGTGGAACTGGAGAAATAAGATTTTCCATAGTGATACATATTTTTTATTTATTTATTTATTTATTTATTTTTCTTTTTTGCTCTGAGTTTCCTCTAAAAAAATTCCTTTGACCTTGCAGCTAATGATTTGTTTTGCTTGAAGTTCTCTCTGGATTAAACAAGGACCTTGACTTTTCCAGCTTACGAATGGAACATTTGGCTTAGAATTCTACAGTCAGCAAGAAACCATGATCAAGAGATGGCTATTCAAAAGCACCACTTATTTGGTGTTTCTTTGCCAAGTCTTAAAAAAGAGCAGATGGCAAGACGACAAACAGTGACAAGACATCAAGAAAATGGCTGCTACTCTGTAGTAATGCGGCAGGCTGTCGCTGCACACAGTCTGTGGTCTAAAGCTGTTCTTTTTTTTCATCAGATAAATGTACGAGTCACTACAATGGATGCAGAGCTGGAGTTTGCCATCCAGCCTAGCACAACAGGCAAACAACTCTTTGACCAGGTATGCATTGTGCATGCATTGTATAAATTATGGCACAATCATATTCCATTGTGCATTCTTTGAGATATTCGCAGAATATAAAGGTCCATTTTCATTTCACATTGAAGATTGTCAAGACGATTGGGCTAAGAGAGATCTGGTTCTTTGGACTCCAGTATCAAGACAGCAAAGGATTCTCTACCTGGCTCAAACTCAACAAACGGGTTAGTATTGGGCCCAGGGACTGTCTCTTTGATAACCTTAGTGTTGTATAACATTCAAGAAGTCATAATATATCCTGTAAACACTTACTGTATGTCACAACTGGCCCACAGTATTTGTTGGTTTGTCACCACATCATCCTAATGTTTAAAGCTTAGACCATAGGTTCTCAAAGTGCGGCCCGGGGGCCAATGATGGCCTTCAGAAATATTCCTGGTGGCCTGCAATGACATCTGATAATATCTGTTCAAAATGTGCATTGCTTTGAAAGAGTGAATCTAGTGGTTTAGCTGCATCTATAGGCTTTTATTTATAGCAATAAATGTAAACTGTAGAGATGCAATATGGCCATTAAAATGATCCCCCCTGAGAACCCCTGACTTAGAATATGCTTTTGCAAATAAATACTGTATGTATTGAAATTAATTATTTACAAAGATGGATATCTTTATAAGCTGTAACAAATAAAGGAGCTTGAATTTAAAAACTCTTACAGTTGCCTCAAAGATCAAGCTGACTTTTAGTCCTGTTGTTGTTGGGAGACAGGTTACAGCTCAGGACGTCAGGAAGGAGAACCCACTTCTGATCAAGTTCCGGGCCAAGTTCTACCCTGAGGATGTGGCTGAGGAACTTATTCAGGAAGCCACTCAGCGGCAGTTCTTCCTCCAGGTGAAGGAGAAGATCCTTGGCTACATCTATCCATCTAAGACTGCTGTGCTTTTTGCCTCCCACACACACACACACATAGTCTGTCGCACACAGTTATACAGACAAGGCCCACATCTCATTGTTAATTTCATGACTGCTAACATACTTAGTGATAAACAGAAACATTATAATAGTATTTGAAATAAGCTTTAACCAGATTAAATCATTTCAGAGTACAGAAGTTGGCCTGTTTACGCTATACATTTGTTTTCTGAAGGTTTGAATGTGCCCAAAACGGCATTCAGGCTATTTGTGAAAGTTTCAAACTTATTTTTATGACCTCTCAGGTGAAAGAAGGCATCCTCAATGATGACATCTACTGTCCCCCTGAGACTGCTGTGCTGCTGGCCTCCTATGCTGTGCAGACCAAATATGGAGACTACAATAAGGACTACCACATTCCTGGCTACCTGTGCAGGGACAAGTTGCTTCCTCAGAGGTGCTGTATACAAACTTGCATGGATATCCAATAAAATTAAACCAAGATGTTTAGTGACATAAATTAGATTAATTATTAGATGAATTTGATTAATTAACTGATTAGTTACAATGAATAGTATACAATCAGGCATCAGAGAATTGGATTTTAACATTACAAGACGTAAAATGTCCCACATTAGTGTGTTGGTGTTACCAATGTCTATTTTATGGCCTTGTAGTCCATTTGCAATAGATTCATTCATAGACTTATAGAAGTCAGTGATCCAGTATGTCATACCTCTGTTATATCTCTGTCAACAGAGTGCTGGAACAGCATAAACTGACTAAGGAACAGTGGGAGGAACGGATCATGGTGTGGCATAGACAGCATAAGAGTGTACTGAGGTGAGACACTCAACTTTTCCACTCTAATTCGGCTTCACCATAATTGCACACAGTTTGAATCAATTTTTGAAGACGGGAATGCTGTGAGGCAGTTTTTTTTTTTTTTGCACATCTTGCGAGACTGTGCAGAGAGATTTCAAATCTTAAGAGATTTTATTTAGCCTATGATATTAGAACTTTAGAACTAAACAAGGATTAAAGCTGCTTTTATGCATATTTGCTGCAGAAAAGCAGCTTGACTGCTTGTTTCATCTGTGTGGGATTCCTAGTTGTGCTCTGCCAAGAGGTCAGTGAAGTTTACTTTCAGGATGCCCAATTGTTGTGTAATGCGTTTGCTGCTAAGTGGCCATATTGACATTCAGCATGACAGCCTGTACCTTTCCACTGCCTTTAGCCTAAACCTGAATGCCACTGGCTCCTAGACAAGCAGTGGCATATTTCTGCTCACCCAAGGGGAAAAGTCCATAATTATTGCCAGGCTCCTACCTTTCACATTTTCCCTCTAACTCCTATCACGCTCTAAACACTTTGTACATCAGGGAATGGTTTTAAAAGTACACCGGCGTGTAGAGTTGTGAATATATGACGTAAGATCAGAGGTTTTGTTAAAACATCAATGACTGACAAAAGTAGACGATTTAAAGGGATTGTGTTGAATGAATCAACCCGTAGCCCTGTTGTTTCACCATGCTGAGTGCTGTGCTGCAGGTTGGTATGACAATGACAGAATTTGGTGGAACATACTTTATACCAATTAGCGAAACAACAGCAAACTGTTGAAGGCATGGAAGTTTAATTTTCTAATGCTCGCATATCTAATAATTAGCTGTTAGCTGCTGTTTTGCATATTGGGTCTTTTTTGCACCAAATGCCATCATTCTTATACTAATAGACGGCAGCTTCAATGAACGGAGGTATGGGCTGATTGACTTCAATTAAAGACAGGGTACAAGATCCAAGAAAAATGTTTGCGCAAGCTAAATTTGAAATACATGTTTCTTCAGATTTCCCCTCTAAGCTCAACCTCCAAAGTAAAGGACGAGTGTTGTCTGTAGTGCAGAACAGGGAGGAGGGAGGGCCAAATGGTAGTCGATTTTGACACATAATTAGACATATCATCATTCAATCGTTTTGATGGGATGGCGTTTTCATGTCCTGTTTGTTCCACAGGTGACTAACATTTTTGTGTGTGTGTGTGTGTGTGTGTGTGTGTGTGTGTGTGTGTGTGTGTGTGTGTGTGTGTGTGTGTGTGTGTGTGTTACTGCATTGAATTGTTTGGTTACTATGGGGGGTTAAGAGGATTTTTAAGCATTTGGGAAATGGGAAGTCTTTGCTATGTCAGATGGGTAATATGATTTTAACATGGGTGCACCTGAGTCAGTCATGGTTTGGACTGAACCTTGAAAAGAAATGCTATTTAGTTAAACTATGTTACTGTAGCTCCATGTCCTGAGATGCAGTTGTTGAATTTGTTTGGTTGTATTTAACAAACATTTATTTTGTCCCCCCCTCTGTTTTGTACAAGTGTTGCAAACATGTTTATCCCTAGAGGGATATTGTGTAATTTAATGTCCTTAACTACTATGAATAAGGTGTTCCACATATGAGGAAATGTGTTTTGTTGTGTATTGTCTGTGATGTGTATTGTCTGTGCTTTATTCTTGAGCACTCGCTGAACCCATGGGAAAAAAATGTGTTTGGGCTGAGTTGAATCTCAGAGTAATTCCTTGTGCCAAAAACAAGTGATTTTTCATGTCAATATCATGTCACATTTATCATACAATTAAATCAATATTATTGCTACTGTTGCCAAAAGCCAAATCTTTTGACCGGCTCATTCATAAACACGTGAAATCTCTCAACATTTTTCCTCCGAGAGGCAGAAGACCTTAATTTGGCTTAAGGCTTAATTTGTAGCTTTTAGCTACTCGTGGGTCAGTATGTAAGCAAGCATTCTGCACAGTTAGAACGTGTGTGTGTGTGTGTGTGTGTGTGTGTGTGTGTGTGTGTGTGTGTGTGCGTGTGGGTGTGTGCGCGTGTGTGTGCATGTACTGTGTTATCATATCCAGCAACCATTTGGGGATTACTGTAAAAATGGAAGTAAAGTCTGGATGGGCATATATCCACCTGGCCTTGATACTTGTACTCAAAAACCTGTCATACAACCTGAATTTGAAAATGTTACTTCTACACATTGTGTAAGCAAAAAAAAAAAAAGACAACTAGGTTGTGTCTACAGTATGTCTTAGCCTTGAGTGGACAGGGACAGACAGGAGGGGTGGATGTGTGTGTGTGTGTGTGTGTGTGTGTGTGTGTGTGTGTGTGTGTGTGTGTGTGTGTGTGTGTGTGTGTGTGTAGGCTGGGTGTTACATAGTGCTGCTGCAGCTGCTAAATGTCAGCATTCTGGAGGCAGGCAGGCAGCCCAGAAAAGAGCACACTGACCTCCTCTCTGGCTACTCTGCTCTGGCTAAGTCTGAGTCTGGCTGGGCCTTCTCATGGCCCCGTGTTCCAACAAGAGACAGAATTAGCCAACAGCACAGCGGGAGGAAGTTACAATAGCTGTTCTTGTTACTAATGTGGAAACAGAAATAACTAATATTCCTAATAAGTGGAAACATGTAAGCTTTTAAAACACTGTAGTATGCACATAAAAATCAATTATAGGAAATTCAAGAGCAATGAATATTAGTTGTTAAAAGCATACCACTTCACACTCTTTCGTTCACATCCTATGCACTAGGGAGGATGCTATGGTTGAATACTTGAAGATTGCCCAAGACCTGGAGATGTATGGGGTCAATTACTTCAGCATCAAAAACAAGAAAGGGTCAGAGCTCTGGTTGGGAGTGGATGCCTTGGGTCTCAACATTTACGAGCGTTCAGACAAGTAAGCACTGCAATTGATCCCCGAAACAAAATTGTTTCTTGCCTTGCCCCTATCTTGCGTCCTTCAACTCGGGAGTAAATTATTTTCATTGTGTCCGACCCATTGATTTACAATCGATTTCTATTTTCCTGCTTTTGCCTTCTCCTCAGGCTCACCCCCAAAATTGGATTTCCGTGGAGTGAGATAAGGAACATTTCCTTCAACGACAAGAAGTTTGTCATAAAGCCAATCGACAAGAAGTCTCCAGTATGCACTCACTACCCAAAAAAGCCAACATCATGATTTATTGGAGACTTTTATCTTATTGTTGTTTTGGAAATAAATTTAATTATCCATATTATGAAGTGCAGAATAATTAGATTAGAACAAGTTAATCAGATAATTAAACTTAAACATTAAATGAATGATAAGAAGAATACTCAGTATAATGCCAGAGAGACACCTTCTCCATAATACTCAGTGTCAAGTGACTATTTGTTTGTTTGTTTGTTTTGTGTTGTGGTAGGACTTTGTCTTCTATGCTCCGCGTCTACGTATCAACAAGCGCATCCTGGCCCTGTGTATGGGCAACCATGACCTGTACATGCGCAGACGCAAGCCTGACACCATCGAGGTGCAGCAGATGAAGGCCCAGGCCCGGGAAGAGAAGACTAAGAGACAGCAGGAGAGGTGAGGATAAGGCATTTGCTCAATGCTGACTTCATTACATATAGCCATACTATTATCATTATTAGTCCATTTATTAAAATAGTATACATGTATGATCCATCAGCATAAAGTGGAGAGGAATGCGGAGGCATCTTTTACTAAATGTTCTGTAAAACCATGACGAAGCTTTTCATGTTGTTGGAACTTATTGGAGTTATCTCCCTCAGCTGTATAAAACTCTTTATTGTAGCTGTAAATAGCTGTAATTAGCTGTAAAAAATCAATCAGTCAATTATTTTGTACATCGGGACACCTTGTTGGCCGTTATCCCTTTACCTAGCAATATCAGAATGTGAATGTAACAAGACATTAGAGCCTCATTTAATAGCAGTTTCAAATAGATCTGCTGATAAGTGTGGGTGGTCAGTCATGGCTGGCCAAGATTATTTTTGTCCAGTGCTAAGTCAGTTGCAGTTTACAAGAGCTTTTATTAGGTGCAGGGATCACAATAAATCACAAGAACAACACAGAGATGCTGGATGACTGTAGAAATAAGATAGATTTGAGAATTATGAGAAATCTTAAGGTTTATGAATGTGATCAGATAATTATTGTAATTAGAGGGATAATATACTTTACTTTGCAGACAGGGATTTTGTTGTTCGTTGGGTTTTCTGATTGAGAGAGGATTCATTCAATGTGAATTGGGAACAGGATCATTGTTTTTTTCCCAGTGTTTCTCCTAATGGTTATTAATATTTAATGTAATGACAGGAACAGTTAAGTCTATTTGATAGGCAAAAGCATGCTTCAATGAAGTCAAATCTATGTGTAGTAATTATATGGAGAAATTTGTAGAAAAAATGGGTTTCAATTGTACATTTTGTGAGAATATAGATAGCAGACATTCTACACAGTTGCATGTGGGTACTTTTTTTTATTCAGAATATGGTAAATTTTTGTGCCTCTATCAGAGCCCTTTTGGAGAATGAGAAGAAGAAGAGAGAGAATGCTGAGAAAGAGACAGAGAAGATTGCCCGGGAGACCATGGAACTCATGGAGAGGCTGAGACAAATTGAAGAACAAACGAAAAAAGCTCAAGAGGGTCAGGAAGTAGCACTGTACACATCTTTCCTTTTTTTCCATATTGTGTCTTTCTGGAGACACTGGCATTCATCTTGCCTGTCATCTGTGTCTGTCACTTGTAGTAAGGGGACAAAAGACACTAGTACTCTGTGACTTAGGTCATGCCTCTCAAAGCAGGGATTAAAGAAGCAACACTGTTGTGAACATTTTTTAATATGAAATATTACAAGATCCAATGTAAAATATAGTAATATAGTATGGTATAGCATAGAAATATGGGTGACATGGGGGGGGGGTCTTAATCCATATCTGCCCTGGGGCCCAGCGACTAGATGTTCTGCCACTGTACATGTGTGTGATGATGGCTGTAGCACTAATGGATGTGATCATGCCTACATTAATGGCTGTAGCACTGATGCCTGTGCTCTCATGACCCAGAGCTGGAAGAGCAGACCAAGCGAGCCCTGGAGCTGGAGAAGGAGCGCAAGGTTGCCCAGGATGAGGCCGAGCGTCTGGACAAGGACCGGCGTCTGGCGGAGGAGGCCAAAGCTGCCCTTCTGCAGCAGTCCGAGAGCCAGCTCAAGAACCAGGAGAACCTGGTACGCTACACTGCACCTCCTTCAGATTTCCCCCCCTAAGTTCCACCTCTAGAGTACAGGACGAGCGCTGTCTATAGTAGAGAGGGGCAGAAGGGATGGCCAAATAGCATATCATAATCATTTCAATGGGATGCCCAGAATTACGTTTTTCATGTCCTGTCCTGCATTAGTGCATTTAATTATTAATTGGTTGCAATCAGGGAGTGAAGAGTATTTTTAAGTAGTAAAAACTGCTCCTGAAAAACATTTTAGACCCTACTTTTAAGGGCAAGGATTTGGGGAGGGGGAAGTCTTTGCAGTCTTTGCTCTGAGCTGAAGGGTAGTAGAATTTTAATATGGGTGTAAGAACTAGGAGAACCTGGTACACGACTACACCTGCATCTCTCTCAGTTCCCCAGGGCCCCATTATGTTGTTTATGTGCAGGGCAGGAAGTTATCAGAGGCCGAATCTCAATGTCCCTACTAAACCCTAAGCACTGAACCCTCAAGGACTTAACTAGAATGAGTCTGCCTTGTGAATTGCCAGTTATGCCAGTTAAGTCTTTGAGGGCTCAGGGTTTTGGGTGGACATTGGGATTCAGACAGGTACTCTGTAGGAATTGAGGCAGTGTTTTAGCCTGGCAAGCCATCCTATAACAATAAAATGTATAGTCTGGCATCGATAGATTGATCAAACTCAATCATGGGCAGAAGAAGGCAGTTATCTTTCAAATTACTTCTGCACGCAATAGGATAGCCATTGTTATTCGAGCCAGTTAGCATTGTGATTAGATAATGGCAACGGCTTCATCCAGTCAAATTTCTTATGGATTGCTACTAGATTTCTTGGCTAGCAGTGTTTACAATTTTTCCTTTAAAGTTCAGGCAAAGTGATTTGCTGTGGTGTCAACCATGTGGGTGGAGCCCTTTTACTTTCCGCTGTTTTTATGGAACCTTTCTGAAACCTGTGAAAGCAACAGCACGCAGCTTTGGTGTGACACTAGCAAACTAACTTCCGAAAGGATATGCGATAAAAACTTGCAAAAAAAACACCAACAGGCTCGTCAACTATGATAAAGCTTGAGAACATAAGGCACAGGTGAGGCAGAGATATCGCGAAAAACATTACACTTTTGCAAGTTATTTTGTCTGGAAATACAGCACACAGTGTAATGCTTCCAGACAGCTATTGGAAATGACAGAAGTGTTTATGTCTATCACATGGCATAACATCAAAATGAATTTATACACAATTTACAAAAGACAGTTTTCCTGTGAACACAAACCTTAAACTTTGCACATCACTGCATAGTTTTGTTGCTGACATATTTAAACAGCTCTCTCATGGACTAAATATTTTGTTAGCTAGAGGTGGTGTTCCTTCGAAATTGATCGGTGTATGACACAGAGTCAGCAATATCAAGGTCATTGCTACCCTGCTCTGGCAATGAAGGGGGGGGGGGGGGGACTGCCAAGTATGACATTTTCCGAATTTTCACTTTTTCATTCACATCTGTTTTTTCCACCCCCTGCTATGTTGAGGGCAGCTTGACATTGCAGAAGAGATTGTGAAATGCCTCACATGTGAAAATTAAGGAAACAGCCGTGGGAGGAGAGAGAAAAAGTGAGTGAGTGAGAGAGAGAGAGAGAGAGAGAGAACTACAACTTGTGTGCACTCTGACCTATAAAAACGACACAGTTGCAGAGTAGACAGGAGGACAAAACCACAGGATGTGAGACAAACAGGCTGAATCTCCTGCATGTCTTTCCGTCCTTTACAGCCACTAGGTATGTCGGACTTACAAAGCCGACCTGCGAAATACCTGTGAATTTAGCACATATATTACAAATATTTTTAGCCACAACCTCAAATCACCTTTTCTATTCTACATGAAAAAGAGGAGACACATAGGGACAAAGTCCTTATAAAGTTGCTGCCATGGCTTATGTTTACTCGTCACAGCCTTACTGTGAGTGTTATGTCACATTTGCTGTGTACTGTATTATGTAACTGAGTTTGTGTCTGTTGCACGCTTTACTGCATACCTAATGAGCAGCAGAACCAGTGTAACTCCCAAACTTGGACTTTTAAACATTATCCTGCCCTAAGCTCAGGGCTTACTTGAGTGTGTATTTGGGAGACTCTGGGGAGATAGAAAACACACCACTGCTGTGAGTCCAGGGGCGTCATAGTGGGGGGAAAGGAGGGACTGAGTTAGCAGGGCCCTAGGTTAGCCTGACATAGCCCGCCCATAATACCAATGTTCATCGTATCCATGGTCTGGGGACGGTCTTCTGGGATGGGTTTACATCGGTAGAGAGACAACCGGCCAATAAGCGAAGCTGATTAGACGAGCTGTCCAATCGTTTCAAACCAGAACTGAATGCCCCCACCCCTACCCTATAATCGCGTCAGGTTAAAGAACCTCCAGACCATGAATATGTATGAACAGCAGTATTATGGTCGGGCTATGTCAGGCTAGCCCTAGGTGGGGAGAGAGCCTTTTAGGAGTTTGGACTTGTTTTCCAAGCTGTGAGGGAGGCCCACAAGACTGCTTGTGCATAGGGCCTAGAAATTGGTGCTATGCCCCTGAGTCAGACCACCAGTGCTATTTCAAATGTGATCACTCTGGCTTTGACTCTTGCAGGCCACAGAGCTTGCGGCGCTCACTTCAAAGATCTCTCTCCTGGAGGACGCCAAGAAGAAGAAGGAGGATGAGGCCCGCAAGTGGCAAAAAAGGGTGAGGGTGCCCTTGTTTCCCCAAGGGACCAAAGCACATGAAAGGGATACGGTAGTTTCAATCAGAGATATTAGAGAGAGAGAGCAAAACCTGTTCCTTTTCATACATTTTCCCTGTCCTTAGGATAGATGGCCTAGTATCTGATTTTGTGCAGCTCCACTCCACATTGACTAGAATATCACAAAGGAGAAGAGGATGGAATCAAATTAACACGATAGGAAGCTTTGATGATTTTGGATGATTCACAGGCTACTGATCTCTTTCCTGTGCAAGATTACTCTGTAGTCTTTGAAATATACCATTTTTTGATCACTTTGCTGAGTGAATATTCTTGATGATGATGACATCTGCATTAGCTGACTTATTCCTGAGAAATGCTTCATGTCAAGCAGTACTCATACTTCCTGATCTCACTTCTCTTTGATTTTGTTGTTGGGATCCAAGTAGCTTTATCAGTTCAACACTGGGGCAACTTTGCCGTCTTACTAGAGGGGGAATGCTGTCAAGGCAATCAAGGACATAGTCATAGTTAGTAATATGCTTCTTTAAAGCTAAGAGCTAACAGACATGAAAGTGTTCCATACCTTGCTAGCAGTTCAACATTAGGGCAACTTCACTATCTTATGCCTACTAGTCATTAATCAAAGACATTTGTAATAGTTAGCATGCTACTCGCAAGCTAACCGCTAACAGACATGAAAGTGTTCTGTAGCTTGAGGCAGTTCAACATTGGGGGCAACTTCAAAGGCACACAGCGCAAAAACAAAAAAGAGAGAGAGAGAGAGAGAGAGAGAGAGAGAGAGAGAGAGAGAGAGAGATTTGACCATGACAGGGAGCACAGACGCAGGTGGCAGCACAGATGATGGGACTGTTTGTTTGTATGAGTATCTCGGCAGGCTTATCTGTTTGAGAGTGACCTGGAGAGGATGAAAGACACGTTGAAGACTAAGCTAATGGGCGTCCACATCCAGGAGCTGCAGCAGACGGAGAATGACCACGACGAGAACGACGAGAGCAGCGCCGAGGCCAGCGCCGAGCTCACCGCCATCGGGACGTGCCATGACCGCAGCGAGGAGGAACGCATGACCGAGGCCCGCAAGAACGAGCGCCTCCAGAAACGCCTGCTGGTGAGGAGAGTGTGTGTGTGTGTGTGTGTGTGTGTGTGTGTGTGTGTGTGTGTGTGTGTGTGTGTGTGTGTGTGTGTGTGTGTGTGTGTGTGCTGCAATTCCAAGAGACCTGGCAGAGAGTGTATGCATGTGTGTGTATGTGTGTGTGTGTGTGTGTGTGTGTGTGTGTGTGTGTGTGTGTGTGTGTATGTGTGTGTGTGTGTGTGTGTGTGTGTGTGTGTGTGTGTGGTTGTGGGTTGCGTGACCCAGGCCTGCAAAAATGAGTGCCTCCAGAAATGTGCTCCACAACGTGCTCCCCATACATGAACATATAAAGAGCTTGTGCAAATGACCCTGGGAGAAAACTAGTGGATAACCTAAGGGAGGGTACTAGCAACTCCAAGGTCATGGGTTCTGTTCCCAAGGACAACAAATGCACACCCCTCATACAAAAAGTTCAAACAACCAGCCTTCACTACTTCCTGCACTATATATGGAAAACCTTATCTTATTATCTATCTTAAACATTTATCCTCAAATAAAATGTAACATCTATTCCGAGGTAGAGAAAAGGAGTAGTCTTTTAAGTAATATTGGGAGAACTAAAAGTGGGAATTTTAAATGCACAGCTGCATTTCCTCAGGAGTCTTAGTACACCTCCCTGCTTTGCCACAGGCCCAGTTTCCTGTTTCCTCAACACTATATCAGAAATAAGCTTTGTGAACAAAAAACAAAAGCCTGTCCTTGTAAGACAGCTAAAACATCTGTCCTGTTTTGTCGGCCTTGAATGATGAATTGTTAATATTAGCCCTCAAATCTGGACCTGTATGTCTATACTGTATACGGTTTATGAGTATATGGTTTTTGAGTGGCCTTTGGGTTGAAAAATGTGTTTTATAGATAAAAATTACTTTCTCTCTTATTTACTTGCTTACAGCAGCTGTAAGAGTTAAAATGCTATGGCTATCTTTTGGTCAATGTTTCCCCAAGAATAATGACAGCACACGCTATGTGTTGTTGTTTTTTTGGTTGTACTCAAATTAGTGTGACTACGACTGCATACCTTTCTCTCACTAAAGCCTGTTTGTTTTTTCTCATGATGTGTTTGTCTTATGCAGGCACTAAGCTCTGAGCTGGCTGACGCTCGTGACGAGAGCAAAAAGACTCCCAATGACCTGATCCACGATGAGAATGTTAAGGCCGGCAGAGACAAATACAAGACCCTGCGTCAGATTCGGCAAGGCAACACAAAGCAGCGCATTGATGAGTTTGAGTCGATGTAATGACTCTCTATGAGTTGATTAGAGTGTGACTATGCTCTTGCATAGTGTAATGCAGAATCTGTTGAGAAGAAGAAAAAATATATTCTATTTAAGACTACAAACTATGTGTTTCTGTTATTGTGAGTTTTACCCCTCGGTAATCAGACACTGTAGAACCTACTATGATTATATATCGATTGTAATTTTGATGTTTTGCTAAAGCTTTTTCATACTTTGAAAGAGTTGCCAACATGAAAATATTTCCACCTGTTGATTATTTGAATTATTTTATTGGCACAAGAAGACATTCCACACTGTGCACTGTATTTCCTGTATCTAGATGCTGTAGTATTCTAATCATTTAGAGAGTGATTCCTCTAAATGCACAACACTCCTGTACTTTGCTCTACATCTTGTGTATGGCATACAGAAGGGTACAATAAAAAAATACACTGTGTGTTGTAGTACTAAATGATTTTAAGGTAAACTTGATGATTTGGAATCAGATTTGTGTGAGATTGTTCCTACTGGGGCTCAAAAACGTTTTACACTTTACTCAGCATACAGCATTGTCTTCTTGAAGTAGAGTTGTGGGATTAGCTTGGGAAGGATTTGTTTGAAGTCTGAGTTTACAATCATGATTCATGGGCCTATGCTATTTTAATAATGAGGTTTCAGATGCTTACAGTACATTTCAAAACCACCTGACAGATTTTAACATTAAACGTTTATGAATAAACTGTCCTCTTTACTGTTACTTCATCGGTTGTCTGTTAGTCAAATAGTAAATGTTTTACGAATGACCTAAAAAAATAAAAAAATCACAGGAATGCCATGTCATATTGTGCACGGTGACAGTCATCTCTGTTATCCTCAAAACACATTAACATGAAACATCGGTAGTATGGGTTGTATAATCTCGTTACAAATAAACAAACACAGTGTTCCCAAAAGGAAACATTTGACCTAGTTTTATTCGGTTGTGCTCTGTGGAAGCCAATAAACACGTTGAGATGCACTTCTACAAAGCCCTTGTAGCAGACATGGTTCAGCTGTGTTGTCTGCATGGCTGCAGACCTTAAACTGGCAAGAGGTCCAAAATCTCACTGTTCGATGTCCAGCTCAAGGCGGACGTGTATTTGTCCACCTTTTTGTCCGCCTAAAAATTCTCACCACCTGGCGCGCGCGCACGGGCCCATTCCTGCAGGTAGCCTGACAATGTAAAAAACTAGGCAGCATACTAGCAATTGACCAAAACATATAATTTCTTTATGGCAAAAGAAACGTTATGGTTTTATTAACATCATTAGCACATAACCTATTAAAAAAAGCGAATGATAAAGCCAACGACCTGTCTATTATTACTATTATCTCAGCCAAGCAGTTTTTATTTAATGTTGGTGTTGGCAGCGCACCTCAGATCAAAGTATAGGCCTACACACCACATCAGTGTGTCCTCTTTTTAAGAGGACAGACCCCGCTCTATCACTGCAAGTCAAAAGAAATCAGATAATAAGCCATATCTGTTCCTTCATAACATTATTCTCTCTGTGGAGGGTCTAAGAGGGTGGCGGCGGAAGCGAGCCAGAGGTTTATCACAGTAGTCCCACCTCAGCAGGGCACAGTGACATGATGTCTTCTCCCTGTAAAGGAAATGTTCACCCTATTCCACACAAATTTCATTTTAACATTGGCTGTTTGGTGTGACTCTAGAATGCGGAGCCATATGGGAGAGAGGGAGGGTGTACCAGTTGGCGATGCTTCGCTTTCAAAGTGCCATTTCATTTTCTACATGTGCCAGCAAACAAGCCACACACCAGTTCTGCAAATTATCTTGCACAGATAGATAGATAGATAGATAGATAGATAGATAGATAGATAGATAGATAGATAGATAGAAAGAAAGAAAGAAAGAAAGAAAGAAAAAAGAAAGAAAGAAAGAATAGCCGTGGCAGCGCAGTATTTTTAGAAGCCACAGGGGGTGTATCAAAAATTAAAATGTGAACGGGAAACGTGCCAGAAGCTGGTCACTGAAGGACGAGGTCAAAACACGGAGACCTGTCGTAAATTCATTGGTCGGAGGGTTAAAGAAGGACACCGTCTGGTTACTCAGATATCTTTGCGCAGCCTTGAGACGTAGCATTCTCCCTCATCACACCAACTATTTCTTTCCAACTATTTCTCTATGATTCTAATGTGTCAGTAATATGTACAGATTATCGTATTTCGCTATGGATGATTGGAAGTCTGATAAAAAATGCCGAACCATCACTAAAGAACATGGAATTATAAATACACATGGAGGTGATGCGCGCGCTGGTGACAGAACTTCTCGTGATCTTCCTCACATCGTCGCCTCGGATGATACCAACAAACTGTGCGACGCCGTTTCCTTGTCCCTCGGACTAAATTCGGAATCAGACAGTTACGGCATGGATCAGCCAACGACTAGCCATGCTCTCCCCGAGAACGTCCGAAATGAGGACGGTTGCGCTCATGCGTCATTGGAGTTGTCCGAAACTGGAAAGTCGACCGAAGGTGCGAAACCATCACATTTGCGATGTCAGGGAGAGGACAGCAGGTCAGCAGTGACAAACTCATCCGGCTTGGTTGAAACGCAGCAAATAAATAGGCACAGTCCTCCTTTTGAAATGGCGACGTTACAATTAGCACCCACGGACACGGTAATAACCGGACAGCCTCGTAGCTTGGGAACCCTGCAGAAGCCCAACCCGAGTGTGCACGGACGAAGCATGGACGAATCAGGTGTTATCCAGCCACAGTTTGAAAGTTTGTTGACTGCAAACATGAGACACCACGGTCGACACGAAGGTTCCAGATATCCCTTTCCATATAACTCAGGGATAAACACCACAGCTTTGGAATACGATGGCCAGACCGCGACAAGTGTTCGCAGAAACTGGGACAGCAAAGTACCCGTGACAAATTACTCTGCCTTTGATCTATTTTTACGCAACTGCAACGACTACACATTGCGGGGAGCTCCGCTGTCGTTCGGTGGATATTTTCCGGAGTCATTTTATTCTGGAGGGATGTATGGGAGGATACCTGCAACCGCCTCTATACCCCGGTCCTGTGAGTGGACAACCGGGCCGAATGGCCTTGCCCCAGGCCTCAGGTAGTAGTTTCCTAAATTCCACGAATTCACTGCATAAGGCCTTGATTTTGTTGCATATGAAATGTAAACTAGATGGTAGCTTTACAGAAGTAATTTCATAATTTATCTACACATAATTAAACACCCACAGACTGTGCAAATCGCTCCGTTTTGTTTTGTTCTTTTGTGCTTTTCGTAATGCTAAACTTATGAATTGCAAGGACAAGAATAACCTTTGCACCAATAAGCTTAGCAATTATAGCACACAATTAGGCTTCTATTAAATCCTGCAGTTTATGCATAGTTGAAACAATTATTTCTAAAGGCTGAAGTCAGGTCTTTCGAGTTCAGCAGAACACACTCATTTGGCATTCACTGAATAGCCATGATCGCAGTCACAAAACTATGATCAAGGTCCACGAATGAATTTAAATAAATAAATAAATAAATAAAGCATGGTCTACTTGTGGGGCCATAGTCTGATGTAGACCTATAAATAATTAATCTCAAATGTTAACATGGCTATACAGTGATAGATACTTTGGTAAGTTACCATAGCCTAATAAGCACGTTGTGAGATTGTTGTTTGTATCAAACTTGATTTGGAGGGAGATGACTAGGCCTATATGGTTTTGAAGCAATTTACAAACCATCATGTTAAAATTTAATTACAAGATACCAGTAGTAAGTTGATCATAACAAGACACTTGTTGTTTTGCTGTGCCTGAAGTAGGCTTTGTTTGCCATTATTGCTTTTGTTTGCAGATCAGGGCCTTCACAGAGTTTGACAAACATCTTGTAAACAACCTTGTAAACACCCCCAGGTAGACTTGAGTCATTTTCCCCTAGAGGTGTGCTGCATTAAATTGCCCTCACTGTTTCCACAAGTGATTTTCCTCGGATGTTGCACCTTGTTCAGGGTGACTGGTTGCTCAGGGACAAGCACTCTCTCTCTCTCTCTCTCTCTCTCTCTCTCTCTCTCTCTCTCTCTCTCTCTCTCTCTCTCTCTCTCACACACACACACACACACACACACTCTCTCTCTCTCTCTCTCTCTCTCTCTCTCTCTCTCTCTCTCTCTCTCCGTTTTTGTGTAGCCACAAAGGGGTTTGAATTTCATGTTTTTGTATTTGTCTGTTTGTTTTTTCCGGGCACCCAGGCTGGAGGATGTGTTGCCCATGAGTTTCCTGCTCTCTGCCCCAAGGACGTGTCAGGTGTGTGGCGATGTGGCCTCTGGGTGTCACTATGGAGCCCTCACCTGTGGCAGCTGCAAAGTGTTTTTCAAGCGAGCGGCCGAGGGTGAGTCAATCTCAGAGGGGTTGTTGAACTGTTCTCAGGCCACTATCTATCTGCCACCTGCCTGTTATGGCTAAGGAGACTTCTCTCCACCCAAACACGCAGACTACAGACACAATACGAGTATGATTCATTTTACAGGTGTTGGTACTGCATGTTTTTTTTTTTTTTTCTTAAGTCAGGGTACACAATAAGCTCTGAAAACACATGAATGTTTTTTCCATACATATATTTTTTTTTTACGTTTTTTACGGGATTTTTCTTTTTTTTTTCTTTTTTCAGAAGTAGCTTTCTGTGGAACAAACCTTGCTCTTAAGAGCTGATTAAATGAAACTATAATACTCTTATTCTATGTGAAGGAAAGACATAAAACTTAGTATAAATAAGGAGTGTAAGTAGTAATATAA
This sequence comes from Sardinella longiceps, assembly GCA_027497455.2. Taxonomy (NCBI): domain Eukaryota; kingdom Metazoa; phylum Chordata; class Actinopteri; order Clupeiformes; family Clupeidae; genus Sardinella; species Sardinella longiceps. The sequence continues at coordinate 20,599,469 of JAODXP020000030.1, read as the reverse complement.
TTTTTTTTATAATGTTATGTAATTATGTTATTTAATTATGAGCTAGGCTTTATTTATTGCAA
>JAODXP020000030.1:20589407-20591907 GCA_027497455.2 Sardinella longiceps | reverse complement strand
TTGCAAATTAAAGCAAATGAATTTGGACTTTGAGGGGTGTGCATCTGATTTCTTCAACTGTTTATGTCTGTAATGCATTTGCATATTTTTTTGTGGATTTCTTTTTGTCAGACTTTATGCTACTAATCAATACAGTCTAATAAATTTGATCATTGTCTTTATCTGTGCTGTGTCCTTGTGTGAAATAACATTTGCCTGTTGGAATATATATTTTTTAATTGCCTGTGTAAGATCTTCCGTACATGCAGAGTGTATGCATATTAAATAACTAGGCTACATGCAGTCAATAATGATTATAATTTGATTCCTTAAATATTTCTAACACTTGTATGCAACCAGCAAGTTTTCTATTACATTTCAATCAACCTACATTTAAATCAATGCGTCCAGGAGTGCATTCAGACAACACTTGTGGTTGTGCTTTACCTCCACCTAGTGGAGAAGAGCAGAAACGCCAGAAGAGAAAAGGAAGGAACTTGTGTGTCGGGCCCTGTTTATACACGGCCTGGAAAGTGTAGCTGCCGGGACTCGGTCCGAAATTTATATCAGTGGAGAATCTCTGAACAGTGGTGAGCATTTCAAGATTTAGTCTTATTTGTTGTTAACTATTTTGAAGCCTAAAAGTGGTGTAGTTCAGTAGTAGTTTGTGTCCAAATAGTAGTATGTGCAATTTTACTGCAATTTACTGTAAGCAGATACTGTTCCTGCAGTATCTGCTAGCTAGGTTATGTCTTACAATATGTATACAGTAGGTATACATGATGTACTTTATACGTTATGTAAAATTTATGCAACAAAAAGAGCTTAGCTCAAGATTTCACTCTGACAGGTAGACTGCGAGAAAAGTTTTTTTTTTTGTGTACATTTTTTTGATACATGATAATTAATCTTTAAATATTGATTACAGCTCTTTGGATTGTGTTTTATAACAAATTACGTAAGATTATGTGTTGCTTACTCATAAATATTTTATTAACAGAAGTGGAGTGCTGTTATATTTTTTATCAGCATTGATAAGTGGCAGAACTTGTAGCCTAAGCAATATTTTTAATTCAAATTATATTGACTAGAAACACAAAGTGTCTTTTATGTAATGTTTACACTTTAAATACTTATATATTCTAACATGAAAATGCAATTATTGAGCATTGAAAGCACACATAATGACACCTAGTTGAATGTAGTTGTCGGTGATGCATAATAGATTGTAATTTAACTGCCAAATAATTTAAATATTAATGAACTTTGACTTGAATTAAATGGCATCATGCAAAGTTTTGTACCAAGTTTGCAACAGCTTTGTGACTAATGCACACACGCTTTTGATCAGGTAAAGAAAAATAACATCTCCTAGTTCCTCCTGTTTAGCTTGGCATTCTTTTGAAACACGACATAAAACAAAGCTTTCTGTTAAATTGGAGCAATAAGGGGAAAGAAAACAACAAAAAACAAAAATAAAAGCATTTACATGTCTGACAAAACCAACATTGTGTTTCATCATTATATTTATTTAATTAAATATGGTTTCATTACAGCATGAAATGTTATTTCTATGTGCTTTCAAATCCATCCCCCCTGTTGTTTCTCCAACTGCCGACTGTTGTGCTATATTTGTCTCATGTCCCAACCATTTGTCCCCTTGGACTGTTAAAACAACGTTCTCCATTTGTACAGGGCAATAGCGTTGAAACTACTGCTTTTCCTAGGCTGTTCTGTTGCTCTTACCTTGAAAGCTCCCTGTTTTTGACTACCAGCCATAAAAAAGAAATAACCACTAAAAAGTCAGCAGAATGATTCCAGCGACATATTGATGTGTCTTACATAGTCTTTCAGCAACAGTTTTGTCTTCATAAATTAACCAGCGGAGAGTGGATTTGAAAGGCGAAAGCCTGCCATAAAATCATTCATCTCCAAATTCGTCCTTTTCATCAAGCTCTCGCATGTAGTACACTTTAAAGGAGAAAGGGCCCATTTATTTGAATTGATGAAAAATGTATTTCTTTTTTTCAAGTGCGCCTTTCAACTGGATGTGTTTTTTCCATTTGATCTTATATTTTTAAAGCCATTTTCACATTAATATTACATATTACTCGTCCAAGTTGCCACAGTCGAATGATGGACTCTCTAAGTGGTTTCAATATGTAATGGGTCAAGGTTACTTCTCCCAAGAAAAATAAATAGTATTGAAAAAAAAAGAAAATACCAACTTTTTGTAAGTGTACCCAGTTCCTTGGGAGTATACTATGATGGAACATTGCCACAGTATACTTACTGTATAAAAGATCCCTAAACTGTTGTTCACCTCAAAACAATTATGAATAAATTATTATTTCCCCTTTTTAAGAAAGAAAAACAGCATAAATTAATCACATTAAACCAACTCATATAATCTCTAGAGACAACCAAAGGACTGTTTAAGCCCAACACGCTGCTATTACAATTGACTTTCTATGTCACTATTACTGCAAGAAAAATAAGACACTTGGCCGTGTTAAGTCTC
>JAODXP020000030.1:20566907-20576907 GCA_027497455.2 Sardinella longiceps | reverse complement strand
CCTAATCGCTAGAAGCGCGCGTGCACGCTGGGAGAGCGAGAGGGGGCCGTAACTGATGACTGTTCCTGGGTGCCGCATCAGTGGCGTTCCTTCGCCACGGTGCTCTAATTACGGAATGCTGAGACAGATGGAGAGCAGGAAGGGAGAAGAAAGTACACTGCGAAAATATTTATGCTAAATTTATCATGGCAAATCACATTCGCTTATTGCAACACAAGAAAAAGGAGTAAAAAAAAAAAAAAAACGAGTCTGTGGCCTGACCATATGTTGGATAGGGCAGCCAGAAGAGCATGAACTGCAAGGTGAATGCTCTGAATTACACTGCCTGAGGTCTTTGTTTACTGAGTGTAGGAGGCCAACTAAGCTTCACTAATGTACGCGGTAAACAAAGTTAGGGATGAGAAAATGTAACGTTAGAGCAATAACTTTCTGTTTTTGTTCCTGAGAGCTTGATAGAGGGGTCCCCTATTCATAATTCATAGTTGAATGGCATCGTCGTTCAATAGTATTTCTTTTTCACACAAACAAATGAGAGCTCCTCAAAATATTGATGACTTTGCTGACAAGGTCACTGACTGTGAAGCTTCGCAGACCGCTGTTGATTGATTGCGTGGCTGCTTTTTTTTTCTTTTTTTTTAAAAAAGAGAGTGAAGCGGTTTGCTTTTTCAGCAAAAGAGGCTTGGCCCGTTCCTGGAAAATGGCATTTTATCATGATATCATAACACCCAGTTTTTGTGTTTTTCAAAAAAGAACAGAGGTCACTTCTTCCAAATTAACTTATTTGAATTGGCATGACACTTGAGGTTTTGAATGTCATCTCGCCATTCTGAAAAGTGGTTTCCCTTCCTATCATAACATCCAAAATAAACCCCTCTCGCTTCCAACGATAAGTGACCGGCGTAGCCAAGATTAAGTACAGGCCCTCGCAAAAACAATCAATCATTTTCTCCCCGAATGAGAAGAGAAGACAGGGAAGAGGAGGAGGACGAGGAGGAGGAGGATGAAGAGGAAAACAGCCAGCAGAAGTGCGTAGTACGGGTTTCGTTTTGGACAGGGAGGTATCACACTCTGAGGTGCTGGTGGTGGCTGAGGTGGTGGTGGTGGTGGCGAGAGAGGGGAGACAAGAAGGGAGAGAAGAGGGGAGGGGAGGGCAGACTATGTGGCGTGTATCTGGACCCCTGGCATCCTTCCTGTAGGTGTTCAGCCTAAAAATAGCAGGTGTGAGGGAGAGGCTTGGGGGAGGGAGAGGGGGAAAGAGAGAGAGTGAGAGAGAGGAGGAGAGGGAGAGGGGGGTTTGGAGTGGGGGAGCAGAGGCTTACTTTGTCTGTGGTGGACACTTTATCCAGGCATGAGTAGGATGCATGGAGAAGGAAGATGGCAGGGAAAGAAGTGATGGGGAAGGGAGAGAGAAGGGGAGGGATAGAGAGAGAAGGAGGGAACGGAGGCGGGTGATGAGTGGATGAGGGGTGTAATGAGAGAGTGGAGGGGAAGGAGGGGAAGAGAGAGGAGAAAGACAAGTGTGTGTGTGTGTGTGTGAGAGAGAGAGAGAGAGAGAGAGAGAGAGAGAGAGAGAGAGAGACGAAAAGGAGGAGGAGGAGAGAGATGTGTTCTCCGCCGCTCAGTTGTGAAGAGGAGTTCTTTAATTAGCCCCAGGTGTGGCTCATTGATCCTGCCCAGCTGTGACTTTCTCTCCCTCCTTTCTTCTCTCTCTCTCTCTCTCTCTCTCTCTCTCTCTCTACCTCCCTTTCTCTTCCTCCCTCACACAGGGTGTCATCCACACTGCCACTGTCCCGCCATGAAACAGGAGGAAATCACAGCTTAGCAAAAGTGACACTAAATTTATCCCGGCATCAAAAGAAAACTAAATACATGACGAACAACAGACGCTGATTGGGTGTCCTCACCTACAACTTCCTGGTCAGCAGTGGCGTTGTGACTACAGAGTCACACTGAGCAGTTATGCTTAATAAACAATAAACAAAAGCCAAGGCATGGGATCCATTTGGCACACACACACCTCCTCCCTAAGACTCAGCTAAGAGCTGGAAAAGATCCATGGGCATCACATCACACACTTTATCATACTGCACCCCCTCCCTGCGCACACACACACACACACACACACACACACACACACACACACACACACACACACACACACACACACATATGACACACACACACACACTCATATGACACACACCCCTTCACTAGCCAGCCAGCACCGATCCTCTTTCCAGAGAGGGCTGCTGTAGCCTGGAGGTCCAGAGGGAGGAGGAGGAGGAGGGGAAGAGAGGAGAAAGAAGAGGAGGAGGGCTTTGGTGCTAAGATAGATGGGAGCAGCATACAGCTTCATTTACCAGCGGAGGCCAGGCAAAGACAGAGCCGGCCCTGGGAGAACGGCGTGGCGAGCGTCAGATAGCGGCCGAGCGGCCAAACATCTGGCTCCTGTTACTCTCTCCATCACACAGGGGCGGTGGCGGCTCAGGGGGCGAGAGGGAGGGTCGGATTTCTGCAGCTGGGGGGGTGTGGGCGTGTGTGTGTGTGTGTGTGTGTGTGTGTGTGTGTGTGTGTGGAGGTGGGTGGTTGGGGGTGGCGGTGGAAGCCACAGCTCCCACGTAAGAACCTGGCCACCCTGAGACAGACCTGCTCTGCTCTCTCCTCTCAATTCCTCTCCCCTCTGCCTCACGGATTAAAAACTGGATAAAAGATGAATGCTTCTGTGTGCCGAGAGGAGACGAATGAAATGTCAGGCATCACGTCGTTAGACCTGGGGGTAATCTTTGCCAGCAACAGTGTCTCACAGCAAGCATAACATTTTTGATTTTCTGTGTGTGTGTGTGTGTGTGTGTGTGTGTGTGTGTGTGTGTGTGTGTGTGTGTGTGTGCGTGTGAATGTGGGCGTGTGTGTGGGGAGGGATGTCTCTAAAGATAGCCTGCAGAAAACTAAGTCAGACATAGACGGAATCAGCCTAACTAGATTATCATCTGAAATTAACCACATGTAATTTTGTTCACAATTCTTGTAATGTCTCTTGGCAGTTGAAGCTGATGCAGAGAATCTTCAGCATGAGGCCAATTTGAAACACCTCAGGCTTCTAGTATCTCCACAGAGGCTATAAATGGCAGAAGCATTCCAAGGTCGTAAAAATTGTCATAACATTTGAGGAAGACAGTGAATCGCTTTTTTTCCCCCTTCGTATATATCATTTTCGTTTACCAGTCATAAATCAAATGATGTCTCTCAATTATTACGACATCAAACAAGTCCGTACTGAAAAAATAGCATGTCATAAATCAGATTAGATACAGTGCATGAATGAATGAATGTAAGAAGGACAAATTCTATATACATACTGCTACTGATGAGTCTAATACAAATGTAAGCAATGTCTGTGATTTTCAGGGAATGTATTACAGTTTCAGAAGCACCTAAAGATAACTTGAAATAGCCTACCTGCATCTCCCTCTCTCTGAAAAAAAAAAGATACAGATCATTGCACCCATTAACCTTGATCGCTGAGCTGTCCAAACATTCCATCACGAGTTGCGATACTGAATATATTCAGGCTGAGTGACTCGTGGTGACAGGCAGTTTATGTAATTTGCCCGTTATTGCTTCAGATGCTGCCAGATGCAGCCTTGGGCATAGCCGTGTTCGCTGCTACAAAATAATGCTATATAACACAAGTAAAATATAAAAATAAAAACACTCTGCTGTGTTAGAGTGCATGTACAGTGCATGTTTGTGTGTGTGTGTGTGTGTGTGTGTGTGTGTGTGTGTGTGTGTGTGTGTGTCTTGGGGGTGGGCGGAGAGCTTCCCATTAGCCCATAGGGTCAGAGAGGCTAATTAATTAATGAGTACGATGAAGCATATGATAAAGATGGGCCTGACCGCAGGTTGGCTACCCGGGTGACGAAACCCAGACTTCCATTAGTCACCATCAACCTGTGGGAGGACAGTAGACGGGGAATGATCAAAGACGCGTTTAATTTAAGCGGACAATTAAAAAGTGCACTTGGCTGCCTTTACCTCGTCTGGCTCCCCCCCTGCTGCTACGGTCTACTCGTCACATGAAACACGTGAAATGACTCCAAAGGAGCCATTTCCCTCAGCCAGGGTGTGTGTGTGTGTTTGTGTGTATGTGTGTGTGTGTGAGGGGGGCATTGCCAAGGCAATACGAGATGGAGCAGAGCCAACTCCTTGTGTAACCCACTTTGTGTTACATTGTCCCTCACTGAGAAAGGGGCTGGAAGCTGAAGACCTTTGGCATGGGAGAGTGGGGGACTAGTGTGCTAGCAAAGCTGCTAAACATGCTGAGGTTAGCGTGCTAGCAATGCTAGAGAAGTGTTAGTATGCAAGTAAGGCTAATTCCATGTTAGCTGCTAACTTCATTGCTAATTGTGTCTGAAGCCTCATGGGGGGTGAGGTTTGGCTCATAGAGCAGGCCTAAGGATACCAACCTTCCCCCCTTAGGCAGTTACAGCTCTCTCCCAACTGTTTTTTTGGGTTGCAGCTTTTTTTTTTTTTTTTTTTTCTTGTGAATCCATTCAAGCCCAAATTGCTCTCGGGTTACCAAATTATTTGATTGGTAAATTTAATATTCTGTTGTGGAATTCGTGCCTTTCAGGCCGCGCCAAGCGTGCTAATGCAATTTCGGATGCTTGTCTCTCTGTGTTCTCGACGTACAGAGCATCCCATACACTACCATGCCAACACAGCTGTGGTCACGGCCATGTAATAAAATCCCTAATAGGAGCAGCTGGAAGGGAGTTTAGGGCGTAATGAGACGGTGTGTGACATCGCCACCCTCGGTTCGTCCCGCACAGCAAAAAGCTGGCACACTGACAACGCTGACCCCTGTGGTACCATTAAACTTTATAGATGTCTCCAGTAATATGCACATAATGCCTGTAAGCAAGGATCATAATGTGAATTTGACACGGCGTCTCCTAAAGGGGAATGAAGAGAGAGGTATTGAGACCTCAAAAAGTACGGGAAAAAAAATAAAACTAAAACTTACAGCTGCGATGACTCACTTAGCAACAGCTTTTCTTTTCAGTCACTTTTTTGTATCCCTTTCTCGTTTTTTTTTTTTTTTCGTGAAGGAAGCCGCCGAGAACACTGCATTATTTCCTAAATGATACATAAATCTTGGGGCGATCGGACTCGGGAACAGCCTGAATGGAGCGGCGAGGACCTGCCGGTGCACAATGGCCCTCATTTGTGCAGCCGGATGGTTAGATTTCACATTCAAATGTATCCAGTCTGACGCGGTGAATGTGACCCCAAGGGAGCGTTGCTTTGGAATTTCAATGCGACCGGGAGGCCCGGCAGAATTATTCTAGCACCTGAATGCCGGGCTTCCAGACAATTAAAGCAGAATTATAGGAGCTGTGGCTTTGGTAATTTAGGGAGTCAGTCCACCAGTAAGGCCCTGCCAGCCCGAAGGTGATATTTCACATTCTCTCAGTAGGTGGTTCAGAGCCTGAGGGGGCGAATGGGAGAATTAAGGACTCAGAGAGAGAGGGAGAGAGAGAGAGAGAGGGAGAGAGTGAGAGGGAGGCTTAAACGCTAACAGGCCTGGTATTATTGTTTTCTCAGATGTGAAGGTAAAGAAACCCAACATGTTTGAGGTTCCCATAACTTAGAAGTGTCTGCGAAAGTAACCTCATATTACTTCTTTTTAAAAATTTAATTACCCAAGGTATTCTTTTACTTAACCCCACCTGACCCTGAGGCGACCACAACCACAATTCACACACGTGCGTTAAACACACACACACACACACACACACACACACACACACACACCCCAGGGAATGTTTAATGACAATCTATGCAAAGTATTCAGTGTGGGAAGAGGTAAATGAGAGAATTCCCCTCTCTCTCAAGAAACATAATTAATCTTGTAGTCTCTTTAAGTCTATGATGAATAATAATCTTTTTTCTTTTTTTTCATGAGTGTCATTTTACACATCCTGATTTCGATACCACAAGTATTATGACGATGGCATGTGGTGTACAAGAAACCCAGAGTGAGAGACACCCACACACACACACACACACACACACACACAATCACAACATTGTTTTTCTCTGTCCCCCCCATTTGCTCAGAAGGTCATCATACTTAAGCACATTTGTTGACACAAGGTGGATTATAAATCTCTGTGACGGATCCCCTTTTTACAACATATCACATGTTAATGAACACCATTGTAAAACGAGCAGCATTTTCTTGCCTCTCTCTCTCATTCTTTTTGGTGAGCGTTATTTGTGGCCCGCTCGCTTGGAGAATGTGTCAGGCAGCTGTTCATACAGCCACGTTTTGTTGTAATTACCATCGCTGCAGCTGCTTCCGCCTCCGAATGTGCCTCAAGTTGGCTAATCCTTGTAATTAAATGATGAGATGGGTACAGGGTGTGTGGGGATCAGTATCGCAGGCGTTATGTATGTATGTATGTATGTGTGTGTGAATGTGTGTGTGTGTGTGTGTGTGTGTGTGTGTGTGTGTGTGTGTGTGTGTGTGTGTGTGTGTGTGTGTGTGTGTGTGTGTGTGTGAAATCTTGTGAAAAGAGAGAGGAAAGGAAGTGTGAGTGAAGAGCATCCGCCCCAAACTCTAACAGAAGGGAGATGGAGGGGTGGGGGTGTAGGGAGGGTGTTGAGAGGGTGAGGGTGGATTGGGTGGGTTGCTTGGCGAGCAGCTGCCTTCCTCACGCAGGGCCCGTGAGGTTGCAACCTGAGCGCTCGCAAAAACTCGACCCCAGGATGCCAGCGTGTAAACCCACAGATCGACTCGTTATATGTGCACCTCCGTGCATTTTTCCCATCCGTGAGAGGAGACAGACAAAGCAGAGCAGAGGCAGAAGGGAGAATGATGTCATTATTGGAGAATGGAGCCTCTAATTGTTTGTTGCACGAAAACAAATATTAGCTTCTTCGATTTTGCTGTTCGGACAAATAATTGCCCTCCCACTAATACCTGAGAACTTGACCGCAAGATTAATCTGCTCTAATCCATCCGATATACATTTAGCCAGTTCAGCCAGCCTGCGTTTGTGTGAGAGAGTGTGTACGAGTCGACAGTACTGGAGGATCATCAAGGGGCTATTTGTATAACCTTAATCAAGCAGAGCCACAGTTAGAGAGGTTAACTCAATCACCGCTAATGACGATGTCATTTGAAGTCGACTCATGTAAATGAAGTCTGTGACAATGGCAGCTAGGAGCGCGGGCAAACTCTGTTTGCCAGGGGAAAATGAGTGTCTCTTTGATCTGCATATTAATGGGACGCAGAATTGAGTGGCACAGGAGCCGGCGAAGTGTTTTAATTTCAGCAGGTTTCCGACTCGGGCACTGATTTACTATGCAGCAGAGGCAGCTTCCCCAGACCTCTGGGTGACCTTCTGGTTATTATTTGGGCTCATAAATCCTGCTGGTGCTGAGGAGTATTGAGATGATTTACGTTGCTGACTAATAAGATTTTTTTTCTCTCTTTTTCTTTTTTTTAGGGGGGGAAAAACTGAGGAAACTGTACACGAAAGGCCGGGGGAGGAAACGTCTAACAAAAACAAACAAGAAGCCCATGGGGGGTGTCTGGCAATAGCCAGCAGTAATGATTTCAAATACCCTGGCTTTTAACATACTGATCGACAATTTTCTAATCAACCCAGTCTGAGAAATAGCACATTTGACCTATGACCTTTCTGGACCTCCGGACTCTCTGTGCAGTTTTCAGAGGGGAGATGGCTTACAGCTCCGAGTGTGAGACAAGCAATCATTGAGATTATGTGTTATTTCCAGGGTTAAGAATCTACACATGGCTCCACATATGGCAGACGTCCATGTGGCTCGCAGAGGTATTTAGCAGAATCGTCGGAGCGTTTCATTAGAGTGACGTCAGAGGGTTTCACGACCATCTCGACTTACTCAGCCACAGGTACTCAGCCGTTTCACAAATCAAAAAATGCACTCCCTTGCACAAGTTAGTGATGTGCGATTACGAAACTGAGCTTTTATTTAATAAAGGGTTTTGTGGTAGCCCCTTTATTGCAACCAAAATGATCTGAATCGTAAACAAAAATATTTTCAGGCAAGCTAGCTTCCTTTTTAGAGTTTTTTTAACGAAAAAGGCTATAAACACAAAGACAAGGGCTTTTGTAGTCTATTTGTCTTTGTCTGTGTTTGTCGACTGTTATGCTAACCACTCCACCATATCTCCACAAGTTACCTTGTCATAACAGGTCGAACCGGTGTGAGCGGCTAAATGTGAAATATTCAATCTTTCTGACAAGTCCCCTAATTAGGATGGCGAACACAAACACAGATAATAAGCGTGCCAAAATTGCTTTCAGATTATGCCTAATAATCATTGCCTAGCAGTAATAAACCCATTGGTCATAACCGCCTGGATGGCCGAGTGTTTATTTAACAAGACTCACCAAGCTAATTTATCTGAAATTAAACATAAGTGCAACCAGCTGTCTGCGCGGAGCGACTTTAATCGAGGACAAGAGGGCCCTTATTCGCTTTCATGTTGGTGATGGTGTGGTGCAATTCTGCATAACTCAATCAGGCCGCGTAACAATGGTTTTGGAACGGATTAACACCAAAATGGAGCAAATACTCTCCCATAGTTCTCAATCTCCAATCACACGCATACAAGTCTCTGCTTGGTTGTATATGGTAGCGGAGTAAATGTGCATTCATTTATGAAGTTGGACAGATGACATTTATGTTGAGCGTGCGTCCCAGTTTTGTTACACAAGCTTGTCTCTCAACTGCAGCTCACATTTTGGACTTGTTATTCCCCCGCTGTCATGAGAATTTAAAACATGTTTACAATTAAAGATTTATGAAAGCAGCGCAGGATTTTTCTGTCTCTTTCTCACAAATGCAAGATTTCAAATGAAGTCGAATGCTTTGGTGGTCAGCGCTGCTAAACTGCTCTAAATGGCACATACACTCGAGGCCCTCTTGACCCTTCAAGCACATATGCTTCCCAACATGTGCAGTTTATTTAAGACATTTTCTCTCGCCACATCACCCCCACACAGCCCACACCCTCACCCCCATCCGTCTCTGGTCCATGAAATAGAGAAGAAAGAATTCAATCAATGCCATTTTGGGGGGATTTTGTGTGTTTAAACGAAGGCAGACTTTCATTTGTGCTGGAAATGAAGCGAGGGAAAGATACACTTGCATAATTAAACCCACCGTTCACTCTCCTCTCGCTCGCTCTCTTCTCTATCCCTCTCTCACTCCGCTCCTGATGCGTGACCTACAGCTGTTTAAATGGGGACGATATTAAATGACAAGGTGACTTCATGTCCACCAGGACACCTGAGACCCTGCAAACTGCAATGAGGGGAGGGGGTGGGGAGGGGGGTACAGTCCAATCTATTCTCCTAAAGAGTGCACCGCCACAGGCAACCGAACACAGCCACACCCACACACACATCACCCAATCACAGAGCCATAAGGAGCTGTGTGTGTGTGCGTGTGTGTGGTTTTGTGTCTGAGCATGCAGTCGTGGGTGGCAAATGTGTGTGTTCATTACAGTGCCTGTATGTATGTGCACGTGTGCATGTCCATTTAGGTGAAAATGCCTGCGGACATCGGAGACAGACAGACAGTGAAAGAGAGAGAGAGAGAGAGAGAGAGAGAGAGAGAGAGAGAGAGAGAGAGAGAGAGACTAATGTTACTCAGACAAATCACCTAATATCAAGTTTCCAAAACCCTTGGAATGTGCGTGCTTAAGCTGTGCAATCATAAAGGTCCTACAAGCATGTCATAAATGTGCCATAACAGATGTAACTGGCAGTAATGTTCCCTGATGGCAGGTCAGAAGCAATGTTCTGACCCTTCCTGACACTTTAGGAAGATGCCATGACAGTTGTTAAACAGGTTTCAGTTGATTCTATTACCCTTTTGTCTCCTGCAGCAGCTTGTTCAACTTCCACAAGTGTAATTGCTTTTTAAATGATGGAACTATCAA
>JAODXP020000030.1:20546907-20561907 GCA_027497455.2 Sardinella longiceps | reverse complement strand
AAACAGTATATGAGCTAATATCTTAGCAATACCACTGTGGCTCTAGCCTGGGAATTCCAATGCTCCTTTGCGCGCTCAATTTCTTTTCACTCTGCAAAGCAGCACGGTGACCATGGCCGATTTTCTCGCCTGCTTTCGGTATCCAATCCCAGAACAAAAAGAGACTAGGGCAGCCCTTGATTGCATTTTACGTCACGTGGTGGCTCTGGTATTGGCTCTGAGCTATGTTCAGACGCTATGATAGACATTCATAGCGCCCAATAATCGGCTCTGGACAATCGTAAATGACGCTTCGAGAAAAGGACGCTACAAGAAAAGCAATAGGTAGGTCTCCAGACTAAATATCACTTGTGATTTTAGTTTGGCAACTGCCAGGCTACTGTGGCTCTAGATTTGTGACATGACAACTTTTTTGCAAATTACTGATGAAGTTTATACACTGAAAAGGCATAGGCTCCTCCTAGTCATTGGCTCAAAAACACTTTTTTTCGCAGGCCACAAATTTTGTCCATTCTTCCTGACTATATTGCCTTAATGAATGGATATTTGGGATTACATGTCTGTCTAAATGGCCAGAATGCTTTTTCCTTAAAAAAAAAAATACTTCAAAATTACATGTAGTTGCATTATTGAGGTAGGACAATTCAAGATCAAATATACTGAATCAAGCCAAATTCTGCCTCAATAACTAGGCTATGCAGCAGAGGGCACAGAAGGCAATATGTCATTGTGAGAATTTTCACTTCTCCAACTCTATGATTGCTTTAGCTCTATTCACTGTGGACTAAAAGAAAGTTAAACAAACATTGGGACTGTGATACCCCTCTCCAGCCTAAAGCCAGCCCACCCTAGTGCACCTATCCCAGATACCTCAGTCTGCCTGTTCACCTCAGGCTGGTACTGGGGGGTGAGGTGAGGTGGGGTGTGGGGGGGGAATGGGATGAGCCCATCTGTTTCTCCACTCTCTGCGTCCCTCTGCTCGCGGGACAGGTGCCGCTCCCCAGGCTAACGCACTGTTACCATACCGATGACCTCTCTCAGAGGTCGCTTCACCTCTCCCCGCTTCAACAGCCCACAGACTCTGACACCAATTAAAGGCGAGCCAATTATCCATATGCCGAAAATCCAGCTTCTCTAATGACCAGCAGAAAGGCAAAGGAAGAGAGAGAGAGAGAGAGAGAGAGAGAGAGAGAGAGAGAGAGAGAGAGAGAGAGAGAGAAGAAAAAACAGACTGCTAGGGAAATAAGCGTTTTGTCAGTCAGCGATTCGGAGAGAAAGACCAGGTTTGGCCCACAAGATGGTTGCAGTCTGTTTTATACAAGATGAGTTTTACGCTTTTCTTTTCTTTTTTCATGTTGGTAGCGTTGCGTCTGAAAGGCGGGCGGGGGTGTGTGAATGGGCTCCTTACAGGAGAAGTCCAGATGTGGCATAGCATTGCTCCCTGACGTAGCCCCCCAAACACCCCATGCTACCCCACACCCCCCTTTAATAACCACCAAGTGGCTTTTGAAAGTTAATGTTTTATAAAAAGAGAGAGGGGCGATGGAAATGGGCAGAAAGAGAGAGAGAGAGAGAGAAAGAGAAAAAAAGAGGCTAACCATGAAAGCATTCTGTGTCTGATTTAAGTCAAAGTACGGCTAATAGAAATCATACCATCCACTCACATCACATATTTATGCTTGCTCTATCACTACTGTATTTGAGGTCTTTTTCTCTCTCTCTCTCTTTCTCATTCCCTCACTCCCTCTCTCTCTTGTTCTTTCTCTCTCCCTCCCTGACTCACTCTCTTTCTCCATCTACTGTTTTTTTTTTTTGTCGAGATTTTCTCAGATGTTGTAGCAGTGCTGTTTTTAACCAGAACCACATGACCGGTGAGAAACTGTAAACTTTATGGCAAAGCTATTTGCTTGTGAAGGTCATGCCTGATCACAGGCAGCCAGCCGGAAACAGAATATTTCAAAATATCTCCCGGCTCAGATAGCTGTTTTCGGCCTTCATCACTATAAATTCTACGACATTTTTTTTTTGGTGTGTGTGTGTGTGTGTGTGTGTGTACAGCCAACATTTGCAAGACACTTTTTCTTTGCCTCCATTATTTTTCCTGGTGACTAAACATAATGGAAAAAATGTAAATGTATAAAAAATGCAAATGTAAATAGCCTTTGACTCTCTAAGTGGGGCGGTCCAGCTGTGAGGTTTTCAACATGTGGTTTGCGTCTCCCTGACCCTTAATTGTGCGTCTAGCAAAGCTTGTTTCTCTATGTCATACACCCTGGCATGAGAGCCCGGCTTAAGACAAACTATACCTTACAAAAATATATATATTAAATATTATATTTAAATATACATCATATCGCTGAATAGATTTCTCCACAATCAATATTGCTTAATTACCCTTCTCGCCTTTCCTTTCCCATACATTAAATACATATTTACACAAATATGTATGTGCATCCTGGCAGCTAGGGCATAAGTCAGCGGGAGTCAGTGGTGTGTATATAGTTGTTGAGAGGAGCAGTGCCATGTGTATTAACCCTGTGACATGTGGAGTAAGCACAAGCTCCCTGAGCCGGAACAAGTTCCCTCTCCTCCAACATGAATATTTACATAGCCCCATCATGCGCCCTGTGCACGGCCCTGAATGATGTCACTGTGACCGTGTGCATGTGTGTGTGTGTGTGTGTGTGTGTTTATGTGTGTGTGTGTGTGTGTGTGTGTGTACGTGTGAGGAACGCTGTTGCTATAGCGACCGCATGAGCCCCTGAGCTTGGCCCTACACAATGATGAGAGCCATTCTAAAATACCCCCCCCCCCACACACACACACAAACACACACCTCACACACAATCTCCCCCTCCTTTTCAGAAGTACGCAGGTCTTTTTGCAATGAGGGAAATGTGATCCTAGAGTCTGTGAGTAGAGCGGATCCTGGGCTCTTTTTGATAGAGCTGAATGATGCTGGTGTTTGGTTCTCTCTCTCCCTCTCCCTCATTCTCTACTCTATCTCTCTCTCTCTCCCTCTTTCTGTATTGCTCTCTCTCTCTCGTCTCTCTCTCTCTCATTCTCTACTCTATCTCTCTCTCTCTCCCTCTTTCTGTATTGCTCTCTCTCTCTCTCTCTCTCTCTCTCTCTCTCTCTCTCCCTCTTTCTGAATTGCTCTCTCTCTCTCTCTCTCTCTCTCTCTCTCTCTCTCTCTCCTGTGCACAGAGCCAGGGTGGAATTACACCTTTTAAAAAACGCCGGGGCGTACGTACGTACTTCATAAGCCCGAGTCATTTCTCAGTGCGCAGCGCTGCAGACGAGCGTCTGAAAGAAAGCCTCGCCTGGCTCAGCCCCGGCCGGCAGAGATGAATGAAGCGCTGGGCTGAGTGAGCAACTATACTTCTCACCAGCCAAAACACTGATAGAAAATGAGGCTGGAAAATCAACAGGCTCCCCAATGACTCCCCAATGCAAGTCTTGCCTGCGCGTGAAAAAAAAACAAAACAAAGACTCATGACACACATACTGTATACACCGCCAGGAAACTGCTGCAGAGAGAGAGAGAGAGAGAGAGAGAGAGAGAGAGAGAGAGAGAGAGAAAATGAAGACTTCCTATTGTTTTACAGTGTAATTTATTCACAAGTGAAAAGAAGAATATTCCCACACCTGAATTTCAATACAAACCATTGAAAAACCCAGACCATCAGTTTGTGTGTGTGTGTGTGTGTGTGTGTGTGTGTGTGTGTGTGTGTGTGTGTGTGTGTGTGTGTGTGTGTGTGTCTTTCTCTGAATGTGTGTGCGTCTTTGAATTCTAGTTTTCTTTGTCTCTGGAAGTACCTTATTTATTGCTCAAGGAGTACAGGCCTCATGACAGCAGTTTGAAATGTATTTGAACTAAAACTTGACTTTGGTGAGAAAATCACTACTTGCTCAACAAGAGACAATATGGTTTCTCTCTCTCTGTGTGTGTGTGTGTGTGTGTGTGTGTGTGTGTGTGTGTGTGTGTGTGTGTGTGTGTGTGTGTGTGTGTGAATGACCTCTAACCTTGTGCTATAGATTATAGATCTGCTGTGGGCTAAACTGTCTTCTCTGCATGGCTGGTCAGGTAAATAAGATGGCTACTTCCTGGTTCCTGTTTCCTCTGTCTAATCCATACTTCCTTTAGCAGCCGTCAGGAGGAAGCCGCCCTGCTGCCCTTGTTTATTTGGGCTGGTCATTATTGACCTACCTTTGCACATAAATCCATTATGTCCATAACAAGCCAAATTGAAATGTCACGATCCATTTTTTTTTTTTTTAGTTTGTTTGTTTGCAAATGTCAACTAGATGCAACTGGCAACTGAATACAGGAGAGAGAGAGAGAGAGAGAGAGAGAGAGAGAGAGAGAGAGAGAGTATGTGTGTGTGTGTGTGTGTGTGTGTGTGTGTGTGTGTGTGTGTGTGTGTGTGTGTGTGTGTCTGTGTGTGTGTTTATGTGTGTGAGAGAGAGAGAATGAGAGAGAGGAATGAGAGAATGTGTGTGTGTGTGTGTGTCTATGTGTATGTGTGTGTGAGAGAGAGAAAGAGAGAGAGAGGGCGTTATCGCCCTATCAAGCTCTTTTGAGCTCTGCACCGGTGGGGAAGGCTGGCCAGCCACAGAGTGCAGCTTTCACATCACAGCATTCCTGCCAGTCTGCGGCAGCACTAAAATCTGTGTGTGTGTGTGTGTGTGTGTGTGACCACATGAGAGTGTAGATATTTGTGAGTTGCTATATGCTTTGTGTGTCCACATCTGTTTGTGCGTGTAAGTGTGTGTGTGTGTGTGTGTGTTTCTGTTGTGTTGTGTTTCTGTGTACACATTTTGTTTCCCAACAAACCGCTCTGTTTTCCACAGATGTTGCCCCTGTATTTAGGTCACTCAGCAGATGGATGGGCGTTAGGGCTCTGGGGGCCAGTGGCTCGGACTTCCAAGAATGAAACGACAAACAAACCAACGAACCAACAAACCAACGAATAAACGAGCGGACATGACGGCGGCCATGTTTTGACAACCTGACATCCTCCAACACTCCTCTCTGTTATCTGTTGGCCCCCTGCACCTCCCTACGGCCTGTTCCCCTCCGCTGGAATGTTGATCAAATAGGATTTGTGAAACGGCTGCATCGTGGTGTGTAGAGAGAGGCGAGATTGAGGCGGAGGGAGAAGAGGGGGGTTTGGGTCTAGTGTGTGTGTGTGTGTGTGTGTGTGTGTGTGATGGGGGGTGTGGGGTGGAGAAGAAGAAGTGGATTGTTGCCTGTTCTACAGGAGCATGTGCTTCGTATCTGAGCCGCATAATTGAATTGGATTTGAAGGGAGGCTCTCACATGTCGTCAAATCACTGGGCGCAGACGAGGCATAATTAGGCATTAATCTGCTTTAGAAGAAGTCTTTTCCAAACGCCCAGGCAATGGCATGAAGATGTGAAGTGGTCCATAAAGTAAATTGGAAGGCTGTCGGTGTGTGTGTGTGTGTGTGTGTGTGTGTGTGTGTGTGTCTGTGTGTAGGCGTGTGTGCAATGTATGTGCGTATGTGTGTCTGAACAAGCATGTCTCTGTGTTGGTCACTCTTTCTTTCTTTTGCTTGTGTGTATGTATGTACTGTATGTGTGTGTGTGTGTGTGTGTGTGTGTGTGTGTGTGTGTGTGTGTGTGTGTGTGTGTGTGTGTTCGTGCATCACTTTTAGTGTGTGGTCAACATTCTTCTTGAGTATGTGCTTTCAAATTCACTTTCTCCCCCCCCCCCCAATAAAATGCTTTCCTAACCCCGTGTAGCCAGCAACACCTGCGGAGCAGTAGATAGAGGAAAAATGTTGCCCCCCCCCCCCCCCCCTCTCCAACCCCACCCCACCTCCATCCTGTCCTCTCCACCTCCAGCCAGGTTTCAAAGGCGCTCTCACTGTATGATTGATGAGCAGCTGCCGCTTCTGGATCATTGCCACCTCAAGGGCATGATTGTGCATGTCTTGGTCATAATACCATCAATATGTGAGGCTGACTCCAGGGGAAAGGCATGAGGCCGTTTGCAAAGAGTGCTACAGTACACACCCACTGATTCGCTCTGTTTTAGACACACACACACACACACACACACACACACACACACACACACACACACACACACACACAGGGGATGTTGAGCCTGGAGAAATTCTCCACCCAGGGCTTTGACTTTGTCCCATTACGAACCATTAACCCCAGCCAACACACACACACACACACACACACACACACACACACACACACACACACACACACACACTTGCAGAATTCTTGGGGTAAAAGTTTTGCACCATGGTTGTTAGAAAATGATGGGAATTTTCTTTCCAATGTCAGCGGGTAGAAGACCGGTCCAAAAGCCTCAGTCTCATAAGCTCCACTGTACTGCTCACACTCTCTCTCTCACACTCCAACAGCTCGTCCAAGTTTTGACAGCCTCCTTTTGTGCCTCAATCGCAACGGCCGAAGAATTTAGTCTTCCGTAACCTGATTATTTAGACCGAATGAATCAGGCTCGACCTCATCAATTAATTACAGTCAGCATGGGTATGTGAAAAACGATATCAACCACCATGGTCCTGCTATCGATTCTATTGTGAAATATGGAAGCTTCTTTTTTTGTGGATCAATATGGAACCCATTAAGACAGAGAGAAAGGCTGTGGCGCGCTTGCTGCAGCACAATGGGGTATCGATAACCACAGCCCTTCCATTCAGCCTTGGGTTAGCCCACACTGTAATATACTGCTAATACCAGGCGTCGTTGCTAACCCCACTGTTGGGCTAACACATCTCCATTAAAACACGTGCGTCAGTTAAACTCAATCTTAATTCAATTCAGTCATTTGACTTGCATTAATTGAACCATTGGTAGCATCAAGAGAGGTCTGAATAATGTGCTCACTGACTGTATCTCCTTTCTGCATCTCCCACCTAATTCTGCTCTGCCTCAGCAGTTCTTACGCTCAGCTATTGACTGTTATGTTTTCAGGAATAAACATGAAAAAGGCCCCATGGCGTGATGGGAGAGGGAAGATTTTAATAAAACCCACAAAATGCTGCGTTCCATGAGGGCTTGCAGGCAGCAGGAAGGAAGAAAGAGAGGGAGAGAGAGAGAGAGATGGAGGAGGAAGGAACGATTGAAAGAGGGAGAATCAGAGAAAGGTAGAGAGAGAGAGAGAGAGAGAGAGATGGAGGAGGAGGGAAAGATTGAAAGAGGGAGAATCAGAGAAAGGTAGAGAGAGAGAGAGAAGGGGGGAGGAACATGAAGAGAAAAAGGGAAAGGCAGATGAGTCTACCTGCCTGGAGGCTGTTCACGCAGCGGCACGTCGTTTCCACGGATACATTCCGAGCATCGTGGCACCGCGGGCTCCGTATCTGTCCTCATTCATACCCAGTATGCCTCATGAGTTGGATTAAAGCCCCGCTATCCACACTATAAGACGGTTATTTTTACGTGGCCTGGGACCTGCGCTGGAGACCAGGAAGCCCCGACCATCTTTCATTTCAAAAGCTATGCTTTTCTGAGCTCAGAATGAATAATTTAGCCACACAACATGCAAACAGCCGTGCTGAATGAGATCAGATTTGGTTAAAGAGCTTTTTAAGAGGGCGAAGATTTGTTTTCCCATTGCTAAAAGAAGGACTGTTTGTGTCAGAGTGAAAAACACGTCTCCGTTGTCTCCAAGATGGCCGATACTGCACCTTAGGGCCCCCAGCACAGCAGTAATCAGCAATGACGTGCCTTCCTCTCTCTACCATAAAACTCTAAAGTAATAATTTAGTCCCATAAAAACCTCACTAATATTTTCCCTATTGCACTGGTACCAAAGACAACACTGGTTTGCAAAGAGCATTTGATATTTGGAAGCTATCAGGATCTTGGCCCTAAGGGCCTCGGCAGACGCCACTGCAATTCAGTAAACTTAGGAAATTAAACTCAAATTCAATTATTATTTTTTTTAAACAGAGGGCCACACAAAGAAGATGTTTAATTGAAATACATTCTGTGCATTTATTTATTGAACTAAACTAAATGAAACAAACCCTATACACTCAGGTTAACGCTGTAGACCTGGACAGATTGTTGTTGCTGTGGGTTTTTCTACCTTCTGTGATGGGAAAATTACCCAAGGCTGTGCTGTGTTTCTTATTTGATCTTACTAACTGTAGTAAAAAAAAAGAAGAAACTTTACAAAAACAGACACACACACACACACAAAGACAAACCTAAAAACGAGCCGGTTCAATAGGGCAAATACACAGCCGTTTGGAGCCGAGACAGAGGCGGACAAGGTTAGCTGAAATTACGGTCGACCCGTAGAGCAAATCTCCCATTTACACACGCTCCATGTGAGGATGTGAAATCATATAATGCATGGGCATGAACCTGGCGGCTTGGACTAATGTATTCCAACAGACACATCTGTGTATGTGTGTGTGTGTGTGTGTGTGTGTGTGTGTGTGTGAGAGAGAGACTCCAGGGGAAGGCCTCAGAACAAGCTCTGTTCTCACCCAGAAAAGAGGAGTGGGAGGGAGGAGGTATAGATGGAGAGAATGTAGGAGAGAAAGAGGGGGAAGAATAGAGAGACTAAGGAAGAAAAAAAAAGAGGTGAAACGATGGAGACATGAGGGAGAGGAGAGGAGAGAAGAGAGACCAAGGGGAGAAAAAAAGAATAATATCAAGAAAGAATGAGAGAAAGAGAAGAGAGAGGGAGGAGAGAGAGAGAGAGAGAGAGAGAGAGAGAGAGAGAGAGAGAGAGAGAGAGAGAGAGAGAGAGAGAGAGAGAGAGAGAGAGAAAGATAGCATTGGGAGGGGGGGTGGGCTGGGGAGAGTTAGCCTTGGCTGAGGCCGCAGGCTATTTGGCAGACGCCTCGGCTTCGACTCTGGCTCTGGCCCGCCGCTGCAGAGCTGGGCGTAATGATGGAGCTGCTGCTCTTTGTCACCGAGTGCCTGCCATGCTCCGAGCCGACAGCTGCGCATCTGAGCCGTGAACATGTGTACGGCACGCAGGCGCCCTGGCTGCAGCTGGGGCCTCCAGCCTCTTCTCCTCCTCTCTATCTCTCTCTCTCTTTTGCTCTCTATCTCTTGCTCTCTTGCTCTCGCTATCCTCCAACAGCATGCAGCCTCTTGGGAAATGATTCCATGGTCCAGAGGCAAAAGGGTCATTTCTCTACCAGAGGGTTAACTCACTTCACTGGCACTGCTGTCCCAACACTAACAGCACCCATAGGCCCTATGTGGACGGGTTTGCTTGAGCACCATAGAGGGTGGTGGGGTGGGCCCAGAGCTGAATGCTTAGCTTCTGGATAGATTCTGAGAGGTAAAGTTGAGGTGAAGACGGAAGTCAGGGCCAGTCTTGGAAATATGTTCCATGAAAATTTTACATTTGGCTTCAATCATGCACAGTTGCATAGTTTGGCATCCTGGCAGTTACTAATTATGTGAAATTAAAGGGGGAAATTCCTTGAAAAGTTTATAATTGGAGATAAAGTGCATTACCTGCTAAATACTTTTGGCAGTCCAGTCCCCTTCCGTGAGGTACGTGTTCCTGGAACATTTTTTATTTTATTCCGCTGGGAAATGGAGCTCAATACATCAGCCATGTATTTTACACAGGGAATGTTCATCATAGGCTATCTAACATGCTTTCCAGGACACATGAATTGTATTATTTACCCTGGGGCAGCTGTGTAAAGGCCTCTCATGAAAACTGTCCAGAAGATCACCAGCGTCAGCTTTTCAATAACAAGCAACTCAATCCCTATGTGTGTGGAAATATGTTATGTTATGTGTGGAAATCCTATACATCACAAATGTGGATGTAAACATGATGATAGCACGCGGCACTCCATGGGGGAATAAAAAAAATGTATATTATTTATGAATATAAGCAATAGTTAGGTTGCCAAATTTGTTTTGGATGGAACATCATTCATGGAACAGTCATTCAAAATTGACTCCAGCTGCTTATAAGTCGAGTCAAAAAAGTGTCATTTTGTGAGTGTTAAAAGCAAAGTCATGTATCACATAAGGAGAGGCCTTACACAGGATGTATCAAACAAGAGCTGCCAGTGAAATAAAAGGTCTTTGGTATTTATTGCCTTCAGCGGCGCCTTCCACTACCCCCCCACCCCACCCCACCCCAAATCTAGGGTTAGGGTGAGGGTTACAGGTGCTGTTGAGTGAAAAAAACACCATCGAGCAAAATAAACATACAGAATCCTGTCAAAGAGTGAGTTTTATGGGTTTTGGGGGCATCAAACAGTGCTGTGGTGTGAAGTGGCTGGTCTTGACCTGCTTGTAGTGTGTAGTCGGGAGAAAGGTCACGTGTGTTTAATAGTCTGCAGAGTGCTGTGGGGCTACAAAATGGCCTGATTTGAGAGACTACACGCTGTAGCGCTGTACTATGTGACCACATACTGCTGGAACACTGTAGCTCTCTGCAAACAAAAATAACACCACCGGTATTTGTGCCATTTTGTCACATTATCCTCTAGCTACCTCCCAACTGCGGATTATGAAACATTCCTGGCTGTACTTCAGACACTAATGGTTGGTTTGGTTTATTTGTATTTATTTATTATTTTTTAAAAAGGCAGGAAGCGGTGGTGGTGTTGGACGTAATAATCATGAACAATATTAACAAATGTGTGAGTGCAAACAGTGGAGGCTAAGCTTTTAGGTGCTAAGCTGTTTTGGTGGCAACGACGGCAGGCAGCAGCTTCCCCCTGTGGTTCTGAGCTGATGTCCGCTTAGCGTCTGCTGTGATTGACATCTGGGCGATTACGGCCGGGTCCCACCAGGACACGCCATCGTTAGCCCGACACCGCTGCATCTCGCCACGTGGCGTCGACAACACAAGCGATTAGCTGCCAGGCAGGTGAACGGAAGATGGCCACTGAGATATAGCATTGCTGGTGTGAAGGCCTCGGTGACCTGGCGGTTTACCCATAAGCCATTTGGGCTAAGGGTGTGAGTGGTGTGTGTGTGTGTGTGAACGGTGGAATGGTGGTGGAGGAAGTGGGGGACAAAGGCAGAGCAAAGAGATGGCTGCCTGTGTGGACACCTTTGTGATTTATCCCCTGGCATAAAGGCATTCACTCTCCAATCACCCCCACAGACTAAAGCCAGCCGCCTTTCAAAAAGTCTGGCTCTCTGAATGGCCGCCACTGAAAGGAAGATTAAATTAAATCTGTGAATGCTGAAAGCTTAGGCCGCATGATATAATGTGATCTGAGGCCCAGGTTACTCTGTTAGGAGAATGAAATTATTCACGGCATGGTGATAATAAAATCTCTAAGTGCTGAATATAAAGAAAGAATTAATGGATATTGCTGTTGTCATTCATGGTGTTAATTTAGGTCCAATGTTGAGTCATAGTGCATCGCTGGGTAACGGCCAAAGCTGTGTGATACAGAGAAATGATATGTGAAGAGAAATCCTTTTTTTCATAGATGTGATATTAATTTATTGTCATAAAAAGTGAAAATGACTCAATTGAATTTGGACTGCAGTGTTGTGGAGGAACAAGAGTGTGATCGTTTACAAAAAAAAAAAAAAAAGAACTTGCCATTTTCTGCATGCCAAGTCATTGTGCATCAACCTCTCAAAGTGTTTCTGTATTTGTCATTTTTTTGATCTACAATGATAAACAAAACAAAGAAATAAACAAAAATTCAAGAATTTATACAAAATGTAATTTAAAAAGACAATTATTTACACAAACAATCGCCAATACAAAATCTTGGACTTTATATTTGTTTCATAAACAGGGCTCAAGTGAAATTATGTTCTTAAAAACTTTCACTGTCTGTATCCACATATATACATGTGTCCTTCTTACAATTTTTTTGCCAGATTGTAATTAATTACTACTAACAAAGATCACAACTGATGAAACAACTGAATACTTTCAAAACAAAACAAAAACAAAAAATAAAATAAAAATAAAATGTACAGAAAACACTGTCTTGTATTTGACTTCCATGGTTTCCATGGTTCTGTGGGGACCTGTTCTCTTTGACCCATATGCTCCTGTACTGCAGAAATGTTCTACCGTCAGCTGCGGGTTCTCCCCTGGCGTTTGGAGAGAGGCCACGCGCTGCGTCGCTGGCGTTAAATGAGCGATGAACGAACAGCAACTTGCTTTTCACATTCCGCCTCACGAGCAAGCAGGGCCCGAGAGCAGCCCGGCTGTCCTTATCTGACTCGGGCTTACACGCTTGGGATAGCGCTCGACTACGGTATCGCGTCTGCCCCGTCAGAGCTCCGAAACGCAGCACTTCACTAATTTACTGTCAGCTCTCCTCCTCCAAAAACAACTAACACAATCTCTCCAAGGGTTCTCCTCCTGAGCCCTGCCTGAGAATATATGAAATCACAGGGCTTAGGAGCTGAAGTGGTTCGAGAAATTCTGATGAAACGGATAACATCTTAGTTACCTAGTAACCACATGGTCATATTTAGGGCAAAACATTTAAAAAAAAAATGGAGGAGAGAGGGAGAGAGTGAGAGAGAGAGAGAGAGAAAAAAATGTATTGGCAAAAGAAAGTTCCAACAACAGGCGTGTGATTTTTATCACAAGCGGTTGAGTGCTGAAGAAATTAAAATGATTAAATCAAAAGAGTTTTTCTTCCCCCCTCTGTCATAAACAGTTTGCTCACATCACGAGGTCTGTGAATAGGATTGTGGTTCTTGCAAAGCCATGTCTGTCACTGATAAATGTGCTATTTTTTCACAATTAACACTCAAAAGATAAGATGTCAGACTACTGTAATTTAATTTTTTTTTCTCTTCCTCTGACGTCTTTTGTGTCTCGGAGACGTGCCAAACAACATTTTCCTCAACAATTCCTATCCGCCGCAGTGCTTATACAGAAATCTGAGCAACTGTCAGAAGTGTCATTTCTTTAGTCAGGCAGAAAAAAAAGAGTCCCTCTCATAGAGCTACTGGCTATGTCCCTGGGGAACCACTCTCGGAACTGAATACACATTGGCAGAAAAGGAGAATAGTACTATTATCTATTATAAATACAACACAACTTTTATTAAAAAGTACTCTTTTAGAAAATAATCTTACATTTCACACAAGTATTAAATGTGAGCAAGCTAGGAAGTCTTTTTTTCTTCTTTTCTTTATCATCATTTGAAGGGCTTTTTTTGGGAGGGAGTTAAAAGTTTTTAGTCCAGGTTTCAGGTTTTTGGTAGGAGTGCGATGTACATGTAAGTGTCCTTTGAAAAATGCTAATTTGAGATGTCATCTGTCATAACCGCCCCTCCTGCGCTGAAATTTTAATGAACGGGAGCCATTAGGTCTGCCAGAATCTTCTGCTTTGGCAACCCATCATGATCCCAACCCCATCCCCCCGCCCCGTCCCCCCTCCTCTGAAAGGGCAGGGGGTGGTATAGTGTTAGCCGCGGGGTTCTGGGGAACGAACGCTATTCTCCCACCGCCAGCCGCGCTTGTCTGGGCTCGCAGTCAGCAACACCTTGTGAAACGCAAGCCACTGACTCATAAATACCTTGGTGTGTGAGGATGTGGTGTGTGTGTGTGTGTGTGTGTGTGTGTGTGTGTGTGTGTGTGTGTGTGTGTGTGTGTGTCTGTGAGTGTGTGTATGTGTGTGTTTGTAGAGGCAAACCTGGAAACCTTAAAAAGACCTGTATGGTTTTGTCTACGTGTGAGGGTGTACGTGTCTTTGTGAGAGTGTACTGTACGAGAGGGTTCGTTGCAACATCCACACATTACAATGAGTAACTCCTTGAACAATAAGCATGAAAAATAAAGACATCTGAAAAAAACACTCAAGAAACAACAATGAGTGATGATGATGATGATGATGATGATGATGATGATGACAATGATGAAGATGATGGTAATGGTACAAAAATGAAGAGAAAAAAGTGAAATGTCCACAATTAGATATTGGATACTTAGAAAAAATAACCTAATACAACTGTTTGTTGTTTTTTTTTCTTCAAACTAATACTTAGTGAGGAAACCAAGTGAGACCTTGAGAAACAGTAAGGCAATCACATCACAGGCGTGAGGAGCGTACAGATGCCTGCAATCGGTCAGTCAGTCAGTCAGTCGGTCATCCAACTGCGCCCTGTAACCTGAGCAAAGAGAGGGTCCATGTTAGGATGGGGCAGCCTGGTCAGCAAGTCCATGATGGCTTCCTTTGAGTAAAAAAAAGCCAGTCTATCGTTCCTCATATCCTGTCCTCTCCTCTCTCTTCCTCTCCGTCCTGTTCAGCATGCTGAGTTGAGGCTACTTTGTGTTCCTTGTTGTGTTCTTTCGTATGTATGTTACTTTTTTTTGTTTTGTTTTATTTGTTTTCTTTTTGCTATGTTTTCCTTTTTTTTTAAAAAAAAAAAGCCTAACCCAGGAAGCGGTTTGCTTTTGTTCCAGAAGATATGTGACGGGACCTCTGGTGACTTTTTATGGCGTAACATCATCTTGTGTCCATCCTCCACATCCTCTGACCATGACCTGACCCCTACCCACCCGAGGCCCCGCAACCCCAAACAACCCCAGACAACCCCACCCAAGGGCCAGAGCAGAGGAACGGGAGGGCATTAGAGGCTACAGCACCCCACACTTCATAGGTGGAAAATAAAGAGAAATAAAAAATAATTTGAGATGAAAAAGTCTCTGTTCTTTATCTCTCTCTCTCATACTCTCTGACTTTCTGCTTTTGTTTGTTCTGTTCAACCATACCGTGTCAATGAGGGTCAAGGTTGCTAAAAAAGAAAAGAAAAAAACAAAAGAAAAGAAACAACAACAACAAAGAAACAACAGAAGAAAGTGTGGTTCACCAGAGGTCCTTGAACTAACTTCAAAACAGCACGCATTATTTCTCTCTTTCTCTCTCTCTCTCGCTCCTCTTCTTCTCGTCCTCTTGTGTTTCCTTGCTGTCCATCATCAGAGCCTCTCCTCTTAGGCTAAACAGTCATGCCTTCCCTCACCCATTCTTCCTGGTCACCCCCCCCTTTCTCTGTACACACA
>JAODXP020000030.1:20529407-20539407 GCA_027497455.2 Sardinella longiceps | reverse complement strand
CCCCCTGCCAGACTACATGCCAAGACCACAAGTAGGAGATGGCAAGGGAGGGAAGGAGGGAGCAGGGAGGAGAAAAAAAAAAAAAACAGACTAGAAGACAAGCGAAAGACAAGAGTGAACAAAAGACAGAGAGAGAGAGAGAGAGAGAGAGAGAGAGAGAGAGAGAGAGAGAGAGAGAGAGAGAGACACAGAGAGAACTCCAGCAGGGCTAATGGCATGTCTGCTCCCGCTGCATTATGAAGTGCAGTTGGCGTGAGTGCCAACACGCGGGGAGGGTGGGGTGGGGTGGGTGGATAGGAGGTGGGGGTTGCTGAGGGTGGGGTACAGCAGCGGGGTGGATTGGGGGGTGGGGTTGGATGATAATGTTTTAACCAGCCAACGAACGACAGAACAAGAGCGAGAGAGAGAGAGAGAGAGAGAGAGAGAGAGAGAGAGAGAGAGAGAGAGAGAGAGAGAGAGAGAGAGAGAGAGAGAGAGAGAGGCGTTCCAGAGGTCCCCTCTGCTCTGGTCTGGGTGCGTCTGCAGCAGCAGCAGCAGAGGGGAAGAGAAACACACACTTCCACTGATCCAATCTCTGCACCTTAGCATAATTACTCTGAGAGCGGAGAGAGGGAGGGAGAGAGGGAGGGAGAAGACATGGAATGGAGAGAGGGAGAGTCAGAGAAGGGAGGAGAAAAGGCAGAGAGAGAGAGAGGGAGAGGAAGCAGAGGGAGGGAGAGTGGCAGAGAGGGAGAGAGTGGGATGGGGAGCAGAAAGGAAGGGACAGAGAAGATATAGAGAAAAACGAGAGAGACACATAGCAGGAGGGGGGCAGAGAAAGAGAGACAGAGGTGAGAGAGAGAGAGCGAAAGAGAGAGAAGAGGAAAGGAAGATAAGAGGAGTTGTTGCATATATTATTAATGGTGGAGGCTGCGTGTAAAGGCCTGAGGCCTGTCAGAGAGAAACATGGCTGAGGAGCGCAGCTCCTTGTAAACATGACCGCCGTTAACATTTAACGTCTGACGGTAAGGCTCAAACACTCGGCGGACAGCTAGAGTCAACGCTGCCGCTTTGCGTTAGAACGTCCACGGCACATGGGAAGGAGAGAGAGAGAGAGATAGACAGATAGAGAGAGAGAGAGAGAGAGAGAGAGAGAGAGAGAGAGAGAGAGAGAGAGAGAGATAGTGGACTGGTGTGGAAAGTGTGTGTGTGTGTGTGCTAGAGGCGTCTGGGAGTTTATGGAGGAGAGCTTGTTAAACTCTGCTCTTACACTTGGGTCACGAGAACTCATCTACAAAACCTTTATTATCACTCATCCAGCACACAGCCCTTCTGGCTCCGATTACAGCACGCAGTATATGGGCCGACACACACACACACACACACACACACACACACACACACACACACACACACACACACACACACACACAATACATAAACACGCATGTATGGGTGTCTGTGGGGGGAATGTGTGTGGGTGTGCAAACACACATACACACACAGTACATACGCATGCATGCATAGGGGTGTGTGGGGTGTGTGTGGGTGTGGGTGTGCAGACACACACACACGCACACACACACACACACACACACACACATACACGCACAGGTCTGTTTTCTGCATTTCCGAGCCAGATCCAAACATGCAATTAAGCAGTCATGCTATGCAGATGTTGTTTTCTGGTTACGGTGTCACATTAAATCAAATGTTGCGTGATGGTTCTGGGCATGATGATGTGCAAAATAAGAAGAAGAAGGAGAAAAAAGAGGAAGAGGAAGAAAAAAAAACGTATTTCATAAACACTTCCGCTGTCTTTCCCACAATTCCACCTGATTTGCTATTCGCTCGGAGGCCCGCCCCAGAGCCACGCGTCCTGCACGTTTGTTGTGTTAGCCACGCTACACGTGTATCGCCTGGAATCCCTTTTGCACTAATTCAATTTCCATCGACACACTGGCGCGCTTGGGGGCACTGCGTTTTAACTGGAAACACAGGTGCTGGGCGAAAAAACTATTGAGCAACCAAGGGAAGAGAAGAGAAGAGAAGAGAGGAGAAGACAAGACAAGACAAGAGAAGAGAAAAGAGAAGAGAAGAGAAGAGAAGAGAAGAGAAGAGAGAAGAAAAGAGAAGAGAAGAGAAGAGAGAAGAAAAGAGAAGAGAAGAAAAAAGAGAGAAGAGAAGAGAAGAGAAGAGAGGAGAAGAGAGGAGAAGAGAAGAAGAGAGAAGAGAAGAGAAGAGAAGAGAAGAGATCAGAACAGAGAAGAGGAGAGAAGACAAGAGAAGAGAAGAGAAGAGAAGAAGAGAAGAGGAGATTCGGGTGGTGAGGCAGGGGTAATGAGGCAAGGGTAGGATCTGGGGGTGGGTGTGTGGGGGGGCGGGGCATAGCCCCCCAGTGCGATGCTTCTCAATTACCTTGTCCAACCTTCATGATGACCTTCATGGCTCGGGTCTTACACACTCCTCCCTCACGATTCTCCAGGCCTTCCTGCGAGCCATTGGACGTCGCTGTAAACACACAAGAAAAACAAACAAAGCCCAACATTAGTAAGCAAACACACACACACACACACACACACACACACACACACACACACACACACACACACACACACACACACAGAGTATACACTTCCTGATACAGTCATAGGCAGACACATTGGGATTGCGCAATGAGTTGCTAGAGCTTGCAGTTACAGTAGTCACTTTGAAAGTGGGGCAGCTGTGCAGGTGGGACCACAGGGCAGCTTACACAGGAATGGTCTGTGTGTGTGTGTGTGTGTGTGTGTGTGTGTGTGTGTGTGTGTGTGTGCATGTGTGTGAGTGTGTGTATATGCACGTATCTCTCTCCGCATGTGTGTATCTCTGTGTGTGTGTGTGTGTGTGTGTGTGCGTAAGAAAGAGGCATGTTGTAGAGAAACAGCGGGCCGCTGTTAAGTCGGTGCGAGTGCTCTGTGCCAGTAAGAATTATAGCGCACAGCTAAACGCCCGCAGCTCGGCTTTCCCTTTCCGCTCCGCTCGTAATTAGGAACCGGTTGGCGCTCCAAGGAAGACGGGGCCTTCTTCGGGAGGGAGGAGGTAGTTTGTGTGTGTGTGTGTGTGTGAGAGAGAGAGAAGGAGGGCGGGGGACGCTCATCGCCCCGTTTAACCGCAGAGAGGGGGGCGGAGATGGACTGTTTATACGCTGTCACGTTTGGCTTCACACAACGATGAAGTCACAGACAGTGGAGCACAATTGGCAGTCTATTCCGAGGCGGAGGGCGAAAATTACCTGGAGTGAGAGAGCGCATTACCCAGGGCCTGGTGAGCAGAGGCCTCGCAAGCGCACGCTAGCACACACACACACACACACACACACACACACACACACACACACACACACACACACACACACACACACACACACACACACACACACACAGATACACCACGGACACACACACTTTCTCTTTTGGACACACACACAGACACACCACACACACAAACCTGCTGCTTCAAGGGTTTTCCTTTGAACGATTTAGAAAAAGAAAAAAAAAAAAGAAAAAAAAAAAAAAACCCAGCCGAAAAAACTGGCCATCCATTTTGATCTCACTACTAGTGTTTTTCCTCCACCCTTCTCTTCCCTCCCTCCCTCCCTCCCTCCTCCATCCTCCATGCCTCCTCCTCTCCTTTCAGTGTCTGGGTGTTGCTAAAGGCCTGTCCACTCTGCTCAGATGTCAGGATTTAGGATGGGAGTGGAGAGGAGAGGAGAGGAGAGGAGGGGAGAGGAGAGGAGAGGAGAGGAGAGGAGAGGAGAGGAGAGGAGAGGAGAGGGAGAGGAGAGGAGAGGAGAGGAGAGGAGAGGAGAGGAGAGGAGAGGAGAGGAGAGGGGGGAGGTAGCGGAGGCCCGGGGCCCAGGGAGGTGGTCATCTAATTAGATCAGCCCACCGTGAGTCAGCAGCCGGTGCAGAGAGAGGACAATGAGACACAGGCTACCAGAGAGAGAGAGAGAGGGGGGGGAGAGAGGGGATAGAGAGAGAAGAAGAGAGAGAGAGAGAGAAAGAGAAAGAGAGAGAGGGAGAGAGGGAGGGAGAGAGAGGGAGAGGGAGGGAGAAAGAGAAAGAAAGAGAGGGAAAGAGAGAGAGAGAGGGGGGGGAGAGAGAGAGTAATGCAGCCAGGTACACACCTACACACAAATAAATACACACGCACAAATAGATGCGCACACACACACACACACACACACACACACACACACACACAGACAAGCATAAACCGAAGGACACCCTCTTACTCACA
The DNA here is from genome assembly GCA_027497455.2 of Sardinella longiceps. Taxonomy (NCBI): domain Eukaryota; kingdom Metazoa; phylum Chordata; class Actinopteri; order Clupeiformes; family Clupeidae; genus Sardinella; species Sardinella longiceps. Next base: position 20,535,147 of record JAODXP020000030.1, on the reverse strand, counting down.
CACATACACACAGACAGGCACAGAGACACAAATATACACACACAGATACACTTGCACACACGCACACAGACACACACACACCCCCAGGCTGTGAAACAATGATACAGCATTTTAACCTCACTAACCGATGCCCGTCCCCACCTCACTCACTCACAGTTTTTTTTTTTTTTTATACCCTCTCCCTCACTCCCCCTCTCCCTCCCCCTCCTTCTCTCCTTCTCTTCCTCCGCTCGACTTATCCCACCACTTTGAGGATTTCAGCATTCAGGGGGAAGGTTAGCGGGCCGCCAAAGCAACGCGCCTCCCTTTGAAGATGAAGCGCAAAACCCCTTCCTGCATTAATCGTCCTAATACAGTGTCAAGCTCCCAGCTTTATTTCCCTCGCAGGGATGCTAACTCTTCTCCCCGGAGCAGCCGACGCTATAGCTAGCGTAGCCTTCTATAAATATCCCCCCCCCCACACACACACACACCGTCTCTTTTTCTCTCTGCCACTTTAGCCAGCATTAGGGCTACTAATGTGCAGCCATTACCTTTCCACTGCAATAACAGTATGGCTGTTATTAATTATTAAAAGCCCCCAATCTGCTTCATTAAATTGATGACAATTGATGGCAGATGGCAGGGCCCAGAAAGAATGAAAGAAAGATGGCCGTCGGCGGCGGCGGCAGCGGCAGTGGCACGCTTTTTCTTCACAGTGTGCTGGATATTATGGACTTTATGATGGGGACCATCTTTTACCGAGACACCACAACTATATGCTCCCCCTTCTCAGTACCCCAGCTCTGTCCCTCTTTCTTTGGGGAAAGAAAGAAAGAAAGAAAGAAAGAAAAAGAAAGAAAGAAAGAAAGAAAGAAAGAAAGAAAGAAAGAAAGAAAAAGGAAAGAGTGGGAGTGAGGATATTTGTCGGTGGATATAATATACTTTATGATGGGGACCATCTTATAGAGACTCCACAACTATCCGCCCCTTCCTTACGCCAGGCCAACTGCATCCGTCTTTTTTTGGGAGCAGAAAGAAAGAAAGAAAGAAAGAAAGAAAGGAAGAGAAAGGGAAGTGGGGGAGTGAGGATATTTGTTGGTGAGACAGGAATGCTGTTGTGGCTTTAATTAGTGTATGTGGGAAATAAATGGGCCTTGTGTTGTGTTGTTGGGCCGTCCCACAGGGATTCATCCAGCGCGCTTCATAATAAATGACCTGTACCGCTGGTGGCCAGGGGTTAATGCTAATAGCAGCCAAAGCTGGGGCCTGTAACTTTCATTTGTAACCTGAACACCTCTCCTCTCTCTCTCTCTCCCTCCTTCTCTCACTCACTCTCTCCCTCTTCATGTCTCCCCCAATTTCTCTCCACTGTCGGTATCTCTGTCTCCCTCTCTCTCTCTCTCTCTCTCTCTTTCTTCTCCCTCTCTGTCTCTCTCGCTTTCGTCTGGCTGTGAACATGAACACCTGATATTTTCAATGCTGTCGCTGGGTTTTTCATGTCATGTTCGGGAAAGCGAGGAAGCGGGAGGAGAGAGATGTGGGAGATTGAAGATTTCCGCAGCGTCGGTGAGAACATGGCGCCTAACACAAAGGCAGCGGCCGCAAAGCCTCAACTTCCCATCCGCTTCAATTGGAACCCGAGAGAAGTCAAATATTCAGGACAGTTAAATAAAATGTGTGGGAGGTAAGATTTCACCCAGACCACTCCTGACAAACATAAGAACTAGTAAAATGCCGATCAAAGAAACAGAATATAAATGTACAACTATGAATAAATTACTACTGCCGACAGCACAGCATACAGTAGGCCATGATACTAGCCACAAACGACACAATTAGCTGTCAAAGAACTAGCCTACTTCCACTGCAGCTGGGAAGAGCCATAATGCAAAAACAGACAGCACTAATAACAGTGTGTGTTATAATAATAGAATGTGATAAAATATTAATAAGATGGAGTCACTAATGCTGTAATAAATCAAAGAGCGTGCACAGTTCCCCAGGCCTCTACACACGCTAAGCTAACTCTAATGCTAACGCTACTGGTGCTACTCCTAGCGTTAGCGATTGCTCGGTGCTCCCCTGGCAAGCCTCATAAACAGCCAATGATTCACGATGGAGTCTGTGGATCTGTTCAGTGTGGGTCACCTGAATGACCCAATTTTCCCAGACAAGCTGGGTAAATATAGCTCATGTCGCTAGCAGCCTGGTGCCCACTTTCCTTCCCTTCAAACATCTCCCTGGCCAGAGAGTCCCACAGGGCACGTCCCTCTCCCTCTCTCCTCTCCTCTTTCCCTCTGGTATTCTCTCGTTCCTCTTCTTCCTCTTCTTCCATCCTCCTCTCCCCTCCGTTCCCCAGCTGCTAGGCTATATGCTAGCCAGTGCTGTCATCTTCCCGCCCCATCCAGCCCCAAAGCAAAGTCATTTGAATCGCATAATGAAACAAGCCCATGAGTCTGACTCAATCTGACAGGCCAAAGCTCCATTTTGTTTGATGGCAAAATGTGTTCACAGCGAAGGGAAAACAGAGAGGAGAATTCATTAAGCACTTATCCTGGAGCAACTGTACGGGAAATAGGTTGCAGTTTGATGCACATTTGTGGTTGGAAGTGGGTGGGGTGGACAATATGAGAATATTGAGAATTGTCAGATCCCTACAGCTCACCACCACAGCCACCACACACACACACATGCGCGCTCACACACGTGCACGCACACACTCACACACAGACACTCTCTCATAAATACAAAGGCACAGGCACAGGCACGCACACACACACACACACACACACACACACACACACACACACACACACACACACACACACAAACAAACATGAGCATGTCAGCACATGCACCCACACAGACACTCACTCATACACACAGAGGCACAGGCACACACACACACACACACACACACACACACACACACACACACACACACACACACACACACACACACGCCAGCACACAAATGTTCCACTCCCATTGACAGAAAGTGGAAAACTGGAGGAGAAGTCAGAGTAAGCATGGCAAACGATCAGGGCGTCCAATAAATGCCACAGCAACCCGGCAGAGCCAATGAATAAAACGAGTAAACAAACAAACAAACAAAAGTAAACAAAAAAACCTAGCGAAACAACAACAACAAAAGCAGAGTGACCGAAACAACAACAACAACAACAACCACAACACAACACAAAACATGCGGGAACACTCAGTTTCGAAAGCCTCCCCAGCTACAGAGGGGCGAAAATAGAGCTTGTGATAAGTGGCTCTCTTTAGCTTGGCAAACACACTGCCTCGTGTCAGCACATACGTACAGCCCATAAGCAGCATTTGACAACAGCCTCCACTTGGCATTTGTAGCACTCTCAGAGGAAAGAGAGAGAGAGGGATAGAGGGAGAGAGAGAGAGAGAGAGAGAGAGAGAGAGAGAGAGAGAGAGAGAGAGAGAAAGAGGGAGAGAACCACATTCCATTTGCACAAAATTAATTCCTCTCGAATAAACACCACTGTGGTTCTTTCCGGAAAAAAAAAAAAAAAAAAATGGAAGGAAAAAAGAAACTCAGGAGGAATTATTTTGCAACAAGGACTCGCAAAACCTCAACTGAACTGGCAGCCATTGTCTTTGTTGACCAAGAAATTATGTTGTGTTTTTTTCCTCTCCAAAAAGAAAATAAGGCCAAAAGGAATAAAAAAAAGTCCACTCAACATGACAAGAAAGCCTTTAATAACGTCCTGATTCAGGACATATAAAACTAATCATTAAGGGGTGTAGGGGAAGCCAAGTGTCACAGTTGTCTCCATGGTGTCTCGCTCAGCCTGGCCGAGGCCCTCTGACCGTAACTCTTTCTGACCCGAAAATCTGTGCTGTCCCTCTCTCTCTCTCTCCTTCTCTCTCTCTTTCGTGCTCTCTCTCTCTTTCCTTTGCTCTGTCTCCCTCTCTTTCCTCTGCTCTCTCACTTTCTCACGCTCGCGTGCTTCCCCTCTCCTGAGGTCTGGCAGGGTTAGAGAGAAAGGCTGACCTAGGCTTGTTTCATCAGGGTGTGTGTGTGTGTGTATGTATGTGTGTGTGTGCACGTGTATGTATCTACTGATGTATGTGTGTGTGTGTGTGTGTGTGTGTGTGTATGTGTGTGTGTGAGTGTGTGTCAGTGAGTGTGTGTGCGCGTGCGCGTGTATGCTTGTCTCTCTAGCTTCCAGTATGTGCGTATATGTGTGTGTGTGTGTGTGTGTGTGTGTGTGTGTGTGTGTGTGTGTGTGTGTGTGTGTGTGTGTGTGTGTGCGTTTGTGTGTGTGTGTTTGCACATATAGTTATGCCTCTGTGAGTCAGAGAGCTTGAGAGCATGTGAGACAAACAAGGGAATATGTTTTAAGAGACGGGAGCAGGAGAGAGAGAGAGAGAGAGAGAAGAAGAGCTTGGCGAAGGAGAATCAGCAAAGGGAAGGAGGCGCTGAATGTGTGTGTGTGTGTGTGTGTGTGTGTGTGTGTGTGTGTGTGTGTGTGTGTGTGTGTGTGTGTGTGTGTGTGCGAGATGTTAGGTCATAGCACAAGCGTCTACTCAGGTACTGTCACATACAGTAGGCTGAATGCTAAAAGAGCGTGAAGGAGGCTTGGGTTGTTCTACTGTCCTCTGTGCTAACACATTCTCTCCATCTCCTAAGCTCATCTTTCCCTTACTCTGTCGCTCTATCCATCATTTCTGATATCCTCTTCCATCAATCTCTCTCTCTCTCTCTCTCTCTCTCTCTCTCTCTCTCTCTCTCCCTCTCTCTCTCTCTTTCTCCCTCTCTCTCACTGTCATATTCCATGAGCCTCTAGAAAGATTAAATATGTCCTAAGAGCAGTTCCAATTTTTCAAATAGGGAATTATTAAAAGCAACCTTAAAATCCCCAAGGCCAACGGCATCATGGGAGAAACATAAGTGTGTGTCTATCCGTGTGTGTGTGTAAGTCTACCCGTGTGTGTGTGTGTGTGTGTGTGTGTGTGTGTGTGTGTGTGTGTGTGTGTGTGTGTGTGTGTGAGCTACTGTGTGTGTGTGTGTGTGTGTGTGTGTGTGTGTGTGTGTGTGTGTGTGTGTGTGTGTGTGTGTGTGTGTGTGTGTGTGTGTGTGTGTGTGTGTGTGAGAGAGAGAGTGTGTGTCTGTGTGTGAGAGAGTGTGTGTGAGTGACAGAGAGAGAGTTATGCATGTGTGTATGTGGGTGGAAAAGAGGGCCGCTTCATTAGTGTAAAGAGAGAGCGAGAGAGGGGGAGGAGAGAGAGAGAGAGAGAGAGAGAGAGAGAGAGAGAGAGAGAGAGAGAGAGAGAGAGAGAGAGAGAGAGAGAGAGAGAGAGAGAGAGAGAGGCGGGCAGCGACGAGGACAGCGAGTCACCCGGTGACGGCAGGCAGCCCGCACTGAACAGGGAGTGATGAAAACTTTAGCGCAGCGCTTTTAACCTCTCAAGAGAGTCTGTCAGCAGCAAGGCCCAGCCAACACACAAACACACACTCACACACACACACACACACACACACACTGCTTCCTTCATGGCTGCATTACAAGCCACAATAGACGCCAAAAGTTTGTTTTGCAGACATCTTCATTTTTTCCCCTCTCTCTCTCTCTCTCTCTCTCTCTCTCTCTTTTCTCCACTTCAGCCTCTCATATGTCACTGCTCTCGTTGTCCTGCCCACCCCCTCCCCAGGCCATTCTCTCTCAGCTCTTCCCTTTCAGGACGCAAAAGCGACATAGCGCTAATGTGTTCCAGCCTTTTT
>JAODXP020000030.1:20516907-20521907 GCA_027497455.2 Sardinella longiceps | reverse complement strand
AGGGGTGTGTGTGTGTGTGTGTGTGTGTGTGTGTGTGTGTGTGTGTGTGTGTGTGTGTGTGTGTGTGTGTGTGTGTGTGTGTGTGTGTGTATGTGCAGAGGGGGGTTGCTGAGGGGCTTGGGGCCAATCAGAACCATGTGCGGTGATGAGAGTGGATGGACAGCTGCTGAGGGCTTTCTGACGTCCGCACGTAGGCCGGGCGACCGGCCGCCATCCCCTGAGTGACCACTGGGATTCAATTCATCACGATGACTGCCAGATGTGTCATTTAAATTAGAAAAAGAAGAAGAAGAAGAGGAGGAAGATGATAAAGAAGAAGAGGAAGAACAAGAAGAAGAAGAAGAAAGAAAGAAAGAAAGAAAGAAAGAAAGAAGGAAAAAAAGAAAAAAAGAGACAGAATTGTAGTGAGCCAAACCACTCACCTATTATTTATGTGGGGTAAAAGATAATTAGCGAGGAAAGGCATTGTGGTTGTGGTATAATAGAAGCGTTTTTGGCCGTGGGACAGCGGCGGACCCTGTCCTGGAGTCGGGAGAGAAAACGCTCTACGCTAACATGCCAACGTGGCCTCAGCAATCAACACCTGAATTCAGCTGAGGAGCAGGAGAGAGGGGAAACGAGGAGTGTTGGCGACGGACGGATACGTGATGGCAACTTAGCGGATTTCGAGTAAAAAGTTGGCCCACCCTGCCAAGACCTAACTCCCATTCGGCAGGCTGTCAGCAAGCTAAGCCCAGAGCGACGCTTCATTCCAGTGAGTCCGCTGTTCTGCTAAACAATCCGAAGACAACACCTATTTTCTTGTTGATTGAATCCTCAGTGTAACATGGAATGCGGTGCGAGAGCAAAAAAGAAAAAGAGAGAGAGAGAAAGAGAGAGAGGGGAAAGAAAAAGAAAAAAAAGAGAGAAGGGGGGAAAAACTTTGAATGGCCATTACTTCCAGTAAAAATGTGCTCATTGCTCTGGCAGTGAAATTGAGAACACATTTTTGAGCAATATTGCGGAATGAGTAAGTGACAAGTCCAGACACCATGCTGTTATTCACGTCTGACCATTACTGATCACAGGCTGAGCGCTAAAAAGGATTTTTAGACAAGTTCCCGAGAGCCTTCCTTTCTGTCTCTGGTGGATTTAACACATAAAGATTGCCTGAGGACGTTAAACGCTGTGAAAATCTAACAATCCTCCCCGCTAGCATGTGAGTGTAAATATATCTCCAGGCAAATTAGCGATTAAGTAGCCAATTTAGAGTGACTATTTTTTTTCCCCTGTTTGCCGCTTCATTGGTGATTCTAGTGCTAAATCAATGCCTTCACATGGGCTTGTCACCTTAACAGTGGCCCTGGACCTTTGGGTTAGTTGATTTCTGTCCTCATCTGTACTCAAGAATGGTGTCGCTTTTGTAAACCACTTACAATGTAAGCAACACAGAGAGAACGGGGTCACACACACACACACACACACACACACACACACACACACACACACTTACAGGGGTAGCTCAGAGTGACAGCTCTGCTGGGATGTGTGGGGGCTAAACATATGGATGTGTCAGTGCCACATAAAGGCCAAAGACCAGCGCTGTTAGGTGCACAGAGTGACATGCACCTTGACTCTAAGTCTGCTAACATTCATGTGCCAAAACAACCCACTTTTTTCTGACAGAAAAATACATCATGTGCTGGAGACAGCAGGAAAAAAGAGCATGTCACAATTTGAGTCTGAGTGCATTATTACCTCGGTAGAGGCTTCTTGATGTGGTCATTTCTGTCTTGATTCTAGTTAATTACTAAATTTTAAATTTAATTTAATTCACCTGTAATATTTTCAAACTGCCAAACTGAAAATACAATTCAAAACAATTTTTTTTAAAAAAGACTATACATTTTGTAAATGTATAATCTTTAAAAACAAATTTGTTTTGAATGAAAAAGACTACAAATATGTACCAAAATAATTGACAAATATATTTGAACCAATAATGAGCAATAAACACTGCAGCAATAATTAATTACTGACATATTATTGCCGAAATAAAACTAAAAAAAAAAAATACAGTAGTAAGCAGTAAGTAGTGTTACTACATACAGTATATTTTTGCGGCTGCTTCCCATACTGTAGATCAGCAACAGTGTGAAGGCAGAGGGCTCCATGCTGCGATCTGAAACAGGGCGGTGTCGGTCGGCTACAGCAGCGGCTTCTCTGTCCGTGCCGAAGACTGTTTGTGGTCACGCTGGAACCGACCAATGGGCCATTTCACATTTCAGCTGAATTCACAGAACGGGATGTCGCTCACGCTGCCAACCAGAGTCGTATTTATACCCTCATTTATGTGTCCGACCGCCACAATTATTTCCATTGCCGCCTCCTCCGATGCATGTTTGTTTTCGTTTTATTGCTTCATACATCTGCAGTTTAATCAAAGCACTGTAAACTCAGCCACCAAAAAAGGGCCCGTTTGCCATATGAAAACAACCCAAGATGCAACTGGCATCATTCTGCCAACAAGCAGAATGAATGTGCTTTTTTTCTGTGTGTGTTTGTGTTTGTGCGTGTGTGTGTGTGTGTGTGTGTGTGTGTGTGTGTGTGTGTGTGTGTGTGTGTGTGTGTGTGTGTGTGTGTGTGTGTGTGTGTGTGTGTGTGTGTGTGTGTGTGTGTGTGTGTGTGTGTGTGTGTGTTTGTGTGTGTGTTTCATTTGTTCGTTCGTTCGTTTCTTTCTTTCTTTCTTTCTTTTCCCCCCTGACAAGTCCTGCCGCTTAACTAGTTCATGACCCACTCTTATCCAAAGAGACTGCAACTGCCAGACTAGTGTAACATCCACCCCGAGAAAATTGACCTCACTCTCTGCATTAGTCTCAAAGTCAGAATTCAGCAAATGGATTTCCAGCGTCTTCGAGAGGGCCCGTTAATTTGAGGTGGCACTGTTCCTTGGCAGGCTACATGGTAAGTAGGGTTTGGGGGTAGTGGTGGTGGTGGTGGTGTTGGTGTGTGTGTGTGGGGGGGGACTCCAAGTTTCTTCTCCTTGGAACAAAGACATTTCTATGTTCGCGTCCAAAAATCGAGGTGGCTAGTGTGGTGGTGGGGGGGGGGATATACAGACATACGCAAGCTCACATAAGCACAAACACACACACACATACACACAAGGACACACAGACGTACACAACGTAGACATGCACGACGTGAAAGCAAAACAAAGAACACCGTTTGTTAGCACAGAAAGCAACCCAAATCAGAGAGGACTTCAAGCTGAGATTGAAGTTAAGAGCTTGGCGGCCGATGAAAGGCTGCTGCAAATGTCTCTTGGCACGTCGGAGGGCATTCGGAAGGAGCCCACCAGCCAACAAAAGCAGGGGAGGAAGACGTCCCAGCAGTACGGCGGGCACAGGCACCAGGCATCGGGCAGTGGCACAAGCCCGAGCCCACGATGCGCATACACACACACACACACACACACACACACACACACACACACACACACACACACACACACACACACACACACAACAATCAAGCCCATACTCTGATCTTCTGCCACTGCCACCACACAGCTGCTGAGATGACAGCCCCGAAACAACATCATAAAATATAAACCAGTATACCGAGAGAGAGAGAGAGAGAGAGAGAGAGAGAGAGAGAGAGAGAGAGAGAGAGAGAGAGAGAGAATAAGAGAATGAGGGAGGAAGTGGAGAAGGAGGAGGAGGAGGAGGAGGAGAAGAGAAGAGGGAGATGGCGGGGGGAAGTAAATATACACAAGACGTCAGAAGGGGGAGGGGGGGGGAACGGCATAAACGAGAGAGGGGGAAATAATAACAAAAAGAAGAGAAGGAATCAACAAGTAAAATTGAATTTAGTGCTGCGTGGGATTTGAGCTGAGCTGAATGCTTTGCTGGGCTTCTCTTTGCAGGGCTTTGCCTCTGCGACATGCAGCTAAAGGCAAACATCTGAGGTTGCAATCAAGAGAGCTGCTTAATGCGGACTGGGCCTGCATGCAAAACACTGCCTTTCAACTCTGCCCATTCTCACAGAGACGGGGGGAGAGGAGAAAGAGAGAAAGAAAGAAAGAAAGAAAGAAAGAAAGAAAGAAAGAAAGAAAGAAAGAAAGAGAGAGAGAGAGAAAGAGAGAGAGAGATAAAGAGAGTAAAAGAAAGAGATGAAGAGATAGACAGGGGAGAGAGAGAGAGAGCAAGAGAGAAAAGAGAGAAAGAGAGAGAAAAAGAGAGAAAGAAAGAGGGAGAGGGAAATGTCAGTGAGAGAGAATGCATAAGAGAGGAGGATAAGAGTGAATGAGAGAGGGAGCAGATAAGAAAGAGAGGAAGCAAGAGAGAGAGAAAGTAGAATAAAAAAGAGAGAGAATGAGAGAAGGAAAGAATGAGTGTTTGTTTGTGTGTTGTACGTGAATGTGCGTGATTGTGTGTGTGTGTGTGTGTGTGTGTGTGTGTGTGTGTGTGCGTGTGTGTGACGGAGAGGGAGAGGGCTCAATTGCCATTCTAGGCGCTGACAGAGGCGTCTGTGTGAGCAAACGGCCGTAATCAGATCCCCCTGAATGGGGGGATAAGACAGGGATGAGTGGCCGCCTGTGCCATCGCCAGATGAGATTAATTGACACAGAGTAAATGAGCACCAGATTAATCTCTAAGAGGGGTCCCTCTGTTCCGGACCTTTCTCCCAACTGCCCAAATGCTCTCGTTTTCTCTCTCTCTGTGTGTGTGTGTGTGTGTGTGTGTGTGTGTGTGTGTGTGTGTGTGTGTGTGGGGGTGGGAGTAAAGAAACCTCCAGAAATAAAGACATGAAAGATGAAGGGGGAGAGAGAGGAGAGAGAGAGAGAGAGAGAGAGAGAGAGAGAGAGAGAGAGAGAGAGAGAGAGAGAGAGAGAGAGAAGGAATGAATGTTTTGAGCAATCAGGTTTTGAGTAGCGTGGATGAGATGAGTATGAGATGAGCAGTGAGTTTGGGGCTGGGAGGGACAGACAGGCTAAGAGGCCAAAGGCCAAATCAGCT
>JAODXP020000030.1:20499407-20509407 GCA_027497455.2 Sardinella longiceps | reverse complement strand
GGGTGAGTGTATGTGTGTGTGTGTGTGTGTGTGTGTGTGTGTGTGTGTGTGTGTGTGTGTGCATGTGTGGGAGGGGGGTATATGCAAAAGAAAACAAGACCGCGTCTTCATTTCCCCTCATGTTCAAGTGGACGTTTTTGTAGTCCCATTGATTCATTTTCCAATAAATCCTCTTTATTTTGGGTCAGATAACCTCCCTAAGTGAATTTGCCGGTCCTGTTTCCCAGGCCTTTTGTTGAGTGTCAAGAATAATGAGATTCTGGCTCGACTTGAAGGCTTGAAGCACTGCTGTGAGATGCGAGCTGTACTGCATAAAAAGAAATAGGCCAGCAATTAGTGTTTACTCCATTTTTTTTTTTTTTTAAGAGCCTGCCACTTGGCAACTGTAATCTCCACCCAGGTCTGCGGCTAGGCAGGAGGCTAAATGCAAGCCCAGTTGAGTAGAGCAGAGTGTGCCACCTTTTGTGAGCTAGTCTCAGACAACCTCCGGCCCTTTTGAGGGGCAGAATATACCATTCCAAGGTTCCCAACGGAACATTCCATTTGATGATGTAATAATGAACTCAAATGACCGTTATAAATGGCCGCCTATGTAAACTGTAGACCTGTGCAGAACACAATTCCAATTCTGGAATGGCCTGCGGCTCACTAGAGCTGTCTAAGAAGTGAATAGAACTATCCCGCTCTCCGCTGCACAATGGCTCGGGGTTAGTGAGACAATCTTGTGGCCGGTGGGGATGCTCGTCGGTTAAGAGTGGCCGCCAAAGGCATATCCGATTTCAACAGGTCAATCAATGATCAAATGACCAGCTAATGCTCGACTGCACACACAGTTAAATATAATCGAGGCCGTTCTCCGAGCCCAATGCCGTTTTAATGACAGGGGTAATAAGTAAGTGGACAGAAATGGAGGAAGGTTGCAGAGGAGGTAACCAAGAGGACAGGGGAGGGGGAAACTTGTTAAACTTCACCTTCAACACAAGAGGGGTAGACCTAGTGCTTTGCTACATCTCCAGGATTTTTTACAGGCACTGTAAAATTTTGGAGCCTACCAACAGTGCAACCCATGCAACATTTTTTCGGCGAGCAATAATGTCCCGTTTTAAACCGGCATGGCAACAAAACTCTCGTAAGCGGACAGTTATTTATGTGCTCGATGCAAATGGAGTTCATTGGCATTTCCTTGCCCTTTTCACAAGGCCCTGGAGTACCTTCACCAACAACAACAACAGGAAAAAAAACAAACATGATGCACACACACCAAAAAAACAACAACTACACACAGACCAAAAACTCCCCTAAGAAACCAAGCGAGTGAGAGCAAATGAGATGGGAGGAAATTCAGTGGGAGAGTGAAAGAGAGAGAAAAAGAAAGCCAGAGAGGGAGAGAGAGAAAAAAACGATGGAGCACAAAGACAAATAAAGAAGGGGGGGAGAGAGAGAGAAGTGCCTCAGTCTCTCAGTCTTCTCATCCCACGACTTGAACAACTCCCCTTCGGACATGAGAACGAGAAAAAGAGTATGGCCACATGATTAGGCATCACCCCCCCCCCACACACACACACACACACACCCCACCCCAACCTCAAGTAAACCCCCCCACCCCACTGCATTGCCTGCCTCTTCCACCACCACCACCACCACCTCCACTTCAACCCCATACCCCTGTTCAGGGGCAGCCTCACAATAGAACGGTGGGGTGCTGAAAAGGGGGTGGGGGGGCATGGATAGAAGGGGGGGGGGGGGGCAAATGGTGGGCAGAACCACCACCACCAGCACCACAACCCCCCGCCTAACCACCCCCAACCCCAAGCCCCTTCAACTGTCACCATTCATATCGCCCTCAGAGTGCCCCATGCAAGCAGTGAGGTAAGGTAATATCCAAAGCCTCTTTTTTGTGTGCATAGAACAGCCACTGCCAAGTAATTCGCCTTTTTTCAATAGAGGCAAATGAAAAAGGGAGCGAAAAAAAAAAAAAAGTCCACATGAAATTGTGCTAAATTGATTCCTCTGTCTGGAATAGAGGCAAGAGCACACCATATATCAATTAAAATTAATTAGGGCTTTCTATTTTTTTTTTCTTCGGGTTTCCACCCACAAGCTAATTTGTCTGCTAAAAACGAGCTAGCCAACTGGCAGCGTGGCTCAACCAGGTATTTAGTACCTCCCCTTTCTTTCATCACTGTAATTAACATGCTATAATTCTATTTCCAAACCCATTCCAACACACTATTATTATTAAAAGACTCCTAAGATTGCTTTTTTTTAATGTCCTAGAGAAAGGCTTACTTTGCTACAGAGTTAGCAATAAAAACATGCTCATTTGAAATGAAATACCAGTAAATGGATAAAAATCTTATCATTAAAGTACTATGTCGAAACAAAATAAAGACTTTTTTTTTTTTTAACAAGTACAGCCGTTCTAGTTTTGCCTGGTTGTGAAAGCCCTCTATTGTGCCTTTTTCTATATCAGCGGCCCTTGGCAGCTACTTATCTCCTGAAGCATGTCCTAAGACATAACGGAGCTCATGTATGCCTTAACCCAGTTACGCTCCGTTTCCATACGCGGCATGTATAATAACATAAATGAGAACAGCATGTTGGTGTTTCAGTCGCTCAGTCAATAAGGTATGGCGAAAAACGCAAGCTGGGGACTGGGGCCTTGGGGGAGGGCCCGAACTCACAGCTACAGCTACATCTACATACGGCAAATCTTTCTGATCTTTAATTGGACTTACAGGATTGGAGATGGGTGCAGTGTTTTGTTAAGACCTGTTTGTCAAAGTCGTGATTTTAGGGAGAGACTGTGCTTTGGAGAACAGGCTATTTAGTGTAGAGTGTGTGTGTGTGTGTGTGTGTGTGTGTGTGTGTGTGTGTGTGTGTGTGTGTGTGTGTGTGTGTGTGTGTGTGTGTGTGTGTGTGTGTGGAGGTTAAAGTGCTGTGAAAAAAACACATTCACACCACTTACACTATCCAGACTAGGAATGGTTGCGCTAAAGCAAGGAGGTTGTGTGGGGAAAGTCTTCCCTCTTGTTTTTGCAGTCGGATCTCAAAGTACCAACATGTGTGGGAGGGAAGGAATAAAGAGTGGGAATGGAGGGAGGGGGGGGTCTTTTCAGCAGCAACAACACCTCTCCACCCCTCCACACACACACACACACACACACACACACACACACACACACACACACACACACACACACACACACGCCCTCCCTCCCTACTTTCCCCTCCAAATCTGGCTGTTAAAGCGGGTGTAAAATAAGAGCAAAGGAGGATAGAAAGACCAAACAAGTTGCAGATTACCAATACCACCTCGTAAAATGTGACACATGTGCATATGGAAGGATGTGGGGAGAGAGAGGCTTCCAAACACACACTCAGACCTGGCACTTAGGACACACACACACACACACACATTTCCACATACATCAAAACAGACAGCCTTCCATGGATATAAGGTTACCAACAACGCCATCCAAAAAAGAAATCTTAAAATATGGGAACCCCTCACACACACACACACACACACACACACACACACACACACACACACACACACACACACACACACACACACACACACACACACACACACACACACGCACGCAACACAAAAGCTGGTGCCTCAACCCAGCCGTCAAACCGCACTCCCCGACTTCTCATGCTATCAGTGAAAAATGAAGACGTCAACAAGGGGGTGCTTGGGCGGCGAGGAAAATATTTCTCTTCCCGCGGCAAAAACACTTCCACACAAGAACACTCCACCACTTTGTGCACACAGCTACACATGCCGTGTCAGTACAAATGGTCTGGCTCGAAAAGACTGCAATCTACAAGATCAGTGGAGAGAGAGAGAGAGAGAGAGAGAGAGAGAGAGAGAGAGAGAGAGAGAGAGAGAGAGAGTAAAAGGGAGGGAGGAATGCAGAGAGAATCACATTCGGCGTAACTAATCTCAGCAGTCACAAACTGACAGGCCCTCACATTTCCTTCTGGACTGTCACATGGGGGACGGCCTGTGCTGTGCTGAGCTGAGACAAATGGCAGATTCAGTTTCAGCAGATGCAGCGGTGGCCACACCATGGCAAGAGAGAGAGAGAGAGAGAGAGAAGAACAGAAGAGAAGAGAGAAAAAAAACAAGGGATAGACAGAAAAAGAGAGAGAGCAAGAGCAAGAGAGAGACAGAGAGAGAGAAAAAAAGAAGGGATAGACAGAAAAAGAGAGAGAGCAAGAGCAAGAGAGAGAGAGAAAAAAAGAAAGGACTTGCCTTGCTGAGACACTCAAAGTCTGACACATTGCATATGATTCTTTGCTGTTACCAGAGCTGAGAAATGATCACGGAATAATCAGACAGCTGGACAGGGGCAACCCCATGCCCAGCTTTTTAGATAGTGTTTATTTTCAACTTGTGGGGGCCCCCTGATTCGGCCCTTGTGTGTGTGTGTGTGTGTGTGTGTGTGTGTGTGTGTGTGTGTGTGTGTGTGTGTGAAACTAACACACAGAGAGCCCTTTCTTCCGATCGCAGCTCCTTTCCTCCGCTCACGACCCAACCATCAGCCACAGCAGCGCTGGTGGAGGAGGTGGGGATGGGGTGGGGGTTTGGGGTGTGTGTGTGGGGAGGGGTGCGGGTGGTGGTGGTGGTGGTCAGGACTCGGCCAGCTGCCTTCTATCATGGAAGAAAAACCCGGCCGCAGATGGACTCTTCATGGTCTGTAAAGATCCCCTCGCCGCAGGCCGACGGGCCCTTGCGGAGCGGCAGCCCCGGCCCCAGCCAAGCCGGCCGCGTTTCTGGGCCAAGAAGCACTCCACTAGCCGTGGCAGAGCAGACAGCGGATGCCAGAGAGCTCTTATGGGAGATGATGGTCCTTGACTGGGCTCCCCTGGCCCTCGCAGTTGGACAGTGGTGTCGCCTTCTAATAAGACCCAACGCTGCGGTGAGGAGGAGGCGGTGTGTGTGTGTGTGTGTGTGTGTGTGTGTGGGGGGGGGGGGGGGGTTTGTTGGGAGGGACAGGAGGAGGAAGACGTGGAGAGTCCCTCTAGGATGGATAAAAACGTGATTTTTATCTTTTTGGCTTCCTTACTTTATTTATATAGTTGAACACACACCCACACCGACACAGACACACCCCAGACACACACACACACACACACACACACACACACACACACACACACACACATCACGGAGAATATGCTTTCCTGAGAACAGCATGGTATGTTCCTAAAAATAATAAATAAAGCCTTTCTGAGCAGAGTCAGACCACTCTCAGACCTTTCAAAAAGTACACCACCATCAACTCCATTGGCAGACAGAGGGGAGGGACTGTCGGGGGGTGGGGGGGTTACAAAACATATTCAGAGATGTTCTCTCTCTCTCTCCTTTCAGCTGACACCCCCCCCCCCTCCCCAACCACACCTGTTGTCTTCCACCTCTTCACCTACGGTTATCTGGTTTCCCTCTGTGAAGGGGTGTCTGGCCTCTCACAAAGGAAGGGGAGCCATTTTTCACGGCCGTGTACGCTGCCTTCACAAAGGGGGCTTCTTAACAGGTGCTAACATAATACAGCTAGCTGTAAACTGCACGCACTGGAGTCATACCAAAAATATTTGAGAACAAAGGCGAGAAGAAAGAAGGTGGGGGGGGGGGGTCTATGTATGTGTATGTGTGTGTGTGTGTGTGTGTGTGTGTGTGTGTGTGTGTGTGTGTGTGTGTGTGTGTGTGTGTGTGTGTAAAAGGAGGCGGACACAGCAAGTCGGGCAATAAATCTTTAGAGGGGAATAACCTCTGCTTTGACATATTCAATTGAATCTTCTCAGCAGACAAAGTAAAAGATAGCATGCTCCCAAAGTTCAGATCCCTCCCATTGTTCATGTGCCAGACGCGGCCAACAGCACTGCTGGGAGAGAGAGAGAGAGAGAGAGAGAGAGAGAGAGAGAGAGAGAGAGAGAGAGAGAGAGAGAGAGGGGCGCCGGCGTGCGGGCAGGACGGCCGGCCGACGTGAGGATTCATCATCGTGCGTATCCCCATATCCCGCCAAATGACTCACAACATTTATTATACTCCCCCTGATTGTAAAGGAACCCAGCGAGGGGGGGGGGGGCTGTCATCTCAGAGAGAGAGAGAGAGAGAGAGAGAGAGAGAGAGAGAGAGAGAGAGGGAGAGCACTCTGAGAGAGGCCGTAACAGGAGCATACAACAGGTGACAGCAGAGTGGCAAGTGTTTGTATGTGGGGGTGTTCGAGTGTGTCATTGTGTGTGTGTGTGTGTGTGTGTGTGTGTGTGTGTGTGTGTGTATGTGTGTGTGTGTGAGTATGGGGTTGGGGGAGTATGTGTGTGTGTGTGTGTGTGTGTGTGTGTGTGTGTGTGTGTGTGTCTTTGGTGTTCCTATTTTCCGGAGCAGCAGCACAGGAAATCAAAACAAAAGAGCAGCAGCAGTAGCGCACATCACAGTGTGTAAGCTGTTTCTCTCTGCATTGTGTCGGATCTGTTCCAAGCCGTTCCGAGATGATTTTCCCAGGCAAATGTGAAATAGCTGACGAGACGAGATCCATCCCTGCCTGCCACGCTAGCGCGCTATCTCTCATCAGTTACAAATCCACACCGAGTACCCCCCCCCACCCTCCTACTGTAGTTCTGCTAACCATGATGCTGTTAAGCATATTTGCATGTCACAAGGCCCTGGCATGCACACACACGCAAACACACACACACACACACACACAGGCACACACACACAAACACGCTTACTGGCTGTCTGGCAGTAGTCGTTTGGCGAGAAGCTCAAGCCTTCGGCAAACAGATAGCTGCAAGTGCTTTTAGTGGGATGATCAGAGAGAATTAAGGGAGGGGGGAATTATTCAAAGCACGTGGTCCAAATGACATTAAGGAGCGACTGTGGAAGGGGGGGGGGGGGGTTGGAGGGGCATCCTGCCTCCCCTCTTTTGTTGCCCCCATAATGAGACGATTTCACACACTTGTTAATGTTGCTCAATGACTTCTGAGACAGCCAAAGATCTCTTTTTCTCTTCTTCTTCTTCTTTTTTTTCTTCTCTTTACACCCCTTCTCACTCCTTCCTCTTCTTAACTCAGCTCAACCCCTCTTTGCGGCGCTTCATGCATTTTTAAAACAGCATGACTAAGAATGCAATGCAATCCCCCCAGGGCTCTGAGTGGGGCTTGCCTAGCTCACTCCATTAGCCGGTGGCATACGGACAGCCCCACAACATGATTAGACGGATCCATCTCCTTGCACAATCTTCTTCTTCTTCTTCTTCTACTTCTACTTGTTCCACTTCTAACTCTTCTTCAGCTCCTGTTTTAACTCTTTGTAATCAAGAGCGACTTCCCCACAAGCGTGTGTGTTTAAGCTGGCAATAAAGTAACTCTTAGGAACATACACAACCTTAGGGGAAATTCCCTTGTGGGGAAGCATGCCGCCGGTAGCCAGGGACGAACAGAGACAAGTCTCTCCTCTCCTCTCCAGGCTCGCTGAGAAAGCAGCTAAGCATGGATGAAGGGGGAAGGAGAAATGGCGGAGCGAGAATGAAATTGTTTTCTTTAGCATGGGTTTTTCTTAATCCATCTCTGCTTTTTTGGCAGCAGCAGCAGCAGGAGGAGGAGGAGGAACGTGCATTTGTTTGTCATTACAAGAAATGTTTTAGGGCTGACAAACCGCTGTCTGTCTAGCTTGTCTTGTCTGGCTTTGCCCTCCAGCCATGGAGCAAAAATAAGCAATCATCACAGAGCAAAAAATGTAACAAAACTATAAATCTATCAAGTTTTTCTTATTGCCGTTCCGCAAAAAAGGCAGAAACATGTCGTCTGGTGCGTTTTTAATCATGTTCCGTTTGTCTTCTCCGAGGCTAACATTTACGCCTCGCCTAGCTCGACTCATTATGATGGAGTGAGTTTAATACTGTTCAGCTGCATTATTCTGCACTGAATGCTCGAGATGATTGAGGGTGCTCTAAATTTAGTGAGCCATCCAGCTGTCTGCTCCGCAGAACTACAGGCTCCTTCAATGGTCATGTGGCACCTACACACACAGGCACAATAAGCATGAGCTGTAGGAGTGGGGGATGAGAGAGAGAGAGAGAGAGAGAGAGAGAGAGAGAGAGAGAGAGAGAGAGAGAGAGAGAGGGAGGGAAGGGGAAAAAAAAGGATGATGCATTTATGATGTGTACAGCCTGCAATTTAAAAGGCTTAAGAGGCCAACTGTGAAGCTTCATCTCTCTAATGGCGGCGCTTTGATTTGCTTGATTGTCTCCAATATTGTGCACACAATAAAAGCAAAAAACTGGAGAGAAATTTGCAATTCTAATCAGCTCCCTCAACAAGTCTGGGCAGCCGAAGGAACAGCCAGCACTCTCCTCCGGGATATCATTTGGCTGGGTGGAAAATAATGACACACAATCATTGCCATGGATACCATGCAGCCATCCCAAAAGGAAGAGAATGGAGGATATTAATACACAAGCTCAGAGGACAAAATGAATTAGCGTTGAGATTAGGCTGATACGAGGTTAATGAGTCTCCCATCTTTTTTTTTTTTTTCCTTTCCAAGGGAGAGAGAGAGGGAGTGAATAACCCCCCCTCAACACACACACACACACACACACACTCTTTCCTTCTTCACATACACACCCACCTCGGCGAAAAACCCCTCAAGCATTCGGCTCAACACCTGGTGAGCAGCATGTTTGAGCAAGTTCCACCGCGCGTTTGCCTAAACCTGGACTGGGACTCGGAGACCGAAAAGTACCTGGTGGACAATGTGGACGAAAGCCTCGACGGAGTAGCCTACTGTCAAGATAATCAATTAATTAAAGCGATTAGAAGGAACCCCGATGACAAACACCATTTTCGCTCGGCGAGAAGGACGGAGATAAATTGTATGCAGATCCATCTGTCAAGCTCTCTTGTAGTTTGGCTCCTTTTACAGTCGTGTTCGTATGATAATGAGGGCTCGTGAGATAAATGAGGCAAAACTGGCATGCAGACGACCACCAGTTCACTGGCTGGAATATAATTTCCCAATCAATCATCACAATGGTCTCAAGAATGCCGTCAGTTTACTTTAGTAAAAAAAAAATATATATATAACGGCTTACTTGACCTAGCTGGAAGAGTAATGGCGTATAAAAGAATTTTTAAAAAAAGAGAGAAGACAGCTCTCCGCCAGAAGGATGTGTAAATTTATCCATTAGCTGAAGAGCTCTGTGAGCCCTCACAAGATGTGAGGAGAGACCATGATGAGAGGAAGGGAAATTAGACAAGAACAATGCGAGGAAAAAGCCGGCTGTCAGACTAGAAGACATCTCTATAGCCATGCCGACCCCATGCTGGGAAGGCCATGGGCAAGGCTGCGGTGTCAAGGAAAAGCGATTTTCAAAGGCATGATTCCAGACTTAAGTAAGAAATTCCTCATTTGCACCGCTCTCGAAAAAAAAAAAAAAAAAAAAAAAAAAGCCAGAGCACATGTTTTTGACACATCTTCCATGCCCGGGATTTGGCGTCTGTGGAAGCCAAGTGCATTTAGTACATCACTATCACCACCACCACCACCACCACATCCCGTCACGCTTTATCTCCCCCCTTATCCGTCTAACAGAACGGTGCTCAACGGATCAGAATCCCAATAACTTGCTAAATATTACGCTGACATCTCAGCAGTTGCAGAAAAAAAGAGTTAGTTTGACATTGCTGTGTTTTTGCATTTGCTTCCAAAGACTTTCCACTTCACAGCTGATGACTGTGACATGAATAAAATAGAGAATTCCTAATGGGGCACTGAATGAATGTAAAATAAAAAAAAAATGAGAGAGAGAAAAAAAAAAAGAAAAATGTTATCTGAAAGAAAGTTATCACAAAAATTTCACCAAAAATTTCGCATCGGGCAATTAGTGCTTTCTTGTGTCACACTCTCGGATAATGAGTTTATAATGAGTGTCTCATTTATGAAAATCACTGGATGCTAAAAACTCTTTCTACTGCTGTTCAA
>JAODXP020000030.1:20481907-20494407 GCA_027497455.2 Sardinella longiceps | reverse complement strand
CAGTCCGGCGCAATGGACTGAGCACCATCTCATGCTGGGAGGTTTGCATTGAGCCAGCTGAAGCGGGGGCCTCTGAAGGCCCGGGCCGAGAGAGCCGATGGGGGCCAGAGAAAGAGAGAGAGACAGAGACAGAGAGAGAGAGAACCCCCAGCTGGGGAGGATATGTGTGTGTGTGTGTGTGTGTGTGTGTGTGTGTGTGTGTGTGTGTGTGTGTGTGTGTGTGTGTGTGTGTGTGTGTGTGTGTGTGTGTGTGTATGGTGAGAGGGGGGTTTGCAGAAGAACGCGCTCGCTGGGTTTTGTGCTGTCCGGCCCCACCAGCCCCAGATATGCGGTGGGAAAAAAGGAAAAAAAAAGACAGAAAAGAGACAAAAAAAAAAGGCGACAGAGAGTGGGAGAACAAGAATGTGAATGAAGACAGAGAGAGAGAGAGAGGAGGAGGAGGGAGGGGACCGAGAATGTGAATGAATGAAAATAACAACCAACAAGCGACAAACACTGACACACAAATATTTCCTTCTCAAGCAAAACCCTCCTGCTTCCAATATTTGACACGTATGCCCAACCCGAAGGGGATGAATTCCTTCAGCCAGATTAATGGAAAAAACAAGTCGCTGTTTTTTTTCCCTTTCGGCCCAAGACCACTAATAGTGATAAAATCCATGGATTATGTGCTGCTATTTCCAAGCATGTCTAATGGTCTCCATTTCGTCCCTCTTTATCCCCTGAATGGATTAGGACTGTTTTATAATTAATATGGAGGATTGTAAGTGCGAGTCCATCTGGTGCTGTGACACACTTACTGAGAGGCCGGCCCAGCAGGAAGGGGTATCATCTATTCAATTAGATCTGCGCCCCAGAACTGGCTTCTAATAGGTTTTGAAATGGCTGTCACATCCATCCGTTCCACGGACCCCCATTCCTCTACGCGACCCGCCACAGTCCCGTGATCTCATAATGCCGTTCCTCGTTCCTCCCTCTCTCTCTTTTTCTCTCTTTCCCCCCATTCTATAAGTAGAGAGTGGGAAAGGGAAGGAGTCACTCTATCCTTCCTTTCTCTCTCTCTCTCTCTCTCTCTCTCTCTATCCCTTTGCTTCAAGCACAAGACTTTCTCTTTTGCCCTGTCCTTGTGGATCTGCCTTTCTTACCCTCTTTCCCTCTTCTCCTCTTCTCTCTCTCTCCCTCGCTCTCTGTAACACATGGAAGTAATCTTTGGGCTATATGTGTATGTGCATGAGCATGTGTGTGTGTGTGCGTGTGTATGTGTGCAGAAGGCTGCGCTAGCTGATGGGCAGTGTTGGCTCCATGTTGACACCCTCCCTGCTCACGGCTAGGCCTCTCATTTGCACATTCAGTGTTGAAGGCTGTTTCCTGTGGGCGAGAGAAACTTCTTTAAATGTCCTCGGGGTTACCCTCATTTAAATTGCTGCCACTGTCTCCGAGGTTTTGGAACCGCATCCAGCAAAACTTGTGTCCGTGCCAACCAGCTTCGGCCAGACAACAGGAAAGGACCATCAACAGGGCTACCCATACATTTAGTCCACAACCAAATCAACGCTACTCTTTTCTTCACTCTCGTATTTTTTTTCCTCTCTGTTTTTGTTTTCTACTTCTTTGTTAAGTTTTTTAACAAGGTCGCAGCACAATTCCGCATACTGCAGTTAGTGCACTTTAAAATTCGGCATTTGCACATGGTAGCACTTCTTACCGCAATTTAAACGCTCGAGGTCTATTTTCAAAACCATTAAGTCTCGAGTTCTGACCACACCACCACAAGTAGTAGTAACTAAACCTGCCACACCACTATTGGCAGGTAATGAGCTTTGCAGACAAACACAAACTCGCGCAAATGTCAGACTCGGAAAAGAGATTTCAAGCATGCATTAGTCCATCTGTTTGTGGAAAGTGAATAAAATAAACTACATTTGGCACAAATTAAGGTGGGGGGTGGGTGTAAAAAATCGAAAGAACAGAAAAAAAAAACAAAGAACAGCCTCAGACTTAATAACCCTTAACGTTGCATGAAGGTGCTTCGGTTGGGCGATGGAGTCACTGGCAGAGACGCAGCTGTCTTGGAGAGATAGGTCTCGCACAGAGCTTTCCTTTTAAGAGCGGAGCCACCAGTTGCTTCCTATAAGTGGGATAGCAGTTTGCCTGGGCTCGCACACAATGGCGGGTTTCTACTTGTGCATTATTCCCTGGCTAAGTAGTCATGAGAAGGCTCTAAGTCCTTGCTCTTTGTAATGAGATCTGTATCACTGGGAAATGTGATCAGAGCTGTGGTGGATTGGGAGGGGGAGAAGAGAGGGGAGAGGGGAGGAGAGGAGAGGAGAGGAGGGGAAGAGGGGGAATGCAGGTTGAAGAGGGGGGGGGGAGAAAGAGAGAGAAGGAGGGAGTGAGAGAGTTTAGTGAGCAGTGAGCAGGGCCGAAAGGCTGGGGCGGCATAAAATCAGCTCCATGATACCCCTAGCTTCGAGAGCAGGGCCTTGTTTTTTCTTTTTTTTTCCGAGGGAGGGTTTTTAATCATTGGACGAGGGCCAGTTCATCGCAACACTGTCACTTGTGATCACAGGAACATTATGGGTGATGTCAGGCCTCTCCCTCTCCCAGTGACTTTAATATGTTAACTACAGGCCACTCAGTAACTCGTGATTTATTACACCCGACACACAAACCCAAACTAGGGGATAGCGACAGAGAGAGAGAGAGAGAAAGAGAGAGAGAGAGAGAGAAAGAGAGAGGCAAAGAGCGAGTGATGAGAAAAAAGGACAAAAAGGCTATGGGGAATGGAAAGAGAAATAAAGAGAAAAATACTGTGGAAGAACAAAAATCAGAAACAGAGAGAATGAAAGGCAGAAAAAAGAATAAAAGAGTGGAAGTGAAATAAAGAAAAAAAAACGGAAACACAAAATAAGTGGAGAATGCATGGAGACAAGAGCAGAAGTGGAGGGAAAGTCAGAGAGTGTGTGAGAATGAGAGAGTGGAAGTATAATGGGTCGTCTTTAATGCAGAGGAAATATTGACTCTCTCCGAGCACCAGAGCCATTCCAACATTGGAATCAAACCCTGCACTCCGCGAGCAAGCGAGCGAGCACTCCAGGTCTGTTTTTATTTCTGTTTGCGCCTGATGTTTACAAGCGGGCCTAGATAAATACCGGGGAGCTCGGTTCTCCTTAGGCATGCAGGAGATGTGACAAGTGTCCCTTAAGGAGGCCTCAACCCGGCCATTTGAGCACAGCTTGTCTTCTGTTCTTTTTTTTCTTCTTCTTCTCATTTCTTTTTTTTTTCGCCTTTCCTTTCCTTTCCTTCCCTTGCTTTTGCCTTGCTGTTCTCGTCAACAGAAATAAACAGTAACTGGTTCATGTGGTTTGGAGCTCTGGAGAAGGGAGCAAGCATTCAGCTCAGCCACATGTTTAACACGTTAAACTCTCCAGCTCCTCGCTGTCTACGTTAAGCTTAAACGAGAGGCCATCAGTACGGTGAGATGGCCAGTACAGAAGCACACTTCCACCTTTCTTTCATTGGTCTTTACCCCATTAATCAAAAAAGAAGCAACCGATCAATCTTGCATTACTGACCACTATTTACCATTTATATTGATGGAGCAACAGGTCCAGTTAACAGGATACTGTACCCGTCGTTGTAAAGATGTAATGGGTTATTGATTTTCTTAAAAGCTATATGAACAATACGACCAAACCAAATGTCTGTGGCAAACTATGCACACATAGACGTATTAATTTCTCATCTTTCTTTAAACGACTGCGCTGTCTGCTCAATGCAACCCCTATCTTTAAAATCCCATGCACTTAAATTATCCGTCCATGGATCAAGGGTGTGGGGGGTTAAAATTAATTGAGTCAGCCTCTGCTGTGGGGAATACCATGGAGGTTGGTGATCTCTGCGAATAAAAATCTATACAGACAAACGGCAAACTCTAGGCATCCCAGCAGGCCACAGTGTGGAACCACAGTATCATAATTCATGGTCTATTTGGGATTGCTGAGCAAGATTGCATTGTTATTGTTCTCTGGTAAGAAAGGATGGCAGAATTAATTTATTAGGTCCAGTCTGCAGTAGGACTCCCCAAAGTGGGGGGAACAAGATCCAGGTCGCTGTAAATCTAACCTAGACACCGGATACATTTCCCTCTAGTGTTATCGGTAGATACTGACCAACTTCAGAAATAGAAAGGATAGACAACAGAGTCGGAAAAGAGAGCTAGAAAAAAAAGAAGACACTGAATTCTTCATGGGAGCTGAGCGTACTCCATGTCTGAAAGTTGTGTTCTCAGCCATGCTGGCTGATTTATTTTAAAAAAAGGCCTCCTCATAGAATGGTTGGGCACATTTCATCCATTTTTAATGAGAAGCTGAGTCGTAATGGAATACAAGCACTTATTGGCTCAAAGGCACATAACTGAAAAGGGAAATGGATATTAATTGATTTATGTTGTCATTGAAAAGCTGTCTCTCCTAGAAAAGGTTAAATCTGCAAGTGGAAAAGACAACTCTCTGAATCCCCTGTCACATTTGAAAACAAGGCAGAAAGACACCTGGTATTAATGTCATTTAAATAAAAAAAAGAATGGCTCAACTTTTAAAACTACGGCTGCCAAACTCTGACCATGGAAGTCTCTGTGAAATGCTTGTTATAGTAAAAAAAAAGAAAATACTTTAAACTTAAACCACTCTCTTTCTCCAGACTTCCAATGGCATATGGTATTTCAAGGTAATTACAGTTGAACGGCAGCGGAATTTTCATATCAAAATTGCAGCTTCAAAGGCAGCATTCAGAGGGAGAAATAGATTCCATTTTTTTTAATGTCTCCAATGCACATTGAATTAGTTACCGTCCACGCTTTGATATGATTGGTCTAGACAATTTAGATGCAAGACTCTAAACAAACACAGTGGGTCTGAGCCGCCTTGCTGTCGAAAAGAATCTGCAGCTCAGTGCATTCATTCCCAATAAAGTCCAAAACCTATAGACATTCCAAGGCAAAACTAGAGAAGCCAGAACTCCCCCCTCGAACATTCGGAATGATTTCTCCACAAACCCTTTTGCATTGTTACTGATGAAGTTTGCCAGCAACCACCCCCCTCATTTTGCCATATGCCAACATATGACTTGAATAAACCCCCTCTTTTCCAACCAGGATAAACCCGGGCACAGGCCGTCCAACAGAGTTAACACGCATGGCTTAGCTGGAGAGAGTTTACTTTGAGAGAGGGTACTACCACTATAGGCCAAGAGGGTGACAAGCCAGTCATATCTGTAAATAAATGAGATCAGCAGAAATTCTCCAACTGAACCAAAAATTAATTGCCCATTGCTGTTGCCACTGTCACATTACAAAATTAAATAAATAAGAAATAGGCACATAGGCCTACCCACGCATGGCCAACAAAAAGTAAAGCAAAGTCTAAACTTTCCATTGGGGTAGACAAATATTATTTCTTATGCTTGAGATATCCAAATTTCATTAGAGGTGGAAAGCTAAATCAACAGTAAAGTTTACATTTCATGTGGCAGAAGTTTAGAGAGCCATTTTTTGCTCCCTGAGTTCAATTACAGTTCTGATTTGTATACACTTGCAAACAGTTCTAGACATTTCCATGGTCAGAAAAACATGACGATTGACACGACAACAATTACCATAATTAAGTAGCTTAATGTGGCAGATATAATTTGATAATTACTTTCATGTTTGAATGGCGCCTGTTAGTGCTACTGTTTTGTATTCATCCTCAAGACTTTCCTTTCGCCTGCAGACTTGGGCAAGCCTGCATATCTGCCTAGCCTCGTCGCATTTATGAGAATGACGGCGAGTGTATGCCAAAGGAAGTCGCACGTCGTTAGAATGACAATAGGAACAGAAAGTCACATAAATTTACCCCGGGCCCGCCACGCGATTAATAATGGAGCGAAGTTCTGCCTTGCGTTTGATAAAAATGGGCTGATAAATTGTGTAATTACGTGAGCCAATTCCCTCACCTACGCAAAAGTAGATTAGAATATCTGACGATTAAAATTCTTTACAATTCCATGTTTCTGAAGAAATGACGCGCTCGACCTCTGACCTTCAGTCGGTAGTAGACTGAAGATTAGCCAACGTTGACATTTAGGCGACTGTGTTGCGAATTGTGTTTCCAGTTTAATGGAATAGTGAACGAGCTGTTTAGTGGGAGATAGTGTGGGCCTGTAGATTATTACAGTGTGATTAGCCAAGGACTATAGGGCCATGATCATTTTGCCAAATGTAAGCAACTGATTCTGTGCCGTGCCTATGATAATAGCCTTCATATTTCCCAGGCCAAATCTGCACCTTGACACACTTGGCATCATTTTGGGTGACATTTTCTGGCATCATACTAGGGAGCATTTTTCATGCTCTGCTATTTCGGCAAAATGTCAAATTGAACACAAAAGACATAAGACATGCGCTGTGAAATGGCTATTGTGCGTGCCGTTGGCATGCTCTAGACACGTTTTGCATGTAGATGACACGTTACCCGACCACGAGCCAACTGGAAAGAATGTTTAAACTTTTGTGGTCATGATATTGACCTGCAAGAAGAATGGCATACTTACTTAGGATTTTGTGTGCTCCAAATGATTGTTTCCAGGGATTTGGCGAATGGCAGCATGAACCTGCACATGACAATAAAAATCCAAAGGTAATACTTCCAACATCCGACTCCAGCCATTCTCATTATATCGCGGTACAGTTCTTCAAAGCGGCTGGATGACTGTTTGGTAATTCAGCGTTTTGGCTCGTGGATTCCGTTGCTTTTCAATCGGGAGCATGTGCGACCGATATCGGATACATAATCTTTTGTCCAGTTACATGCACACTTTTTTTTGTTCGGAAAGCTTGTCCTTGGTTGAACCGCAGAAAACGGTAGATTTGCCGTATGTGAAGTGTAGCTCGTTGTGGTGGTGAGACCAGACGATATTTGAGTTGGACGTAGGCTTCTTTATTCCCGTGAACCTGTAGCTTCAAAACGAATTCATTTTGCCAAGTTCTGTCAGTTGTCTGTGTCGGCTGGCCAGTCAGAAGACTGTAGGCTACACTTCGGGAACAGGTATTGCAGGTCTCCGATTTACCAACTCAAATGCCAATGGAGACAACGTGTCCAGTTCTTCTAAAATAAATCCGTTCACTTTACCTGTCGCTGCATTTCGGCAGTTCAGACAGACATAGCCATCCACGCAACTCCAGCGCATTCATTTTACGCATCGCAAAATGAATGAAAGTGCAAAATCATTGCAGAATATAATAATTCTACGCAGACGACAATAAACCTTATCTTGTCTCCCTTCCTAATGACAAAATCCGACAACGTTGCCTTTCAAAAATAGTTATTCTCCGCGGTCAGCTCTGTCTCACCATGTGTCCGGTGCAAATGGTGTATTCCCAAGGAGCGAGCGGTGACCACAGGTTTGGTCTCAGATGTTGATGGGTTTGTCTGCAACTTCCATTAGCCAGTGCAGGAGGTGCGCAGGAGGAGGAGGAGGAGGAGGAGGAAAAAACTACTCGCGATCCGGCTTAAGCTAGGCTATGAGGTGGTTCTTCAGCTCTGGCTCTTCCAGCGATCCCAGAGCGAAAGCATTAACTGGGATCTCACAGAGATTGCGCCACTCCTCGCATAGGACTGCTACTGTAATCTGATGCTCAGTCGAGCAGGGGACAAGCCTACATATCAGTCTGCGACCAATCATCAGTCGCTAGGTGACTTAGATTCATACAAGATACTTCGGTATGGATCTAATAATGCACACGCAGACCTACGCGTTCATAGGCCCAGTTGTGCCACTCTGTGTTTTGGATATAAAAGAAAAATATTTAGCATTTCCTATGTCATTTGCACTTAATTAATTAGATGTAGGCTTCATAGTCAATGTTCCTACAGCTTTTGGACTTTATGAAACAGGTATACTATTTGTGCACATCCTTTTTATTTCTTATTCTTATAGGCCTACTAATATTTATTGGTAACAACAGTATTATAACTGGAATGACAAACACAATGACTACCCTACATGGGCAATAAAGCTTATTCCCTCTTTACACTTTTGTGCATGTCGCCCCCTACCGGTTCCTCGGTTTGTGACTAACAGAGAGGTGTGAGGTTGTAAAAGTGAGAGTTTCCATTTAATAACGTTCCAATGGAAGGAAACGATTAGAGTTCCTCCTTCCCAAGTGCAATATAGATGGCATCTAATCAAATGATTCAAAGTAAAAAGGTTGTTAGAGAATATGCGTTTATTTTACGATCTCATTTGCATGTCTACAACTTTGTCCCGTCTTTCTCTCTTCCTTTCTCTTTGTACATGTATATCATAGTAAAGACACAGGAATAGCGAATAGGCCTACTTTTTTACTTCTCTACTTTTTTTACAATGTACCCATATTATAAAGGTGTAAGTACTGAATGCCCTTTTTTAATAAGGCTAATTTAAAAAGTTGTATAGGCCTATCACAGGTATTTCTTCAGCATTGGCATTCAAGTGACCAAAGGCAAGCCATGGTATACTTTGTGACTCAAAAACTGTGGCATCATGACAACATTAACAGAGATACAGAGGAGGAGAACAGACCCTCTCTCTCTCTCTCTCTCTCTCTCTCTCTCTCTCTCTCTCTGTCTCTCTCTCAGAGGACTCGGATCCTTAACCAGCGTGTCTCAGTGTCCTCCTGTCCTCCTCGGTGGCCAAGAGCTGAGCTACAGCACCCAAGCATGAAGTGGGATTAGAGGGAAGGGAGCCCTGAGCAGATGGAGGCAGATGCATCCACCACCTCCATCCACCACCCCCAAAAAACCTACACTGGATCCCTGGCCACCTCAAGAGCAGCCAGCACCTCAGATGAACACAACGAACCGTTACGTAGCCCACAACAAAGCACTTGCTGCATGTGTGACTAAAGCACTGCTGGCCAACTATTAGTGGTTCAAATTCAAGTGTTTACAGATGAAGAGGTTGTGTGGTTGATTTTGCATGTGAAACTGGATAATTGTTGTTGTTGTTGTTGTTGTTTTGGCACAGGGGTGGTGGTGGTGGCAGTGATAGTGTCCCTGTTGGGCAAAGGCAGGCTTTTTGGATGGCTTTTGTCAGGGTGGTAGCAGATGACTGAGATCCCGAAGTGCCAAGGATCTGAATCAGCAGCCTTGACTACCCCCAATCAACCCCCCCTACCCATTGCCATCGTGGGGCACCAGGAGGTGGGCTGGGGGTCTTGTGTGTCGGTGTGTGTGTGTGTGTGTGTGTGTGTGGGTGGGGGGAGTGCTCAATGCAAGCTTTGTTGCCATAGAGACAGCAAACATTGGGCCCCTGCAGAGGAAGAGAGTTTGCTGTGTCCCTGCAGAGAAGGAGCTGAGACACCTGATACGCCCCTCCTTCGGCGAAAGGAAGGCAGGGTGTGTCGAGCGTGTGTGTGTGTGTGTGTGTGTGTGTGTGTGTGTGTGTGTGTGTGTGTGTGTGTGTGTGTGTGTGTGTACATGGGGGTGGGTGAGTGATCAGCTCCCACACACTCCCACCCACATACACCGACACACACACACACACACACACACACACACGCACACACACACACTGATAGGTTTCACAGCTGTGCTGAGAGAGGAGCATGCTGGCAGGCCAGGCCGGTCACAGAGGACTCAGGACGAGGGGAGCAGGTGACCAGAGGAAGGGCAGAGTCCTGCTGGTCCCGCAGCTCATTCAGCCACTGATGCTCAATCTAGGGGACGGGAAAAAAACAGCCCTCAGAGACACAGGCTCAGCTTCAAAGGCCCTCCCCCTCAATAACAACACAAACAACAGGAGCTCATGTTTAAGAGCCCGTTTACGTTTAAAGGCCCCACACACACACACACACACACACACACATGCTGAACTTTTGACTTCACATTGCAGTCTTCTTGCATTTTCCCCTTTTTATTTTGTGTTTGCTGTTTCCACTCTTGTCAAAATACATATTTTTTTGTCATAAATAAGCCATTGTGTTTGTTGAGAGAGAGAAAGAGACTGCTTTATATTGTCGGGAAAGACAAAAGCAGTCAGTCGTCTTTGTTCTTTTCCGGCTTTCTCACCCCGTGTCTGACTCAGGTCTGTGGTTCTTTGAAGGAGTGCTGATCCTCTGACACACCGTCATTATATGTCTGTTTACTTATTTTTTCCAAAGCTGTCAACTGGTATCCTTTTAATGTACTCCACTGTGACAAAGACTGAAGAGCTTAGCTGTATAGAAGTACTGAATGTAGGGGCTTCTGTAGTTTAGAAGGTCTTAGTGTCTGGTGGTATACTGTATGTGTGGTTATTGCCCTGGAGTTGCTGATCCGACAATAAAAATGCATCCTAGATCAGTGTGTGCGTGTTGGTGTTTGTGTGTGTGTGTGTGTGTGTGTGTGTGTGTGTGTGTGTGTGGTGGGGGGTTGTGTTGCCTCTGCCCTGCCAGGACTCAGAAGCCCCTATCAGACAAGCTCTGCTGCTGTTGGCACCTGTATTATGGGGTGATCTGATCGCACCATGGCGACCCCTCCTTGGGGGGTCCACGGCGACCCTTGGGGTATGCGTCCTCCGTCGCCAGAACTCCTGCACGATCCTCATTAAAGCGACAGTGTGATACTCTGCCAGTGAGGAAGAGGGGGGTGGGCATTGATTTAGCACTGGTGTAATTTGTGTGGAAAGTGATACGGAGAGGGTGGAGGAGGTGTGTGTGTGTGGGAGGGGGGGAGGGGGGTACTTATTGCTAAATGAGAAGAAGCCGATGGAGCAGACGCTAGATAAGGAGGGGAAGACGAGTAGGAGGAAGGAGGAGGCTTCGTCAGCGTTAGGGCTCCTGGCTCTCACCCAAGCTTGACACCCTTCTCTACCAGAGAGGGGACGCTAATATCATTGCCATTACACACATATACGCACACACACATACGCTCACACACACACACACACACAAACACACACACTCACACTCACACTGAGCCTTAGCCAGTGCATAGAGGACATGGGTACCTTGGCATTTGCGTATTCAAATAGTGCGAACGCAAGACACTTCCAGGGTAGTAATTCACTTTTTGGGGGGCAGGGAAAGATTGTGTGTGTGTGTGTGTGTGTGTGTGTGTGTGTGTGTGTGTGTGTGTGTGTGTGTGAGAGAGAGAGAGAAAGAGAGAGGAGGGGAGCGCTATGGCATTTGTGCCAGTTGTAGGGGCCCATCTCCTCCTTCCAGCCATGTGGAGCTTTGGTTAGGAGTCAGCCGAATGCAGCGAGTTCATAAATTCAAATCAGAGGGGTTGTGAATCATGGGGTGTTTTGAATGCCAGCGGACCGAACGACCACATGGTTTAGGTTATGGGGTGGAACACAGACCATCTTTCCCATTGTGTGAGAAACGGCACATTGTTTTGGCGCATGTGTCACGGGCAATACATAATGAAGAAAACATTTACTGACCGTCGTTTCACAAAAGGATCCTTCACAAAGTCACTAAGACATTGTAAGCAATGTGGAATTGGTGTCATGGGACAGGTTTGCCAATAGAGAAATACATATTTCTCACACAATAGCGATTTATTCCTGTATGTCACCATATAATGTCATTTGTTTATTATTACAAAAGCAGTTAAGGCAGAAGAAGCCATCTGTTAGTATGTCAAGGACCTGTTTCTAGAATACAAGTGCACACTTATTATTATACCATGTTGAAAACATTTAAAATGTGAGTGCATACACACTGTTTTTGGAGCTATGAGTGCATACATACAGTCTGGTAAAGAAACCAGGTGTGGAACTAGTCTAGTCATTATATGGTAAATCTATGACACTACAAAACAGCAGAGTTATCTTTTGGTCCAGTAAGGTGAGCAGGAATGTGTGGGATATTTAAAAAGTAACAAAGGTCTTTTGTTTGATTTGTTTAATTGAAAAGAAAAATAAAGTGGTCATCTAATCTTTCTAATCTTAATCACATTTTTCCTTACAAAAACATTTTCTGCGAAAAGAGAGTGGTTTTTTGGTCTTAAGATTTAATCTTATTCATAGGGTACCCCCACAGTGTTTGAGAATAGGTATATAAAGTTTCTGGTGTGTATTCAATCAAGAAGCCATTCTGTTCCCCTACAATCACTGCTTCCAGAACAGCTTTGTAATTCACCCAAGGACACAGCAGTGATTTAAGAGGAAAGGACGTCTATGATGAGCTGGGGAATCTTATAATCAGGAGCTTTCAAAACCCAGATCAAATAACCAGGAAGCTTATTTGACTTGTTTTAATAGCTTTTAGACAAAAACCCCAATTTGTTCCTCCTGGCTTCAAGGACACTGAACTCGAATGTTCAGGGCCCAGATGGTTATTATCTACGCCAGTTTTTAGCCCAAGACCCCAGCCAGGTTTGTCAATGAGGTGGCTCAGATGGAGCTTAGCATTATATTAGCTCGGTTAGTCCTGAGTGAGGAAAATGTTTGAGTGTTGAACATCCAACATCCGAGGCCATGCGGAGAATCTCAAA
>JAODXP020000030.1:20379407-20479407 GCA_027497455.2 Sardinella longiceps | reverse complement strand
TTTGAGAGGGGAAGGGAAACTTGGCTGATTTGGAGGGGGAGGGAGAGAGAGAGAGAGCGAAGGAATAGCCACTTCTCCCTGAAGCTGAGCCGGCCTGATTGGTGTAGGGTGTGAGTGTGAGTGTGAGTGTGAATGGGGGGTTGAGAGGTGGGGGTGGTGGGGTAGGCATTGGGGTAAAAGAATGCCCAAGCAAAGGGGATTAGGGGACGACAAAAGCTGGTGCCTTAATCCACTTTAATTAAGGCGCCCCTCGTTTCATGTGTGATTGGCAGAGGCCGGGCACAAGTGTCTCCTTTCTCCCTCGCCTCTCTCGCCTCTCCTTACCTCGCCTCGCCTCGTCTGCTCAGAGCAGCACCGCACAGCACTGCTGTGGTTCTCAGTGCGAATGCTAATGTAGTGCTCAGCACTCTCTCTCTTTCTCTCTCCCTCCCTCTCTCTCTCCCTCTCTCTCTCTCTCTCTCACTCGCTCTCTTAAGGAGAAGTGGCCCCCTGCTACTCCCTCAGCCACTGCACCAGCTGAACCATGGGAAGGGAGGTATGGGAGCTCGTTTTTCTTCTCCTACTACTTCTTCTGTCTTGTTCTTCTGCTTCTATTTCTCGCTCTCTTTTTCTCTCTTTCTTTTTTTTTTGCTCTGTGGTGTGGGGTTGAGTTGGAATGGAGGGGGTGGGGTGATGTGGGGGGTGGTGTTGTCTGCAGCCGATTGCTGGAGGAGACAAAAAAAAAGTAGAGAATGGAGACTTCAAAGCAGCTGTATGAAAGGGCTTTCTCTGTGATGGGAGAGGACCCCTCCACCACACACACACACACACACACACACACACACACACACACACACACACACACACACATTCACCTCCTGAACACTCTCATGGAGTGCTCTCCCCTCTCCTGTTTGCTGGCCACCGCGTCCCCGCTGTGTTTTTGTGGGATCTGAGAGGGGGGCATCAAATTACATATGCATTTCTGATATAATTAGCACGAGTCCAGGGAATCTGAATCTCCCCTCCTCTCCCCACACACACACACACACACACACACACACACACTCACATTAACACACTCTCATCCCCTCTCTCTACACACACCTCCCACACTCTTCCGCTCTGTGCTTCTGCTACTTTAGTAGGCCCAGAGACCCATACGGTCTTTGTTTTTATTTCGGCTTTCTTCTCTTCTCTTCTCTTCCAGTCTTCTGTGTTTTCCAGCTTTCTTCTCTTCCAGTCTTCTGTGTTTTTCAGCTTTCTTCTCTTCCTCCGCTCTCTGTTTGGAGTCCAGTGGCTGGGTGGCACACAGCTCCACTCAAAGCTCAGCTCAGCGGTAGAGGAGAGAAGAGAAGAAGAGAGAAGAGAAGAAGAGAGGAGAGAAGAGAAGAAGAGAGGAGAGAAGAGAAGAAGAGAGGAGAGATGAGAAGAAGAGAGGAGAGAAGAAGAGAGGAGAGAAGAGGAGAGGAGAGATGAGTGGTGAGGGATGAGGGCGAATGTAAAGTTCAATTTGTGGTCAGCAAGTCACAGTAGTTATGGCAGGATGTGCCGGTGATGCATCACTCGCTGAGGCCTTCATGAGGTCCATATGTGGAACGGCACAGAGGCGGAAGCAGCGTTTTATGATAAGAGGCAAAATCGAGTTACACACTCACACACACACATATATATATACACAGTAGACGATTGTTCATTCAAAAGGAAACATCACTCAGTATGACTGAAAAAAATGATAAAAAAAGAGTGAGTGGCTGAGTGAGAGAAACCGAGACAGAAAGAAAATGTGTGTGTGTGTGTGTGTGTGTGTGAGAGAGAGAGAGAGAGAGAGAGAGAGAGAGAGAGCACGAGTGTGTCCATGTGTGTGTGTGTAACCAGAGAGAGGCACACAGAGAGTGAATGACAGAGACAAAAAAAAAGTCAGTCAGACAGACAGACAGACGGAGAGATCACGACTCCCTGTTTTGCCTGTCTGAAGAGCTTTCAAAACATCAGTCTCGACCAGGGCCGACATCTCTGTTCCAGCTTCCTGGAGTTCCACATGTGGAGCCCGAAGGCCTCCTTCCTCTCCCCTACCCACGCTGCCCAGACCCTCTCTCTCTCTCTCTCTCTCTCTCTCTCTCTCTCTCTCTCTCTCTCTCTCTCTCTCCTCCCAGGGGCCACAGCCTCATTTGCTTTCATTCTCCGCACCGCTCCCTCTGTGTTCAATGTGGCCCTTTGTTTTATGGTGTCTCGCTCACAAGGCACACATCTTTGACACACAAATCTTGTGAGAGGCCCTGTGCCGCTAGATCGCTAGCAGGGGCAACGGCCCCAAGGCTAACCCGCTGTATAGGAGCCTATTAGAGGGGTGTAGCCGTAGTTCAGGCCCCTGTGACAGCTTTAGAAGGGACCTGCGCTAACCTTGGTGAGTCGTGCTGCGAAGTATGCTGGCCCAACTCCGCTGCTCATGGAGGGGGTGTTAATGACTGTTTGTCTGGCACCACCTTAGCCGTATTTTTTAAGAAAAGACCGCGACCATAAAGAATGCCTCCACACAGACCCTCTGGAACAAATCAAGGGGGCTGTGTGTGTGTTCACATACACACACACATACTCACACATAGCCTACATAGTGGCACACAATCACATATGCTGGCAGATACACACACACACACACACACACACACACACACACACACACACACACACACACACAAACATTCAATCTTTCTTTTCTCTCTCTCTCTCTCTCTCTCTCTCTCTGTCTGCCTCTAGAGCTACATTCAGACAACCACACACACTGCTCTTTGTCTATCTCTCTCTTTCTCTCTCTATTGCTCTTACTCATTCTCTCTCTTACACACACACACACACACACACACACACACACACACACACACACAGACACACACACACACAATCAGTGCAGCTTGAGCTTGCTTTTGGGTATACACACACACACATAGCCACCAATGCAAGCCAGGCGGTGACATTACCGCAGTCAGGAAGGGACTCCCACAGAGAGGCAGTTGGAGAAACATTCCTAGAATGCTGCCCCGGATTCTTCTGACTTAATTGGGTTGCTGTGTGCGTCTACAGGCAAGCCTTTTCCACCCGCCCTGCTGTTAGAGACCAAAATATTTGACAATTAAACAAACTTTTACATTTCTCTTCCTCCTACCTCCCGCTCTTTGAATGTGTGTGCACGGCTAAGGAAAACAATCACGTGAAATGAGGTAGAACGCCGCAGGATGTAGCTTTTGCATCCACCCGGTTTATGCTCTCAATCTGAAGCTTTTCTTGCTTTTTTTGTGGGTGGGGGTGTGTATGGGGGGGTGAGTTAAAACAATAAATCTGGAGTGGTCAGGACCATATTTCAGCAAAGGAGGGTTATATTTTCTCATCTCTGGCCATGGCCTGAAACTCATTGCGGGAGAGAAAAGAGAGGAGGAGGAGGAGAAGAAAGAGGAAAGGAGAAGAAAAAAAGGAGGGAGGAGAGAGGAGGGAGAAAAAAAAAGAATCAAAGATGCTTCCAGTAAAGGTCAGGGCTCTTCTGAAGCCAAGTGGGTGTGATTAGGTGGGGCCCCGTGCACCAGGGTCTCGGCCCCGGTGAGGCCCCGCGAGGGCCCCTGAGCCCGGAGAGGAACAGCACGCCGCAGAGCCACTGACCCCTCTTCCTCCTCCCCTTGTCTCCTGTCGAGGCTCAGTTACCAGCCCCTAAGCCCAGGGATTAAAGTGTCACCCGTGCTGACAGTGTTTGTGAAAGCTCTCAGGTGACACCCCTGCTAGATAGCACAAGAGCGCGAGAAAGAGAGAGAGAGAGAGAGAGAGAGAGAGAGAGAGAGAGAGAGAGAGAGAGAGAGAGAGAGAGAGAGAGGAGAAGCAGAACGAGAAGAAGAAGTGCCTGGCTGAGTTGAGGTTGGGGTGGGGGTGGATGGTGGATGGGTGACGCTCATATGGGTGTCTCACCCCTACCACCCCTCCCAAAAATCAGCAAGTGTCACTAAGCCTGTTTACATTAGGCATTAAAAAAAGCAAGGGGAGTGTATGAAGAGGGAACGAGTGACATGGAGTTTGGATGAGCGAAAGAAACGAGGAGAACAAAAAGAGAGATGACAGGCTGACTGCAGACAGGCGGACTGAAGCGCCTCAGCGCAGAGATAATCTCAACACTCAGCCAGTTTATTTACACAGGCCTAGTTCACGAACCGAGGTATTTCAAACAATATACAATAAAAATGAAAATGTGCGACAGTAAAAGAAGTAGAAAATAACAGATAAAAAAAGTTGTTAAACAGATAGCAGAAAAAAATACAAAAATAAGACCCCAAAAAATAATCAGATCAGGTGATGAAATTGTTTATTTAAAAAAAAAAAAAAAAAAAAAACAATAGAGTGCATTTTTTTTAATCATTTTATCAAGTGAAGCATTTTGGCCAGCCTGAGGTTGTTTTAAACTGTGCAGTAGAAATACAATGGCTTAAAAAGCGTCTGAAAAGGAAACAGACGGACAGTCAGTATCAGAAGACGGTAGGAGATAATCTTAACCCAGATGAAGTGAGGAAGAAGGAGAAGAGGAGGGTCGGTGTGTCAGTGTGTCTGTGTGAGACTCGGGGCTTCGTCTCAGAGGGATTTTCAGGCCAGGAGCCGCTGGAGCCAGCTGATTGAGCGGAGAGTTTAGTGTTACTGGCCTGACCAGCCGCTGCCTGTCGTCCTGACTGCAAGGGGCCATCATTAGAGACAGATAATGACTTCATTACACGTGTGCCACAAGCCTAATCTGATCAAGAGACCTTAAGAAAAACAACCCTCCATGTGAATTTGCTTACTGACACATGGCCCTGACTTTTTTCCACTATCACCCCCTCCCCAAATTCTTCAGGAGACAGGGGGCTTCCCGGCTATCTCTCTATTTGCAACGGGTAACTTTGAGCTCTCAGGCAATGATTAACAGCAAACAAATGTTGGTGAAATTTTGACTTCTTGAAGGTAAATCTTTCATCAGGAAGATTCACCGTCGGCATTAAAAGTCCTGGTACATACATAAAAAAAAAAACATAAGCATCTTGGTACCAAATTATCATACATCTGCTGTCTACATAACATACTTGTGAACATTTCAGGAACTCCTCCTACACTTTATAAAACTGACTAATGGCAAATAGTTGTGTCTCGTGCTAGTTGAGGGATCTAGATTACTGTCTCAGCGCTCAGGTCGTACCCAATATTTTCACCCCCACTTTAAAAGCAGGCGGCGTGCCGTAAATTCCCCCTCCCATCTCCGGCTGTGGTTAGCGGGGCTCGCCATCCCCCCCACTCCTCCATCCCCCCACCCCGTCACCGCTGATGCTCTGGACGGGTGCATCAAAGGCCGCCACCAATTACTCCCCAGCTCAGGTCTAGGGGCATAAATCTCCCCTTATCTCCCCCCCGGACCTGCAGAATTTTCTAAATATCAGTTTTATCTGGCAACGCAGCCGCTAAGAGGAGAACAAAGCAGGGGCAGGAGGGGCATAAATAAAAGCCAGGAGAGAGAGAGAGAGAGCGAGAGAGAGAGAGAGAGAGAGAGAGAGAGAGAGAGAGAGAGAGAGAGAGAGAGAGAGAGAGGGTGGGGGGGGGGTGTAGGGGGTGGAGGATAGGTCCGACCTGGAGATTTACGTTGGCGGGAGGGATTTAGACTCATCCCTCCCATCGCCTGGACTCTCGGAGAGGGGCAGAACCTGCCCCCGGGCCCATCAATATGTCCCCCTCTCGGCCCAGGACGGGTCAGAGTGAGAGACGCAGCGGTTAAAGGCTCGGTGAGGTACGGACCTCGGCAGATGAGTTACAGGGGTCGGGTCTGGAAAACATACACACAGACACTCATACACACACACACACACACACACACACACACACACTTATACGCACACCAGGGTCGGGTTTGACTTAAGGCCAGAGGTGAGTTCGGTTGGCCCTCACTCTCCAAGGGGTTCCAGCTCTAATGAATTCCCAAAAGGAGCGGTCTGGAAAAACATCTCTCTCTCTCTCTCTCTCTCTCTCTCTCTCTATCGTGCACACACACACACACACACACACACACACACACACACACACACACACACACACACACACACACTGTGGTGGTGGCCGTCTATTTTTTAGACCTTTTGATAAAGTTTATGGCAGGTCAATTAAATAAAAGTTGTGATTAGATGCATATTGCATATACTGTAGATATTGCATATACTTGTAGATATTGCTATAGATGCATATTGCATATAGATGTTCTTTTGAAGAGCTAATTGTAAAACAACACATTAATATAAATACAATCTTATAGTGTGAGTGGCACTTTTATCGAACCATATTGACATTTTATGTGGTGCCACAGCATAACACCACCCCTCAGCAGCTGTGCTAGAACAAAATAGAACAGTCTCTCAGGACTCATTGCTTAACTATTTACTGCATACAATTGTTTTCTAAGCTAAAAAATGTGTGGTTATTTTATTATTGTGCAAATTTGACAAAACCGTGCCCTCGTTTCAGTTAATAACTTTGTAAAATTAGTGTACTACTCAAACAAGCGCACATTCTTTAGGCACAAAATAGTAGGCTACCCCTCATGTCTCACTGAATAACCCCTATGTCTTCTTCTGTAAGTAGTACAACAGTATGCCGTTTTGGAAACGCCAACTGTGTACTTTGTTTCCAGAAATCTGGAGGTGAAATGTTCAGGTTCAGACTACACAAAAATAGACTGTTGCTGCCTACAGGGGCAGGCCTGGTATTTATTGATGTGTCCACTCTGGTATGTTCACCTGGCTGAATAAACACAGCAGACGGAAGTCCCAAGAAAAAAAGATCTCTCTATTTTAAAGGCAGACGTTTATTGCCTTCAAACTCTGCCTGAACCAACAGCTTGAAGCCTCCTGCTGCCAACAAGTTCTTTGTTACCAGCTGCTCAAGGCTTCAAGATACACAGAGAGACAGGCACACACACAAACACACACACATGCGCCCACACACACACACACACACACACACACACACACACACACACACACACACACAGACACACACGCACACACACACGAACACACACGCACACACACACACACACACACACACACACACACACACACACACACACACACACACACAGACACACGAACACACACGCACACACACACACACACACACACACACACACACACACACTAATAGCAAAAGCATAAAACCACCCAAAAGCAAAAGCATACAGTACATGTGCACTTGAACAAACACAGTCACACAAGAAAGCCCTGTAATGTTTTTCATTTTTCCATCCATTTTGAAATGGAATGTTCTCTAAGAAATAGCAGCAAAAAGCACAATGAATGGTTTAGAAAGAAAATGAAAAAGAAAACATCAAAACAGCTTTGTTCCTCCGTGTGTGTGTGTGTGTGTGTGTGTGTGTGTGTGTGTGTGTGTGTGTGTGTGTGTGTGTGTGTGTGTGTGTGTGTGTGTGTGTGTGTGTGTGTGTGACTCCCCTTGAGTTCTGAGGCACTGGAGGTGTCTGTGATCCAGTCCATTATTGGGCTACACTCAAGCACACTCTCTTCTCTTCACACACCGCTCCCGCCACCTTCAATCTGCCGCTGCTAACACCCCTCAACACACACACACACACACACACACACACACACACACACACACACACACACACACACACACACACACACACACTCACTTAAATACACTCTGAACGCACACATACACAGACACACACACACACACACACACACACACACACATACTTAAATACATTCTACACACACACACACACACACACACACACACACACACACACACACACACTTCACCCCCACCCCACTAAACTCTTATCTGTCCCCTCTAATGAGCGGGCCCGTGTGTCGGGGCAGGAGAGTCGCTGGACTGTCAACAGAGAGTCGGAATGCAAGGCCACCACAGGAAGTTGCCCTGAACCCCGGCCCTTTCATATGGAAAGTATGCAAGCAAACGCTGATACTAGGCCCCACTCAAACACTGAAGGGTTAACACACTCCTGTTTCACTTGCCCAGGGCCGAGTTTCTAGCACAAACAGCCTCAGCAAGAGTAAATAGGGGCATCGGTTACAACGGGGGAGAGAGGGACCGTTCAAACTGTCACTTTAAAAGAGATGTCTTATTTGAATAAAAATAGATAGATGGGGGGGTTTTGTTGTTGGCTAGGCTGGTGATCACTCTACCAAGTTGTTGTTCTCATATCTCAATTCATCTTCATGTAAGCACACAATATTTGATTTCAGTCCTTTGTTTTGGTCTGTAGAGACAGAACAAAGCATTGATTGTGTTAAGAACACCAAGAACACCGAGGGGGGGAAGGAACAATCCAATCTCATAAAAAAAGAATAAACCAACACATCCGTTCTCATTCTCCACACTTGTGTGCCTCTCACTATAGTGGAACCAACAGAGCAGTGGAAGCTCTACAGTGCCCTCTGATGGCGTAGTTCCAGCATCTCCTCCACAACAAGCCCACCTCCACCCCTCATCATCGCTGGGCCCCCTCCCTCTTCTTCCTCTCTCTCGCACCGTACGACCCCTGTCCAGGTGGACGCTCCAGAGGGTCATAAGGTCATGGAGAGGGTCATCCCCGACAGGGCCCAGGGGCGCACTCAGGTCTCTCTCCCACCACCTATCACCCCCTGTGCACCCCACACACACACACACACACACACACACACACACACACACAAAGAGAGAGGAGATGAATGGAGTGCTAACGAGGAGCAGGGAACGTCTACGAGCCGGTGGGGTGGATGGCTCTCAGTAATGGACGTCTGTGGAATGAGGATGTACCAGAGTGTGTGTGTGTGTGTGTGTGTGTGTGTGTGTGTGTGTGTGTGTGTGTGTGTGTGTGTGTGTGTGTGTAGAGAGAGAGAGAGAGTGTGTGTGTGTGTGTGTGTGGGTTTCACAGGTTGGGCTCTGACAGGCCTGTCCTGTTTGATCAGCTAAATATGAGACAAGCCTGACGATCCTGTCCCTCCGTATTCAGAGACCACCACACACACACACACACACCTTCCTCCTTGTGTTTAGATGAGCTGGTGATTTAAAACAGTGCAATTTAAGACTTGGAAGACGTGTGCTGGGAGTCTGCACACACACACACACACACACACACACACACACACACACACACACACACACCTCAACTCTTCATTCACACTCACCCACAGGCATCTTAGTCTGACACAAAACTCCTAAGTGCTTCCTTAAAATCCGCTTGTCAGGGAGAGTAAGACGCATAGCAGATGATGTCCATATTTAAAATGTCCGATAACATCTAATTGGAGATCAGTCCTATTAGCACTAATGAATTCCGTGCCTCCGGTGAATTCTATTTTATATCTTGGCAGCGATATGCCCAATTACATTTTCCGAAGTCAGACATCGCTGTGTGATCATGTGCCTTTTAGCACCGTAAAAAGCTGTTATCGCATGAGTGGATCACGGTGGCTGCCTGTGCTGTGCCTGTGCCGTGCTGGCTTCTGACTAGGAGAAGATACTCCGATGTTAATCTAATATTGTGTCAGCTGGATGCAGGGCTGTTCAGCGTCGTTGTTTACCACAGAGACAGTGTGTATCCAGACAAGACAAGATAACAAGCAAGCTTGTGTGTGTGTGTGTGTGTGTGTGTGTGTGTGTGTGTGCCCGCACAAGTGTGAGTGTAAAAGGACAGCTGTGAGAGACGGGATAAAGGTGAAAGAGAGGTCAGGTTGGGTTTTTTTTGTCTCTTTCTTTCTCTGTGTGTGTTCGTGCATGCATGCATATGTTTGTGTGTGTGTGTGTGTGTGTGTGTGTGTGTGTGTGTGTGTGTGTGTGTGTGTGTGTGTGTGTGTGTGTGTGTGTGATTGAGTGAGTGAATGTGTGTGTGTGTGTGTGTGTGTGTGTTTACTATCCCTGGGTGGCTTGTTTGAACCAAGTGTGTTGGTTAGGTATTCATGACTCTCTTAGAAAGAGATTACGAATGAAGTCATGTAGCATTCAGTCTGCA
The DNA here is from genome assembly GCA_027497455.2 of Sardinella longiceps. Classification (NCBI taxonomy): domain Eukaryota; kingdom Metazoa; phylum Chordata; class Actinopteri; order Clupeiformes; family Clupeidae; genus Sardinella; species Sardinella longiceps. The sequence goes on along the minus strand of JAODXP020000030.1, from coordinate 20,469,401 downwards.
ACTTTACAAATGTTTACAAATACAATGTACACAATGTTTACAAATACAAATGTTTAGTTTCAGTGTAATTATTACCTCTGCATTACAAATGAATACAGATAATATTTTAATGCAGCTACAATTTGCTTACTTGAGGCCACCATTGCCACCCAGAAATAGGGCAATGGTGGCCCTCTCTCTCTCTCTCTCTCTCTCTCTCTCTCTCTCTGACTTGCTTTACAAGTTAACTCCATATACATTCCCAACATATTTTTCCACAAGAAAATTTCCATGTTGAAGTATAAGTGAACTGGGCTAAGTGAACCTTGGGCACAGAACACATCAGCTCAGCACTCTAAACTGATTTCCAATCCCACTAACCAAACACACTGCAGTGCCACCAGGGTAGCTGAGCTGAGCAGATCATAACAGAAACAAACAACACAGCACACCACACCGAGAACTTCTCCTGCACATCACCACCATGCTGACTGCGTTCCAACCAACCAACCACCCTCACACACACACACACACACACACACACACACACACACACACACACACACACACACACACACACACACACTCAACAGAGTGTCTTATGTATGCACTACACAAACAGGCTGTCAAGGGGGTAAACTGTGCATGCATTCCCTGTTAAAGCAACACCCGCTGATCTGTTTGCATTCTATTCAGATGGCACCACCACCCCTCACCCACCCACACACACACACACACACCCACACTCACACACACACAAATGCTGTCATTTGCACTGCTGTAATGTAAATCTGTGGCAGCTCTGTCATGTAAATGGAACTGGCTTTTCAGAGTGGATGTGAGCACTCAAAAAGCCCAAAAAAGGTTTGCAGGGAAGGAGGCCTTTGGCGCTGGCTTAAGCCCCACTGTGCGTGTCAGTGGGAACCCTGCTAGGATCAGATTTGAAATTCATGTATTTTTTTTCTCCTGTAAAGATAATTGTTTGTTTGTGTGTGTGTGTGTGTGTGTGTGTGTGTGTGTGTGTGTGTGTGTGTGTGTGTGTGTGTGTGTGTGTGTGTGTGTGTGTGCGTGTGTGTGTGTGTGTGTGTGTGTTTGTGTGTGTGTGTGTGTGTGTGTGTGTGTGTGTGTGTGTGTGGGGGGGGGTGTAAGATGAACTGACCAACTTTTGAATGATTTTAAAAGTTTTCGGAAACTACTTTACTTAATGAAATAAGGCATATTTTTCTTATAAATCTGATGCAATGTTAACTGTCTGAATCATTTTATCCATAGGATTTTTTTTTGAGTCTAAGCAGTGCTGGCTAATGAGAGAGCTTTAGACTCAAACAGAAATGAATAAAGCATCACAATACATTTATCAATTTTTCCCTTAGTTTTACCCTTGAATTTCTAGAAAAAGGGGGCAAAAATCTAATCTGGCCTTGGGCAGCAAAAACGGCTAGAACCGCACCTGGCCCTAGGCAACTATTTTATAGTGGAGGGATATACAGAACAAGCCAGCAATCAAACTGTTGTGTCTGTGATGTTCAGAAGCACAAAACCCAAAGAGACAGACACAGCACAGTGGCCTTCAGGATAGAGTCCAGGAATAGAGTCCATTCACAGTCCCAACACAGTCAAAATGTACCAGCCAAATCTGACAACTGAGGTGAATTCCTGTCACGGGACTCCATCTTCTTAAATAGAGTCTCCTGTCGCTTGATAGGTGCGTGTGTGTATGTGTGTGTGTGTTTGAATGTGTTGGTGTAGTGTGTGTGTGTGTGTGTGTGTGTGGAAGGAGGGGGTCTCCTTATCACACACCTGCCTGAGCCAGGTCATCCCAGACCAAGGACATCAGATCCAAGCCCCTGGACATATCCATGAGGCACAGCGTACCTCTACAGCCTGAAAGCCCCACTGGCCTTGCCCCACATTCCTCGCTGCATTCTTTTATTCACAGATTTGTATCGGCCCAATCCTTTTAGGCACTAAATAGTACACAAAGCCTATGCTACCACACACACACACACACACACTCTCTCTCTCTCTCTCTTTCTTTCTCTCTCTCTCTCTCTCACACACACACACACACATAGGCTACACATACACACACACACATAGGCTGCACACTCGCACACATACTCTCTCTCTCTCTCTCTCTCTCTCTCTCACACACACACACACACACACACACACACAGAGCTAGAATTACTTCTATTTCAAACATATCCTCTGACAAGAATCCTCTTATTTTTGTGCCAGTTTGAGCTGTTATAAATCAAATGAAATCATGGACTACGACCCATTTAAGTTTGAAAAAAGAAAAAAAAAAAAGGCACTGGCTCGACAAAGCATTCTTCTCACAGGTGAAAACAAAGAGGCTTCTTGTTAAATCAAGTCAGCTTTTGTGCCAAGCTATATTTACGCCACCTTCCAGTTGAAAACCTGTCTCTTAAACTCGCACAATCGTGGATGAAACAGGCTATTTGATGAGGCTATTTGAGAAGAGATTCCAACCGTCTTAGCGCTAGCTGCCATTCCTTATCCCACTGTGCAAGCTCACTATAAAAGCTCTGGTGCAAGTGGACAGCATTAGCGCTATGGCTTATCTGCTGCTATCTCACCTGATCTCACGCCCATAACAGCTTGTCAGAGAACTGCGGGCTACAGGTGTTGAAGAGACCGCGCGTGGCATACAATGGGACCTGTCAGCACCCAACGCAATGACGGATGCTAATCCCTATGTCTGTCATGTTCTTTCTTTCTTTTTTTTTTAATTCAGCAATGACCTTTAGAGGGCTAATATAAAGCTGACAATCTGTGCAGAGGCATGATGTGTTTGTCTATTTTACCTGGCAAAGCTGCTGGTTTCTTTTGGATGTAGTCTACATAAGTCTAATATAGTAAGCTATAGGTCTAGTATAAATGAATGAAATTGTGCAGACCAAAGCATAGATCTCTTACCTTAGCAAAAACAAACGTATGACATTGATTTGTTTACCTTGGGTGCACTTGTAATCCACAAGTGATTCAACTCCAGAATAATAGTTGAGATCAAAATACAATGTAGGAGGACAATGTCAGTGCTTTTATTCCAAAGCTGTGGACAGTGGCACGTACAGTAGGATCTGTCAAGCCCAAAGAGGTAGAGAATAATTACCCATCTCATCACAGGCTTGTGGCTGGATTCCAGGTCCACGACCGCCAGGAGACCGAAGCAGGAGTGTATTCATCAATGATTAAACCAGCCAGCTTGCATCCCACGTGGCACCAGAGCCGAATCTAATAGCACAGTGACCCTGACAATTAACCCAATTCACATGTTTTTGCAATGGGCTTGCTTGTTCTCCCCAAAGTCCTTGTAGAGACAGCTGTATAGCATTTTATGTGTTGTAATTGGAGAGAAATAATATATTTATTTATTTTGTAGAATAATACTGATCCATTGGTGAATCTGCCTATAATTCTACAGTATATTTGACTTTAGCCCTGCCCTGTATGCATACAAGGAGAGTGGGTGTAACATAACAACTTACTGACTTTTTACTTAAATGATTTGAATACCTGAATATTTGGCTGTCTTTGGGAATATAGGCTTGCTCTTTTGAATGCACCACATCAAACCACACTCCCCAGACTGGTATGGGCCTACCTCAACATCTGTCAGATCAGACTGCAGACTTGAGAAGGCAGACTGTGACAGTGGCACATAACAGGCTCTTATCTAGATCAAAGGTAGATAAAAAATCTGTCTCTTCACACAAGATAAGTTACAAGAAAATCCACAAGTGGCAAGAAAAAAAGGCCCTCAAGCAAATTTAAACTTTGTAATAAAGAATTGCTTGTAAAATTTGCACTAACTCAGTTCATCATAAAATCATGATGGCATTGTTAGGTAGAAAATAACGTATCATAATGGTGAAAGCCCACCAACAGGAACTACAAAACAACAGGTGTGAAAACAAAACAACACAAAAAAGAAAAAACAACAGCTGAGACTGAAATTAAAGCAGTTGTGTTGATGGACTTGTGCTCATCCATTTAAATGCGCAGTGAAATGCTCATCGCGATACATATCATTTTGTTTGTCAGTAAATATTTTACAGATGTGCAACTTTTGATGCATTAGTTCACATATGGGTTTAAGAATGCACAAATTTTGTTGACACTGCAGTGTGAAGTGCAAGATTCTTTGAAGTTGTAATGCAGGATTTGTGCAAGGACTTGTGAACCTGTAGACCCAATTTTGCGTTTACATTACAATGATAGAAAAAGTATCTGTTACTTTAGACATTTGTGAATTTAGTGTAAGCATGCGTAATACATTTTACAACTTCAAATACACTGTTTCACATTTGTGACTTTACTGTGCACAGGTAGAATATGCAGTTACATGTGCTAAAGACTTAAGGTGCAATATACAGTAGTTCCCATATTAGGATTGAAATTTAGGAAAGATATCAAAAAGCATGATTTACTTTCTGTGGAAAAACACACAGGGATGGGCTGCAGTCATTTTATAGATAGGTCATGAATAACTTAGATACTGTCTTTGATCAACTTATGAGCCTAATCTTAAGAAGTGTATATCCCCTTCAGCTACAATAAGCATTCTAATGGTTAGTAGTTTATGATGTCTGTGAGCAGTAAGAGTGTTCCCACACACACCCACACACACACACACACACACACACAGAGAGAGCTGGTGACCCTGGTTCAAACCATTTAATGTCAACTCCAAATAGACAGAGCCGTCGACACAGAGGCCTGTTTTCATGGCCCAGAGCACAAGGCAGGTCTTTGTAAAACAGCACTTGTTCTCGTCATCAAAAAGCCCTTGCTTTTTTTTAATGAGAGAAACCTTGTCAGATGTCAAACACACACACACACACACACACACACACACACACACAGAGAGAGAGAGAGAGAGAGACACACACACACACACACACACACACACACACACACACACACACACACACACAAAGGCTGCTGTAAACCTGACCTGTAATGACATCATTAGACTGAGAAAGGCATTGATCTCAGCTGGTCTTAATGGAAGGGGTTCGGCTTTCATCCTCTGCCAGGGCGGCTTTTATGATAACACATTTACACACTCGCTTTCTCTTTCTCTCGCTCTCTCTCTCTCATACACACATTCTCTCTCTCTCTCTCTCTCTCTCTCTCTCTCTCTCTCTCTCTCTCTCTCACAGACCTCAACAACACTCTCTGTCATTATTAAACACGTATCACAACACACACACAATTCACTTCTGGAAATATTTGCACAGTCATATACAAAACAGAGAGATCTTAAACATTTATAAGTAAAGGTTTACACTACAAACCAAATATATGTTTAGTCTCTCATTTTGATGTTAATGCCTTAAACACACACACACACACTTTAATTATCTGGTGTGATTTCAATGAAAGTCTACATTGCTTTCTATTTTAGTGCACAGGCCAAATCCCAGGCTTTGTAATCATGACACTGGTATAATAGATTGTACATGAGTCCTGTGCAAATGTACAGTAGATAAATCATCACAGAATACACTAATACCCCAGAATACACTAATAAAACCAGTAATTATTCACACTTTATTGAATGCAACGCCTGTATTTGCTATCTGCCCCCCTGCCTTTATAAGTGACTTTGATTCTTTTGTTATTGACTCTATTGATTTTATATGTAGGTATACAGTACATTTTGTGTATTTGTTTGTCATGGGTTTTTGCTACCTACCCGGGGACTGAATATTAAAAGTCTGTGTAGGCTACTGATGTTAATTAATGGCCAAGGTGTACCACACGCTATGAATATTCTACATACTGCATCAAACATACTGTACAAAGCAACATACTGTACATAGCCTACTACATTTCAATTGTATACTGTGATCTCGACATAGGCTACTGTAAATAATGTACCATGACAGACAAAAATAGACTAGTTTACCATGTGTAGCTGACCGAGAAAACACTGTATGCTATTTTTGTTAAGGAAAATGTTGTTTCTAATTGGATTTTTTAGCAGTAGCCTAATTGCATGATTAAATCCGTGCATAACGGAAGACGGCATTGGGATAGTAATTACTTAAGTTTCTCCCGAGGTCACACTATAGTGTTGATGAGATAGGTGGTCTGCAACTTGCAGTCAACATGAAAAAGCTTGTTTTTCTTTTCCCGGCTTTTGTAATACTTGAAGGTGTCCAAAAGATGTCGCCAAAGTGCAACAGATGTTTCACGCAAGGTCGAGTGGGTAGAGTAATTTTAGTGGAGAAGTCATCTTGCCTCAGGCTATAATGTTTTGTTTTCACTATATGCCTTGTGGTAACTTTTTAGTTAGAGGGGAATTGATGCCTTGATGCCACTCTTCTGTAGTCAAGAGTGTGATAAAAACTATTTCTGGATAATATGATTGTCAGTCTAAGCTATTAATACGCTAAGCGCAATTTCAAGTATCAAAATTATAGTCATTTTATTTTCACAAAATATATGCCCCTATGTGAAAATATAGTATTGTATACAAATTTATATCATAGAGGTGCACTGTGAACATAGCCAACCCTAATGTCCAGAAAGAACACTATCTTGGGTCCTGCTGACAAAGAAATCTCTACAGAAAGCCAAAGTGGCGTGCGCGTGAATGAATGGCTGTTTATTATGTGTCTGCTAGTGAACAACTGTCCTTGAAGTGGACTAGCCAATCAGAAACAATAGAGGCGGATCCCACACAGTTTTGTCCACAAAGGCGTAACCGCAATTATAGTAGCCTACTCGTGCGCGATTGTCACTGCGTCATTACAGTCAGAGAAGTATATTTCGCCACTCAGACCTCACGACTACACCGAGATTGATCAATGACTACTTGTAGATTGCAACCGGTAGACCATCTGAATATGCCGAGATAGCAATATCCTACAATCACTGTCAATAATGGCATGCGAAGCTTTAATGGACAAGTTCACGGAGAGCGCGCCAAGACCTCAGCTCCATCAGCAGCCCTGCACGTGCAAGAAGAGGTGCAACAATTGCAACGTATTCCTCGGGTTTTTCATCCTGTCGCTGTCGCTACACTTCATAACACTGACCTGTTTTTTGGACCTGCGGTCTGAGGTGAAGCGGGAGATTGCGCTGAAGAAACGAGAGTCCGCGTCAGCTGTCAGCGGATCTTCCCAGATGAGGGGATACACCGATGCCTCGCAAGATGACCCTCCAGAACCCAGTCCGCCTGAGGTAAGAACCGATGTACAATGTTGCTGTTGTCTTAAGTTCTAGTTGTTTTTATGTTTCTAGAATTGGTATTGGTATTCCTTACATATTTAACCTAGGCTCCTAATCTTGGCACGTGACGTCATCTCAAAAGGTTAATAAGGACCTCAAGAACACCTTAAGTGAAAACTGTGGACTAATAATAACTAACTAACCAGGTGCATATAGACACAGAAAAGGCACTTGCTCAAACATCAGCATCCTGTCAAATTCCTATTGGTGCAAACACCTGTTGTTCCTGTCTAGGGGTGAAGTTTGTATTCTGCTATGCCACTCAACTCATGGACATCATAGTGACCAGTAGCGGGATGGCAGACACTACCATGGTCATCCATGTCAAAAACAAGCTTCTTCAATGTAGTCACAAGTTAGTGTGTCAAATCAAGAGGCGTTTACACAACTCAGGATGTTGACATCTCAGAATGTTGAGATGTTTAACATTGTTTTCTTTTTAAATTATCCACTACATTGTGACTAATCTATAATCTCAAAATGTAGAGGATAATCCAAAAAGGGGAAAAAAAGACAACAAAACAAAACAAAAAAAGGCACTCGGAAATCAAAGACAGGGCAGGACCAGTCACACATGAATGTTAACAACTGGAGCGTGATAAAGCAAATATACTTAAAAGACAGAGTGGGGAAAAGCCAATCTTCTCAGTTGCTGCAAAGCAGATGTGAGACTATGACTACAATGGGCTTGCTTCATCTTTGTCTGTAGTAGACCCAAATTGGAAAATATTTGAATCCACAATGAATCGACTACGTGCCATATGAGGTATTGGATGAACGGTTGACTCGGAGGTAGCAGGTGGAAAAACATTAGCCAAATTGCTAACAGGTGCAGCGGCTTGTGTAAATTTATTGGGATTTGGACTGAACATTGGGAATTTGGAGACGTGCCAACCAAATTTGATATGTGGTGATTCGGTTGCAGTAACGAGGGCTTTGAAAGTCTAGTCCTGGGGAATGAATGGTAAAGCCTCAGACAGTAGAGGGATGCATTAACAATACAAATCAGAGCCTATCCTCAGATGAGGGCAGCTCAGCTCAGAATCAGATATTTGATCAGCAAGAATGTGCGCCTGCCTGCCTGCCTCCCTCCCTCCCTCCCTGCCTGCCTGCCTTGAAAAGGCCACATAAATTATTCTACAAGGTCATTAAGACAACATGATATTACTTTAATATGTAGGTCAGCTTTTAATAGAAGCTTGATGAACCTACTCGAGACTAAGTGAAAACAAATGGAACTAGTCTGTGTTGGCTGTGTAGTCAGGCACATCTGGCTGATGGGAATGTTTTAGCTACTACAGTACCATGCCCTGTAATAAGAGAGCGATATTATAGGCCAAAGATGGACATGAATAGATACTAGATACTAAAATAAAACCTTGTTACATTTCTGCTAAGCTGCAAGTCTTATATCAATGTCCCATATCAATCTCTCTCTGTCTAAATGTTATGTTTTGCTTGGACAGAGAGTAGGAGACGATGGGACAGCATAGGGACTAGCTCCTGATAAGCATGAGTAAAGAGCAACTGTCTTTCCAGTCTCGGCCAGTTTTAAACAGTCTGCTTTCGGTGTTTGTTTTTCTGTCTCGTTATAGTCTCCCATTTCCCCGTCCCATTCCTCTTGCTTGATCTGTGTATACCTGACCTTTGACCTCAATCTTTGTCTCTGACCTGTGAAATCAATGCTGTGGATTTAAAGAAGCGCTGGTATCACAGCACACATGGACACATGTCAAGACAGGGTGTTCAGAAGCCCCAGAAGAAATAGCCTTTTAAAACTAGTCATGCACAAATGGGTGAAGTGGAGAAGTAAACAGTAGAGCATTGGATCTTAAACTGGGATCCAGGGACCCCCAATGTGGTTCTCAGGACGTTGCCATGGTGTCCTTTGCTACAAAATAAAAACTTGTCCTCTGGGGAGAGGAATACTCCTACAACACTGTCCTTGCATTTTTAAAACAGCAGGCCTACAGAAAACAGCAAAATGCAATAAAATGATGATTTATAAACGGTTTTGGTAATAGCAAATTATGTTTTTTTTTAGAATAAGTTCAAAAGCATCTGATAAAACAATCATGAGGGGTCCTTGAAAAACATTCAGCTCCATGAGGGGTCCCCAGCCCCATAAAATATGAGAAACCCTGATGTACGGTAGAAGAAACGCGTCCAATCTCTGTAGGATCAGTAGAGAAGAGGAAACCTTGAGGAGAAGTGGAGGTCTGTCCACAGGTAGTCTCAGCTTAGTGGGAGTGAGTAGTAAGTAGGAAAGCGTTTGCTCAAGTCTTTGGCCGGGACTCTCCTCTCGTCATCGGCACAGGGGAGTCACGACAAGGTCAGTGGACTGAGGAGGCTTTTGTGGGGTTTAACACTCTAACTTGACCTCCTGGTAGTGCTTGTTGTTGCACACACACTCTCTCTCTCTCTCTCTCTCTCTCTCTTTCCTTTTTCCTCCCTCTCTGACTTGATCACTCTCCTCATTTCATTCTTGCTCTCTCTCTCTCTCTCTCTCTCTCTCTCTCTCTCTCCCTGGTTGTGAGTGTGTCATTGGCCAGTGGGGCTGAGAGCGGAGAGAGTGAGTGCTTCAGCGGGGGTGAGATCACACACTCCGACTTAGTGAGAAACACATTCGGTGGGTCCCATAGCCTCCCCATGTCCCCTTCTCTTTGTCTCCCCCTCTCTCTCTCTCTCTCTCTCTCTCTCTCTCTCTCTCTCTCTCTCTCTCTCTCTCTCTCTCTCTTGGGTTATCCTCAGAAGGGATCTCAGACTGGAACAGTTATGGTGTCAGCTCAGAGACTACGGGCTGAGAAAACTTCTTTTGTCTGGCTCTTGGGGAGGGTTAACTCATCCAAAAAGTGCTTTTGTGTCTTGTCCAGAGAATCCATCTTTTTTTTTTTTCCAGCTTTAAAGTGCTCATACGAGCCATGTGGTTGTCCCACTGGGACAGTCATCCAGGGCGGGGCAATTAAGTTCATGACTTTGGTCGGTTGCTTTATTGACTTGTGCATCAAGTCACTTGTCCAGTCAGCATTTCATGCTACATGCTGTGTTTGCTAATCTCCATGTCTCCTTAACCAGCCTAAGATTTATAGTTTTACTTTTTTTTTTTACGTCAACAATGTAATCCCACCCCAAGTTTGGTTCCGTCCATTGTTGTTTTCCCACACATGGGAAAGTCTATGACGGTTTGTAAAGGTGATTCACAATTCGAAAAATAACTAATGCGGGAATGTCTTTGCACATGAAAGGAACTGCCACCTTTCAAGTACCTGGAGCTGTTTTTTAATGCTCCTTCCGGAAAAAAACAAAGCGAAATGCAGAAGGTATTTGGACCAGATGACAATACTCTGTGAGGTGGAGGAGTCTGGTGCAGCTGTAAATATTTAACAGTGATGCTGTCCGATCCAGATGTGGGCATTAAACAACCGTGATTACAGAACACCGCAGTTTACATAGCAGGCGAAACAGGAGCATGTGGGTCGTGATAGACTTGTCTCACTCACCAAGATGTAAGACAGCTCAGCTTTGAAGATTTAAGACCGCTTTAATTAATAGTTTTTCTTTCTTTCGCTTGCTTGTTCTTTTCTTTTCTTTTCTTTTTTTTTTAAGTGTGTCCCTTAATTGATGGCATACCAACACCTGCCATCACAAACTGTCATCAGGCTATTTTGTCTGCCAACTTTTAATGAGAAGGAATGTAGCGTAAAGGCAAAGAAATGAACACTACTCCCGCAGAATAAGGCGCTGTGTGTTAACAGTGTGTATATGAGTCTAATATGGTGAATAATTTGTACCAAATGCTTTGAAACGGGGGACGAAGAAAAGAAAGAAAAAAAAAACAAAACTACAGCATCAATATGCGCAGCTGATTTTTTTTTTTTTTTTGATGTATTTCCACGGCTTAGCAGGCATGAAAGTTGGCCGTAAAGAACGGCGTGAAGCCATGTGTTTGAGTGTTCATTGACACTTCATCGACTGGAGGACCCAGGGCTGCCAACAGCTGCATACATGCTGTGGAGACACCTGCGCACCAAATGAGAAGCTCCGCCGCCGAGTGTGGGAACATCTGGGAACGTGTGCTCTCTCGCTTGCTACGCACTGGCGTATCACGGCTGGGCCGCGGTCTCGAAAGCCAGCGAGGTCAAACACGTTGCCAGCTGTAAGAAGACCTGGGCTGACACTTTGCTTGACGAGTCTGGCCACTACCTGCGCTGTACATCAGATCATGGCAGGTCAGTGACAGCTTGGGTGGTTCCCCCAACTTGTCTGGCTCTCAGGAGACACAGGCTTCTGAATTGTACAAATGTCAAGTGAGGAGAATAAAAAAAAAAGTAAACAGTCTGTTTGGCCTCTGCCTGATCTCCCCGAATGGATCATGACACAAGTATTCTCAAGCAAGAAGAAATGTTCATACCGCAAATATCACTTTATATTCATGGGGGAATGAAAAAATAAACACCATGGTATCTTTTTTTAGTATCCGATCAATGCTAACATCCCAGACTGGTTCATGTCATCAAACGGCTGGTGTCCTTTGAGCAAATCACTTGCAGATGTGCATCACGCCCGTCTGAATGATTAAATTGTGTAACGTAGCACAACACAGCCCAAGCATTCTACCTCTTTAACCTGGTTGGTTTTGGGCCCGCTCCAACAGACACAAGGTACTGTCTCGCTCACAAACGCGGCAAAGACACACACACACACACACACACACACACACACACACACACAAAGCTGTGAGTGTCAGCTGCAGCCGTTCCTCTAAACGGGGTGACCTTCTGAGGTTTACTTTACTACACAAACGTTGCCGGAGGGCCTGAGTGTTGCATTCCCTGTTTCCACCGCGTACGCTCGCAATCTGTTCCCCATCAGTCTGCCCGCGAGAGCTGGCCTGTCTCCTGTGTAAGTACCCTAGTCCAACAAGACCTCTCTCCATGTGCATCCATATGCCAGAAAGAGCAGGAGGGGAACCCAATGCCAGGATTTTTCTGAAAACATACGGATGGGAGTTTGCCTCTTGCTTCCACAAGTGTAAGTTGAAAGGTATGGTGGTGCAGTGACTGCAGTCATTGAATCATATTGCACAGTCTAGTCTAGACAAAGAAGTCTCTGGTAACCAAGTCCCTTAGGAGAACCTCTGGGAACCTGCTCTCTCTCAGGGGAAGAGGTTGGTGCCGTGACAATTCAAGTTTCTCAGAATTCCTTGGTGTGATTTCTTTTTTTCTTGGTCCTCGAATTCTGCTGTAGAAGGCCGCAGTCTGGATATTTACTGCAGGCCTGATAAGTTGTTCATGTTCTTTGATGGTCTCCATCAAAGCTTAAAACAGACAACACAGGCAACTTAAAAGAGACAAAAATGACAATAACAGATAAGATGCTACAAAAGATCGTTCTGGTAGTTTCAACAGGCACTTTAATATGACATCAAAGAACTTTTTCCAAATAATCTCTCCTGGGGAAACTCATAAACCGTTTTTTACCAGACTTGGCAAATGTAGGTCAGTCATTAGATGGGCCATCTTAACACTCGATCACTATGTGGAATCTGCTTAAACTGACCCGTGTTCGCCTTGTTTTGGCAAAAGAAAGTAAGAAAGTGTGATGTTTCCTCCTCTTGGGCATAAACCTGTGCCATCTTCCCCTTTGCCACTTGAGAACCACACTTCAGTCTATGTTTCTTTTTTTTTTTTTTTTTTTTTTCTTGGGCTGGTATCGGGTCATCCAGGTTACTTTTGAAAAGGATGGAAAAGCAAGGGGAGGTCTGCATGGATAGGCTTTCTGGAAGTGTCGCAGTGTAAAGTTGGCTCCAAGCTGAACGTTTAATGTGACATTAGTGAAAGCAGCGTTGCCCATGCCCAGTCTCTCCAGTGCCAGAAAGGCAGACAAAAACGACTCGGGTTACCGGATGAGCCGCAACAGTGGGCCGAACAATTGTGGAACTTGTCCCTCATTGTGCGAGTTGGCTCGCTACTCCTTGTTGCCTTTGAATTTGTACAAATTGGCATTGTTTGATCTGCGCACATTAGAACACAACACTGAGGTCAAAGACAGTGGGGTTACAGAGTTCCCTCTTTCTCCTGTGTCATATTATGTGGCAACTTAACAAAGATTTTTTTTATTTTTTTTCCTTTGGTGGGGGGGGGGGGGGGCATATCGACGTCAAATTTGTCGCCTGTTGGCATCCAACAACAAATGCTGCTGCTGCAACTGTTAATGTGTGTTAATTGGTTTGGATTGTCTTTGCACTGACTTTGAAAGGCAGAAAGTCACACTTTGGGGAAAGGATTGGCAGTAGTAATCAGAGAGCCTTTCTGCCTCTTTTTTTCATTGTGTTGTCTGTTTTCTCTCTTCCTTTGGCAGACACCAAAGTATATCATGGAAAGACGGGGCCAGGTGACGGCAGGATCTGGCAGTGCGCTTTGGCGGACAAAGCGTGGCGCAAACCGACCCCAAAACCCAGGTAAGAGGCCCCCACATGCCAATCCAGCAACCACAAAAGAGAGGGGAGGCAGCTTAAAACAATCTGAAATGGATGCAGTTGTTTGAAATGCAGGAATTTCAACCACCGTCATCATGATTAAAGTCCTTTGAAGAGTCGGTCAGCATAATGTTTGCATTCCATTTTTCTTGATTAGTTTCTTTTTTTGCCCCTCAAAGCCCCGTATTTGAAAGCTGTCCAGAAATCCCAAATGATCAAATAACAAGAGAATGTCTGTAACAGCCCCTGTGCACCTGCTTGGATTATTTATTTATTTTTAGCCAGTTGGTTACATTTATTTTATTGCAGCTGTTTTTTCCCCCCCTCCCCTCTCTAAGTTGCAATAGTTACAGATAGATTCCAGTCATCCCAGCTGCGCAGCAGATAGGGTCATGAAGCATGATTCAGTTTGCACACAGCAAAGCTAATTCCATTTAAAAGAACGTCATCCCAGCCCTTTGAAGTGCACGCTCCCCACCCCTATCCCCCTACCCCCCTATCCCTACCTCCAATACCCCCCCACCCCTGCCAGGGAATATCACAGTCCATGTTGATGCTGATGTTCCTGCTGGCCTGACTGTCCATCTCTGGTAACATCCACTTGGGAGGGAATTGAGTTGAGTGAGTGCCTCTCATGCTAAGGCTGTTGTGAAATACGGTCCAGTCAAACCCAGTACAAATAAGAAAGAGAGCCAGCTTCGTTTTGAAATTTACAGCCCGTCAATTTGCCGTGCTCACGCGAAACCCCCAAACTCCACGGCTCTGAATTGTTTTCTTAACCTCGGAATATAAGAGTTATGAACTTCTGTTTTTATGTCTTGCTCCCAGAGTGTAAAACAATCAGAAGTGTATTCAAGGCCAGAATTGATGTCCAGGATTTATGTGTGGTCCCTGGAACAGCAGAGGGGGCGTGCAAGCAAAAATAAAACAAACAGAGCTGCAGGAAATATGCATATATTTTGAGCCAGTGCAGACGGGGGGAGAGAGAAAAAAAGCCTTAATGATGACAGTATTACATGGAGTGTCTTTGAAGCCTATGAAGTATTTTCAACTGATGCTGGAATGTCATCAGTAGAGACACTTGTGTTGCAGGCCTGCACCAGACGTGTCCTCAGACAGACCTACAGAGACAGGGCAGACTTTCACTATCTAGAACGTTCTCTTATGTAGTCAGCACTTACCTCTCTCCCACTCGCTCTCTCTCCTTCCCTCTTTCCCTCCCTCTCTCTCTCTCTCCTTCCCTCCCTCTCTTTCCCTCCCTCTTTCTGTCTCCTTCCCTTTCTCTCTCTCTCCTTCCCTCCCCACTCTCTCTCTCCTTCCCTCATTCCCTCTCTCTCAGCTCTCTGTCCCTATCTCTCTCTCTCTCCCCTTGTCTCCCCCATCTCTCTCTGCCCTCCCCCTATCTCTCCTTGTCTACAAGGGCAGGTTGATCCCTTGTTTGGAAAGTCTTCTGGCCCTGAGATCACTTGTTGATCCCCTCTGCACTGCAGTATCTCAAACAGTAATCCATATGTCTTATGTGCAGTAATATGCGTTTGATGTTTTTGTCCTTTGAATGCATGCAAATCCCTCAATACCCATACGCTTTAATAATTGCTCACATCCCCAAGTGATTCCATCGCTCAGAGAAGGAGTGAGAGGGAAGGAGGAGCAGGACACAGACTGGGAGAGAAAGAGAGAGAGAGAGAGAGAGAGAGAGAGAGAGAGAGAGAGAGAGAGAGAGAAAGTGTTATGCAGCGCTGTGATCTCTTAGGCGGAGAGTCGAGCGAACCCCCCCCCCCAAAATAAAATTCCACAATTACATTGCGTGACAATGAGTACTTCAGGAAAGACCAGTGATTGTGTTTAAACAGGAAAAAAAGCCCCACCTTGTGAGACATTTGCCATAAATCAGTAAAAATTCAGAGTCTCTAAACAATAATTACTCCCAGTCCTCTGCAGAGGACCATACAGACAAAGGCTTTTGTAATCTCTGCCCAAGATCACACAGGCATCAGTATTTCTGATGCTCACCCTCATAACATGGACCAGATTTCAGATAGGTTGCTCGTTAGGACAGAATCATGTGGATGAATCCAGTTATTTAGCCAGCAGAAGACAAGCTTTTTTAGAGGAGAGAGAGAAGAAAAAAGCCAAACATTGGCCATATGTCTGCAGGGAGGAGAACTCAAACAGAGAGTGTTTGAAGAGTAAGCATCCTCCTTTGTAGTTTGTAATGACATGGTATACGCATAACCTGAAAGACGGCACTTAAACAGGATTGTTTTATGCAGTGCATAGTTGTTTTTGTGTGTGTGTGTGTGTGTGTGTGTGTGTGTGTGTGGTGTGCAATGTCTGTCTGCCTGCGTGTGAGTGTATGCATGTGTGTTTGCACACGTGTGTGTGTGTGTGTGTGTGTGTGTATGCGTGTTTAGTTTACAAGTTCGACAGACATTTCAGTGATGCCCCAACAACTCTCGGTGAACACACACACACACACACACGCATACTCACTCACTCACACACTTTCATCTACTCTCCATCTGGGCCTAATTCAAAAGAAAGGATTTTGGCAGGGTAATGTATCTCTCTAATTAACCTCCCTAGTCCATTGCCGGGTAACGCTCCAGGCATATGTTGATACAGTATACGGGAATCTGCTCTCACAGGCTGGGCAAGAAGGCCTCGGCATCCCCGAAAATACCTGGCCCTGCACCCGCACCGCCGCCGCCGCAGTCTCAGAACGCATTAAAAGACAGGCTTCATTAGACGTTATTTGGTTCTAAATGAACGCTATGTGACATTTCTGCAGCGTGCGTCTGCACTACAAAAGGCTGTGGAATTTAAGGCATTTACAGACAATTAGACCCTTCTGAAAGAGGGAGAGAGATGGGTTGAGTGTGTGTGAGTGAGAGAGAGAGAGAGAGGGAGAAGGGCCACAGGAAGCTATGGATTTGGAGATGCGTTAAATTATATTTTAGAGAGAAGTCACGCTTATTATTTTGTTTGGTTTGTTTCAGAATCCACCCCCGGTAAAGGCAAGAAAGATAGAAGCAAGAAAGGTAATTGTTTTTAATTTAATCATGATGTGTGTGTGTCTTTTTCCAACCCTCTCTCTCTCTCTCTCTCTCTCTCGCTCTGGCCATCCAAAAGAGCACATTTTGTTCAGGATTTGGGCTGTAGTGTGTTTCCTCTGTTCTGCTTCGTAACACAAGAAGAAACACAAACAAATTCTAAGCATGGCCTTGTATGGATTCTAAACGTTATTGTAAAAGATGGTTTTTGTTTCTAATTCACAGTTACAAAGACAGTCTCGACCCATACAAGTGTGTAATCCCATCCTTACATGGTTTTAAGTTTATTGCAGCCCATTACCTTGTCATATTGTAAAATAAATGCTGGGCCTTATCCAATCCTTGACCAATATCCCTTCCTAGAGAGGAGACGACGCCCTGGTCCTCCCGGCCCACCTGGACCTCCAGGCCCTCAGGGCCCCCCCGGAATTCCTGGTATTCCCGGGATCCCGGGTTCCAATGCCCTGGGGCCAGCCGGACCACCCGGACCGCCAGGGCCGAAAGGCCCACCTGGCCCGCAGGGGCCGGCAGGTAAGTCAGGACCTCACCTAAGCAACAACCTCAATCTGGCAACAGAGTAATGCGGATGTAGCGGTCGGTTTGTTTGCCAATCCTGATATGAGAGGCACTGTGGTTGTAATGTGTGGCTGTAGGGGCAACACAGAGGACTGGGCAGAGGTTATGGCCATGTTCACAACCACTGCTGTTGAGAGGAGATACTCTCTCATTTACATGAATAACATACAGTATAGCAGCAGATGAAAAAAGTTCAAACAAAAGAATATTGGCATACACACACTATTGCAAAAGAGAACTAACCATTATGGCAGCTGCCAAAAACACTTTTGCAGAGTTCTTTAAGGGGTGCTCTTCTCCCCGTCTTTGATATTGTGCACTTTTGTTTAATGTTACTGTTGGGATATGCCATATGAGTCATGCATCATTGTGGCTCAGCCGTAAGGGCCAAAGTATCAAGATGGTTTACAAGGCACACAATGAGTGAAAACAGTGGACATTAAGACGCATGAGGACCACCCGTGTTTGCGTTCTACACGCAGGAGGTGTAATTACAACATGTTCTTTAGGGGCCTGAACAAATTCATTACTATTCTAAAGAAATGGACTGAGGCCAGCTCACCACATTGCTCAGCGAGTAAAACATAACTGTGGTTAGCATGGTAGCGAACATCAACATCAACCAGTGTGCAAGACCCGAAAGTCGGCAACATGTGGGGTTTCTGCTGTCAATCTCCAAGCCTCTAGTTGACATGCATTTACATCGGTTGAGGATGTTTTCCACAATGATTCATTCATGGTTTATATTTGGCTCTGGGAATATGAAAACTTTTCCAGGGAAGACACGTCTTTCTACGGAAAGAGAGAGGAAGAATACTAATGTATCCGGATAGAACGGATGCAATAGGACAAGGGGGTTGGGGAAAGAGGGAGAGAGAGAGAGAGAGAGAGGACACAGAAACACAGAAGTCCTTTGGACATATGGAGAGAAACACCCATCTCTTTGTCGGCATTAAATTGTGACGTCATCCATTTACATCACTCCACAGAGTGCTCAGAGCCATCAACATTGGGTGAACACTACCTTCATTAACCACCAATACCATGAAATGGAAGACATAAACTACACAAGAGCTGTTGTGTGACGTGACCCTTTTGTACTGCCTAATAAGTTGCCAGACACTCTTGTAGGCATGACTAAAAGAAAAGGTCACTAAAACAGATAGATTTGACATAAACTTCCTCTTTTGTTTTAGAGGGAGTTGATTTTAAAGTCTTCTTTTCACTTTACCTTAAAGTTTTACAATAAAAGCAGTAATTGTTTAAACATGCTTGTGTTTTGCAGGTGCTCTGGACAAAAGCAAGCTAAAAGAATTCCAGGTATATGCTAAACCAAACCCACATGCGCTGTAGATACTCACACATGCAAACACACACACACACCATTTTTCTGCTATATCTGTGGTGATGTTGCGGCTTGCTTTTAGTGGTGGAGGGAACGCGACTTGAAAGGCTGCGTTTCATTTAATATCCTCTTGTGGTTTTGCAGCCTGCTGTGGTGCATTTGCAGGGCCAAGAGACAACCATACAAGTTAGAGAAGGTAAGAGTCAATTCCCAGATATATCTGCACCATGTCTCAGTGCCACACTCCGGTTTGAAGCACTGATTCCTTTAATAGAGAATACTCTATGCCCTTCACCGGAACTTGTCAAAATGAGTCTGTGCCAGGCTGCATTGAGCTTGAAGGGGGAGTGTGTGTGTGTGTGTGTGTGTGTGTGTGTGTGTGTGTGTGTGTGTGTGTGTGTGTGTGTGTGTGTGTTGGGGGGTATGGGGGGTGCTTAATCAGTACTGGGCTTCCATCCAACTCATTTGAATATTTTAAGGGCATTTATGAAAATTTATGTAGAGGAAAATGTGTCTCCGCTCATTTCCTAATTTCCGTCTGCTGTGTAATGTGAATTTTAAAGAGGGCTGAATTTTGAAAAAGGACACGCTCCTAATCAAGGGAAGAGACGTGAATAACAGTGGGATCAAAACTTGAGGTTGTCAAGGTAACCTTAATGAAAACAGAGTAACAAAATCTTGTTTTCATGCCATACCCTCTTCCGTCAAGCTTTATCTGGATTATAACTTATGTGAATCTTGAGTTAATCCCCCTTTGGTGAATGAATTCATTTTCCGACTTAAGATTTAATGCAAATTTGATACATTTTCCACACATACTTACGTACCTATTGGACTGGTCAAAATCTGTATCAATTAAATGGAAACTAATTATTGTATGGAACCGTATAAATGAGTTAGATGGAAATCATGGCTGCATCAGTCTTTCAATTTCTTGGTGTGAGCCTAGTTTTTTATTTATTTATTTGGGGGGTCAGATGCATTCAAATGCTTCTGATTGCGTTTGGGTATGTAGCGTGCCTGTGGGGGTGAAATATTTGAACAACAGTGTTGATATCTGACTAGAGTTTAGGCTGAGATTAATGTTAAGGTTAAAGACATCGTCATCTTTTGGCGTTATTTGGGAAAAATACAAGTTCTTTTCGGAAGTCAGCAACCCTCCATGTCAAAGAAATAGTTCTGTGTTGGGCGTTTTTGACAACACAACTCAGTGGTTGAAATCGTTGGCCTGTAAGAATGATCAGGGAGACAAAGTAAAGCAACTAAAAATAAGCTTAGTTTAGGTTCAGGTTCAGTTTAAATGTTTACATTCTGCCTTTATATCACAAGATTTACCTGTCGATGTTGTTAAGTAAGTAAGGTTCACAGTTCAACTTGTTTGTGTATGATGAGTTGATGAATTTAGTGTGTATGTATGATAGCAATTATGTGCAGTTTCACTCTGAGGTAGTGAGTAATCTGCCTTTTTTTTTAGCAGTGATGAGCTAACTTACCTCCCCTAGGAACGCTGTCCATTTGTTTATTGTTTACTTCATTTGTTTCCTAGCAAGAGTATGCAAAATTACTGACCAGATTTTTATTCAGCTTGATGGAAAGGAAGAATCTATTATGTGTTGGAGTCAGAACAATTTTTTAGTTTTGCTTTTTAGCTAATTCAACATGCAGTATTAGTTAGCGAACCCTCAAAGACCTAACTAGAATGAGTCTGCCTTGTGATTGGCCAGTTCATGCCAGTTAAGGCTTTGAGGGTTCAGGGCTTAGGGCTTAGTGGGGACATTGGGTTTCAGCCATTGGCTCTGCTGAATGTGCTTTTGAATTCAATGGCAATTGATTTTGCATGAGGTGTGCTAAGGGGCACAGAGTTTAGCTTGCCTTTAGCTTACCTTTTCTGAGGCCTTGTCTGAGGCTGGAGAAGATGTCTCATCGCTACGTGTGTGTGTGTGTGTGTGTGTGTGTGTGTGTGTGTGTGTGTGTGTGTGTGTGTGTGTGTGTGCGCGTGTGGACTGCCCTGTATTAGTTTGAAGTCTTTGGTGCATGCCGTGCTTTTTGTTTGCGTGCGCTGTCCGACTGATGAGTGAAGTCCCTTCTCTCACTCTGAGATCTTCCAGAGGGCATCCTGAAAAACTGGAAGATGGTCTCCGTGCACCACAAGGTCTTCAAGATGCACTCGCGCTCCGGAGAGCTGGAGGTGTTGGTGGACGGCATCTACTTCATCTATAGTCAGGTAGAAGTGAGTACACACCTCTGGGTCTCTCTCTTTCGCTCTCTTTTCCTCTCCCTCACACGCTCCTCACACGTCAGTACCACTTGTGATCTTCCCATCAGAGAAGAAGCAGAGATTACTGTCATTTAAACACATTGAGGGGGCTGCCAAGGTCCTCCAAACAGCTGAAGTGTAGAGTTGCTACACAGTTAAACATTCACACTGGTTTGTTGGGAAGGAGGGATTCAGTGAGGTAATTTGGCATCCGCACGGCACTGGAGATGGATTGAATTTAACTGCCAAATTGCTTGATTGAATTCCAATCTGGCGTGCATGAAAACCATCAGTTGCTTTTGATAGAGTGAGACTTGAATGGACACGACAGTGGATTAATCACTGCTTTGAAAGCTTTTTGTTGTTGTTCCCTTTTTATGCCATAACCCCTACGTCTCTTTCTCTCTTACACCCTCCATCTCTCTTCTCATTTTCTTGCCTTTGACACTTTTTCTCCAACACCTTTATCTATCTATCTATCTATCTATCTATCTATCTATACCACTATTTTACTTTCACTCTCACTGTCTGGTCTTCCTCTCATCCCCTCTCACTCACTCACTCTTTCTCAATCTGTTGCTCCAACACTCTTTCACCCACTACAACTTCGTCTTTCTGTTCTTTGTCTCATTTCACTCACTCTCGCTCTGTCACTTCATTACTCTCTTCCATTCTTTCTTTCCTCTCTCTCTCTCTCTTTCTCTCTCTGTCTTACACTTCCTTCTCACTCACTTTCTTGCTTGTCTTTGCTTTCTCTCCGTCCCCTTCTGCCACGCTATCTCTTCTTTCCCAGATTTACTACCTCAACTTCACGGATATCGCCAGCTACGAGGTGCTGGTGGACCGCTCGCCGTTCCTACGCTGCACCTGCAGCATTGAGACAGGCCAGCGCAAGTTCAACACGTGCTACACGGCCGGCGTGAGTCTGCTGCGGGCGCATCAGCGCATCTCCATCCGCATGGTGTATGAAGACACCCTCATCAGCATGACCGACCACACCACCTTCCTAGGGAGCGTAAGGCTCGGGGACGCGCCAACCACCGGACAAGCGTGAATTTGACACACTTGCACACAAACACATGTGTATGGGAAGTGTCTGGCTCGGAGAAAGCGCCAGACACAGTTGTGAACCCACAAGGATTATTTACACACATACATGCACACACACACACACACAAGCAAGCAAGCTAACTCATAAAATAACTGTCCAAATTTCACATTGGGCCACAAATGCAAGCCAAGCGATTTTGCATATGCGCTCACACACACTTACTGACTGCACTCTCATATTGTCCAACATGCTAACAAGGCATGCATGTGCACTGAACTCATATACATCAATGAGAGGAAAAACACACACACACACACACACACACACACACACACACACACACACACACACACACACACACACATACCAAAACCCACAGGAAACCAAGTCACACATACACACAAACACAATGGCAACCCGACACCATGCCCTGGGCATGGCAACGAGGGGAGGACCACCAAATGTGTAACCCACACGCCTGGCATGCTCAACAGTTACAGGGAAGTAAAGACTTTAATCCAGGTCTTGTGCACACACACACTCACACCACTGCACTCAGCCACACGGATCATCATACAACACACACAAACACCACACCTTGTTTGTAGTGCTCGTCAGACAGAATACTGCTACTCACCCAATACAGCTCTTCTGGTTGACCTGAAGAACTTGGAAAGACATGAAGAATCTGTGCAATGCCAGCACGTTCCCACTAAAAGAACTCTTCAATACCATTAAAAGCTTTTTTGGACATTTTTCGAGAGGAAATGATGACTTAGATGTTCTACACTACACTTTGTATATATGTACATAAAATAGGATATACTTTTGCTGTAAATGGACTCAATGACATTAAATACATTTTCTTTTGTAATCTAATGTTATCCTCAAATCTTGTTTCACTTGTGTTCTGTGTGCCTCTTTAAGTGCTGGATTCATCTGTGCAGAGGAGGCCAAGTTGGACAAGTCTACGCTGTTCTGCCTTGTCCAATTATCTGTCAATGAAAATATATTTCCTCACGAAAGTTTAAAATATAGATCCATTTCTTAAAATGTGGTTCTAATTCCACAAATTGTGTGTGGAGCTCACAAAGTGCTAGTTTTATTTTGACAATAGTGCATACTATGTTATTGCCACGGCCAGCCATGTGGACTGACAAGCACAAACCCGGAGGCTATTAAACTGACCTCTGTCTGGACCTCTATTTATCCTGAGGCACAAGACGGAATTTAGTAAACTCCTGTGTCATCGGACAATTTATGCGTGTTAGGAGTTTGCCACGTCGACGTTGAAGTATGTACTATAATTGCCTTGCTGTGAAGTATGGATGGAACATGCTTGCACATCAACAGGGGGATTCCTTGAACTAAAGAGGAAGTTTGAGGCAGGCTACAAGAGTACTAGTACAAAAAAAAATAAAGTTCCTCTTTTTTTGGAAGGGGGGGGGGGGGGGTTAGTGTTTGGCCTACATCACATTTCCTGTGAGATAATTTGAGTGTCTCAAATGCGCCTATGCATTTGTGTCATTTACGGGACGAGGGAGCCGACTGATCAGCAGTTTGCATTGAAGCCGTGCGGATTCACAGACCGACTCATGAGTAGCTGCGCTCTCCTCGTCTCAGTCACAGTTGTGACACTCTGTCTGAGCATCGTCCTCATCCAAGAGGTCAGAGTTTTAAAAACAGACCTCCAGGGAATTAAAAGAGACCTCTTCTCCCCTCTGGATCATCGGTCACTGAAAGAGTTTGGATACGGACTGTTTATGTCTAACATGGGGGAGGTAGGCCTGCACGTTAATTATTACGTTTAGTTGTCCATGACAGAATTGAGAATTTATGGTCTTGGATGTTTCTCTTAAATGCTAGAACATGATTGGTGGTGGAGGGGGTGAAACTAAAAGGTCATTCTTGTGTCATTTCACCCAACACCCAAACCAACACGAACACCCGGCGGTGGGCCATCAGCAGCATTCATTTATAAGGCCTCGGAACAAACGAGGGGAAGACGTCTGGACCAGTAAGTGCCAACGCCGGGGCCATGTGTTTGCAATTTATGCGTCATGCTTTATGAGAAATTTTGATTTTGAAGTCATTTTATGGTGCAGGGCAAATGTCCAATGTTTGAAACAGACAGTATAACAAGGCCGTGTGACACTTTGACAGCAGTGTTTTCCCTCAGCCCAGGCATCATTCTTGCAGATGACAGCCATGGCAAATGAAAAGCCCATACAGAGAGGTAAAAAATAAAAAAAAGAATTACTATAAAATAAAAGAATTTAAAAGCCTATATGATCAGTACCCAGACTTCCACCACCCTAAATAATAATAACAATTTCCCCCAGTCTCTTTCTCTCTCACGGACACCCACATATTACACACATGTAACATATTACTGTGAGAGGAAAACAAGGAAAAATAAATATGAAATATCGATATCTCTTAGCCATCCAAAACAATCAAACATACTCACACAATCATATTTCTTCTTTAATACAACTCAGGTAATGTGACGGTAATTCCATGGACCATTGCCATTCAACAAGGCTCTGCTGTCACTGCGTCGGATAACAAAATAATTGTCCAACAAGAGAGTTTCTTCCTGGTGTTTGGCCAGGTAGGCTATATGATACTACTTCTGCTTTCTTTTGTGATCTCTGGAACTTGTGCATATGTGCATTCCATCCAAAACACTAAGTGGGCTAGTGTCCAGGGAAACTGGCCACAAAATACTGCCCAAAACCAGACCTTCAGAATCATGAATGGGTCTTTCACCAACACTTTTTCATACCAGCCACAAGATGTCAGCATTATGATTCATGATATTCCGTTATGACAAAGTAATGACTCACTGTAAGATGTGTGATCAGTATGTTTGGAAGCATTTCCAGCAGTCTGATTAAGGCTTACCCCCTGCCAGTACCTGGAAAGGCATTAGTTGT
The DNA here is from genome assembly GCA_027497455.2 of Sardinella longiceps. Taxonomy (NCBI): domain Eukaryota; kingdom Metazoa; phylum Chordata; class Actinopteri; order Clupeiformes; family Clupeidae; genus Sardinella; species Sardinella longiceps. Next base: position 20,444,454 of record JAODXP020000030.1, on the reverse strand, counting down.
TCATGCAAAAAAAAGATAAGAAACACAATAGCTGACCTCTTACCAAGACTGTATGAGTGTGTGTCTGTGTCTGTGTGTGTGTGTGTGTGTGTGTGTGTGTGTGTGTGTGTGTGTGTGTGCGTGTGTGTGTGTGTGTGTGTAAAGAGGTGAGAAGAGAGATGACATCTACCGCTTAGAGGTTTTAAGAATGCATTACGGTAATTGTAAGAACACATGCAGCTGTGCAGCCTGAAATGAATTATGCACAGAGTGCACAGGCACAGTTGATAAGGATAAGAGACTGTTGTTAGATTTGCAATGGCACTCTCCTAAAACGAAAACAGCCCTGAGCCTGAAAGAGACAGAGACACAGAGAGAGAGAGAGAGAGAGAGAGAGAGAGAGAGGGGGAGAGAGAGAGAGAGAGAAACGTGAGAACATCTATGTGTTGCAGGTTCTGTATCACGACCAAGGAGCAATCATGGGCCACCTGATCCGCCAGCAGCCATCCAGTTCATCTGGAAGAGATGGGGGATACCGGGACCTCTTCCGATGCCTGCAGGAGATGCCCACAGCAGAGAACAGTGCCAACACGTGCTACACCGCAGGTGGGCTAGGCTTATATATACATGCTAAACACATGCTTACATGATAGGGCTATCCACCCTACCCCCACCCTCTTCCCCCATATGGTTAAGGTGGAAAGACAGTCCACCGTTTTTTTACTGCTGCTTGTTGCCTATTACTTACACTTCTGTCATCTTGCAATATGCTGTAAAGTTTTATTGGATTCCTATGTTTTGCACCTGGTGTATAGGTGTTACATGCAGCTCAAGTATTCACAATTCCCAGAGATTCAGGTCCATTCAGTCACTGGAGCCCACGCTTTAGAAGGATTGTTAAATAGTTCTTTCAACTATGTGTACATAATAGTCGCATAACTTTAATGTTTACATTTAGGTCTTTAACATGCACAATCAGTTTGTTTGTTTTTGTTTGTTTTGCATGTGTGACCCTTCCATGGATAAAGATAAGATTAGGATATAGATAGATAGATATAGAGAAGATAGATAGATAGATAGATAGATAGATACATACATACATACATACATACATACATACATACATACAATTGTGTTAGATGTTTTTTGGCTGAACATCCCCCTGAAGGACCTGCTTGTGAAGGCTTGGTGATGCTACCTACAGTACTAGCTACTACCTACTTTAGTTTTAGTTACCTCATATCAAACCCCCACCCCCCACCTTCATGTGTTCTGGCCAACAGGAATTGTAAAACTGGACCGCAACGACCAGCTGGAGCTGGTCATCCCTGATCGGCCTCACGCACAAGTAGCCATGGACATGGAATCAACGTTCTTCGGAATCATTCAGCTGCAGTAAACAACGGAACCCCCCCCCAACCCCCCACCCCACACACACACACACACACACACACACACACACACACAGACACACACACCCCTCGCCCTCCCTCCCCTTTGCACATCTTGTCTGACAAGCACAGAAAGGGGCTGGAATATATTCTGCATACTTGCTGTGCAGTATACACTGCTCTTTTCATCTGACGTTCAAAAAAAAAAAAAAAGAAAGAAAAAAAAAGGAGGACGCTGCCTGTGTTATTGCACTCGACTGACGAGACAAAAATAGGCCCAGTGAAGGCTCCGCTCTCTGTGCAATCAGTAAGGCCCAATGTCACGCTGACGAATGACAAAGCCAGTCTCTGGGACCGCCAGATAACCTCACACCAGCAAGGTCGAGAGCAAACTGTGACAGGCCACTGTCACTGCCATCTCCCAAACAGGATGTTGAACTGTGCCACGCCAGGGACACTGAGAGGAGATATTCTAACAGGATCTCAATGGGAAGACGCAGAAAAGAAGAAGAAAGAGACAAAGCTTACAGGCTTTAGCAAAGATCTGTCAAGACAGTTTCATTATGAGCGCTTAACACTGGATGGCAATTCCTTACAGCTTACTCTAAATGAGCAAGCAGACACCTACACACACGTCTGCATAGCTTACGCTTTTTTTTTTTCTTTTCTTTTTTTTACCCCTTGCCCAGCTATTCTGTCAATAGGTTTATTTCCGTCTCTTTGTTTACCATTCTCTGGCTTTGTCCCATAACCGCTGCTCTCACTACCACACACCATGGTGTTTATTTGCCTTTCTATTTTGGAGAGGTTTCCATTTCCCAGGATAGTATATCAGGAACAAACAAAAGAGGGGGAGCTTGTTTGTGCCGTTTTTTTTTTTGTTACTAGATGGCATGGATGGAATAATTATTGCGATCACAGTGATGACTCTAAGACCCCATCCACATACTGTAGAACCAGGTTTTTATATAAAAGTGATTCTTTAAAGCGGTTTTGCCTTTTGTCCACACTTGTCAATCAATGAAACCAGCTATGAAAACTCACACCAAGGTGGATTGATGGAAAACATTTTTTTACTGTCCTGTGATGTGACGGTCCCTGTTCGGTTTTCAGGTCCCTGGTTGGCCGTTCTGTTGATGACAGCCATCCCTGGCTCTAGTGACAGACAACCAGCAAAACATGTGTCACGTGTTTGTAAACTTGAAAGCTCACTGAAATTGTCTGTTTATGGCAAATGTAACATATGCTGACCACAGCTGTGCACGCTTGTGCACAAATGAGAAGCAAGCAGTTTGCAACAGTGTTAGACATTTTCCAGTGTCTCCAGAAGCTTGGCAGGATTTATTGGGGTTGTTGTAGTGAAAAGTGACTTTTGCTGCAGGAATTTCTCAAAAACGGCTGCATGTTGAATGTCTGGATGTCTAATGGAGACAATGGTTGCTTACATGTGTGATACTAAATTCCTGAGCATTTGGATCTGCGTTAAATGATAATGAACAAAATAACATAGATATGCCTTCACTGTTCATTTTCAAAAATGGTAAGAGTGAGAATAGATAGAGATCGTTTTTTTTTTTTTTGCATGCCTGTATGACTAGGTCTCGATCTTGACGCCGTATTGGGGAGGGGGGGGGGTGCAGACAAAATGTGTGCTGTTCCCACGTGCACTAAACGGGTGTCACAACTTATTTGTTGACAAATAAAGGGATTACTGGTGAGTAAACCTCCTGTCAAGTGTGTGTGTTTATGTGTGTGTGTGTGTGTGTGTGTGTGTGTGTGTATCCTTTTCCTGACCGCATGTAAGAGTATAAAAGCACTGGCTGACAGCATGCAGTGTCATATGGACAGAGAGCCCTGTCAGAGGCAGTGGTGGTGGGGAATGACAATGGGACGAGGACTGGTGATTGCAGTACTTATGACTCTGCATGCAGACTCATACTGCCTCTTCAGCAAACTCAGTGAAGAAACACCCACAAGGCTCAAGGTAAGGCCAACACAAGGAAATCCACAAAACACATTTCCTTATTTTTCACCAACAACTGCAATTATTTCTCTGTGTGTGTGTGTTGTTATTTTTTTTCAAATACTGTAGATAGCGTGGCAATTGTATTTCCCCCCTTCCGTTGCAAACTAACCAAAGCTGTTTCTCTGTTTTGCATTTTTAAATGTTCAAAAAAAAAAAAAAAAAAAAAAAGATTAAGAGACTGTCCTGGAACCACAGGAATCTTTCCTCCATCCCCTTGGGCTTGGATGAGGGGCTGATAGAGCTAGATTTGTCAAACAATCTGATCAAAAAATTCAAAACGATTAACCTACGATCCCTGAAGAGCCTGGATGTAAGCTACAACCATCTGAGTTTTATATATAAAGGCGCTTTCAAAAACTTGGTCCGGCTCCACGACCTGAACCTGGCAAGCAACTCGTTAAACAACAACATAATCAACAACAGTCAAGCCTTCAAAGACCTCTACAGCCTAAGAGGCCTGGACATCTCAAAGAACGACCTGGACGAGGAGGCCGTAAAACAATACCTCAGCAACGCATCTTCTCTCGATTCCCTGACAGCCACGGGAAATGTTGTGTCAAAACTAACAACCCAGTCCTTTGCCAACACCAAAAACCTGAGAGTCATTAACTTAGAGAACAATCTGATTTCAAAAATTGAAGAGGGAACTTTTAACCCCTTGAAAAAACTTGCTAAACTCAACTTGGCCCAGAATAATTTGGCTTTTATCTGTGACTTTAAGCTTTCCCAGGTGACTTATTTAAACCTCAGCAGAAACTTCATAGAGTTCTTCATAACACAGGAGAATGAAAAGGTGTATAGTCTGGAAGTTCTGGATATGAGCTACAACAATCTTCTGTACTTCCCTATTCTGCCAAAACACAACCACTTGAAATACCTCCATCTTCAAAACAACAGACTGGGCGCCTTAGGAACAGATCATTCGATCTCAGATGCAAATAATCTGTATCAGGATGTAACTGGCAGAAACCACTCCAGAACAAATAATGATAAAGACAGTGTATATTCTGACCTGCAAGTCATGCCATTAGTTCATTTAGATTTGAGCAGTAACCAATTCACATCATTCCCTCTAAAAATGGTGAGAAATTTCCAATCACTGGAGACCCTGAACATAAGTGACAACTGCCTTCAAAATATAAGCGACGCCCTCAAAGAAGACAGTCAATCAGATATCCTGAACTACTCCCTGCCATCTCTACGCCACATAAATCTGAAGGACAATCAAATAGAGTATTTATCCCCCATCCTTTCCAGAACTTTCCCGAAGATAGAGACAATGGTTCTGAAAGGGAATCAGGTAAAGCCCTGTTCTGGGCAATCATTCCCAGTATCTGACCTTTCTACAGATGAGCATTGCATTTCTTTCAGCAATATCAGCACCCTGAAGAACTTAGATCTCAGAGAAAATGGCATAACAATTCTACTGCCTGGGGTGTTTGCAAATAGCCCTTTGGTATCTCTCAATTTGGCTGGCAATAAACAGCTCACCATTGCCAGAAATGCTCTTAAAGACTTGCAGGATAGCCTTCAATTTCTAAGCATTGGACAGAACAACATGACCGATTCCCAACTTGGTTTGGCCTGCATGAGAGAACTGAGAATCCTGAATGTATCCGATAACAACTTGAAGAACGTTCCAAGTACTACTGCCTGTTCCCCTCTGAAGGAGTTGGACATGAGAAACAACAGCTTGACCACTTTAGAAAATATGGCAAGGTCTCATTTATCTAACATTTACATAAGTGGCAATACTTTCAACTGCTGTCAAAACACATGGCTGCAAAATCTAAAACAGGCCGGTGTAAAAATCCTGGACCTGGACAGAACTGTATGTTTCCACCAAACTGGACGGAACATCACTCTTTATGCATTAGAGAGCTCCGCCAATGTTTGCTATGATGAAGATTCACGGGACTATGTTCTTTGGTATATAACCATTATTTGTTGCATGTTTGGATTTGGATTTATTGCTGTATTTGGTTGCACACTATGGAGACAGTCAGGCTTTTTTGTAGTGCAACATACCATTTTCAGTGCAGGTAGTATCTCACTCATAAACCTGGTCACAGAGTAGATTATATTTCAGAAGATGACAATGTGTGTTTATGGTTAGAATGAGTAAGACATATTCTTCACTGTCTGCAATATGGCCAAGTAAGTCTTCAATCACTCTTTGGCAAATGCTATATATACATTATATGACATGAGATGAGAACATGAGACATGATTCTTATGAAAGCCTTTGTAAGCGTTGTGACAAGAGTTCCATTCTAGTAACTTCATACAGTAGCTCCACTCATCTCCACGCCTACAATAAAGCAACAAAACCCCTGTCTGGCACTACAGCCAGCCCTGTCTTTCTTTTCTACCTCCACCTGCACACACAGACCTCCAAGGGAAGCCAAGGCATCACATAGACAGATCCATTAAATACATTTATTCTGCATCGGCTGCCAGCATTAACCTGTCAGGCTGGTGCTGATTATGTTGTTCACAAAGGTCACCTTTAATATAAAGTTTACTATTCCATTAGGCCACCTCACGCTATTTATCTATGGATGATTGACTTAAGAAGCTTAGGAAATGCACAGAGAATTCCTTGCATAATATTGCACTTAGTAGCCAGCTTTGAATAAACCAGGCCGTCTTAAATAGTGACAGGAGAGACATATCTCATTAATGGTCTGTTCGATAAGGTCAGGGATAGTGTCAGAAGAAGCAGAGGGGAAAGAAATTCAGCTTTTCTGTAAAATCCCATCATGCGTTTGGGGAGGGAAACAGATAAAGACTTTGATGTCTGACTCTTCCTTGGCTCTGTGTTTTATCTTTAATTCAGAGCATACCAGCAGAGAGAGAGAAAAAAAAGATATTTCACCATCAGCATGACCTGAATGAATGCATTTCATCAAAGGCAGAAACAAAAACATCCTGCTTGGCACGTGTTGTAAGGCTACAATTTGACTCACCAGCTGCAAGATTATGCAGTAAATGTTGAGAGAAATATTCGAGACTATAAAACACTACCACAGTAGCTGACTATAGAGATGTATAGCCTACTTCAGACTTTAAAGAAGCTTACTAAATCGATTGATTCTGACCTTGCGAATAGCCTACCACTGTGTCCATAAGACCCTGGCACGGACACACTTATTCATACTTCAGGCTCAGGAGTTCAGGAACCTTGTTTCCTCTGACAAAATTATTTTACTCAATCTCACAGAACCTTCATGAGCTCTCAACGCTTTGTGTAGATGTATCAAACCGTCACCTGACGAGGCTTATTGTTCTTTTTAGATTAAAAAAAAAATAAAAAAAAACAAGGTTGGAACAATAAACACCAAATGCCCTGATTGGGCGAGAGATAGTGTCTGGGTTAATCGTGAGAACACATCACCATCTTTGGTACAGAAAACAGCAAAAACTCACCAATTTGGACAGGTGGTCTCCTTCTTGACAGCAATAAACTTCAGTCTTTTCAGTAACCCTGAAAATGAATTCGAAAACCAAAGTGTTATAAAAATACCAGACACTCAGGTTGGAGTAAAAGAAAAAAACATAAGCTAATTTACAGTATAAAACTTTCAGCAAGGCAATACAGTAAAGTGAGTTGTTACAACCAAAAGTCTCTGAAGTCGAAGTCCCAGTCAGTGTTCCTCTAACAATGCGTCACTCTATCCAGGCTATATGACATTTGCAGGTGCAGTAAGTTTCATAGGAGGTTTTCCCATTCCTCGAGTCTGTGTTCAGGTGGGGGCTTAAGTGTTTTGCTCAAGCAGAACATGTGGTTAACTGCAATTAGCTGATACAGCAGATAGGAACGTTCAAACCAGCTTTGTGGTTTCTCTTTGTTCCTTAATCAACTGCATGCAGACATTTACAAACTGATAATAAAAAAAAAGATCCCTCATTGATTTCTCAAAATGAAATCCAGAATTCAAACATTGGACACATACTGTATTTTAACAGAAAGGTTTTGACTAATGTCATGTAGATAAGTGTAGTTAATACCCGTTCAACCGCAAGATATACATATGTACGTCTCATATCATTAAATAGTTTTGTTAAAATATTTCTTAAAAGTACTTAATATTTCATGCAGTCCAACGTCTCACAGGAGAATACAGAAAAACTCATCAGCAATGACATTATTGCTTAAATGCAGAATGAAAATCTAAAAAGTGAAAACATCATTAGACATCTTTGCAAAGAGATTTACTGGAGTAATCATATTGTTTTCTAATCTTTGTACTTTGTACCAGAAAACGTTGCATCAGTTGACTCACTTAGGCAAATGTTGTGGTTAGCTTGCTTGCTGATCAAGTGTGGCTGAGGGAACGTTGTCTGCTTCAGTGCTGGTTTAAGCCGGTCTTGTGGTTGCTTGTTCAGTATCTCTCTTTGTTAGATGCATTTCTCCCTCTGTCTGTATTTTCTCTAAGTTGGTTCTTGAAGGCATTGATGATGGCAAGTCATATGGGCACTGCCTGGGGCATTAGGCCCAAAGACCCATGTAGTAGGGTGGTTGACCTTTGCGGTGTCTCACTTGCATATGACAGAGGCTGAATAGCATTCCTTATACATGTATATGTATCATATGTCACTCATCTCTCTGAGCATTCTTGTATCTCATAATTTGTGTGCCTAAAGCATCCTTTATATAATACTATTATTACAAATTCTGGGACCTGTGTATTTTCTGTACAATGAAACAAACAAACAAACAAACAAACAAATAAATAAACAAAACAATTATTGTGTCCGCACAAATGTCTCAGGGGCAAGTGTTGCAAAACTGAGTAATTTAAAAAGAAGAGATTAGGAACTTCCTTTAAAGTCAAATCTGACGTACATATATTACGCAAGATGTTCCCTGTTCTTCAGAAACACAAAGACAAAATCTCTGAGTAGAACAGAAAAAAAGTTCTTGCCAGATCATTCTCATTAAGTGTCTGAAGTTTTTGTGAAAGCTCTGGGTTTAACGTTTTGATCCAAAGTTGGTGGAAAGTCAGGTGTTTTTTCTCTCTCTCGCTTTCTTTAAAAACCTTGCAGCTCTGCTGATCCGACAACCTACTCTGCCAAGCCCTGAAAAAAAAGACATTTTGATAAATTTACATTCAGTGAGAGCCTGCCTCCTACATCAAAATAAAAAAAAAAATCCAGATCAAGAGACTTTCCAACAGCTGCAGTCAAGTCAAGAGAAGAAATACGGACCTAGAAGAAAAACGTGAAATAGGCCCACCATAAATTCTCCTAAGTGGGGGATATATGGCTCACTTGATGACCGTGAGGGAGTACTCCATTTCTGACCCTCTCACTGAACAGCCAGACGTCTATAAGCTTTTGACTGCCACAGAGCAGACCTACAAACCCATCCATGCATCTTTACATGATGGGCAAAATCCATGGATTAATCTATTCATGGGCTACCTAATGTATATCAGAGTAGAACAGAAAAGAACTGCTAGTGTCACTACTGCATGATTTAACTTCACCCTTACAAGCCCTGGAGAAATAGGCCTATCCACATGTCTCTCCTCATACCCGTGGAATAGGGTCACTTTCATGTTTGGAAAATACCTCTTTCATATTTTTATATTCAACTAAAGTACAAGCCAACCCTTGTATCTTGCTACTAGTAAGTGTTAGTGTTGTTTGAGTATTCACTTACTCTTGACAGTCTTGATCGTAGATGATGATATAATATGATGATATATATGATGTGGGTGCAGGTTGGGTATTCCTCATTGGTTTTCCCATATAAGCCACGCAGGGAGTGAGTTTGCTTCAAGCCATTCCAAAAATGAGCCTTGGAACTGTCTGTTGTCTTGTGGTTAGGGATGACCTGTATGTGTAAAAGAGAACTGCATAAAACAAAACACAGTTTCCATCCATATCATACAATATCCATGTACAGCGAATGACAAATAAAAAGAGTCTTTGAAATACCTAATGGTTAGGGGCTCCCCTTACACTCCATATGCTGCTGTCTGTGAGCATTTTTTTTTAAAACAGATTGTTCCGATCCTTGACTATGATTGGCTAAATCACATTCAATGCCATTGCTTCCTTGTTGAAATGTCTGTAGCCCCAGAGGTGGCCAATCAAATATCTTCTATATGCCACAGAGTATTCAAGGCTCCTATAAGGTCTAAGTGATGGAGGTGTGTGTCCACCATACTACCAAAGACCATGGAATTACTCCGCTTGAATCCTCTCTGATGCTACTGTACAAAGGCGACGACATCACACAAATTCTAAATGGACTACAAAGTATCAGAAGCATGACATGCCCATGAAGTCCACAGCTCTCTCTCTCTCAGCCTAAAGATTGGGTATGTCTTTTGTTCAGCACAACTCCAGGGGCTAAAGAAACACAAGGTTTGGCAGCATTTATGCACATGCTGCAGACATGACACAGACAGGCAGGCCCCTCCGCAGAACACGTTGTATTCAGATTTATGCATTCTCAAATCTCACCACCACCACTCCCCCCAAAATATATATATCAGTTCTCACCAACACTTCTGACTAAGTCGGAGGATACAGTCGTCTAAGCAGTCCACTGGCAAGCATTCTACTGCTCTGACTTTGACTGTACAAATGATATTCCCTATAGGCTTACAGACTCTATATTAAAGGCCAACTTCATGTTGTTTTGATTTTATCAAAGAAAAAAAAACAGGTGTGTTCACTCCCTCTCATCATCCTCTATGACAAGCAATTCATGAACTTGGAGGAATGGGAGACCACACAGGCTACAAAATTAAGAAATGTCAATGGCAGGAGGAAATGCCTTAAAAAAAAAAAAAACGTCAATGGAGCAGGGTGGTCATATCAGGAAGGAATGCAAATATAGCAACAAGGGGAAGGATCAAAGTGTAAGGAGCTGAACATACATCTGATCTGAAGCAATTAAAGAAACGTGTTGTCAGAGAGAAAAATAAAAACAGATCCTTTGAGATTCACTGATTAACACACGTGGGGCAACCGCTAGCCTGATACAGTACAGTATGTCACAAACAATCTGTGTGTGTGTGTGTGTGTGTGTGTGTGTGTGTGTGTGTGTGTGTGTGTGTGTGTGTGTGTGTTGAGGCCTTCCAGCGAAAAAAAAAAAATGGAACTGTAAGGCCTCTTGTGCATGTTATCCAGGTACAAGACATTAATGAAAGGCTTCTCTGTTGTCCCTCTCTCTCTCCACACTCCACCTACACTCACTATTTTTCAATGTTTCTCCACAATCCGAGGGAGGAACAAGTGAAGAGTTTCACTGTGTAATCACCAATAACAAGGAACTTGTGTGAATCATAGAATTTAACATGGCCCCTCCCTGGACCGCAGGCTATGGTTACTGGTACACTAATTCCTACTAAGGATTAGTCTGTCAAACGCATACATCGAAAATGTGACAGGCCAGATATTTCAACATCTTTGAACCAGATTATCTAACATTCCCACATTATTTCAAAACATAACTAGAAAAGCGCTCAGAGAGCGCAGACCTCCGCCAAGGCAATATGGTCACAAACACAATATACATTCCAGATCATGTTCTGGATCACCGATCACCGATCATGTTCTGGATCACCAAAATTTAATCAGCTCTTGCTTGTCCCAATATACACAAATCCGTGCAGTACTTTTCGAGTTATCCTGCTGACAAACAGACAAACAAACAAACTAACAGACAGACAGACAAACCAACGAGACCGAAAACATAACCTCCTTGGCGGAGGTAACTATCCTTTCTGCCCTCTACAGCATAGGTTCTCAAAGTGCAGCCCGGGGGCTATCAGCGGCTCCGTGGAAACATTTATGATGGCCCGAGATAACATCTGATAATACCTGTAAAACTGTTAAAAATGTACATTGCTTTCCCTGTCTAGTGTTTTTAGTGGCATCTATTGCCATTTATTTATTGCAATAAACGTAAACTGTAGAGATGCAACCTGGTCATTAAAATGATTACAGGTTGGGGTTTTTTTTCAGTTTTTTGTTCCTTTTTCTCACCCTCAGTTCAACATTGGGTCCCCAAATTTGCCCTCACCATATGAAAACTTTAAGAACTCCTACTGTACTGATACGATTTGGCAGTATTTCAGTGTTTTGTTGGCTTGTGTGCTGAAAAAAAAAAAAAATGGTTTGACGTGACGAGCAAACAACAGAAAGTGCAACAGAAAGAAGCTCAGCCATCATGCCCCTCAGCTATATAGTGCATATCCTAGACGGCTGGTGGGAATAAAACTTGCATTTATCCGATCTTCATACGACTATGGTATCCAAATTCTCTGATAATAAAGATAACTCAAATAGTGGTGAAATGTTGCCTAATTTTCCTTTAAAATAGAGAAGGGAAAAGAACGATGTGAACTCTAACCCACGCCACACACAGCCAACTTCATTTTGCACTGAACTCCGAACACTGTACATGCTGCTTCCTATCTGAAAGCCCCATTAGTCATCAACTCACACCCATGAAATTTGAGTGTCTATTCAAAAGCACTGAACACATAGCATCTGAGAAATGCAGGTCCACCAAACAGACCACAGGCAGGGACTGCCTTTTTCCTGTCTGGCATGGAACAAACCTCTCAGGACAGCCTGGATAAGCAACGACTACCCTCAAGGTTTATGAAGTGTAACATCCCACATGACTCACAGAAGAAAAAAAGCAAGAGCAAAGAGGAGTAAGTTGCAGAATAAAGAGTGCAAGGGTGGATAAGGTTCAATTCAAAGGGTGTGGTTACAAACCAACAGGCTAAGAGAGTTACATCAAAGTAGCCAGAGCCAACCAGCTCTGGTTTTCCGGGGTTAAAGTTATCCCACTGTTCAAAAACATGAAAGTAACCAAACATCCAAAACAGAGACAAAAAAAATCCCCAATGTAAAAATATTTAAGATGCATGCTGTTTTTTCCGAATTTGATTTGACCATACTACAGGTGTTTCCCCAGACTATTTAATTATGCAGTGCTGCACAAGGTTATGTTTTAGCCAACATTGATCTGGATACATTTAAATAATTAATTAAAAAACAGACAAAATATTACATATTAGCCTATTAGGGGGACAAGGAACAGATGGTTAAATCTTGATTATATAATATTGTATTACGTCTGTGACCCTATTGCCTTGACTGAGGTTGGTGGTCTCCAAATGCTTTTCTACATCGTTTTGGGTTATCAAAACACATAAAGCTTTCTTTATTATAGGTGCCATACAGGATCATCATAACCTGGCTTGCGTGACCACGTTCAGAAATGAACTCTGGTCTGGCAAAGCTAGCATTGGCCGGGAATTCCGGACGGGATTAACCTAAACGTGTTATCAAATGCTATCAAACTTCTGTCAATGTTGAAGGACAGAACTGGACAGAGTCATAGTAAGCTCGCCTCCTTCAGTCTGCTCATTCCTCACTGGGTCCTGAGTTGAGGAAATTGCCTCCTTGGCCATACTGACTTGATCGCGAAATATTATGCAGCGACAGGAAGTATGGGTGGGCCCAGGCTAGAATCATCAGCTTCTGATGGTCATTACAGCTGTTTTTGTTGGTCTTAAAGTACTTAACATGACTTATCTGTCCACATGACAAAACACTACATCCCATTAAAGGAACAATGGGTAACGTTTTTATTGTTCAATATCAAAATCTGTTTTATCTGTTGGCAGGCTTGTCCTTTTTCACTAATATTAACCACCACTATTAATTTCCCTATTGGCTTGAAATTTCGCATTTGCATGCACACTAACTGGGGTAGACTCATACAGCCTCCATCTTGGAATACGGAAGTTCAACACGGTTGTACGGTTCGCGATTTCGCACTCATAATTTGCAGGTGCAGCTAATTGCTATCGTTGTTTTCCTGCGTCGGCAGGTTTGAAGGAAGACAAATTAAAGACTATGTTTGTTCAAAATTAAAAAAATCAGAACTGAATTCTTCTACCTCATTCAAAAAAAAAAGAATAAGGATACTATAAGGAAGACAATAGACCAACATCCGCATGCAGGCTACCGTAGCTGTCCGTACTTTGAAATGCATTGCGCTTAATTTATGAGAGCAGCTATGAGAGAAACACTGGTGCCTAGGGCACCATAAGATGGCAGAGGTACACTAGAGGGATATGAGGGACAGAGGTACACTGTATGGATAATAAATTAGAAGAAAAGACCGTTTTGTCTCTGTCAGCCCTCTGCCATCTGAAACGTTGAAATTGGTTAAAAAAAAAAAAAAAAAAAAAAAACAGGGAGTAAGTCCCGATGTCCACTAAAGGGGACATTGAACAAGGGTTGTATTTTGAAGGTGACTGGATCTTTCTGAAGTCTCTCTGTATTCATAAACTAATAAATTCATAAATAATCTATTAATGTGTCAAAGGAAATAATGAATTAATAGGCAAATTGCCTTTCTTGTTGCCATGAAATTAGAAAAATGCTATTTCTGCCATTTTGAAAATCAATTTGTTAACCACACCTACATCATTAGCATCACAAAAAAACCTGGGTAGGCCTATCCCCTAGACAGCTGACTACAAAGAGGATTTTAAAAGTTGGCATGAATGATTCTTCACTTATAAGACTTATGCTGCATTCCAGGAAACTAGGAGGTAGGAGATTTCAGACCTCCAACTACGAAAACTGCACTGGAACGCCACTTGAAGTGGGAGATTTGTGAAGTGGGCGTACTTTGATGTACCTCAACTTCACAGTGATGCAGTAGAATGGCATCACACAACAATGGCGGTGCCCACAGACAGAAACTTGTGACAAACTGAAAGACTGTAAATTGTATTTATCCGCATTTAGTTGTACTAGATAGAGTAATTTAACATAATATGTTCTACAAGGACAATCATATGTTGCTATATTATCTCTCTATGAAGTTTGTGGTAGCCTAAATAATAATAGCCTATTACAATCGTTAGCCACTTTGTTTGCCTGAAACGCTTTAAGGTTGGATCTGGTAGGCTTCAAGTGGGATATGTCCAACATCCCATGCTTCTGGAATGCAGCATTAGAAATTAACTGCAGGGTCTCAGGAGGATATCCTCCTGGCATCAGCTTCAGTTTCTGGAGAGCTGAAAGTGGGTATGGCAAGATCATGAGGCACTGAGACTGTCGACTTTTACAAAGAAAAAGAAAAAAATCTTTTGTAGGCCTATACCCATCACAAAACCATTTAACTTGGCATTATGTCAATTTAAATGATTTTGTGATCTATTAAACCTCAACTAACATGTAGCCTAGGTCACTTTTTTCATGGCTCACTTACTGAGGCCTAGGCTAATGCAACCAGGCCATGCATGCACAAAATCTGACATCACCATAGGAGTTCGAGTGCAGCATTTTTGAGTGCAGCATTTTCCCCAAAAAATCTCTCTTAAACTCTCAGAAGATTTGCTGGAGTTGGTCACAACTCCTCTTTGGCTTTCAAATAATGAACTGAGAAAAAGACTAAATTGACTTTTTTTTTTTTTTTTTTTGGAAATCCCCTTGCAGACCACTAGCTTCAGCTTGCTTGCGGACCACACTTTGAGAACCACTGGGCTACAACAAATATGGTCTTCACGGAATCACGAGGTTCATTTGCTTTTTTGCGCGTTTGCTGTTACAAAATTAATTTTGAAGTCTGAAAGAGCCCTGAAAGAAGAAGCAGACTAACATTAGCCTACCTGCCTATAAAAACACCAAACAGGAACCACAGCAGAAGCTTTACCCGCCAACAAAATTCCAAAGAAGGAGGAAGAAGCAACTTGAACTTGTCACCAAAGCGCAAGGTTACATAAGAATTCCTATTTGATGTCAGTCACGTTCAACGAACCCAGCAGACCGACAAACACAACGAACGTAACTCATTTGAAAGTTACATATTGATACAGTATCTTAGCTAACTCCATCCGCTCGCTATCATAAACCGCCAAACGCTAATGAAGAAGAAGGACCATGGATGAACACAGCTTCAAACACCGCCCGAACCTTAGCCTCTTCACCAAGCTTTTCGCTTTTGAAAAGGCTAGAAACAGCTTCGATAATGACCTCCGACTGTTCACAGAAAAGGTAAGGTCGATGTGGTGAGCATTTTTGCAGTCTCATTAAATGTGTTAACAGCAGCTAACATCTAATATTACATGTATCGTCTTTTGAAGGAATAGGCATTTGGTTGTCTTTTAAGCAAAACCCGCCATGTGGAAAAAATGACCACGTGATCGTGCAGAATTTTTAGAATTTTATATGATTCGTAAGGGTATGCTCTCCAATATCCTGACATGCTAATTTAAAAGTTTCAACATGCTAGTTGTGGGCTAATACAGCTAATGTTAGCAACACGTGTTCATCTGCTCGTTCGTGTAGTGATGGCTTGTGTAACGTTAGCCTTGTCCACTTGGTGTGTGTGTGTGTGTGTGTGTGTGTGAGATCAAATATCTTAAACATTGACCCTCTTCGGCTTGATAATTAATCTTCACTTATGTATGCAATGCATTGCTGTGAATAGAAGGCCCTGTTTCAGAAGCTAGATAGGGTAACGTTAATGTGAAAGTTATGCAACTCCCATACGAGCTTAACCCAAATGGTTGTCTGGAAGTAGGCCGATGCCCTCAGATAGGCCTTAATTACTCTCCTGTTCTGACTCCTATTATCTTCGGCGGCTAACTCATAGGGGCATCTTATCATTATTAAGTGCTAGTTCAACTTGCTGACCGATTCACTTATCAGTCGCCCTGGAATAGCAGTGAAACATTACCAATAGAGAGAGAGAAAATATTTTGAAAATGTTTTAGGCCTATGTTACAGGAATAAGGTCAAAACTCGTATGGGGTACAAGATCAACAACTTCTTTTTTTTTTTTTTTTGGCACCTCAAAAATGGATAATAGTTAAGTGTCTGTGGTTGTAACTAGAAAGTGTAGCAAAAAGAGTTCATAGAGTTCATAAGCCTTTTTGCTTAATCGAAATAACTGTTCTGGAGGGGTGGTGCCTTAAGATGACTACACCTTGTTGAATGATGAATTGTCGCCTCAAATGAATGACTGTCTAATACTGTATGTATAAACTTGAATGTATTTTGTTATTTTTGTTTCTTTACATTGTAGACCTATGCAGACATTCAGCGTTTTTTGAATTCTCCCCTCACACGTGGTGAAAAGGATCACACAAATCTGCTGAATACACTAGATGCTAAATACGAAGCCATTAAGCAGCTCTCTGCCATTCTCAAAGGACATCAGTCTGGTAAGACAGCCTGTCATGAGGCACATTGACTATGCCTACATACAGGAAGCATTACGGTTGTAAATGGAATATTGGCAGTATTCAGTTTGCGCCCATGTAAGTCAACCCCCCATCCCGATTCTCCTCAATCAGTTTGGCTGTACTCAGGTTTCTGGTTCAAAAAGAATATTGCTAATAATTGAAATACTTCTAATATTCCACTTAACACCGGAATATTCCCTGCATGTAAAGGTGGCTACAGACCAAAGATCTGTGACAAGACGGTCTACAACATTCTAAAACCCTAAAACTGCGATTTGACATGTTGAATCCTTTGCAATGGCATGCAAAGATTGATTCACACCACTGCAATTCCTCTTTAAAGCACTCGTCTCGTTGCGGATCTTCAGTCTGAATTGGCCTTTACATTGGTTACTGTTTTTATGTGCAAATCTAAATGATTTATTTATGATTACACCTAACTATCAATCAACAACTTTTACAGGTACTTATGGCAAAAGCTTAGTTCTTGACAAGCCTCCAAGTGAGTGTGCGCTTATTCAGAATTTGAAGACGAACCAACAAACCAAAGGCTCAGAGACGCTTGAAAGTGATCCTGGGCTGCAGAATGTTCCGGTGACCCTGTCGATATCTAAAGCAGTTCGGCTTAACGGTGCAGTCTTGCCCTGTCAGCAGAAAAATGTGCTCGTTGAGAGGACTCCAGAAAAGCCTGTGGTGCTCTCCCAACTGTGCCGCCCATCAGCTGCTGTGGTTGCACCTCGGGGTGTTGCAGAATCAAACAAGAGATCAAAAGACGAATTGTCAAAAGTTGTTATACCGAAGGAGTCAAAGACGGCCGATTGCACACCCACTTCTCCTGATTCAACCAAAGAGGTACAGTCCAAAACAGTCACGATCATTGAACGTAAAGTCCTGCCTGTCAAGTTAACCCAACTAGTGCCTCCAAGGCATATTCCAATGAAGCAGACAACTAAGGAAAAACCTTCAGCGAAGGAAAGGTATCCCAACCTTATCCAGAACTTTCCATCACATCTCATTGATATGGGCTTGGACATCCACTTTGAGATTCAGTACCAAAAGCAAACCTCTTCACAGCTCATGGCCTTCCTGAAGTCTAATGGTAAGACCCATTTCATCACCCTGTTGACCTTCATCAGACGTGACCTTGGTGCCAGTGAAAGAGGCGAGGCACAGACCTACCTGATGAAGGTGACCTCTGGCCAGATGAACACCGGCTCCACAGCAGAACCCAAAATTGAGATTGCACCCACAACCTCTCCCAAGACGGAACGATATGATGGCCCACCAGATGTCAAGGGCCCCGTATTCAAAGTGAAACACGGAAACGATGGCGCGATGATTTACAGTTGCATTATAGCCACACGTACCGAACTGTGGGACATCAGCGATATCTGCACAGGGGTGAGTCATGCTCTGTCAGAGGCCCAAAGCATTATGGGAACCGGGCCCTTTTTCCCAAAACAGGTGGTGGATCTCGGGAACGGCCAAGACCCGGAGATCCTCACAGCGTCCCATCAGGGTGAAGAGGAGGAGAGTGACATGGGAAGCACTGACTCGGAAATGGGGTTGGAGAGCGGGAGAGGTTCGTCTTTGACAATACCTCCGTTTCATATTCGCAAGTTTGAGGAGATGGCTGTGGTGGTGACCCATGTGGTGGACCCATTCCACTTCTACGTCCAGCACCAGGACGCCAAAGTCACAGAGCTCTTCTCTGAGATGGAGTAAGTTTCATTCTGTGTGTCACTGTGGGCTGAATCCTAATGTCCACCCTGTGCCCTAAGCCTTGAACCTAAAAGACTTGACTAGAATGAATCTGCCTTGTGATTGGCCAGTTCATGGCAGTTAAGTATTTGAGGGTTCAGGGTTTAGGGCTTAGTGGGGTCATTGAGATTAAGCCTTTTTTAGTGTTTGTGAGCCATTTTCTATGTTATCTGCAAGCAATGAGTGTTCTTGTCTTTATTGTTTGGGCTACTTTTACTCATCCCGTATTTCCACTGAACTTAGCCACTGAACTCCCTGCACTAACCTCTCACCTATCTCCTCTGTGTGTGTTTCAGTGTCAACAAGTACAACACCTGCCTTGCTGAGATGGACAGGGTCCCTGACATGGGAAGCTACGCCCTTGGTTGGTTTCCCCAGCAGCAGCAGTGGTGTCGGGTTCAGGTGGCAAAGATATGTGGGGTGAAGAGAGGTGATTGTGCAATTCATCAAGTCATGGCTGAATCTGTGATATTTGGTTTAAAGACGAATTGTTATATTTGATGTTGAGGGATTGAATACTACCTGTAAGATTTCACTAAGGAGATGCTATATTAGTACTTCCCCAAGGTCCTGCCTTGAAGTGAACTTGTTTAAACTGCATTAATATTCACACTTTTCAATATTTATGTACTTAGCTATACCTTAAGCCATAGTCACAGATGCTAATATGGTATTAAAATTAATAATTATACAAACATGCAAGATTCCCTCAAATATAGTCCATTACATGTGTCAACTTCCCCCTTTTTCCCCCACATCTCCCCCCCCCTTCCCCAGATACCTTTAATTCCTCAACTGGTTATGGAAGCATCAAGAACATTGAAGTGGAGGTGCATAGAGTAGATTTTGGAGACACAGCTCGCCTCTCTCTCAAGGACCTGAGGGAGCTTAGGCAAGAGATGGCCGTTTACCCTGCGCAGGCCTTGCAGGTGGCTCTGGCAAATGTAAGTAGTGATGGGAGTGATGACAGCAGAAGTAGTTGGGAGTAGCACTTTTGTTTGTAATATAGTACAAGGATACAAGCAGTTTTATTTGTCACCTGCATATGATTACTGGTGTAAAAAAATGCTGTGAAATTGTGTCTGGTGTCAATTTATTTGTTCAAAGCATAAAAATAGAAAGTGACCAGATAGGAGGTTTGGCAGGGGGTATTATAGTACACAAAAACAAAAATTATAGTGGCACAGCAGAGTTGAGTGGAAGTTGCTTTGTTGTGGTTAATCTCAGGTGAGGCCGTTAGATGAGGAAGGCTGGACCAATCAGGCAGTGAGCTGGTTCAAGGACAAGGTCAGCAACAGGACTCTGTATGCCAGGTTCTTCCCCGAGGACATTAGAGTGACCGTGGAGCTGTTCATGGAGAGGGGCAAGATCGGAGCTATGAGGTCAGTGTCCTTACAACATGGTTGTGTGTAGGGATGGGTATTGATAAGATTTTATCATTATAAGTGCCATTATCAATTCTGCCAATCAATCCAATTCCTTATCAATACTCTTATCGATTCCTGAGTAGCCTAGTTAATGCCAAAAAAGGCGGTCTTTATAGGCCTATTGTATGATTATACCCAATTCCAATCTGATAATTCCTATTAAATTATTATACCTCATCAGCCTTTATTGCCTTAGGCTATAAAAACAAAACGGAACAAAATAGCATTTAGCTATTGATATAATACATTGTTATTTGAGATGATGAGAAATAAACAAGTAGGCTATATGCTAGTGTTATTTTGTAATGTTTTGTAGACAATATCAAAAAATCAGAGGTATAATATCTTTCGTTTGTCAGCAATTTTAAAACAAAGTTTGGTTGAACGTGATAAAATGGTCTTTAAAGGAATATTCCATGCTATCTGGCTACATTACATTCCAGTGTCTATGCTAAGCTAAACCTAAAATAAAGCTAAGTTTGGGGTTGGCAGACTAGGAAAATGCATGCACTGAAACCAAAGTGCTTTTACCCACATATGCGACTCTAGGTAAGAGAGTGAATAACCAATTTTGATTAAAAAAAGGTGGAATATTCCTTTAAAGACCATTTTATCACTTTCAACCAGATTTTGTGCATGCATTTTCCTAGTCTGCCAACCCCAAACTTAGCTTTATTTTAGGTTTAGCTTAGCATAGACACTGGAATGTAATGTAGCCAGATAGCATGGAATATTCCTTTGTCACATTCAACCAAACTTTGTTTTAAAATTGCTGACAAACGAAAAATATTATACCTCTGATTTTTTTATATTGTCTACAAAACATGTTGAGGTAACTTTTAGACCAGGGGTCGCTTGAGGGTCACATGATCCACAAGGTCAAATTCAGGTCCAAAGTAAAGGTCAAAGGGTCATTTGGTCAAAATGGGTCTAATCATAAAAAGTAATCATATAATCAGATTCCTGGGGGTCTTAGCTTTCAAACGACACCAAGATTATCGAATTTGACCCAGAAATAAGCAAATTAGGGTAATGTCAATGTGGGTTGGTCAGCCCATTTTTGGCAAAAATCTGAAAATTGGACCTGGTGTCTCTCAGGAACCGTTGGTCCGATTGAGCTAAAATTTTCAGAAATTTAATGTTCAGGTGTGATGATCCTACACACCAAATTTCATCAATATCTGAGGGGGTGGGGTTTAACCCATTGGGAGTCTTTTCGGGTTTGATTTGGGGGTCTAGGTCTAATGAGGTGCCTGTCACTTTAAATCTATCTATCGTGTGTAATGTCACAAGACGCCCGGTAAAATAAACTTTGTTTTTAATGTGATGGCTTACTATGAAAATTGCAGTTAGTTGCTAGTTGTTAGTTGCGACGTGCGAGCAGAAAATTAGAGAATTGATCAGAAGAATTGATCATGTTGGAGGCGTACGATATCGCTGGAATTAATCATTTTGAACCGGTTCTGAGTAGGAACCGGTTCTCGATACCCAACCCTAGTTGTGTGTGTGAGGGAGAGAGAGAGATTTTTTTCTATTAACACTTTTGCCTCTTCACCCAACCTGGATTTGAATGGTGTGTTTTGTTTGTTTGTGTTGTTGTTGTTTCGTTTTTGTTTAATAGAAGTATTGGCTAAGAAGTATTATCTAAGCAGCACATGGATATGTGATCTTGCTGACATTACTGGGTCAAAATAAGTGTTATTGTAGGTATTGGACCTTAATCATTAAGAAAAAAAGCGTAATATTTGCAAAATGTTCTAAAACGGTGTGTCCTTTGCAGGAGAGGAGCCTCGCTGTCTCTGCGACTGGCTCAGAATGGCCATGCCAAGCACAGTCAGCTGAAGAGCACTGGCCTGAAGAGAAGTGAGTGACATTCTTTTTATGTAGTAAGAATTGTAAGCCACTAGAGGGCAATGTGACAACTTGTGAAAGGAGAGGACACTGAACGAGCTGTATTTTGTTTTCAGGTCTTGCTCAGGAGCGGTCAAGGAAAGAGGCCGTGGCGTGGGAGAAATACTTAATATCGTGCTATGCCCATAAGAAGTGAGATTTGAAAGCTTTCTTAGATTTCTATTCTAAATGTCCCTTAATTTTTTTTGTCCCATATTTTTTTCATTAATTTTCATTTTAATGCTGTTATCAACAATGCTGTTATTATGGATGGATGGGGTAAATAACAACTCAAAGTAAAAGAAAACCTAGTTACAGCATGATATTGCAACAAATTCTGGAATCCTGGAATACTGCCAGAGAGATGTTTGTCTTTTATGTAGCTAGTTCACAAGTTTACAAAATAAAATAAAAATGGATGATGGCCCTTTAAATAAAACTTGGCCTGTATTTTAAACAGGCTAAACAATGAATATGGAATTATGGTCATGAGTAAACCTACAACGCATGAGCATACTGTAATAACCTGCAAGTTTGTGTGAGAATGATGTTTTGTTATCTGTTAAGCTTCCTAGGTTGCTATGTGCCTTTTTGGGGAATTAAGGGGTGGAGTTTAGGTGTGTGTGTGTGTGCGCGCACAGGTATCGAGAGAGTGTCAGAGAATTGGAAGAGAGACAGAAGCGTTGCCGCTGTGTTGGACGTTCTAAAAGCGTGAGTTGTGGCTAAAATAGCAACTCGTTCTTGTTGTATGGGTCTACAATAAAGAAAGGGAAGTTCACCCTGTTAAACCGTGTCCAGGAATATCACAATACTTTGCCTTTGAAATGCATTTTGCCTATTGGCCTACAAGAAGCTCTCATTTGAATGACTAAGTGATTTGATGAGAGAAAGAAAGAGGTCATATGTTCAGGCATATATGCGTCTGCGTAAAGCAATAGCGACGCTCACAAACATTCTCTCTCTCTGACCTGTTTGGGTTTCACCTCTCTCACTCCCGCTGCAATTTTGAAACTGATATACGGGGGATTCATTTCAAAAGCGATTTCTAAGTGACAATATTAATACTCTAGCCAATAACAACCTAAATATCAAACATGCGAGTTAACTTCAAAGATTGCGTCTGTAAAAAATCGGAACTCACTCCAGGCTTCGGAGTGGCAGAGAGAGACAGCAGCGCAGACGCATCTTCAGGCGTGTTTGAGTGCGCGTGTGTGTGTGTGAAGGCATGAGTTAGCAGAAGGCCTACTTCAAGGTAGGCCTATACAAACACAGAACATAATGAAACGTCGGTATTAGGGCTGCAACTAACAACTATTTTGGTAGTCTACTAATCTTTAGATACATTTTTCGATTAGTCACCGATTATCGATTATTCTTTTAGTTTTTAGGTTGTTTTGCTTGGCGTGTGTGAGTGTGTGTGTGAGCACATTGGACCACATCTGTATTGGGACAATGAAGAACTGATTCGATTTTGGTGGTGATCGGTGATCCAGAACACACCCTGGAGTGGATTTTGTCAAAAGTGAAACTAACATTTCCACTGACCCATACTTTATCTGATTCACATGAAACTTGGTACACATCATCTTTGGACCATGTCTCATAAAACTTATCCATTGTTTTGTTCGAAAGTCCAAGTGCTCGCCTTCTACGGCCAATGAAATTTTACGGTAAAGTCGCCAAACAGGAAGTGACCTCATAGCTCGGTTATGCTTTGACGTATCACATCCAAACTTGGTATATGGACTCTTCACCCCGTCCTGACTAGGAAAAAGGATATTACACTCTCTAGCACTCCTAGTGGTCAAGCATTATATCTCAGCTATGCTTTGACACTGCAGCAAAATTGTTAATGTTATATGGACTGACTATTTACGAGCAGTCTTGCTCAAGTTGACCCAGGGCTTTAATCATCATTCTGCCCCCAACACTTCCGGCAGGGAATTACAGTGTTCTAAAGAGTCGAGTTAAATCTTTCAGGTCGTCTCTGCATTAATGAAAATCAATTTTTAACATGCAAATTATATGTAGCCTCATAAATATGACGACTAGGCAACCACAATGTTTTGCGTCGACTACAGTTTATAGTCGACGTCGTCGACGTGTTCGACTAATCGTTGCAGCCCTAGTCGGTATGTGTTGGAATGGGGGAAATATTTTTTCACATTCCATATTAGGAAATCGCGGGTCAAATGCGTTAATCGTGTGTTAAAAAAAATTGACGCTGTTAAAATGGGTTTGCGTTAACGTGTTATTTAACGCGTTAAACCAAAGTCCTTCTAAGGCAAGTCCCATCACTCGGCCGCCATATTGGACACGCCTCCGGGCAGCTATTTGGGCTTAACAAGACCAGACCCTCCAAAATGAATGGGGAAATATCCATAAGTACAGATTGGCTGGTCGCATGGACTTTAAAAGTATATGGTGTGAATCCTTGTTTAAATCTGAGTTGAACAGTGCCAAAATATACCAGACAGATGCTAAAACAAAGCTAAAAAGACGTTATTTAAAACGGCAAATTGCTTACTGCGCCTGCACTGACAATCGCAGCATGGCTATCACCATAGTGACAGAGGGAGTAAACAAAAAGCTAACCGTCAGTCATACAGCGTTCAGTAACGCGATTGGCTATTTCTACCGTAAGGCAGGACTTCCAGTTTCTCTACTCCGCCATCTTTGCGTTACGATCGGCCGTAGTGCATTTCAATGGGAGGACTTCTGAAGTGATTTGTCTCCTCCTATATAAGTGTCTCTGGTTAAACTGACAGCACTACTTGATGTTAAATGTTTTGGAAGGTATAACATTTATTTTAATTAGTATATTTATAGATACTGACTGAATAAGGTGACATTTATCTTTTGTGTGTAAAAATTAAAATAGTTTTATGTAAGAAGTTATCCCCTTCTTTTAAACCATTTATAAATGACTTGACTGCTTTTAAATTTGCTGAACTTGTGCAATTATTTGCTCTTACTCAAGACTGATTATAAAAAGGGCACCATCAGTTCATCCAAACTGAAGCCCTCTTAAAGGAGAAATCCAGTGTAAATCAATCCATATCCCTGTTGTTCAAACTCACCAATTACTGTAGGATGAAAAAATAAGAAAAGTTGATACAACATACACCAAGCAGTGACCTGGCAACGAACACTAAGTGAATGGGGCATAACAACTTACTTTCAGTTTCATTTCATTATGCCCCTGTCGGCATTAGTAATCGGTTTGTTATTTGGGCTATGTAGCATGAAATTTACTTTCTTTTTTTAAAAGACAGCATTGTGGTACCTGGAGCAACTGGGCTATTGACTGATTCACACTGCATTTTTTTTTAAGGATCTACAGGATGTACATGTAGACAATTCTAGGATGATGTGAGGGGTATACTACAAAGCAAGATGAGTAATATGTTGAGCCTAAAGCCAGAGATGAACTAAAAATCGACAGACGTGGCCAAAGTGTTGTAGAGATTGCCTTGCTGCTTGCTTACCGATTTTCTTTATAGTGTAAAGAAATACATTTTTGATATGTCAACTCAAGCCAAATTTAAATGATTGGCAGGATCATTCTCCTATGAAGGCCAAGCACCTCCAGATTAGACTGCACATGTTTAAACTCCCCTCGTACTACACACTAGAAAGTAAGGTTAATGGTGTGTTGCCAGAGGTGCATTCAACGGAGGGAAACACTGTTTTGTTGCTTGCCATTTTTGTAAAGCATCCATTGCCTCCCAGGTTGTGTAGAGCGTGTTTCACTGTGCGAACAGCTGCTTCTGCGGCTCCATTCCTGTGAGGGGAATCAGCGGGGTGAAATTTCCAACTCCACTCTGTTCCATGCTTAGAGGCTTCATCTTCAACATTTGACTTTTCCAGCTGATCCAAGAACAGGTAAAGTTCTCTGAGGGCAGGTCTGGCTCCCACAAAGTTCTTTCCAGGATCTGACCACATCTTCTTTGGATGCCCTCTCAGCGGTGTGAATCTCTTGTTCCGTCTCCCATCTGAGGTACACCACGGCTCCATAACTCTGGTCACTTCCATCAGAGAATGTTATGCCCCAAGGTTTTCTGATCCAGTTGTGTGGTGTGAGGCTCCTATGGAATGTGATTTGGCTCAGACATGTACTCCTCAAACAACTGAATGGCCTCTTCCCTCAACTTCTCAGACAATGGCATGTCCTAAGTGTCTCGGGTCGCACCGCTTCCGGCCTCTTGGAATGCTCTTCTGACTAGAATGGCACCTTTTTGTTTTGATGGCGTGACGAGACCTATTGGGTCATACAGACTAGCTACTTGGCTTAGCAGTTGTCTTCTAGTCAGTGGGATTGGAGTTTTCCCTCTCACCTCTTCTCTCAGGAGATTTTGGCCCACTCTCATTTTCTTCCTCCTCTTTGAGAAGTTGATTGAGGTCATTGGGTACAATTTGTCACTCTCCATCAGATAGCCGACTCCTAGGGCTTTTTTGTCTCCTTCCCTCATTTGGTTCGGAAGAATGAGCACTCTATCTGATGATGCTGCCGTGTTTGCTGGTGCATGCTCCTGCCTCCCACTTTGGCCCGACCGGACCCAATGCTTGAGGAAGAACCCGCCTGCCTTCAGGATTTCCTCAACTCTTTTGGTGTTCTGGTCCAGCTTTTTCAGGTCATTATGGGAGGTTAGGAGATCATCAACATAAGAGTCCTCTTCTAGGATCCTACATTCATCTTCCAGGTGAGTAAACATGGGTAGGCTTGCGGTCTCCCTCATGGCCAACTGTGCAATGCACCCTGCAGGTCGATCGCCAATATTGACTCTGGTGATGGCGTACTCTTCAATCTCTCCATCTTCATTGTCTCTCCAGAGAAATCTATGGAGATGCATTTCGAGTTCTTCCAACCACACAGAATTATACATCTTCTTGATGTCACAGAGTGCTGCATACACACCTCTTCTGAACCGGAGTAGCACTGCCCGGATAGGGTTGAGGACGTCAGACCCTTTCAGCAAAAGATTGTTCGTGCTGAGCCCCTTGCACTTTTGGCTGCTGTTCCATACCAAACGCACAGGCGTGGTGACTGAATATGGGTTTGGCGCCACCAAGTGGCTGACGTACCACACTGGCCCTTTCCAGTTGGCAATGGTCTCTTTGGTGAGCTTTGTGGCTGCTCTTCTTTCCACCATCTCATGGACTTGAGCACCATACGCGACCCTCCACTCTGGTTCTTTCTTGAGTTGCTTTTCTGTTCTCAGAAAAGTGGCCTCTACTGCACTCTTGTTGTTGGGAAGGGAAACTGGATCCTGAATCCATGGATATTTTGTGTCCCAATGTGGTTCACTGCTGTGAGCATCTGCTTTGACATAGTTAAGACCTTTTCTGATGATTTCCTGCTCCCTTTCTTCACTGAGTGTCATTTCTTTTTGCAGGTCTTCAGGCAAAAGGAAGTTTGGGTTCTGGGTGTGTTACGTTTGAACGCATTGGTTGCCCCCTACAGGGTCGGAGCGGAGACTTGGTGATGGAATGAATGGGTGAATGAGTGAATGTGATGCTTTCAGTGCGCTTTTCAGGTTGGCGTGACAATAGTATAGCCATTTTAAATACTTGTATGAAACGGTTCAGATTTAATAGTTAAAAGAGAACGTCTTCACTGTAAATGTTGGCTTCTGTTCGCCAAATTTGAATTTATCTCTGGCTTTCAATCCAATTCCCACTAATCTCACTTCGTAGTATAACCTCTGGAGTAGGATTTGGAAACTTAAAGCTCAGGCTGCTGTGCTGCCAAGATTTAATTGAGTGATTCTTCAGTATTGAGTAACTTAAGTACTTATTTCTCCTTGTCAAAGTTGTGTTTTTGTTGTTTTTCCGTTTGAGAAGTGCTGTGTTATAAAATAATGTTATTTTGTGTTGTGTTGTGTGGAATAGAGCAGAGACTATGTCTGTATCCCTGACTTATTGGATGTGCATGACGGATGATCGACTACAAAAGAAAATAAAAGATGTGATTTGGCAATCATGTGTAGCAATGGATTACAGGCGTCTGCACAGCTGTGTCTGCTCGTTACAGTCTGTGGGCCTACTTTGCACATTTTGGGTTGGAGGGTGAATGGAGGGAGAAGCTGTTGTGCATGTGCACACATATGAATGTGTAAATCAAGTGATGGCCTTTGAAGTCACTTTTCCATAGATAAAGTAATTGTTATGTTTATATTTACACAATAAGTTGAGAGGCCATTTTGTGTTTTAAGCACTACCTTTTATTATCTTTTTGAAATAAAACACGGATAGTGTTTTATCTGTCTGAAAGTAGACATTTTGCAATTGTATGTTCTATGACAAAAGATAAAGAAGACAAGGGTGAGAATTCCCCAGTCCATTGAGTGATTGCGTGCAGATTCGGGCCCGTTTGCAAAACAAAGAAATCTCCCTCACTGATTGAGAAATATCTGGAATTATCGAAGACAAGAGGCCTCATTGTGCTGAACCATGTAGTTCCCCGTGTTGCCTCGCGCACTGTAAATCATTGTACGCCCGGCCCCGCTTTCCGTACGCTGGCGTTTTTCTTGAACCAGCAGTTGGATAAACTGTCCCATTTTGAAGCCCACGAGGGCTGGGTCACGCTAACGGCAGTGGGAACCCAGGCCCTGTGTCATGGGCCATGGGCGGGGGCTGACAGGCAAGAGTCTGTATAGCATATTGGAGGAAAGGGGACTTGTCCTTCCCAGGACCTGAATGCTGCTGTGTCTTAAATAGCATTGATAAAGTGCATTACAGGGTGTATTAAATCAGGTTAAGATTAGTAGCTGGAAGATTGTTATTAATGCAATAATTATCAACAGAAATAGTTCAGACTGATTAGTTCACTGAATTAGTCAATTGCTTTTATGATTGTGAACTTATTCAATATGAAAGAATTTCTAACAAAATAAGTTAAGATTCTGAATAACTGATTATGGGTATAGTACATGCACTGTGGGTCCTAAATGAGGTCAATAATCTGGTAAGAGCGAAATCGTGAATAACCCGTTTCCATGTGTGGAGGAGTAGTATAGAGTGGGAATATTCTCATTTACACATCAGTTGCATATTCGGCTAAGGTCACAGCTGTACAGTGGCCTACAAAGTTGCCTTGTATGGGCTGTGTCGTGCGTCACAGTTAGACAGGCCTGCATGTAACCTTTGTCACTTGTCCTTACATAATCTAGAAAATATAAGTTTACTGCCTTAGTTTTTATGAATGGAAAGGGATGGTAATATTGACAGTGGGGGATTTATTTGAGAAGAAGACAATCAAATTTTTATTATATTTTTTTCTAAATGGTTAAACTGGATATGAACTAATTCTCAATTCAGATCAGTGAACTGGAATTTTTTTGTAACCTTTGTGAGCTTGCACAATGCTGAGATGGATGGAACCCTCCAGATGCTCTGTATACAACTGTGAACTGTTTGTGCGGCAGCATTAGCAGAATAGGTCAATGCTAGAGCATAACTTAGTCCAGATGGGCAAAACTGTGGCCCGGGGGTCACATACAGCCCTTTGGGCTTTTTAATCCCATTGAGCCTTCCCAAAATTAGCTGGCAATAAGATGAATTACATGATAGGGCTGATTTGTCAAATTTATTGTATGAACCCCCCGCTTTTAACCCTGCATGTTAACACGTCCTCTCAAGAAAGTGGGGCTACTGGTTTAAGACTCGTCAATTTATTGACATCAACCTCCATCAGGCCCATCAGTCAATATCTAAAACCCAATCTGGCCCTTCAGCCAAAATAATTGCCCACCCCCTGACCTAGTCCCTCATCAGTGACGTCTGTTGGCGTAAGGCAGTGGTGTGAGGTGGTGATGGATTGATGATTGCCTTACTTTGTACTCCATTTACAACTTAACCATGTGTTTTATACAGTCTTGAATTCAGTCATACTGTACAATTGTGGGCAATAATGGAAAAAACAGCTTGGGTTGGCATTGAGCCAGGGCCTCATTGCAATCGAGATAGCATTTCAAAGGGGGAAAAAAAAAAAAACCTAGCCTTTGTTTATGCTTACCAAAACATTTTAAAACAGTTCAATATTGTGTCGTATGGACAGGATTATTATTATTTATTTATTCATGTATTTATTTTATTTTTAAGAAAATTAATACTTTTCCACAATTACAATAGGCCTAGTTCTACCGACTGACAAATTAGTCTAGATTTAATTCAGTATTAATCCTTGTGTTGCTGTAGTTGCTTATTAGAGCTCCAATAGGCTTGCCTTTAATGAGACATACAGTATTGATGGGGACATAAGAACGCACACATAGAAAATAGCCAACATTAACTGTCTTAAGGTTTTATTTTGTTGATAAATATTTATCTGACAATTTTGAAAAATCTGCCATTTACAGTGAAATATTTTTTTATATATATATAAAAGTGAACTGTTGTAAAATAATGGTCCACTTCTGTGGTTTGGGTCAGAATCACCCATCAGCTCCTAGGCCAAGCCCTGCCAAGCACGATAAATAATGTTGCTGCCCGAGGCCTTTTGTGACCACACAGATTCTTTCTTCTAAGAGGGGTAGGCGGAAGTCGAGGCGTTTGATCTGAATTCTAAAGAGTCTTGTTGGGGTTTGTGAAGGCCTCCATTGTATGCAAAAGAGCATATGACTTCTACGGTGCAGGGTAGTGGCTAGTGTCATGACAATCATTAGCATTTTTCAGAGGCATGGTGTTCTCGGCCAAACCAGACAGTCATTTAGCTAAGCTTATCTACCCTTTTTCTGGACGTGTGTGTGCACCTCAACCGAAGGTAATATGGCTGCTTTCTCCACTTTTTCTTTTTTTTTAATCATGTTATATTCCCTTTACTACAAGTTGTTTTCTTTCATGATATGAACCTTTGTTTCCTCCATCATCTAATACAATAACAA
The DNA here is from genome assembly GCA_027497455.2 of Sardinella longiceps. Classification (NCBI taxonomy): domain Eukaryota; kingdom Metazoa; phylum Chordata; class Actinopteri; order Clupeiformes; family Clupeidae; genus Sardinella; species Sardinella longiceps. Next base: position 20,413,851 of record JAODXP020000030.1, on the reverse strand, counting down.
ACTCATGATAAAACTTCAACAAAAAAGGGAGCCAAATCACTTATTCTTCATCCTAGACTGATTCAAAATGATCAAATAAATGGTCCCGAAGCTTTCAAATACTTAAAGGGCCCACACAGAGCTCAGGACATCAAGCTGTTGTTTACAGGTGACTGAGAGGGGATCAGTGGCTGGTTGGCGTCTGATTTGCTGTAATTTATAAGATGTGGTACATTGTCACGTGGGTTCGATAACTGGCGCCCATTGGCCTGAGCAGACCTGGTCAAGTGACCTTGCGTGGCTGTAGGCCATCGCCCATGCTCTTAAACAGCTGTTGGGCGTCTGGGCTGCTCTTGCCTGGGTTTGCTATTTGACCTGCCTCAATGTCCTCGCTAAACCTCATGGTCGGTGGAACAGCACTTGATGCTGTGAGAGCTGCTTACAACGCTGGCGTAGCCTGGTAATTTAGCCTCTTCACCTTTTCTAAAAATATATATATTTTGTGGATGCTGTGTTTGTTGCAGGACTTGAAATGAGAAAAAATAGGAGCAAGTTGTTTTCACTTGCTGTCAATTTCTACTTTTATATTAGGTATTCGGGCAGTTTTCTGTAAACTTTCTAGCTCAACTCATCACTCTCTGAATGATTACTGCTTTTGTTAAAAATAACATGTCAGGTAAAAAAAATATGCCTAAAATAGTCCATCCACAGATGCAACCTTGGGGCATATTGTAGGAAGAAAGGTTTTCATTTAAATTTCATTAAAACATTCTTGGCACCAGGTGTACTGTATTTTTGGGGCAAAATTATTACTACAAATTCCAACACATAGCCCACTGTCATCACTGTCGATGAAAGTATATTTTGAACTTTTGTTGAACCCATTTTTAACTCGTTTCTCTCTGCGTCCCAGACCTGGAATCGAAAATGAACTGGGGGACCTTTTATGCCGTGGTCAGCGGCGTAAACAGGCACTCCACGGGCATCGGGCGCGTCTGGTTGTCCGTCATCTTCATCTTTCGCATTCTGGTCCTGGTGGTGGCTGCCGAGAGCGTATGGGGCGACGAGAAGGCCATGTTCATCTGCAACACTCAACAGCCCGGCTGCAACAGTGTCTGTTACGACCACTTCTTCCCCATCTCCCACATCCGCCTCTGGTCGCTGCAGGTCATCCTGGTGTCCACGCCGGCCCTGCTGGTCGCCATGCACGTGGCTCACCGTCGTCATGTCGACAAGAGGCTTCTGAGAATGTCAGGCCGAGGGAATAACTCCAAGGAGCTGGAGCAGATCAAGAACCAGAAGTTCAAGATCACCGGAGCCTTGTGGTGGACCTACACTATCAGCATCATCTTCCGCATCGTCTTCGAGGTGGCGTTCCTCTACATCTTCTACGTGATCTACCCAGGCTTCACCATGGTGCGTCTGGTCAAATGTGACTCGTACCCATGCCCCAACACAGTCGACTGCTTCGTCTCCCGCCCCACAGAGAAGACCATCTTCACCGTCTTTATGCTGGCTGTCTCTGGCGTGTGCCTCCTTCTGAACATTTTTGAACTGGTGTATCTGGTGTGCAAGGCATGTGCCACCTTTTGCCAAGGGTCTGACAAGGATCCCCGAGGGCCCTGGATTGCTCAGAAGCTCTCCTCCTACAAACAGAACGAGATCAATCAGCTGATATCTGAGCAGTCTTTCAAGGCCAAGTTTACTGTGGGTCGGAAAAACCCAGAGAAGGAAGAGAGGTGTTCTGCCTGCTAGCCTTTAAAGACTCTCTTTCTTCGACTTTTCTCTATCACTTCCTTTTCATTCTTTCTTTCTCTCTTTCATTCTCTCTCTCTTACTCTCTATCACTCTCTCGCATCCTCTCTGTTTCTTCCTCTAAACTCTAACTGGTTACTGCTAATCCATCTGGATTACAAACCACAGTATTGACATCATTCATTTTACTGACAAGGGCAAGATGTTGTTTTCTGTGGCAGGAACGGTTCGCTGTGTCTCCATGTCAAAGTCAATTTGAAGCTTTAAAAAAAAGAAAAGAAAAACGGTGAGAGTGAGGAGTCCCATAATACTGTGGAAACGTCCATCGCTTTCATGCGGCTCCTTGTCAAAAAGCGCTGGGATGTCAAAACGCATTACTGTGGAAGAACTGCAGATCAACGGAAAAGAATCAAAGGCAGGATTGGATACTGAGTAAATTATTTTCAGGGTGAGATTCCAACGTGCTCCTCACCAAAAAGAACAAACTGCTGTCAAGGTACAGTACTGACTCTTTTGACAACAAAGGCACAAAAAAAAAAAAAAAACGAGAAAAGGGAATTTTTGCTTTTGTGCAGTTTGTTTGTGAGTCATTGTGATTCACTGTTATGCAAGAGAGAGAGAGAGAGAGAGAAGCTACAGCACACAAGTGTTCATGGACAAACAGTAAAAAAAAAAAAAAAAAAAAAGCAGAGCAGAGCAGATCGTTTAAGTATCCAAATAACTTGATGAAAGCACAAGTGTGTATTTTACTGTCCATAAAACTTGAGTTAGTTAAAATGATGCTCGGATGTAGCTGAACTAATTACTTCAGAAATTCCATGTAGAAATTTTTGAACATAAAATATTGAGTTCCTCTGCTCGTTTAATTACGTAAATGGCAAACATGTGTCGGAAAATTATACAAGGGAAATCTGATCAGTATACTGTCGCTCTTTACAAGTCAGAAGTTATCGCTTGCTAATCCATCTGTCTCATTCTAGCCGGCGTGACCTGTTGACCTGTGACTGAGCGCTATTGTTTGTACAGTAGGTCACATGGGCTAAACGTATGAATAGCATAGGCTACAATGGCAGCACCCATTTTATCATTTCATTTCAGTGATGTGTCTCGCTATGGTTGAAAAGTGTTTTCTTTCTTGGGGCAATTCACTTAACCTGATTTTATTGAGCTTTTTATGCTGTAAAAAAAGTGCTGCTTTTCTACTTGACATTATAACATTTTTCAGAATATTTGTCATCAAGTTGGTCTCTTTAAGCAACACCAAGTGAGCCACACAATCACAAACCCCTTCTTAATAAAAAAGGGTAAGATATTTATTCACTGAGTCCTTTGTTTTACAAGCAGTAAAGATGTTAGAGAGAACATTCTCTTGATTAGATGTTTTTTTTCTTCCTTGTTTTTGTTTACATTATTAATGCTACAGCACATACCTCCGTTCTTCACTAAAACTGTAAATATTTTACATAATTTATTGTTCACTTGTGAATAAAGATACAGAATCATTTCAACTTCACCTCCTCATTTGTTTGAATATGTCATGTGGATTTGGACTCTTCTGCTTCAGTGTCAGCCATAATTACTAATGAATAGGTCTATTTTGTTTTCGCAATTTAGTTTCAAATGCCATGAGTTGCTTCAGGGCCCGAATGTCGATGCGCTTCCAAGCCACCCTTTCCCCTGATAGGAGAGAGCCTTAACTCTAAATTTAGTTCTGCCCTGGGTTCATTCGGGCCTAGCCAGCATTGGCCAACCAGCCTGTCACTCATGGTGGACAAGTGACTGCTAAGGTTGATAGTTTACATTAGGGAGTGTGCCTAGTGCCAAAATTAACCCTGGCTGGAGGGGTGGGCGCAAGCTGGGAAGTGTGGTTGTGGTGGGGGTGGGGGTGTTCGGGTGGCTTGGACAAGACTCTCTTCTTAGTTGTGCTCCCAGAGGGACGGAGGAGGAAGAGGAAGAAGAGTTACAGTCCTGGACTGACACGGGCTGGATTTGTGTGTACTGGAGTAGAATTGAAAAGAGGAGGAGGTGGTGGTGGTGGTGGAGGAGTTTCTCTCTCTCTCTCTCTCTCTCTCTCTCTCTTTCCCCTGTCTGAGAAGACAAGAGTAGCCAAAGTCCGCCAGCCATTGCCATTCAAGGGCATCCGTCAGCAGCCCCCCCGGCGGGCAGAGCAGCAGCCCACGCGGCCTCCGGGACTCAACCGTATGGGTGCTTCCTCTTGGACAACCCTCCAGCGCTGGAGATGTGTACATTGACGAGGTGAGTCCCTTGGGGAAAGAGAGCTACACACATAGCTCTTCCACACTTTGATATACACACTCTCTCAAACACACACACACACACGGTCTGAGGGACCACGCATTAGTTGGAAGCTTTAGTATTTAAAAAGCCTTCTTGATTAACAGTATCTGTCTGAGCTATTGATGATTGTTTAAGTAAAGGGTCAATGTATACTTCCAAAGTAAAATTATTTAGAAATAAAGCCTTTTTAAAAAAAATTCCAGCCCCTTAAAAAATAAAAATCATTTCAGGAAATGCATAATTCAAGTACTATAAATCACACAAGATTACTTTGGTATTAGGCAGATCAACCCCAGGCAACCACCAGTGAGTGCTTCACTTTGAGGGATTGTTTGGTCTAAGCTCTTCTCCCCACCAACAACAGCTTGAGTTGCCCGTCAGGTTCCGTGGAAGAAGGGGGTGGGGGGTTGCAGGGGTGGCTAGGTTCATCGGTTTCACAGCACACCAATGAGTATTTCAAAATGGCTAACCCAGATGATTTCACAGCACATTCTTTTAAATGATGAGAATAAATGATAGATGAAACTGCCCTGTACTTTGCACGTGTCACACGGGGACTGAGGTTAAATAAAATAACAGAGGATATCAGTATTTGATGGTGATGTCATCAATGGCTCATTAAAAAAATGATCAAAAGTTTTTACATGCAAAGTGCCCTCGTATACAGCGAAAATGATATCAATTGGCCTAAAAGTTATTTTTTTATTATTTTTTTTAAAAAAGAATGAAAAGGATAAACTGCACTCAGAAAAACAAAATAAATATTTCTTTTTCATGAGTAACAGACATGAATGATTTCCCCCAACATCTGCACGGACTAATAGATTATTCTTTTTGATGAAAAGACTAATTCTCCATCATCAAAACACTACCTTGGCCAAAGGGGAGACATGAGAAAATGCACAATGTTTTTCAAAGCATTTGAAAAAGACAAACATAACTGCAAGTAATGAATAGAACTTAGGGGTTGTTTGGGGTTTGGAACTTGAGTGTTTTTTCTTTTTAAAGCTTGGAAAAGAGAGAGAACAAAGAAACAACACAAAACCTTTCTGTCTCCCAAGAAAAGAGTTTTGAGCTGTGTCACATCAAAGAGAACCAGCATTAGATGCAGTCGAATCTGCTGTTAAACCCATTGGAGTGCAAGTACAAAACACTGTGAATCTGTCTCCTTACAAAGGTTCCTTCTGTGTCTTTCTGTCTTGGCAGCACAATCAGAAATGGCGCCCTTTTAAAGCTGTCTAAGGCCCAAACTTGGTGGCAACAGAGAATCTCACCCAGTTACAACATTTATGGTAGCATTATACGACAGAGCAGTCTCTGCATTGTCAGAGCGTCAAGGACTTCTATCTCAAAGTCGTAAGCCAAATGTTTCCAATGGAGTGAGTTATAAATTCAAACCAGGCCAATACAATTAAAGTAGATGCCACCGGCCAATGAATGATCAGACTAGGCTTCAGTTAAATCATCTGAGGCACTTTCTCGTACACCAGGGAGCCCCCATCTTGCTCTGAATATTCCGCCTCTGCTGAACTCAGAGCATCCCGCAGGGTCTGGATTCTGTTATGATTGCCGCTTCCATGACAACAAGATAAAGGCAGAAAGCGAATCAATGGATACAGATGTACTCTGTGGAGCGAGTGAACGGACCCGTCTGTCTTCCCCAACTGTCAGCTCTCCTCTGGGAGCCCTCGACTGCTCTTGTTTTCATGCAGAGGGTTTCCTGATGGATGGGGCAAACTAGGTGTTGAGAGGCCACTGTTAGCATCATCTTTATTATGGGTAATATTTTTCCCTCAGACCTCCCACAATTCTGCCACAAACTTTCCACATGACTAAGGAATTCAACCTTGCAAACACATATAATTTTGTCACTTTCACTTTTTCTGTCAAAGAACTGTAGTAGATTACATATGCTAACAACATCGTGACATGCAATATCAAACATTATTATTTGTATATTTAGCAGGATTCTTCACAGAGCTACATAGCGATTGGTTCAGTATTGATGCTGATAAAGTGCATTGTGGGATTGTCATATTTTATATCAAGCTGTGTTTATCTTGAAAATCATTTCAGTGTTTCCTACATTTTACTGTCATCTAACTTGACTAGTTAGCCAATCAGATTGTTGTGTACCCTATCCTGAATTATGTTGATTAATCTAGGAAGCTACACTAACAACATTAAGTTGGAGTTTGGATTAAATTGTAAACAAAGGTTGCTTCTCACCAAAAAACAGAATTCCAACTGATACGACTTTATATATCAGTGAAGTACAATAATCAGCAAGGCTGACACACGCCAGCACATTTGTTTCAAATTCACAGTTTACACTGAAGCAAATACACAAATCCTGTATTGATGTTGTATGGCTCTGTGTGTGCACCTTATGTTTCTAGTTTACTGCACGCTCTCACATCTGTACTCAACTCTCAGTGTAACAATGAATGACTGAATCTCAATACTCATCCTACCCTAAAGACTTAACTTGAACGAATATGCCTTGTGATTGTAGCCTGACATAGCCCGTCCATAATGCGAATGTTCATCCGTATCCATGGTCTGGGGACGGTCTTCTGGAGCAGGTTAACATCGGTAGAGAGACTACCGGCCAATAAGCAAAGCTGATTAGACGAGCTGATCATTTCAAACCAGAACTGAATGTCCTCCCTCCCGCCCTATAATCGCGTCAGCTTAAAGAACCTCCAGACCATGAATACGGATGAACAGCAGTATTATGGTCGGGCTATGTCAGGCTACTGTGATTGGCCAATTCATGCCAATTAAGTCTTTGAAGGTTCAGAGCTCAGGGTGGACATTGGGGTTCAGCCATTGACATTGTGCTTGTCTCCAGGTTCCGACCAGGGCATCTGCAGCAATGGGAGACTGGAGCCTACTGGGGAAGCTACTGGAGAGTGCCCAGGAGCACAGCACCGTGGTGGGCAAAGTCTGGCTGACGGTCCTCTTCATCTTCCGCATCCTGGTACTGGGGACAGCCGCTGAGAAGGTGTGGGGCGACGAGCAGTCGGGCTTCACCTGCGACACCAAACAGCCAGGTTGCCAGAACGTCTGCTACGACAAGACCTTTCCCATCTCACACATTCGCTTCTGGGTGCTGCAGATCATCTTTGTGTCCACGCCCACCCTCATCTACCTAGGCCACATCCTGCACCTAGTGCGCATGGAGGAGAAGCATAAGATGAAGGAGAAGGATCTGCTGAACCATCTGCAGCAGCATCAGCACCAGCATCACACCACTGAGAAACCTCTGCTCATTACCACGGCTGCGACTTCCTCTACTATCACCGACATCAAGGTCAAGAAGCCTGTTCGTGACGAGCAGGGTCACATCCGCCTACAGGGTGACATCCTACGGACGTACGTTTTCAACATCATCTTCAAGACCATCTTCGAGGTGGGCTTCATCGTAGCGCAGTACATGCTGTATGGATTCGAGTTGAAGCCGCTCTACACGTGCGAAAGGCCGCCATGCCCCAACCGTGTGAACTGCTACATCTCCCGACCCACGGAGAAGACCATCTTTATCATCTTCATGCTGGCTGTAGCCTGCCTGTCGCTGCTTCTCAACTTGGTGGAGATGTACCACCTGGGCTTCACCAAGTGCCAACAGGGACTGCACTACAGGCGTGTGGAGCTTCCGCCCTCTGAGGTGCCCTCCAAGGCACCGAGCGAGACTGCGGCCATGCCTTTTGTGCCCAGCTACAGTTACTACCACCCAGACCCAACGCCATACCCTCCTGCCCCGGGGTACAGCCTCCCACCCATGAACGGGTCGGAGTCATCCTTCCAGCAGCAGTACAACAGCAAAGCAGCGTACAAGCAAAACAAGGACAACCTCGCTATGGAGAGAAATAGCAAACCGGAGGAATGTGACCTGAAAACGAAAAAGGGTTCGGGGTCCATCCCAGGGTCACCCGCCTCCGCCCGCCACGGTAGATCTTCCCGACCGCCACGACTCATACCCCACAAAACCAGAATAGATGACCTCAAAATCTGACTCATATTTCCAAGAGTGAGAAATGCATGAACTATCTCCCTCTCTCTCTCTTTGGTGTTATAATTTGCAACTATTTCATTTGAGAGAGAGAGAGAGGGGAAAAAAAAGACTTTTCTCATGAGTCTTGAGCGTATGTGATCTTATTCCTTTTGTGTATTCTGTATTTCTTTTTTATAATGATCAAGGTTCAAATACTGTTGTTTTGATGTTCTATTTGTGTTTGTGACAAAAAAAGAGGTTCCTATGTGGTCCATGTAAACCCATTTGGTTCAGTATCAAGTATTCATTCACACACATATTGACAGTGATATTTCACCACAAGAGAGTGAAGCCTGAAAGTTTAGTGCTCTTTTAGACCGCATGCTCTGAATAAATATTATGTTCCCAGTCGTCGTAGAAACTGTATAGTAGCCTACCACCATCACCACACATCTTAGGTATGAAAGCATATTTCAGTGTAGATGCTGTGTATGATTCATCCCTGATGTCTTAAACAGCCCTATGTTTCCTGCTCTGTGATATGTTGGTTTACGACCTGCTCTGAGAGAGGAGTAGGACACCAGAGAGCTGAATACAGCAAGTCTGCATTAGGGCTTTGGAAAATGTTTTATTAAACAGACCTCTCCCATTGTAAGAGGTTTTTGACATAATTCACTTACAGCCGTGGATTTTGTGTGTGTGTGTGTGTGTGGACATATTCTGTGTCCAAATGGCGGCTTTGCAACTTGGCTCACATGGAGTGCAATGAATTGTTGAGTTCTAAATGATAAGTTGTACAGCTTATTGTTAGACTTCAAACACTGAAGGAATGATCTGTCTTTATCACTGCAAATGAGTGAAATATTTGGCAAAACATAAACCATTTCACGAGAGACATGTGGGAGGTTATACTCTGTGCAGGCCTAAGGCTCGTTTCGTTTTTCTGCATGTGAAAGTACAGCACATAGGCATTTGGCAAGGAAGATGTAGGTTAAACTTCCGATGCAGAGTATACTGTTGCTGAGAAGTCTCTTCCCCACCGAAATAGCTTCCTGACACCTGATAATTTTTCACTGCAGCGGAGCAGACACTGTGTCTGTTTACTGTGTAGGCTACCACGAATGCTTACAACTGCACTCTCAAAGGGGTTCCCGGGACAGAGACCTGAGCTGTGTTGAGATTGGGAAGTAACGGCATACATGTTACAGGACTATTTAAAATAGAAAATATGACTAAATAGAATTACGGTTTCTGTTATTTAAAATAGAAAATATGACTAAATAGAATTAGTTTCTGTTAGTGTCATTCAGAGTACAGTGACAGGACTTAAAACAGATTGCTTTTTGAAATTGCTAGCCCAGATCCATGGGCTTTCCTAAATGTTCCTAAATTTCTAAATACTAAATTCTAATGTTTATGATAAAAAATACTGTATGGATGCATTTTTGTAAGCTAATGTGGCATCTATCCAGCCAGTATTTTATAGGCTACTAGATTCACACAAAATATGTGTGGGTTATTTAAATAACATTTCATAGCAGACAGTGATTGTATCATTAAACACTTAAAGCAGGATCTTGAATTGTTGATTACTGGTTCTGGGGTAGGCCTATTGCAACTGCATATAACTGATTCATCTATGAGATACTATAAAATAGCCTGGACTTACTCTGTAGTAGTTCTTGTCCACAAATATTAAATTCTAACTAAATGTTGGTCAACAAGTCAATTATTTGTATTACATGAAGAGTATTGTTAACAGCCATAGGCCCTATAGGCCTCATCCATTAGGAAGCCTACTTTTCCTATGTACAGACAGTAGGCCTACAGTACAGACACCGCAGTATCAATATCTAAAGGTTGTCTCTGTTTACTGCCGCTATTTAGGCTACTCAGAGCCTTATGCAATCATTAATAACAGGCTAGTTCTACTTCTGAGTTACACCATCCAGAGCATTTGGTTTTGATAAGTCATCGAGGATGGCATGTACACCTACGTGTGCTTTGGGATGCGTCTTCTTTTAAAAATATACGTTGCGAATTGGCTAGCGCGCGCAACTGGTGTGAGGTTACAAACCCTGGTTAGTCTTTAACCTCACAGGATCTCTTCGTCAGTCCAACCAATTGAGGCAAAGGGTTAAAATTAGCAGTCTTCTCAACCATTTCTAAGTCGCATTCCGACTCGCACCTCCTACACAGAGTGGCACTTCAAAGATCTGCGCCAAGTTATAATTAGCTCATGGACGCACGCGGAAGCGGAACGCATGAGCAGCGTGATCCCCTGTCTGTCTTCTCGTAGGAGTGTCAACAGAGCGCAAAAGGTAGCAGCTATCATAACTTTATTGATTTCTGTGGGCTCTACATCAGGTATCTAGCTGGACAATATTGGCCACAAGGGTCGGTAAGAAATGACCCTGTTTTGACGAAAAGTTATATGGCAGAGGGCTACAGTCAGTGGTATGGATGGCTGCTACACTCACCCACAAAAAGTTGCCGATGGTTTTAAAATAATATCCTTAAGGGAAAAATGCAGGTCGTCTACAATTCAGATTAACAACTAGATATTTCAAGATTAAGGAATGTAAATTGTCCAGGAAAGTACATGGTCTTGACTTTTATATTATGATGCTCTAAGCTCTGAATGAGAACAGGAAAACCCAAACTATTTAAATATATGACTAAATACATGGTCAGTGGCTTCATTTGAATGAGGTAAATCCAGAGGACTGTGATATTATATTAATTTATTTATTTGGATTTCATATTATACAAGCATATGTGACAGTAACTTAAAATTTTATGGAATACTCCATGGATCTGTACAGGTAATCTGTAGATTCTCGGAATCTGTAGATGTTTTAAACAGGAAAAGGACTCATTTGATGAAAACAGCAAAGTCTGGCCAAAACCACTGGCGCTGTTCTTTCTCTGATATGGAAGTGTGGGCTGATAATCAAACCAAGCCCACTTGTGAACCACAAAGACTTTAGTCTTAAAAGTGCAAATCTCTTCATACATAACTTTTGATTTGGAACATTTCCTTTTTTTTTACGTTCAACATTTTAGTACTGAAATCTCATTCCCATTTTGTCTGGACTGATCTCCCCCTATCACAAATCCTCCTTGTGAGTAAAATACATCATTTCCACTTTATCTCAGATCCGTGTTGTCGGATTCCATTTCAAAAGCAGGGTTGTCATGGTACTGATCTTTGGACTGGGTCAGCTCTGGCTTCGGTCCAGCCTGAATGGGCCCTGCAGTTCCAAAGCAAAAAGAACCAGGTCATGCAAACACAGTGCAACCACACATTTAACAATGAATTCCTCATTTCGTTTGGGCCTGCTATGTTGAGAGAGCCATAACAGTGTAGAGGAGTGTCGGGTGAAGTGGGGGGGCTGTTTTAAAGCTTTGAAAATGAGCCGTGTCAATATAGCAACCACAGTGAATGTTTCATGATTGACAATACTAAACAGTTATACTTAAGGATAACGGTAAAGTTTAATTGTTATGAGTACAGCTATTTCCATGAAATTAACTTGTCCTCAGTCCTCGTTACATGAAATACATTTTTCCTCAGTGGCTACTATACTGAATAACTCCTTATTCTTACGCCACAGCAAGTGGTTGTTGCTAATGACTTCCATATGGCGTAGCTATGTAAGCATCTGTTGCCAATAACAAAACAAGATTGACTGACTTTTTAGGAGGACACTCACCCTGCCTGGTCTCTTCTGCTGATGGGGTGTCTTCCTCCGGGTCTGATAATGTCACCTCGTCAAAGTTTTCATACAAAGGGCTGGGCTGTGAGTCTGGGTAAAACCTGACATCTAGTGGTGAAGGGCTGGCCCCTGAACCGACCTCCTCATCCACCGTCTACAACAGGAAGGAGCACAAAGAAATGGGGGGATGGTGAGGGATGAGTTGAGGCAAGAAGAAAGTTTTGAGCCAATATATATATAAAAATATGACTCAGTATATATATATATATATATATATATATATATATATATATATATATAAAAATTTATATATATATAAAAATTTATATATATATAAAAATTTATATATATATATATATATATATATAAACTGAGTCATATTTTTCTGTGGCATTTGTCTCAATGGAGCTGTCTGCCATCATGGCACCTCGGGTGGAGAAGACTGACCTTCACTCCCAGGATGTTGCATTTACACATGGGACAGGTGCGATGCTCCAGCAGCCATGGCTCAATGCAGGACTTGTGGAAGAAGTGACTAGGGAGAAGAAAAAGAATAAAGGGAAAAAGGGGGAGAAAAGAAAGCCTTTTAGACTCTTACACTCTCCCACAGTGCCCTTCTAATACCGTCATAAAAACAGACTGGTGCCATTAGAATAGAATAATAAAAAAAAAAGAAATGTAATTTGCCTGCTGAGTCATACTGCATATGAATATGAATAGGTAGTAGGTGAGACTCCACAAGTGAAGAATGGAGAGGACATTGAAATGACTACAATATAACACTGAGATGTATTGTAATCGTCAGAGAAAGAGGGATAAGGGGTCATGAGAGGTATGGGTCATAAGGCCCATTTTAGTGACCTAACTAGAGGAATTGAAGCTTGTTCTCTCCAAGGCGCTGGGAGCCTTATCTGAGCTCTACAATAGGTAACTTTATCCTGCTGGGACAATCAGCTGGGGCAATGAACAGAAACCACACACCCAAACTTTCCAGCCCAAGGGCTGATAAGAAGGTGCTGGTCAAGGGGCAGTGTCGTTATATGACAGTACAGACAGGCAATAACAATACAGTTTGCCTTGTTTTGCATGGTCATGTTTTACATCACAGCGAGGACATTCACAGGGTTGCTTAACTAACTCAGTGGGATTGGATGATTAGGGGGTAATTTGTGTTCAAACTGTGATTTGTCATGATTGTGGCTTTCCACAAAGTCAGTTAGACTTAAGTCGAATACAGAACAAGAACATAGCAGAACTGGTTTTTCCACTGTTTTTTTTTTTTTTTTTTTGGACTGTACTGTGAAGTTGGTAACATACCCGCAGGTTAGGATCATCACTACTTCGCCATGGTTGTAGCCCTCTATGCACACAGCACAGGTGTAGTTGTCCGACCCGACTTCCTGATAGTACACACACACACACACACACACACACACACACACACAAGGAAGTTATAGGAATGCTATCTTTGTTAACCATTGACGAGTTGACTTTAAGATTGAAAATATCCAGTTATTGTTACCAATATAACTATTGTGCCAGCCAGTCACTTTAATCAGTAAGGTAAGAAGAGGGTGTCACTGTTATTCTAGCCACTTGTTTGCAGAGGGAATTTAAGCACAGGAATGCAACACACACACACACACACACCAGTCTCGTGGCGAGGTATGATACTTCAGTGCACCGTACCTGATCTCCTTTCTTTAGAGTTCGATGCTGTAACTTTTGAATCATTTTCTCGGCCACAGATTTCAGATGTCTCTGTGAACACACAAGAATGCAAAATCAGGACAGTGATTGATGATTTTAATAATCGATAATAAAATAACATTTTATTTTCAATTCCTCAATAAACTAATCAAATTAACAGCTTGAAAACACAACTTCGACTGGACGACTTGGCATTTCAAAGCTGCGGCCCAGCCTCTAGTTTAAACAAATCAATTTCTGCAGGTGACACATTGAAGAAGTGAATAGCTTCAAGGACAAAGCATCACACTCCGACTGAAATGGGCAGGTCTCATTCAGATCACAGGTGTTGAGTTGTGTAAACACAGGTGATCTTGAACCCCCAACTGTACAGGAAACTATTTCATGAGTTACACTGGAAAACAGCCTCATAAAAAATGCAGTTGTTTGAATCTCAAGGCCATATCGGCACCCTAGCAGGATAAATGCTTCAAGAATCAATATGGCCATAAAGGAACAGTTTTGTTTTGACTCATTTATAGTCCATGTGTGTTATGGCTTACATGAGTGTGTAACTACACACCTCATCAGACATTTTGTGTCATCTATATATTGATTTATAACCAAACAATGAGTAAAGATCTAAATCAGAGGCATACAGCTGATCATTTGGCTTTAAACAAGAATTGCACCTGATGATATACTGTAAGTTTTTGGGCCATCTTTTTCTTACTGGAATGATCTACAGTATACTAGGCCTATGTAAAAAGGCTGTCGCTGATAATGATCAAAGCTATCTATATGACAGTTAACAAACAGACGGAAGCAGAATAACATGGTGACCTTGGGGTCACTATAACCATGATGGAAAATCTTATGGCCTTTTAAACTTAAAGTGTAGTCTGTAATGCAGAGAAAAGGTCAAACATGATATGCAAAAGCATAGCCTGTGATTATGACAATGTTACTGCTATAGATAGATAGATAGATAGATAGATAGATAGATGGTTTGATATCCCTTCTGCTTTTCTAAAGCAAGTTGCTAACTAGTTGAAATTGTCTGTGTCTTGCAGGTTTCCTATTGACTACCATGCTTCCCTGTACTATATGTTGTATGTACAGTATATGTATGTATGTACAGTATGTATGTATGTATGCACAGCCAACAGTTCACGACATACAGAGAGAATATACCGGCTGGAGGTTCCCATACAAACATCTTACTGAGTTGAACAACAATAAAAAGGTTAGTAGATTCCAGTGGTGGTCTAGCATCAAACCATCCCCTCCTTGGCCAGCTCACCTGTTCTCTCCTCAGCATCAAGTGTCGGTGGATCCTCTTGACAGAGATGATGGTGAAGTAGGCCATGGTGATGGTGGTCACGGCGAAGAAGGTGAAGGACAGGATGTAGATCCAGATGGGGTTAGACCAGGGCCCATGAGGGCTGCCTAGCCCGATGTCCAGGATGACGTCCTGCCCTTGATGGACCAATTTGGTGATTTCTTTGCCAAGGAAGTTGCCAATCATGACGACAACCACATCGTCTCCAGTGCCTGAGGAAAAAACATGGCAATACAGATGGAGTGCATGATGGGAAATAAGGATTTTCTCTGAATTCGTAATTTGTGGTGTTTTAGTGTAAATGGTTAGGATAAATTGCTCTGACAATAGATGCTGCAGAGGAAGAAGCTGACTTGAAGAAGCACATACAGACAAACACACACATACACACACACACACACACACACACACACACACACAGAACAAACACAAACACGTGTTCCCACATAACGGTGTTCTAGTAAGTTTCCTAGACACACCCTGTTCCATGCTACATAATTTCCATTCTTATATGTGGAAGTATTTATACTAAATTAAATTATGGAAATGCTTTGGCAATATAAAGTCAGTTGCATACATCTATTAAAATCTGTTTTTATTTCATAACCTTTATCCTACTTGTATTTTTCTGATATTGTTTTAGATCAATACCATTATAACTTGTCACTGTGGAGATCATTTCAAAGGAGCACCCTTAACACAAATACTGTATCAGAGGACTGTGATCAATGATATTACAGTAATCAATGAATCATCTCTCACTCATGATGGATGTTTTTTGTCATTTGTGCATGAGTTTTGTTTTGGATATGATGCGTGCTCACAATGCCTGAAGCCCATCATGAAGATCCTGATTCCTCAAGGGTTGGTTTTATAGGAACACACTAATCCTTAATGTGACTCTTAACAATAAAAGTATTGCTGGTGGCCAGTAACAAAAGATTTATGAACAAAGGTTCCAAAAGGGAATGACGCAATATTTGCATTGACGATAAGCCGCCATTTCAATACCCGTTCAGATCTGTGAGTTACATAGCATTTTATTTTTTCAAGGTCAGTACAAACTGTGCTGTAAGATGTCTGTACTGTACAATTTCAAAATAATGACGTGGATTTGAAGAGAGTGGTGTTTATTTTGGCCTATCAGTTTAAGCCTAAGCCTGATATGATGTCCACAGCAATAATTCTGCTAAGTTAAAGTGTTAAAGGTGAGAGTGAATTGAAAGTAACACCAAACGCTTGTCACACGGATGGGTACTATAGTGATGGTTGGGGAGTTTTACAACATTACACCTGTCCGGTTGAATTCACAGGTGTTCAGAGTAATCAGTAAGTGTGCAACTTACACTGTGCATGGTAGTAAAAGTCAGCCAAGCAGAAATTGAGTGCTTTTTCCCGCATGCAAGTAGAAACTGTTTGATCAACTAACACAGATCTCACATTGCACATCACATACACACACAGAGACTCAGACACACAGAAGCACACACATACAGCATACCGTACATTCACACACACACACACACACACACAGAATCACACATGCTCTCTCTCATACACACACACATGTACACAGACAAACAGAAACACACACACAGAGAATGACACACGCACACACAAACATAGACCAACAGAAACACAGACACAAACATACTCTCTCTCTTTCTCTCTCTCTCTCTCTCTCACACACACACACAGAAAAACAGAAGCGTGCGCGCACATACAAACAGAACAAACATACACAGACAAACAGAAGCACAGACACATACCGCACACACACACACACACACACACACACACAATCACTTTCCATGGCTCCTATTCAGTACGCCATGTTCTTTGAGCCCTGAGGATACTCTACCTGGATGGCTCATCATGTTGGTCTCATTGCCGGTGCCATCAAGGTTGTAGATGACCACGGCCGAGGCATTGTACCTCTTGGCGGCGTGGATCTTTTCCTTGTAGGTGCAGTTCCCTCGCTTGATGAGGGCGATCCACGGAGACTGGGTAACGTTGAAGGTGGTGTGGTTGCAGGCCTCGAGGTCCTCGTTAGGGAGCACTACAAGGCCCGTCTCCTCATCTAAAGGAGAATGGTCTCCATAGAGTCCACACTCACACGAGTTGGAGCTGTTGGTGCCAACGTTCACCGTAATGATGGCCGACCAGTAGAACATTGAATAACTAGAGCACTCCGCAACACAAGCCAGAAGGCAAACCCAGGCGAAAAAACGTCTTCCACTCCAACTCATCTTTTCTTGACTTTTTTTCTCACCTCTCTTTCTTTTTGTTATCCCTAGGCAGGGTTTGTTTGTTTCCCAATCTTCGATCTCTTCCTGTTTTTTTTTTCTTCTTAGTCTTCTTCGTTCTATTCCTTTCACCTCTGTCCGCTTTGGAAATCCATGGAGCAACTGACTGAGCCGCCAATACCTGCGGAAAGGTAATAAGATAGGGTTGTGTGGTAACCCAAGATCTTTCGACGTCAGCTCAGAGCTAGTGTTATCTCGGTGGACCTTGAACACCAGTGGAGGTAGTGTGTTCTCAGTCAGGGCAGGGCTCTTGGCAGCTTTGAACAGAGAGGCGAGGCAAAGAGGAGACACTTTGTCAGAGACTTATTGAGGAAGAGATTGAACTTCACAGGAGGGGCGTGAGTGAGTTTGTGTGTGTGTGTGTGTGTGTGTGCGTGTGTGTGGATAGAGTGAGAGAGCAGTAAATGAGGCTTTAGTTTCACTGTAGTAAGCAGGACTGATTGGCAGACTAAGGTTGTTTTTTTAAGTACTGTAAATGTAACTACATTGTTTGTACAAGATACTGAGGGCACAAACATGATGTGTTAGTGTTGGTGTGAGTTTGCATCTGTGCTGATGAGGTCACCCAGGCACATTGACAAGTTAAAACCTTTACTTCTCTCTTAAGTCACACTAAGTAATATGGATATAATGATAATGTTTAATTAGAAGATTCGAACTTACAAGCAACAGTTTTTTTGTTTTTTAAAATGTAAACTTGATTTAACTTCCTTAACAAAATCATATGCTTGCAAATCAATGAAAACTTAACAATGTGGACCGTACAGTTGGCTTAGCTGACACGAGGAGACATCAATTATTCTTCCTTAGGCTATTATTAGTTCCCTGTGTAAAACTCGTTAGATCTATTTTTAAATAAAAATACTTCATGCTTATTTTAATGTATAATGCTTAATGGAGATACAGATATAATTCACCCTCACCATAAATAACTACACCATTTTCATTTTCAGCACGTGTGTGTGCAAGAGCAGTATTCAGGTGTCCGTTTCCCAAAAGCATAGTTACTAACCAATGAGCAACTTAATTAGTTGGGATAGTTGCTAACCAGTTAGCAACTTAGTTAGTTGGCAATGGGAAATTGCATTTCCGCCAGCATAGTTACTATACTTTTGGGAAACTGATACCAGATTCATCACGAGATTATCATTAAGACCACAGAGTCTTGTTCATTTCAAATGGCAAAGAGGAAAGCAACACCACCAGGGGGAGCTATAGAGTATGCTGCAAAAAAGATGGCAAAGGGGATGGCTGCCTTTACGTGCAGATGTGGATATGTATATTTCATTTGCACACACAAATACACAGACAGTAATTAATAGTTGAGAACTACACAATTTTAATTCTCTCTCATCAGTCTTGACATGTTTATCATTTAACATAGCATAACATTACACAGACTGAAAAATACCACGGCACAATAGAGCTGAAAAAAATGAGAAAAAAAAAATCATGATAACTTAAAACATCTAATTCAATTTGCTTTCTTTAAACAATGTGAGATTCTTCAGAACACTGTCGTGTGCTGGGAAACAATGGGTAATGAAAAACAGATGGAAACAAAGGCGTGCACGCACACACACACAAACACATAATGACATACACACACACACACACTTGAGAACAATCTTTCAAGCCCCTGGGCCGTTTAGTTCCAGTAACAAAAAAAGGGGGAAAGAAAGAAAGAACCAAAAGAAAAAAAGAAAGGATGACAAGAGAAACAAAAGTGGTAAACAAATGGATGCAAATAAATACAAACAAGTGTAGCCTGGTCCAGCTCTGAGCTGCAGGGCTCAGTGGGTCGGACTCTGCTAGCACAAATCTGGTGTGATGAGGACAGGGATGAGTTCACTCTCAGGGCTGGGACACACACACACACACACACACACACACACACAAGTGAAATGATGAACCAGTACAGATGGGCACATTTAGGAGCAGAGCAGTAATCATGTGAATGCCACTAAAAGACCAGGCTCTGGTCTACACATGTGCGTCTATGTGTCTATGTGTGTGTGTTTGTGTGTGTGAGACTTGGGGATTTACACATATAGTAAACACACATGCACACATACACACATTCTAAGCAAGAAGAAAATGGAGTTGGGGCTGAGACCTTCACTCTCACACACAAACACAAACACAAACACACACACACACACAGCTTGTGCGTATCCTCAGCAAATAAAATCCCCTACACTTCAAACTGTTAAATCCCTGTGAAATGCCAGCAAGGCATCCGCCCTTAGCTGGTGGGGACCTGTCCTCCCTCCCTCTCTCTCTCTATCTCTCTCTTTTTCTCTCTCATCCCCACCCCTTCCACACAGCAGTAGGTTTAAGATTGGGGTAGGAAGGGGCAGCATGGAATATATCTTCTTGAGTCTCTCTTGACTGCCCAGGTCTCTGTGGGTGATTCTGAGAGGCCATGGAGTCTCTTTAGTCTCTCCTTAGTCATGCTTGCCCTCCTTCCTCTTGGGTGCAGAGCCCTCAGTCCAGGCCACATAGACAAACAGAGCCAGCACCACGTGTACCGCCAGCACAGCCACGATAGCAGCGTAGAAATAGCTGTCTGAACTGGACATCTGCATTGAGCCTGCCAGAATAAAAGGGGAAATGAAAGTATAAGTTTGGTCACTGTGGCAAATGTTCTCCAAAAATAGACTAGAATTACAAAAAAAATAAAAATGATTAAGACAATTCCATGGAATTTCCATTGACGTTTTGTCAGTTCTACTATGACAAAAGATCCTTCATATTAGAAATGTGAAAGATTAGGCCATCAAATTTCAAGAGTTACTGTATTCGGCTATTGAGGCTAAATAAGAAAGAAATTATGTGTCTAGTTTTTAATGTGTAGGCTACTGACACATCCAAGAGGCTATCTGTAGCCTATAAACAAGGATTTAGCCTACCCCGAAAATAATGTGAGTGCAGAACTGCAGAACTGTGTTCAATAAGTAGCCATATATTTTTGACAGGTATTTTTGACCTACCTTCAAATAGATAAGCTTTTGATGCAAAGTACAGTCCAATTGGAACTGTGACCATAAGGATGGTGAAGAATAACAGCGTCTTCAGCGCAGACACCAATGAGCTCTCATTCCTGAACAATCATGCAATGAGGCAAGTGGTATTAGCAAAGATCATGGAATACTGATTGAATCCTCTCTGATATTAGCGTTAGCACAAACAGTGGGTCATCTGTCATGGTAATCATCATGTCAGGGTACTTACAATAAATTATCCTAGCTCTAACAATTAAAGCGATAATCATGTTATACTACATCATAAACATAGGCTACTGCGTGTGGCTCTGATATAGCATTTTGCTGCCTGCTAAGAAGGAGGTAAGCTACGTTATTGAGGAGGCAGCACAATTACAATCCCTTGAAGCATCTTACCCTCTGAAGTCTGGTGCCATTTGTGTCGGTTGACCCAGAGAGGACTTCCCATAGTTCTCCATTATAAGAAAATATTTAAAATCGACTATCAGGTAAGTTTAAGACAACAAAGGCAAACCTAAACACTGGTCTGTCTAACCCCTACAGGTCCAGTTCCGTGTTCACTCATGTGATCCGCTTCATTCTTCCTTATTGGTCGTGGTTCTCCATTCGGCAGTGTGCAATTGCCATCGCCATCTATAGGACCGGAGTAGTAGTGGATTACGGGTTTTATGTGCATGGTGCGCAACTCGGCTTCAGTGTGCCTCCGTCTCTGGATCATCTGCCCTTTCCGATATTAGCCTACTCATCATCAACTTCATCATGCAAAGCATTTTGTGGCAAAGTGTTTCTTCCAATGCCTTTGGCTTTTCAGACAGACTTGTTGTAGAGTGAGAGTTGTAGAGTTCAAGTTCAAGTTCAAGTCTTTTATTTGCCATTAATGCAAAATAAAAAGTCAAAGCAAAAGTCAAAGCACATTGAATTTTCTAGAATTTAGCCTACTCTGCAAATTAGTTTAGTCCCATATAGATTTGATTTGTGTCAATGCATTTGAGGCTTACCTTGGATCATAAACGAAGAGAATTAAGCATCCAGTCTGAGACATGACTAAAGCTATATGTCTCTGACTGTGTCTGACAGCAAAAAGGTCAGATAGCTCCATCATGAACAGACAAGAGGGCGAATGCTTAAGGGTAGTATTATCTGTAGTGTCAAATATCCAATGTTGCCAAGCCTGTGGGCAGAACAGAGGAATGTCATGACAGAAATTAGTCCTAATGCCCTTAGTGCTCTCAATAGGCCAAATGAAGACACATTCAGAGACCAAGGACCTTTCTCAGGGCTCCTGTCTGACCAGTTCACTGTCCAAATACATCCTAAAGTGTAGCCCAACCACGGCCTTCAAAGCTCATGATATAACCGCACTCCAAATGTCATAGCCTAAAAAGTCTTGTTTTGAGAGCAGAGGCTAATAGGACGTGCTGGGTTATCACGGTAGAATAAAAAGCATTAAGCCTCTGCCAAATTTTGGTTCCACTGAAGCAAACGGCTGTGGATGCATGTGGCTGTTCTTTCTCGTATGTTCTCACAAGGCGCAACAGACCGTGCGTATTATGCGTTAGCTAGGCGTATTTATAAACACCTGCGCATCCCCTCTAAAAATGAAATTACTATTTTCGATATTAATGGTTTTTACTCTGTTACGTCTCTTTCGGCCTCGAATAGGTGTTTACCTGTAGCTAAATATCTCACATTGCACATACAACCTTCAGACTGGCCTATGCAGCCGCATCTTTAATAATGCATTAAGCCTTGCGCTCCACCTACCCTGCGTTCCAAGTGTAATTGCTGAAAAGCCTTACTTAGGAGGCGGGCCGCGGGATGCTTAGCCCATGAAAGTGCCAAAGCAGAAGTTGGGGCTCCGTGGGCTCTGCTTGTTTCTGCTTGGCGAACCATTTCAGCACAAAGCAGACTTAACGGAGACGTGTTGGCTTTCTGCTCCAGTTGCGTCCGCACTCACACGGCCCCGCAGCACAGCAGGTTTCAAGCTACACAACACGAGGGAGAATAAAATACCGTCCACCTAGACTCTCTCCAGCTACATTAATGATCTGAAAAACTTCAACTAGGAAATAGGACAAACTCTGTGCATTTTGGCTATAAGAGCATTTTTGTCGTGGCCTATATCATTAGGCTGTCATGCGTTATCATGCGAATATTTCCAGACAATTTTAACCCAATGCCTACAAGGCATTATTATAAATTCAACTCATTATAATTATATTTTAAGTTGTTGGTGAAAGATGGGCTCATTGTCATCAAATAAATTAAGCATTAAGCCTAGGCTACTGTTGCTTAAAAAGACAGATTATTTTTTTATCCTTCAATTAACGGCGACCTTCTGTTCTGTTCTCTGGAAATAGATGCTGGATTAAAAAGTAATCACTGGCGTTATTACTCTCAGGCTCCGTTATAGAAATAAACTTCAAATTAGTTTACGCCACACAGAGCGCTGTGGATGGGGAGTGTATTAGGCTAGGCCACACCGAGAGTCTGATACCCGCCACCCCCTCTCTCTCCCCTTCCCTCTCACAGTCGCTGAAAGAGGACACTATTTTTACAGTCACAGCATTGCCACGCAATCCTAGTAGCCAGACAGTCGAGAGAATGGAAACTTCCATCGCACATGTGAGTAAAGAATCTGTCGCTAAGTCTTCAGGGTCACATTTGGGACCGGCTTGTGGAGAAGGGAGTTTCTCATGAATAGGCCACAGACAGCATTTCCCCCAGCGACCTTTGGGAAACGTGTTTTATCACTAATAGGCTACGTGAGTGGCAGCACAAAAAGGGAAGCAGTCGCGTCTGAGCGAATATTATGTGTGTTTCAAAATTGCACTCCTTTCCCTGGTCAAATAAATGTTGATGGGGTGGAATAGTGTCTGTTTTCTTAGGTTCATATCCACAGACAATCCTGCAGGCAAGGGAACACCACAAAATGAGTTGCTTTAGGCCTGGACACTGTGCTAAATAGGCCATCAAACAATGGCTAGAGGCTGTTTTTCTTATAGTGGCAGAAAAATTACATAACTTTACATACAGTCCTGATTTCTTGTTTACGCTCCACATAGATTTGAAAGCATCTCAAGTGTGAGGTTACCATAAGCATGCAGGGAGCATGGGAAGTGGTCCTCAAGCAAACACAAATAATGGGAAATCGTCACTAATCCTCTGCTCTGCATATGATTTGTCTAAAAATACATTCCATTCTAATGTTATCCAACAACGTTCCGATTTCCTGTTCATGTTCTCAATCCTTTACCTAGATAGATGAAAGCGACGGGGAGTCTTAGTTGGTTTTTGATGCTTTGGTCAGTTGACGTATGGCTGTATGGTTGCTTGGCAAACTGGAACAAAAATCCTTCTCTCTCTCTCTCTCTGTTCATAAGCAATTTGGGCTAAATGTTTTTTATATTGCTATCATATGTGCATAATGGATGGTTAGAACTATGTAGACTATGTACTCCAGCTGTAAAGTTTTTTCCCTCCTGGGTTTTGCGCGCACACTCAGGAAACGAACGCACACATGCGCAAGAGAGAATTAACAGTGATAGGGAAATAAAGAGAAGAAGAATAAGATCCATACAAAACAATTTCCCCACCAGGCTATGAGGGCTGAAAACAATTCCACCACCACCAGTCTGAGAGGTCTTAGGAAGTATAGATTCTATTCCTATTAGAGTCAGCTAGAGGAGTAGGGTACTAAAGTCAAGGGCAAGGTCAAGCAGCCATTTTAGTCCCATGCAGACATATGGCCCACCTTGCACTGTGTGCATCGCTGGAGCCGGATAGAAGCCTCCATCTTTGTAATAACACCTAATGTATGGGGGGAGCACATGAGCGATTGCATGTCCGCTTGGGGCAGGTAGCTAAATGCACATGGGACTGGTGGGAGATGGAAGTCAGATGAGGTAATTATGTGTGTGTGTGTGGTGGGTGGGTGTGGTTTATGTGTCTGTGTGGGTGTGTACATGTGCCCAGGAGCTCTTTATTCTGTTGGACACCCCATTGTTGAGAGCGGAACTGGAGTCGGGTGGACGGCTTTAAATCACCATTTTCAACCTGTGTCCGTCTGCAGCCAATGAAGAATGACCCATAAGTCTCTGGATACAGAGAGCAGGGTGTTCCAAGCCTGGCTCCAACTGCCCACCTTTCTTGAGTGCCTTGCCGTCCGTTGAGAAAAGGTTGTGTTTCTTTTCTTTTTTTTTTCAATTTCCTTTCCTCTTGGCCTAATTTATGTATTTATTTATTTATTTTATTACTTATTTATTTTCTCTTGTCAAGACCCAGACGTTGACAAGCGGCGCCGTGAATTGCACCGCTATCCACAGACACCCAGTAACTGATATGTCTTCACCTCCCACCCCCACCCCCAACCCCACCCCCTATCTACCTCCATACCCCCCCACCTCCTCATCTGATGAATGCCTTTTGACAGCTGAGGGAGATTTATCCTCTGACTCATGTTCCCAGGACCTGCTGGGAGTGTGTGTGTGTGTGTGTGTGTGTGTGTATGTGTGTGTGTGTGTGTTTGTGGGGGAAATGGGAAAAGAGTTGGCTGGTTCACCTGCACGGTGCGGGGGACGGCGCTGAAAGTACTGCTGCAGGCTCCTGGACGCACCAGACTCTTGTGTATTCAGAAAATTACCCCTCCCCACACACACATACACACACACACACTCACACTTACCGCTGGGCTTCGTAATGTTGGGCCGAGTTGTGCTACGGCCGTCTAGGACTTGGGGGTAGGATGGGGTGGGTGCGGTGGATCACACAAGCTGTCCTTGAATGCCATTGTAAAGCAAAGAATGCCTCTGCAAAATAGCACTGAAATGTCAGCGGGCATCTTTGAATGTGGGTTACCCGCCTCCATGCGCCCCCACCCCCTAAGACAAGTACTCCGCAGTGTGCCCACGTGCGAGACGCCTTCTATCTTTACGATTGCCAGGCATTTTGAGTCATCGGACTGGCTAGCCTATACCATGAGGACCCTGCCATTTGAGACAGTCTTCAATTACCTTTCTGAGGCAGGTCCATTAATAAAATGGAAGTCCTTTCACAGAGTTATATAACTGCAATATGATTTGTAAGCCAGAGGATGCCTGGGGAGGTTAACACCTTCCGAACAATACCGTTATCACAGAATCTTTACCGCCAGTTGAACAGCTGAAGATCCTCTCTAAGCCTATGCATTTCTACTATGTTTGTCCTGATAGTGCCTGAGACTGTAAGTCATATGGACACCAGGGAGGCATCTCGGCCCTGTAAATTCCAGCCCTAAAAAAGCCCCAAACAAAAACAACTCTGCAACATTACCCCTCATAACGGAGAGAAGGATGCTGATGATGAGGCCTGTGTCGGCAGCCCCCCCTCCAAGTGAATAGGTGTGCATTCTCACAAGTTGTCGTTTGTTTGCGATTTATGGGCGCAATGAAATGCCCATAAAGCTGAAATTGCCCACTGACAGCGGCATGTAAATGATGATGGTCAGTCGTGGCAACGCCGTGCTGCCCGCACCGAGAGGCGAAGAGACGGCAAGCCTGCGGGCTGAGTGATGACCCTGGCACCGCTCCGTGGTGTGGAGGGGGGCGAAGGGGTCGGGGGTTGGGAGAAGATGGGGGGGGGGGGGGTTGTGCTACCCTGACTCATTCCCGAATGACCTTGTTGGAGGCGCCCACTGGCAAAGATATGATAGCGCTCCAGCAAAATGTGTGTGGTAATGTTTGCCTGATGGGCACTGGAGGAGGCGGCCCAACGTGATGCATATGCTTTGTCATATTGTGTGTGTGTGTGCGCTCTAATGCAGCCTTATGTGGCACTTGTTGGTCTTTTACAGGGAAGAATGGGACACTGCAATTTCTCTGCCATTGCTCTGCCAGTGGTAAAGCTGAAAGATCCACACCACCACATCTAGAAAGTTAAATATTTTGAGCATTATGGCTAGATTTCTAAAATGCATGTATATACATAAAAAAAGAAAGAAATGGAAGAAAATTCAGTTTTTACTGAGTACCCCCACCTTCAACTTCTATCCCTGTGGATGAAAGTCCAATTGAGGGCACATAAGCACACATGGTCCCTCAGGACTTGATGTTTTTGTGGAAGCAAATTGTATTCCTAGTCATGAAATCATTAAAACAATCTCTCTGTCCTATTTTTTGCGAGTGCCTCCCTTCATAATATCAACCTAATATTCAAAATGATTTTTGCCATTTATGGTCCAGTCCTTCGCATAAGTCATAAATATGCAGCCAAAATATGAGACTGTAATCTCAATACCTGCTTTGAATTTTAACTGATTGCCACATAATCATCAGACAATATGTGTAATGTTTTGTGGCTCCGAAAATCACCCAGATGTTTTCATTGAAGGTTTTTTCCTTTGGAGAATAAATAGCTTTTTTAAAATTGTTTACTTGGTGCAGAAGAGGCATCAGATTGCATTGCACTCCACTATCCTTTGTCAAAAGAGAGATGGTAATGTGAAATTGGTAAACTAAACCGTGACTATATTTCACTGTCTGTCACAAATACTCTTGAAAGTCATTTTTGTTTCTCCCAGATGGTGATGATTAGACAGACAAGTAAATGACAATATAATGGGATTGAATACACAATCATTTATCTAGCTTCCTTTCATTCCTGTAAAAAACTATTCAAACAAACAATTATTAGTAAGCCTACACTACTTTTTTGTTAGATTTTCTCTACTTGTCATGTTAGATTTGAGTTCATTAGCGCTCATTAGCATTGCGCGGCTATGTCCCCATGTGGAAATCAGACCCATTTGTATTTGTTGTGTTCTAAAGCCGCAGAGTTCATTTGAATTTGTGAGATGGACTTCATAGCACTGTATTGAGTGCTGGCTGGTTGGTTGTTTGGCTGGATAAATAAGCCTGGGGCTACACAAAACTGCCACAGCCTGTGTTCCCACCAGATGCACCAGAAAGTTCTACATCATGCCAGTTCCCACCAGCTCGCTCACACATCAACATTACACCGCCGCATTTTGTTGGAGATTCCTTATTCGCTGCGTTTGTAAAATCTTACATTCTACCCAAAGCAGTAGCCTACATCGTTGTGGCAATAGGGTGACAAACTCACGTGAAGTAGAGAAATCACACATAAATAGTTAATTTGGTTAAAACAATTGTCAATACCGTGTAATAGGTATCATATGAGAAACTTTGATGTCGGTTGACAATGCCATTGTCATTCCTATGTAGAGCTGTGCAATATAATCAAAATCTCATATCCTGGTATTGCAAACACCTGTTTCTCATTACCCTTTGAACATGCTGTATGCAAGGACAGAAACACAAAGAGAAATCCATCAGACTCCTTGCTGCCTTGCCTGCCAAATTACTCCCACAAACAAATCAAATGACTACTTTGTGTAGTTCTTTTGTTTTGCCTTTTAATTTTTCCCAGTACATATCATTGTGTGGGATCTTGATTTTTTTGTTAGTTGTAATTGTGATGCTACTTTCACTTATATTATTTGTTAGTCCCTTAATTTGATTAGCTTTATCTCCATGCCTGCCCACAGTCTGTTCTGTAAAAGTATGAGATAATGACTCTTTTCTTAATCATTTTACAAAATTAATTAGCTTGTGGGTGTATGGATGTGTGGGTGTTGTGTGTGTATTCATGAGAAAAAGAGATGTGTGTGTGTGTGTGTGTGTGTGTGTGTGACTGAGAGACAAAACAGAGAGAATGTGTTTGTGTGGTGTTTGTGCGAGAAACTAAGATAATCTGTCATCTGATGCGCAAGAGCAGACCCCTTTTTGATGCTTGTGTGTGTATGTGTGGGGGGCTGTGTGTATGAATGTGTAAAGAATTCTGTTTAAATAGGCACCAGTCGAGGCAATGGGGCAGGCTGCACGTGGCATAGATAGGTATGCTTCACATGCTCCAACTGCATTTTCTCCCGGATAAAGAGTCCAGTCCTGGCCCCGGTCCCAGTCATGGTCTACGGCCTCCTTTGCGCTCTTCCTACCTAGACCCATCCTCTGTCCACAATCCTCTCCTATCTAATTCAAAGGCACTTGAAGACTGCAAAGCATTCATCAGGAAGGACAGAGATAAACCCACTCAAAAAGTAAATGAGACTTTTACAGTCACTAAAAGCCCTGCAAATACACCTCATGAAAGCATCAGTACTTTATTTTTCAGCATCCAAACGCAATCACCACTGTAGCAGTGACTACAGCTTTATAGCATTCACCAATACAGCCACTGGCAGTGGCAATTTCGAATTTGCATTTTTTTTTTCTCTCTCCCCCACACCACTACCCAACGCCACACCAAAATGCAAATTGATGAGGCCGCTCTCATTTCCGTTTGAATGCGAGGGTTTTGCACTACGCCTGGCTGTCAGTTCTCATATTAGCTGCTACGGAATGCTCCGGAGCACCTCTCATCTGTCATGGGACTCCAGAGTGGTGCTCTGAAGAGCCTCATCCTCCTTGCCAAGTCAAGCTACAAAAAAAAAAAAAAAACCCTAGCTGGCTGTTTTCAATGACGCCCACCTCAAGACCCACAACTCTCAACTCTTTTGCTGTGCTGTTTGGTTTTCATTTCTTTGTCCTTTTTTCCAAATATTTTTTTTCATGATCAACTTTACCAACTGCTCCAAAAAGAAGAAGTATCGTTTTTGTCGCTATGAAATAAAGGTGCCGGAGAAAGGGGGCGGAAATTAGATTAAAAAACTAATTAGAATTTTGTTTGTTACAGTCAAGTTGGCAGATTTTTAAGGATTCGAGCAGTTTCTTTTGTTACGCTTTAATGATAAAAGGCTCAAGCTGTAGATGCTGGAGGAGATGTTATTCAGTGTGCTTTTGTGTTGGGAAAGAGCTGAGTGCTACGCTAGGCTAGGCTACGGTGCGGTGTTCTTGGCTGCGATGCTGCTTGCCGCTCGCTGTCACTGAGGAAGCAAAGCTGGGGAGACAAAGCCTTCGCCTGAAGAGACCATGTCTCTCAGCACCCCTAACCCTCTCTCCACACACACACACACACACACACACACACACACACACACTCACGCACTTAGGACAGCTCTCCTGGGAAAGTGGCCAGAGGGCTCAATATCTTTGGAGGATCAGGGTGCATTAGAGTGAGAAGTGTTTACACATGAGGCGACAGGCTGAGGGCACGGACGGCCAGGGGTAGGGGTGTGTGTGTGTGTGTGTGTGTTTTGGTGGGGGTTGCTGCTTTGATTGCTGTCCAAGAGATGCGTGCTCCTTATTCCCCTGGTCCGGGTGCTTGGTCACCCCCTACAAGGTCGTTTATGCCTGCCACCTCCCCAGCAGACCTCCCACCTCCCTCAACCATCTCATCTCATTACCAACTGCATTTAACAGCATGTCCAACCACTTACACACACACACACACATTCTCTCTCTCTGTCTTTATCTATCACACAGACACAAACACACACACTCACGCACACACACACACACACACCACTTACCAAAGCAGTTAACCCCTAACTCAAAGCACCCACAAATCATTGCTACCGTTGCTCTCAATTAGATGAAGGAATAGAGTAGCTGGGAATCTTTGTTTAACTTTTGCCTATTAGAGTCCTTTAACAACTGGAGAGATACACATACAGTATTTGGGGATTTGTCTGCCTTTGATAACGGATAATTAGAATGACAGAACAAAAAAAAATAAAAAAGAAAAGATCAGAGGACCAAAATGAGAAACCAATTCCATGCCCTCACCACACTGATGTAGATTTTATTGGTGCAAATGCAAACCACACTGTAAGTAGAGTGTAAATCTGCTCAGTCAAAAAAAAAAAAAAAAAAGTTGTGTGCAGGAGTTGGAGGTGGGCCGGGCGTGTTCCCAGCTGGACCTGCATTCCGATGATATAGATTCTGTTTGCTCGGAAGCTCATTACTGTTCCCGTTCCCACACGCCAGAATGACAAGGACCCAGTGAAGTGTGGACTAAAATGATTTAGCATGTCCCTGCCACACAGGCTAAAAAAAACAACCAACCATAAAAAACAAAACAAAACTAAACAACAAATCTGACCATCTGTTGTACTCGGATGTCTTTGAAAACTGCATTAGTGTGTGCTGTTTGGTTTTGTTTTTCGTTTGCTTCAGTTTGGTTTTATTCTGTTTGCCTCAGTTTCTTTTTGCTTTCTGCTCTTTTCTTTCCATAAAGTTTCCATAAAGTTTAGACTGTGATAACGCCATATTGAACACAGGTCAGAGATAATTCATTGGTTCCTTAAGGAGAAAAACTCCTGTTTCAGGTAAATATCACATTCCCATTTAAAAACATATACCTGCAAATATCACACAGTTTGGAAAAAATAAATAATAATCTTAGTCAAAATATCAATTTGACTAAATCAATGAAAATACAAAACAAAGGCACAATGTGATGCTTAATTGTACATTTAAAACCATACAAACGTCCACAGTACTGTATATGAAAGGATAATGTATATTAACAGTCTCACAAATGAATTTCTGCCAGGTTGTTGTTCGTGATGGCAGGTGAGGGTTTGCTTTTAAGCCCTTCTGTGCCACACCTGGAGTTGTCCGCCAGAAACATCCTGGGCGTGCACAACGACAGAAGAATAGTTTTGTACTCCTTGCGGAAGTTCTGGTTCAGGAGCCCGTAGATGACGGCATTCAGGCAACTGTTAAAGTACGCCATGAAGTAGCTGGTGACGAAGAGCCACTCAGGAATGTTCGGCGCCACCCGCACCGGGTTGATGGCCACGGCCAGACCGATGAGGTTCAGCGGCGCCCAGCAGACGGCGAAGAGCACAAACACCATGAACATGGTGAGGAAGTTGCGAACGTCACTGGGTTTGACCTTGAGTTTATTCTCGGGTTTGACCCGGTGCTTGACCTGAATGACCAGCACCCATATGCGCAGGTAGCAGAAGGACACCACCAGCAGCGGGATGAGGAAATGCACCACCACCACCGAGATGGTGTAGTAGGAGCTGACCGTCTGCGCAAACGTGCAGGAGAAGATGCGCGGGTCGTACTGCAGCGAGCCCACGAAGAAGTTGGGCACGGTAGCGATAGCCGTCAACACCCAGGTGAGGCCCAGGTAGCAGCAGGTGTTCTTCAGGCTGTAGAGACGGTCGTAGTGCAGGCTGTGGCAGATGTAGCAGTAGCGGTTGATGGCGATGGCCGTGATGTTGAAGATGGAGCCGATCACGCTCAAGCCCATGATAAAGCCGCTCACCTGGCAGTGTAAGTCCCCCATGATCCAGTCATTGTGGAAGATGGCCGTCAGGACCAGCGGGTACGGATACACAGCCACCACCAGGTCCGCCACTGACAAGCTGACCACAAAGATGTTGCCTGAGAGAGAGAGGAAGATGATGTTAGAGCTGTTTGACATTTCACTTTTCATTTAGGGAGGCAATGGAGACTCCATTTTGCTACCTATTTATAAAAGCTCAATATCTGGCTCAATAGTATTTTTTTTTTGCCATCAGCTGCACCTTGTAGGCAGCTTGAGGGCAAAAAAGAACTCAAAAAAGAACTCAGACTGCCTCTCAAAATCTCAATTTAGACTATAGGAGGGAGACTGGAGTCA
Organism: Sardinella longiceps; assembly: GCA_027497455.2. Classification (NCBI taxonomy): domain Eukaryota; kingdom Metazoa; phylum Chordata; class Actinopteri; order Clupeiformes; family Clupeidae; genus Sardinella; species Sardinella longiceps. The sequence goes on along the minus strand of JAODXP020000030.1, from coordinate 20,382,187 downwards.
TCACACTTCCCTTTTTCCGGGTGTGAAATCAACCTGAAAATGAAGTTAAAATGGTGCATTAACCTCTGAACCAAATCTTCTCAGAACTGCAAAGCTGTTGTGTAACAGTCAATGGAATATACACATCCATGGTTTAACACCTTCATTGGTAATTGCCTGTTCCCCCATGTCCGTAAAGAAAGGCTATGATTGATCCTGAGGTGTTTCTAGGTGCCTGCCGGACCTAGAGAGGGGGAGAAAATCTAATTGGCTCACAGATTTGTCTGGGTCCACCCAGACTACTAGAGGATTTAATGTAATTCTCAGATTATCAAATATCCATGTCCATAAATGGATTCTGGCACAGTTTCAGTGAGAACTTCAAAGTAGTCTACAGTACTTGTGTGTTTGGGTTACTTGCTTGGTGCTTTTTGGCCTGTCTGGTGCTCACTACACAGATTTGCCATGGGCTTCTACAGTGCACTGTGTGGATAGGTTAGATCAAGGGCATAGGTTTGGTCTCAACTTTGATAGGGACAATATACCAACCCCAGATAACTATTTAACTAATATACTTTAACTATTAGCTATGTACCATTTAACCCTATGAGTTATTTTCAGGATAATAACTTTACTTTTAAGGTCTTATCTCATTATAGGCTACTAGGCTATATCTATTTGTCTAGTCTAGTCTATTAGGGTTTGATATGACACTACCGGCATATTCCTTACATCAGCCTTACCATTTGCAAAATCATTTATGGGCCTACTGACAGACTAGTTATTAATTTTCATATTTTATTCACATTTCATAGCACAGCGAAGAATGGGACCCTGACTATATTACCGGTAGATAAAAAATCTAAAAACAACTTTTACTTGGCCATGGTCTCACAAACCATTCATCAGCAACTAGCAAGTAACACTGAAAGCTTGGGGAATGCAGTTTCACGTGATGTGTGAGTGAGTGACAAAAACTCTGTGAGTAATCTGACAGAGAAACATGGTGTGGCTGTCAGTTTAGCAATGTCTTGCGTCCAACCTGTTATGCGTCCGTGCCCCACAGTTTGAGAAACACTGCTGTATGATATTGATGTAGACACAGTTTTTCACCAGTATAAAGACTAGTGATATAACACTTTAGATAGGCCTAGGTTTGCTTGCGTGTCATTGCTTCAGCCTCTGCATGGTTTCAACTTAGGTGTTGAAAGACAGAGGAGAAAGTCTCTACAGAAGCAGGTGAAACTTAACGTTACATTACCTTAGTATTCAATCTCATTTTGTCCAATTGTTTGCACTATACGTAGCCACCAAAAAAAAAAGAGAAAAAGGCAGCACTCTTTCAACACCTCATTTTTAGCCCAGACCAGGCTGAAGCAATGCCATGTAAAAAAGTGATTTTTGCATAATATGTCCCCTGAAAGACCTGCTGTTTTAGATTGCAGCATCGCTCCAGCTCTGAAGTGCAGAATGCTCATACAGTATGTGTAAAAAAATAAACAAAATGTGACTATTAAAATTACACTATTGTGTTGGCAAATAATGTGTTAACACATTTCTATCTTTATATGGAAATAAAATGCGAGACACTGGTAGTGAGTATTTTGTCTTGGTCTATGGTCCATATGCACACCTAAGTCCTTTGTTAAGATAAGGGACTGGGAATATAGTAATTGTGAAGTTACTATTTTGATTTTTTGTGTAATTTTTGAATGTAATCTCATATCAATAATATTTTTTATGCTCAGCATAAGAATAAAAAACTGCCTGTCTCAAGTCTCTTCTTTTTCCAAGGCTGAATACTTTAAATGTGACCAAGGCAGTGGTCACTCTGACTATGAAAGGGCAAGTTTTTCTCCAAGCCTCGGCCATAACTCGATTCACCCAGGTAGACAAATCCAAGGTCATGACAAAGAGTTTTAGTTACACCGCATGTGGCCTTAGCAAATTTACAGCGCAGCAAAATCCAATACCACTCTTTGGCCAGCCATAGCTCTCTGTGTTGTCACACAATATGCATCGGCCATAAATTATTGAGAATTGATAAGAAACAGCCTGATGGGATTCCTATCTCAACCCCCTCCTGACACCATCAAGGTGAGGAGGTGGCAGGAAAACTATCATTACAGGAATAAAAAATAAAAAAAAATGAAAGGATCCAGACGCCAACTTCCTGCTGCTTTTCCATTCACTGGTAGGCTACAAGAGGCGCGCGGTGTTGCACAATTTCCTTCATCCTTGCTGAGCTATCTGATAATGTTTCATGCAAGAGAAAAATAAAAATAAATAAAAGGAAATAAATAATAGAAAAAAGAATGCAGGACTGATAGCGGGACTGAGTGGGTGACATGATGGATGCCTTCATAGTGTTCCCACACTGACTAAGTGATGGTGAGAGAATTGAATGTTGCAGTGTCATGGCGGTCAGTGGAGTTGGTCAGCAGGGTGTATGCAAAGTGTATGCAAATACCTTTATGGTTAGATATTGTTCTTCAGAGTCACTTGCTGAGATTTCAAAGCTACAAAAAGCATTTGAAATAATTCTGCTCACTCTGAATCTGTGGTGCTTGGAGTTGATTCTGGGGTGCTGCACCAGCAGTGTTGGGCAAGTTACTGCAAAACTCTAATGCGTTATTAATTGCTTGTTACTGACACACACAAGTAATCCCTTACATTATAATATTAGTGTTTTGAAAATGTAAGGCGTTACATTACTGTTGCATTACATTTAAATTACTCTTTGGGCCCTCCGGTAGCCAATGACCTTCACTAATCCATTATCAATGTTGAGAATGACAAGC
>JAODXP020000030.1:20352202-20379307 GCA_027497455.2 Sardinella longiceps | reverse complement strand
GGACACTGTAAAATTCTACATTAATACCGGCAGAGCAGATGTTTTACCCTTGCTGACCTCTCAGTGATTTTTGGTGAATTTGTATGAAGGAAAAAAACACCACTTCATTCTAAGTTAAAAATGCATTGTAACTTGAGTTACTGACAATTGTACCAAGTAAAATATTACCAATCTTTTTCTGTAATGCCTTACATTACCAAGTTACCACAAAAAGCAATGCATTACAGTAATTAGTTACTTTTGTAACTCGCTACTCCCAACACTGTGCACCACACATTGGTCTATGTATGGGAAACACTGCTTCGAGTGAATCTAAAGGCTCATGAAGTAAGAAATTGTGTTCGAGAGACTCTTCTCCTCTCCTCTCTTCTACTCTCTCATCTCTCTTCTCTTGCAGACATTAGTGGTTAGTCTGCTGGACTGGCGAAAACGATCTGTTTATGTGCAGTCTCATTATTTCTGTAGCCCAGGGAAACGACTCACAACTAGGGCAAGAGCCTCTCAGGCAGCAGGGGAAAGAATAGCAGGAGGAGAGAAAAAAAAAGAGAAAAATTATGTAACTTAAACTCAATTTTATTTTGCATGCTTTTAAGAGCAGTGCTCTTAAATGTGTACATCAGGTGAAGGTACGCAACAGCCCAGATTTCCTCTTAATCTATTTAGATTATGTAACCAGACTTTAATTGGACTTTTTCATGTGGGATTGAGCAAACTGGTCTCCATTGCAGTGACATTCGCTGTGGCCGAGACCTTATGTAGGAAACCTGATAAGCATTCATAACACACACGTCTGTCAAGTGTGATTGTCTACCAGATTTGTCATCTTTGTGGCTGGCCTTGCGTTATTTCATGACAACCTGTGCCACATACTGTCCTGACACGCTCAACATTCAACAACAAAATACACACACACAAACATTCACACACACACACACACACACACACACACACACACACACACACACACACACACACACACACACAAACTGCATTCCAAACACAGACACAAACACACAGACCAAACCGTAAGATCTCATATGCCATGTTGAATTACATTCATGCAGAGGTCATGTATACTGTGGTTTCCGAGGAAATGCTGGCATGGTGTCTGCCTTACAACCACTCCATCACTCACATCCCCCTCCCAACCCACCACCAACCCCCCCCCACCCTCCCTCACCACCAATGTCCTACCACCCCATCGGCCGCCTCCATAGTGGGGTGACCAACACGCTGAGCGAGATACACCAGGACCTCGGACGACAGCGGGATAAAAGACGTAATCCTGTTTCCACAAGCCGCTGATAAAACCACGGCCAATTCACCCTTTATCTCCCCTGATTCATCACTGTGGCAAGAGCTGTCAGCTCACATTTGTGCAACGGGACATTATTTAATGCCACTGTGTGTCTGTCAGTGCGCAAGGGTCCATGGTTGCCCCCCCTGACTGCACAATGTAACACAGGCCTGAACACCCACATACTTGCTGGAAAATATTCAGGTATAGGCTACTGTTGGTCTACTTGGGTACTGCATGTACAAATGCAGACGCTAAAGTTTAACGAATTCACCAAACATCAATATCTCAATCTTTCTCTCTCTCTCTCTCTCTCTCTCTCTCTAGTACTCTCTCACCCTCTCTCTAGTACTCTCTCTCCCTCTCTCTCTCTCTCTCCTCTAGTCCTCTCTCTCTCTCCCTCTCTCTCTTATTCTCTCCAACAGTGTCTGGAGTAAGAACTTTCCCTGAGGCCAGACAACACTGGATCGGCAGTAATTATTCCTGGTGTCATCCTGGATGGAACGGATGAAGACGGTTCATGTTATATAACAGATAAGGCGTGTTCTCGCCTCTAATTGAATGTGTCAGTTCGGCCGTCCCCAGACAAGCCGGGTCCGTTGTAGCACAGAATGTTGTTTCAAGGAACATCAGTTGGGAACATCTTCTCCTACAGAAGTTTTTTTTTTTTTTTTTTTTTTTTCATCCCAGTTAACAAGGGCCGTCCAAATCTGATATTACACTTGCTTCTCTTTTCCTGGTGGGCAGATAGATTAAAAATACAACTAATTGCCTGTCGCTCACTGACTGGTTCATGTGACAGCAGTGCGGACTCACACAAGTAATAAGCACAGGCCAGTGTTTTTCTGGTCAGTGGCCATTATATTAGCTGTTTTGCATGTGTCATAACCGACGTCCAATAAGCAAAGTATGTCTTCATTAAAAAAAAAAAGAAGAAAATAGCTTGGTCAAAGTTCACCCACAGCCAAGGGAGCGGGCTCGATGCTGACAGCATAATCATGAGTGCGTCTCTTAGCAACCCCCACAGCAGAAGTTCATTGACAATTTTTAATGAAAGATGTGGAGGATAAGGCAGGATTTATTGTGTGCCTAAACAAGGCGTCGCTCTCGTCAGAAACGGTATCCTCCGCCGCCGCCGTTTTGGGGCGAGGATAGTGGCGGGAGCAGGAGGGATTGGGGGGGGGCATTGTCTCCTCTTTTCCCTCAATTTGGCTGTCACAATGCCTGTGGCTTGCTCGCCAAGACAAACTTCTCTTTGCATGGCATCCTGAATATATCTTCGCGAATCAAAGAGGAGTGGTGTATGTGTGTGTGTGAATGTGTGTGTGTGTGTGTGTGTGAGTGGGGGGGAGGATACTGCCACAAAACGGCGGCACTCTAAGTAGGCTGAAATCTGCATTCCAAAGAATCACATGCTCCCCTGCCCACATCAGTAGCGTTGCCTACAGGCATGGGTAGCTGTCACTGTGTCTGTCGAGCTGTCTGGCCAAGAATCAGAACCCGCACTCACGGGGAAAACAATCTAACTATGCTATAGATCCGCTCTTCAAAACAGCGCAGCAGGGGAAATCAACACGTACTGTATCATCATAATGACGTTACAAAACAAAAGACACAATAACACAGCACATGCAAGTCTGTTGTCTGTTACAACAGATCGATTGGTGATGATCGTTCACAGTTTCACGGAGGGCAGAGGGAACAGCTGACAGAGAGAGAGAGAGAGTGAGCGAGTGAGTGTGAGAGAGATCATTTGGCTCACTCCGAATGTTGACAAGACACCACGCATGGCTTAAGGCCTTGACACGTGATTGGCCACTGGGCCCACATTCAGTTTGGGTCCGTGGTCAGAAGAGGAAGGGAGAAGGGGGAGCAACGTGGTCTTCATCGTCTCATCAATGGGAAGCCGGAACGTTCCGTGCCCAACAACGCCGGAATGCTGCCAAAAGGGAAACATTCCCAACACATTGACGGCAGATTGGGCAATCCAGGAATCCACATTAACAACCATCTGTAAGAATGGAATGAACACAGCTACGGCTGCACTGCCATTCAAGAAAAGAAGGAGGGGGTGGAAGAGAGAAATCGGCCAATATTCTCGTCGCCAATATGTTGTATAGAAAATAATACTGGACCACAAACAAATGCACGTCTTAACTTAACTTCATCAACTTCAAGACTGACAAAACCACAGACCCAAACAACTGCACACAGAACGCATCGCTAGGCATTTCCAAACGAACACAGATTCATGCTCCTCTCCCGCTCATCCTCTAGGGGTGGTGTAGCACGTGGAACACTGAGACAATGTTCATCTTATTTCTTTTCAATCTTTTGGAACATTGAGTGAAGGGGTTCATTCAAGAGAGATGTTATTTTTTGATTTCCATGACGTAAGTTTTATTTCGGTGGGAGAGATTAAGGGATTTTCATGCTTTGCATTTCATGCATGCCTTAGCAGATGTGATGTCACATCACCTCAGGGTTTCTACCCGTGTGGGTTTCGTGGGCCAATCCCTCCACCCCCATCTAAACATACACACGCACACACACACACATACACACACACACACACACACACACACACACACACACGCATGCCAAAAATACACATACACAAACAAGCCCAATCAGACAAGAGAAGAGCATAGACACATCATGCATCAGTTACTTGCAACAACCATTGACATTTCCAATCATAGACAAACTTAATTGCATCACCAGAGATAAATTTCCTATTAAAGGAACAAAGACGTCGAAAGGAGTCTTGCTATGGGCCCTGCCTCTGAATCATGAGCGAGAGCAACTTCCCCTTTTATCGTTACAGTTGTCCCATCACCACATTCTTTTAGATGAAAGAGAAATCAGCCAAAGAATGTGTGTGTGTGTGTGTGGGGGGGGGGGGTGTTGCAGAGTGCTCAGAGAGTGTGTCTGTTTAACACTGAAGACGCAAACAATTTGGCTCACTCTTCCTCGTGCTCTTTCAACATCCGACACCTCCTCATCCTCAAGGCGCTGAGAAGGAAGTTAAAAAATATAAGAAAAAAAAAAGACACGGGATGAGATGTATGAAAAAACACACACGCTGTGCACGCCGCGCATGTACACAAACTCAAAGAACTACACACACACACACACACACACTGCTTTTCCATCTCATCTCGCCTGTGTTTCTCTTCTCAGAGCGCTCGCTGTGAGAGAATGCCCACATAGGACTCTTTAAGCTGTGAATCCAAGCACCGCTGCGGTGTGGTGCTACGCAGAGCACAGCCTCGCTCCAAACAGCAGGGACCCAGAGTGACCACAGACACACAGATTACGCAAGGACCAGATAGCCTTGACTCCTGTCCAGACACACAGGCAAGGGGAGCCAACAGGCGCATGGGGAAGGGGGATGAGGAGGACGAGGAGGTTGGAGGTGGGTGGAGTGGGGTGGAGGTGGAGGGGAAAGGAGGGAGAGGGTGAAGAAAACCCTCTTGCCGTGTGGGAAAAGCGAGTTTAAGAGCACTGGGGGGGCTTCCACCGGGAAGCCAGATAGCAGTTAAGTTAATCCAAGCAGAAAGTCACTGCAGCTGTCTCCAGAGAAGCAGACTCCACACCAACAATGTAATTTACAAGAAATAAATAAATAAATAAAATAAATAAATAAATAAATAAATAGCACCCAGAGAGCAGATGGACATGGAGGAATTACACCTAATATAAGGCAGGGGTCAGACAATATTGCCATGGAGGTCTGCCTCTGACAATATATACAGTCTCGGCTGCGTTATTGTTATGCCAGAGATATATGATTGTGTGCTCTAGGACTGCCATAAGAGCTGGGCGCTGACTGCAAACAGGCTGCTTACTGGGCCGGGTCAAGAGACAGGGGATCTGTAAGGAATCTAATATCATCACATTGGTTATTATGGATAATCCATACGTCAGATACCATAGAGAAAATGCAATTGTGGAATACATTTGGAAAATACACTCTCAGAGTAGATGGTCATGCAAAGTAGCCAATATCTAAACATAGAGGATTTTCTTTGGTGTTGTTGATTGTTCGGTGGTGGGGATTTCTTTAGGAAATGTTTTCGGTCCTTTAATTGAGTGAGATCAATTTATTTTTACTTTTTTCAAGAAAAATCTCTTTCTTTCTCTGCTGTACCTTTCTCTGCTGTACTTTTCTCCATCTTGCTCAGTGGGAAATACATAGAGATCCTGGCCTGCCCAGCTGACATTAAGAAAACCCCAAGGACAAGAGACAGCAGGATGCAGGGGACAGAAGCAAGCACTCACTCACATACAGCATCTGGACACTCTCTTTCTCCAAAAAGCAAACAAACACACACACACACACACACACACACACACACACACACACACACACACACACACACACACACACACACACACCAAACACCACCAGACTGCAAAAACAAAACACAGTCTGAGAAAACCTGCTCCAAAGTCGAGTAGGACCATACAATATTTAACACATAAAGGCCATTAAAGAAGAGAGAAGTGACCTTACGGCTTGGAGCTCGCGCGCGCACACACACACTCACACGCACGCTACAGTCTGCTCAGCTTATTCCCCCTCTCTCTCCGGAGTGACCATGGAATTGTTGAAAAATTTGGTTGTCCTTCTGCTTGACTGGGCAGCAAATGTATGGCAGCTTGCGCTAGGCTGTGCGCTTACCGCGCTGTGCAGTCCAGAGCGCCTTAGATGAACCCCTTCGATCCCTTGGGTCAAAACAAAAAAGAGACTGCAAAATTTAGAAAAGCGCGGATATTGCCCCTGGGGGAAAAGACTACAAAAAAGGAAACAAAAAAAGATATTCTCATATATTGGTGGTAAATAGAGAAAAATACTCCGATATTATATTTTTCCCGCTGCCTTCGGGGCCCATGGTGTATGCGCACGTGTTGGAGCACTTCAATTGAGACCCCCATAAAAATGTGACTCACCTTGGGTGTACACCGAGAGAGCGAGCGAGTGTCTGATCCCCCAAGAGTGATTTATTTCAGCCTGTAAAAGGCAAGGCTGAAACCCAGATGGAGGGACTCCTATTTATGAAGACATATGAAGACAGGCCATGGCTCCCGATTATTGAATTGATTAGTTCCCCACTGTTTTACACCTTTCCCTGATGCAATATCGCTACCTTAATTGCATCGCAAGTTCATTAATTATACAATTTTATCGCCCCTATTCTTTAAATACCCTAGAGGGTTTCAGTTGCCAAAACCTTTTATACAGAACTTATGTATTGGGTGCCCTCGCTGTTTAACGACCTGAACTGCATGGGTGAAATCAATTGAAGGTAGACTATTTTGAAACCCGTGTGAGCGCTGGAGAGTTCACAAATGAGAAAGATGAGGACATTGGTCTTACCTGCATTCCGCAGCTTCTTGTTTCTGAATACGGACAAAATGACAAGAAGGTTGCCGATGATGTCAACTATGATGGTAATGATCAGCACGCTGGCTAGCGCTGTGGTCACGCCGAGGGACACTGGCTGCGCGGTCTTCTGGCTTTCGTTCGCACTTCGGGACACGCAATCTCCGGTGCTCACGTTTGCATGAAGATCCATAACAAAGATAACGGATTTCCGTCGATGGATATTTTCACAACATAAACTTACACAGCGAGCTAACAACTTTTACAATGATAAAACACTGTCGCCCACTTTCGCCTTTTGTCAATTTCCATCACTGACATCTTTAGAATATTGGTAATTCAAGCGACCAATCAATTACACGTAACGCATCACTGAAAGACTATATGCTTTACCTAGGACAATAGTTATCCTCGTGTAATTTGTTCTGGGTTTGCAATGGCTTATCTCCTGTCGCAGAAGACATCCTTGATGGAGCGATCTGTCCAAGAGGACCCAACTACACCGTGTGCGTAAACGGAGCTCGAATGCCTTCTGTGGAGACGCATGCTACACCCGCAGCAATGATCAGGCGTGCAGTTCATGATCATATGCTGAAGTTGCTGTGCACCACAGCTATTGCATTCTTATAACTTCTAGCCCCCTAGACAGGACGGATGCGCGACGTGCCCCAGAGGGTGCTTACACAGAGCAGTACACTGATGAGAAAAATGTTGAAAACGCGACACGTGTTTTATTCATTTCATTACTCCCGATCAATTGCAATTCCGTATCCAATAAATAGCTTGTCAATAAAATTATCCTACTATTTTGTTTCCCCTCAATGAGTCTGTCATGCCCCTATTGAAGGTAGAACACATATCTACGTAAATGCATGCACCACCGATATTCAGTAATTGTACATAATCAACAAACACAACAGTCGTTGCCATAAAAGCGTAAATCAATTTACCCAATCACTGTGGTGAAAATAACTAAGCTAATAGCGTTCTCACTCGCAGACAGATGAGAGAGAGCTTATGCATGCTGATGGCGTCCCCGGGTGGCGTGCATGATTACCTGCAACTGTCCAGAGTCCACGGTCATTCACAACGGATGTTGACAACAAGAGAGGGGGAAAAAAAGCAACAAATTAAAATACAAATTAGGGTCATGGTCGGTTCAAGCTAGGGAAATATACAAATGACTACCGAGTTTCTACTCTTCTGCCGTCTCCCACTGGAAAAGCATGTTGTTTGGCCGCTTGCCTTTGTGAAGGATTTTTGATAATACACAACTGCCATTGACCTATAGCCAGCTCGCTGTTATGATCATTTAAAGAAACCGACCTCTTTTAAAATACATCTGTGAAGCTATGGAAAAGTAATGAATTCCTCATTTGAATTCTTCAAATCCCACAGTCTCAAAACAATGTCTGTTAAACACTAAAAAAATAGTAACCATACTATTGTTTTTCATGCTTCTCCAAGGTGAAAATGCAAGTAGGCTATAAACAGCCGGACAGCTGTTTATAGCGTTTATACATATTCAACATTCAACAACAAAAGTAATTTCAGAGCTTTTCTATGGTTTTTCTATTTTAGGCCTGGTGACATCACCTAATTGCTAAGCATATAATGCAGGTCTATTAGGCCTGGAACTCTGTGTCTAAATGCTGAAATCAACAGAACAGGAATTAGGCCTACTTCTACTGTTCTTGCAATCAGTGAAATGAAGCCTGGGTGCCAAGATTGAAAGACATTATCATAACAGCAATCCAGAGAGAGAGAGAGAGAGAGAGAGAGAGAGAGAATCCACAGGGGTGAACAGCGTTATTGTACAGGAAAATGGAGTCTATGGGTCATTAATCTGCTTTTCAGTGACCTTTCAATTTCACTGGTTATGATGGCTTAAACTTGTTATACGACGATATATTTTGAGATTACAGCAGATATTCTAATGCTTACCACTGCTATCAATATATCAAATTAATCACATATAGCCTATACTAATTTTGATTGATTCCCCTTTCAATTCAGTTTATTCAAGCCTTCCTTATTGATTTTTGACCCTGTTACTGTATGTCCTTTGGGTGAGAACTGAACAGAATTCGGCTAATCTGCTTTGACCTTGTTGCTGTTCAGGCTAGCTATCCCATAGTTGCCCATGCAGTTTAGCAGCTCAGTGGTCTTTTCTACAGAAAATCTATTGTCTGAATCCCATTGGCCCTCCTGTCTTTTCCGAGGACGTTTTTGAAATCATTATCTCTTTATTCATGACCTTTTGAGACTTGCATTGGGATTCACCAAGTGATTACTACAAAAAAGTGTGATCTAATTAGAAAATAAAATAGCCAAGAGTTTTGTTCAAGGTGGATCAGGTCTCAGCTACACCCTTAAAAGTGATACTAACATTAAAGATTCATATTTGCTGTTAGTTTTATAGCCTTGCAGAAGACCCAGGGGTGAGGTATACTGTCTGTCATTTGCATGAGTAACCATTCCCCTGAAAGTTTCCTTCTAATTCTACTGTCAATTTCACGCTGGATGTAAATGACCTCTCTTTCTAAATCACACCAAAAACTAGGCTATATAAGTAGGATTAAGGTCTTAAATGTGGCATGACAAGGTCTAACATCAAGGTTTTTTTTTCTATTCTTTATTCTTGTTATGCTAGAGACGCAAGGGGCCTATGTCAAACCTAATTTAGTGAAGAAAATGAAGGAGGGTAGGTAGAAAATAATAAATTCTATGAATTAGTGTGGGACCATTCCCTGTCATGTCATGGGGATCACATCAAGGCAAAGCTATCTATTTGCTAATGGTTGCTTGAGACGCCACGTTTAGAACAAGCTTAGGGGAATTTAAGGGTGATTTCCCACGTGGCCCTGCCCCGTAATCCTGAGAGCAGCCACTGCGAAATACATCAGGCTCTAGGTGTGCCTGCTCAGAGACAAGAAGGATGTCCTGGATCTAATGTCCTGAACTCCGAGCAGTGATCTATAATTTTGGAACAGGCCCAGCCAAGGAGCCGGTGAAGGAACAGCTTCCCGGGAACTAATAAGAATCTAGCCCCAGATTTCATTTGGAGAGGTACAGCACCCACTTACAATGTAATTTAACCCAGGGCTATGATATATGCCTTTCCGCAGTGTTCTAACCTGTTGAGAAACATGAGGATTCACTGGGGGACCAGAGTTTGTTTAAGAGTTCAGTCAGGCTGTAGTTGAGTCTAAATCTCAGACTTTTCAAAATGCAAAATGCAAACAGTTACAATGTGCTGGTGGTACAGCATGTGTTGATGACTCACTGAGCCATGAAATAATTAACTTGAATAAATAGAAGATGACGGATCAAAAACAGCATACCGATGATCAATGACATACACCTGTGCAGCTCTGAGAATCAGACACAAATTGTATTTGAAAGTAACATAACATCATGCTTTACGCTTTCACAAACAAAATACGCAATCAGACATCATTAAGGGGCAATAATCCTACATGATATTTCTCAGATCCCCCATCTGTATTGACAGATTAGAAATGAATACAGTTTTGCAATCCATTCCCACAGTTTCGCAATCTACACAAACAGGTTAGTTAACTATAAGCACACTTTTGCAATCCACCCCCATGATTTTGCAATCAAAAGCCACAGATGTTCAAATCACAGATGTTCAACTTTCACAGATAATAAATGCTGAAAAACATGATTCACCAGCCAGTAACGGATTAATTGTGCTCTTTTGAAGACATGATAAACCATGATAAATTTGCAGTTTGATATTCAGTTAGAATTTATAATGAAATAAAACATATGATGAAATAAAACAGTGTGTCTCTTGAACTTATCAAATGAAATGAAATTATCAAAGGAACTTAAAGAACAGACATGATGTGCTAGACACTTGATAATACTAATGTTTTTTAAAGTACTTAGATTCTTCTGTTACTACTGTCTGGACATAAATAATGATGCTTCATCCATTTAGAAATAGAAGAACCTTCCTCAAAACAGTCTTTAGACATACAGTACACACATGGCCACTTATGGAACACTTCAGAATATTCTTTCAATTGCTGTGTTTATACATCCACAGCATTCAAAAACTCTTAATATGGTTTATAGAACAATTGCAAATGCATGTTCACTAAATTGATGTGAAAACAAGTCGTTGGTATTTCCCAAGTGTCTTTGTCCAAGGGTCCTCATAAAACCTTTTGGAACATTAAGTTCTAAAGTGTTTTTACTCAAATTGAGTTTGAACTATTAAGATAGAATTTAGGCAGTGAAGTAACACACAAAGATGTTGTTGAATTTGAGAGAAATGATTATCTTCTCTCTGGAGAAATAAATCTCATTGTCCATGTAACTTTCTGCTCAAATTTCAGTAAACTTATCCACATGATTTCTTTAGACAAAGTTGACCAAACTGTGGCATCCATTCTGCCTTCTCCAAGCGCTGGATTGTCATTCTCAGCTATATTTCACACACAGTGCTTTCAACGTCGTCATCATCACCCCTCTCCCCAAAGATACTTACTGTCAACTGACTCCCAGCTAGAGGTTTACAGGCCGTATTTCACAGTAAAGACAAATTATGGGATGGGTTGGCGTTGCCAGCCGTATTCTTCCAGAGCTGTAACTCAGCTCAGCTCATGCAGCAAAAGCAGTGAGTGTGGTGGTGTGAGGGGGCGGATGTTCGGGTAGAAGTGCAGGGTGAAGAAAGCAGGCAAAGAAGGGCAGCAGGGGGTGCCAACTCTAAACAGAAGCAAAGACAAGATAACAGGATAACATTCAAGCTGGAGATGAGTGGAAAATTTTGTCTCTCTCTCTCTCCCTAACCTGCCTTGCCTCCTCACACAACTGAATTTCACTTCTATGGCATCCCATGCATACACACACAGTGATTGGAATGGATCTATATTGTCTGAATATAAGTACAAAGACAGTGAAAGTTTAAGGCCATTTCTAAACAGATTCTTGTAGATCACCTTAAGATGTTTGCCGACATTCTGTATTGATCGCATACTACAACTGAATGCCAAGGATATTTTTTTTTAAATAGTCAAGGACTCGAAATGTGTTGAGTTAGAAGATAAAAATGTCCAGCCCAACAATATGCACATCTTGCTGTCTTTGTCAAAGCAGTGGATTTATTTCGACCATCCTGACAGGCCCCTAAAAGTAGGGAGGCAGATTGTTGGTGTATGTGTGTGTGTGTGTGTGTGTGTGTGTGTGTGTGTGTGTGTGTGAGGGGGTGGGATGGGGGCTAGAGCAGTCAACACAATGCATAGTCCTCCAGTAGACATACTGCAAACAGTTGGGAAGACAGCCAACCGTCACAGCGGTCTCTGTGCCCAGGGCAAGAGAAGACAGCTGTGGGGAAAGTGCTCACCAGACGCTCCCTCGATCCCTGGATGGCTACACTCAGTGCTGAGAATGCATAACATGAACACTCTGTACCTTGCAGGTTTGGTCTGCAGTTCTGTAAAAAGGATGGCTGGTGACATTTGTGCCCAGATGACACTGCAAGTGGCCTACACTTTTCTCTTCCTTGGTGTTGAACCAGCGTGTTGAGTCACTGGAGAGGCTTATCAGGCATGTGCAGAGGGGGACCGACGGACAGACGGGTACGTGAGGTTCTAGCCCTTGCTCCTTCCGTCCAAGTGCCCTTGTGAAAAGACACACCCATTCTGCTTCGTCAATTTACTTGTGGAGATTTTACCACACATATCGCACGTATATCAGAGACTGCAAAACCTGTCCTTTCCAGTGAAACTAATTGTTGCTATAATTACTGTAACAAATGGTTAAAAAATGGAATTATTGAACTATTATTTGAATTATTATTAATTATTGATACAGTAGCTCAAGTTGTGTATAGCCTAATGCATCAAAAGATAATGTTATGTGACTTTCAAATGCAAGTTGTGTCTGATTCTCAAAGCTGTATGTGTATGCAAAGGTGTATGTCAGTGATCATCTACACATATATCGGCACATTGTAACTGCTAATGCATTTCATACTAATAGGCCGAAAGTAATTGCCCAAAAGAAACAATCTGGCCAAGAATACAAAATATAGCAATTAACTTTGCCAGAATGACAGCACAATACGTGGCATGAAACATCACCTGAACAGGTGTGTGTCGTTTATTTTACAGTCAACTCGAGACTATCAGAACTTCTTCAGCATTTGCCTCCAGTGAATAAACTGCGGATTTTGTTAGAATTTGTTAGAAATCATGTTGGATTTGATTTTGCAAATCAATACATTTTATTAAAAGCAACACCTATCCCACAACTACGGAAAGCTGATAATAAAAGAAGGCTATCTTATTAGTCGTATTTTGTGTTTGTGTCATCCATAATCATTTTGTAGTCTAGGCATAGTTCTGCCTTTCATTTGTCATATTTGGATGTCGTATTTCGTGTGTGTCTTTATTTTGGTCCTATAGGGGCAATAATATTATCTGCTATCGATTATTTCCACTACTATTAGGTCAGGTATACACTTTCACTTGCTCATGCTCATCTTTACTGTCATTATCACTGCATGCACTCTCATGCCAACTGTCCCAACTTTTCATATCCCTTCTCATGTCTACTTGCTTTGTTGCTTTTCTTTCCTCAGTATTACACAAACTCTCTTGCTTACTTTTGCTACTTTCCTCAACCCATTTTTTTGCTACTTTCTTCATCCTTCTTGCTGCCCCCTTGAATTCATTGAGTATGTTGTCAGGGCTATTGTTTTTGGTGAGCGAGCAAGTTTCCTTTTTTTAAGTAACTTTGTCTCAGTCTAGTCTCAGTCTCATCATAGTCAGCTGTTACATTGGGTGGGTTATGAATAGCCTAGGCAGCTCTTCGACCTTGAATGTTATTCTGTTATCAGACCCCATTGTTTTGTTAAAATCCCTCTTTAGATTCTCATGAAGCTTTTTGCTTGTATTTGAATTTCCAGTGTGCTTATTATTAATCCACTATTTCTAGTCCGTTTGTTTGTCATTAGGCCAGCTATTTTACAAGCCTCCATATCTGCTCAGAGTATCAAGATTTTCAGCTAATTGATTAATCACATCAGTCAAATGCTCTAATGCTTTATTTATTTTTTTTTTTTTTTTGCCTACAAACTATTTTTTGTGTTGGAATGACCACTGGTGGTGCCTCAGCCACCAGAGTTGTGTATGGGGGTGGGTGATCTGTCAGGTTTTGGTTAGGATAGAGCCTATCTGACTCCCTCCTTTGCACATTCATGCAATCCAATTTGCTGGGGTTAGGCTGAAGTTTATTATTATTACCTCCGCCAAGGAGGTTATCGTTTCGGTCTTGTTGGTTTGTCTGTTTGTTTGTCTGTTTGTCAGCAGGATAACTCGAAAAGTGCTGCACGGATTTGGATGAAATTTTTGGACAATGTGTATATTGGGACAAGCAAGAGCCGATTAAATTTAGGTGGCGATCGGTGATCCAGAACATGATCTGGAATCAATATTGTGTTTGCGACCACATTGCCTTGGCGGAGGTCTGCACTCTCTGAGCGCTTTTCTAGTTTTATTATTATTTTTTCTTTTTAACCCTTAGTATTGCTATTTTCCTGATCATTTTTTGTGCTAGCTCTACATTTTTTTTCTTCTTTTTTTCCCATTTTTTCCCATTTAGTAGATTAATAAGCACACTGGAAATTCAAATACAAGCAAAAAGCTTCATGAGAATCTAAAGATTTTAGCAAAACAATGGGGTCTTGAATAACATTCAAGGTCGAAAAGCTGCCTTGGATTGATAACCCACCCAATGTAACACCTGACTATGATGAGACTGAGACTAGACTGAGACAAAGTTACTTAAAAAGGATGAGGAAAGTAGCAAAAAAAATGGGTTGAGGAAAGTAGCAATACCAATAGCAAGTAGCAAGTAAGCAATAGAATTTGTGTAATACTGAGGAAAGAAAAGCAACAAAGCAAGTAGACATGAGAAGGGATATGAAAAGTTGGGACAGTTGGCATGAGAGTGCATGCAGTGATAATGACAGTAAAGATGAGCATGAGCAAGTGAAAGTGTATACCCGACCTAATAGTAGTGGAAATAATCGATAGCAGATAATATTATTGCCCCTAGGACCAAAATAAAGACACACACGAAATACGACATCCAAATATGACAAATGAAAGGCAGAACTATGCCTAGACTACAAAATGATTATGGATGGGTGTAGCACCCTTATGCCCTATAGATGTGCATTTGCCTGAATTTGATTTGTGTGCTAGAGTCAATAACCAATTTAGATCCCAGCAGGTGCTGCATGTGGTGAAACCAAACATGGGGGATTAAAAACTCATATTGTAAGTATGAATAGAAAACTGTTGTTGACCCTTGGGAGTCACGTCAGTCCTATTTGGAAGGTCTTGATTGGCATTTGGAGATTGGCATAATTTGGAGTAAAGATATAATACTGAATTTGTATAACCTTACATCCATGTAAACTGGAGGAGTTAACCTAAATTTCCCAAGATTTAAACTAATAATGTCTAAATAATTTTTGGATGTGGGGCATCTTTCTTGTGATTGCAGCAATAATTGAGTGGTGTAGGCTGCACCACTCTCTTTCTGTGTGAAAAACATTTGCAGGTTGATTTTTTGATGTGAGAGACCAGGCGAGTGGGTGCAGTGATGACCGGAGGAGCTGCTGAGTATAATAGTGAGGGAAAGTTTTGCAAACATCTTGAATGCTAGGACTTAATTGAATAAGATTAAAGTTGATGTTGCCCTGAGTTAGCATTAAAGTAAAGAATATGGGCTATAATGTTAGAGACTAGCAACAGGTTGTGTACGGGACACACACTATGCCCTGTCACGCCGCTTTCGTCAGGTGCTGAGGAGGCCTCCCAGCGGCAACATGTTATGTGTCTATCTTTTGCTGGCTGTGCTGCATGTGAGGACTGACCTAGTCCATGTATTTGATAGTATGCTCATTGACTTGGTCAGTGCCGTTTATTGCCTTAGGGTCAGATAGTTGAGGTCTTGAAGATTTTAAGCGTAGTCTAACTACCATAGTTCTATTCATCTCTTTGGCCATATTTTTGATCATAGTTGTAATGGTTCAGTAATTCATCAACATTTGTGTCGGGGTCAAGGCCCTCCTTTGACCCTGGAATAAGTATTCGTTCTGGACACTGTTCTAACAAAACACACAATGGTGCCTAAAAGCTCTGCCGAATCTCTAAGCCAGTGGTTCTCAAAGTGTGGTCTGGGGACCACTGGTAGTCCGTGAACAAGCTCAAGTGGTCCGCGAATTGATTACCAGAAAAATATGTGAATTTAGCATGTGTCATTATTTGAAGGCCAAAGATTAATTGTTCACTGAATATAAGAGACACAACTGTAATTGACTGTTTTAAAGCATTTTAAGTGTCTACTCTATAAATGACTTGGTTAAAGGATAGCAGCATGTGGCGAGGGGGCGCGAGGGCAGGTGGTCCCTGAAAAACATTTTTTGAGCAATGTGGTCCTTGGTCTGAAAAAGTTTGAGAAACACTGCTCTAATCCGACAGAACGTGCAGAAATGCATCTTCTCCAGCAACCCACTTTGGATTGCTGTTCTTTGTGTTGTTACCAATAAACCTAGCCTGACATAGCCCGCCCATAATACGAATGTTCATACGTATCCATGGTCTGGGAACGGTCCTCTTGGGCGTGTTTATATCGGTAGAGAGTCTACCGGCCAATAAGCGACGCTGATTAGACGAGCTGTCCAATTGTTTCAAACCAAAAGTGAATGCCCTCCCCCCGCAGTATAATCGCGCCAGGTTAAAGAACCTCCAGACCATGAATACGGATGAACAGCAGTATTATGGTCGGGCTATGTCAGGCTACAATAAACCGTCTTCTAATCAATACAGGTTTCGGCATCATTCCTTTTCCTCCCTGTAACGACCACGCATAGAACAAAGATTTTGTTGTAACAAGTCCTTGAAAAACAGTTTAGATATGGAGATGCCTGAGGAAGAGTCCAGGCCCAATGTTCTCTCTTCTACTCCCTTAACAGTGAGTAAATCCCCAGTGACCAATTTGTCCTATACTGAACCTTCACTTTCTGGACATCCAAGTCACCAAGGTTCTCCTGGGGGATCCATTCTTTTGTGTCAGTAAATATGTGGTATCTGGTTTTTCAGTTTTGTTTGCACTTCATGCATTAGGGTACACACAAAATTAGTGAATTTTAGGAATTTTAGGTCTAACTAAAAGCTTTACACAGTGCCCACAAAAAAAAGACATTCTCTCAGCCCTCAAAGATGTTTTGCACCACTCAAAATAGGCCTGCATATCTCTGCATGCATGCATCTTCACCATGCTACCGTCCTGTTTGTGACAGGGGTAGGCCTACCTTAACCTCATCTTCAGTAGGCCTACCGCTTAATGGGTTAATTAACTGTGCTTGGACACTCCGACAGTCGTATCGCTTCTCCCTCAAAGCCACATTTGTAAACTGAAACCTTTGGACCAACAGGTGCTTCGGTACCACCACCAAAGGATACGCCTCCAAATGGGCGTAATATAAGGCATTTTTCTAACGTACCTTTCTCAGAGAGAAGGAAGGCTAAAAGTGTGAAGTTTGCATTCAGTCGGGATTACCAGAAAGTTTCCAAGCAAACCCGTGAGGTGCTAATGATATCAATCATGTCGAGGACTGTCATTCTAATGCTCGGTTTGATCAGTAAGTTTGTCTTTGTCAGTTTTCTTAGCAGATATGAACAAATTCTTTTCAGTTGGTGATAAGTAGACGTAACGTTAGTCGACGAAAGCAGATCTAACGTTAGTCGCCCCCGAAGTGGCGTTAATTCGGCGTATTTG
This sequence comes from Sardinella longiceps, assembly GCA_027497455.2. Classification (NCBI taxonomy): domain Eukaryota; kingdom Metazoa; phylum Chordata; class Actinopteri; order Clupeiformes; family Clupeidae; genus Sardinella; species Sardinella longiceps. Next base: position 20,361,794 of record JAODXP020000030.1, on the reverse strand, counting down.
AGGAAATGTAACGTTATTTGGTTCGCCTTATTTGCTTAGGGAGTGATGCATTTATCCATGTTGGTTAACTGATACACGTTTTTATTTCTGTTTGAAAGCTCTTGCAGCAGCAGCACACATTCCAGGTGATGGAGTAACAGAGGTGAGTGAAGTTGTTGTAAGACTACTTGAGTTACCTGCGACTGTAGTTTGGATTCGTGACCAATGTCAAATCACAATGTTCTTTTTTTCAGCCCAACTGTTCTCAGTACTTTCTCCCAATTTGTACTCGCGAGTATGAGCCAGTTTGTGGGACAAACGGCGCTGAGTTTTCCAACGAGTGCATGCTTTGCCTCCACAATATGTGAGTTGTGATTATATTTTGCCAGTACCCTAGTGTGCTCTATAGTGTGCTCTAGCCTACTTGTAATGATGATGTGTCTGTGAATAGATGTGCCCATATTTCCTCGTTAACTAGTATACCATTTTTGATACGGATGCGTAAAAGTGTTTTCATGTTGTTTTACGCTTTTTCCTCAACAGGGAGGCAAAGGGGAGACAAAGCAAAATCCTCATGCGCAGTAAGGGCCCATGCTAAACCCAGGGCAGTGACCCCATCACATGTCAATATGACTATGTCAAGTCTTCCACAGGCCTGTTATCTCACGTTTCGACGGTTAATGGACACGTTGACTACCGGGCTACCACCAGTTTACCAGATTTAATGCTGTAGTAATTTACTGGATATCTAAACAAGTAAATAATTATAGCCTGCTTAATCTTAATATTTTACCTTTGTGCTTTTAGTGAGTTGAAAACCATACAGGGAAACCTGTAGTCCACGACTAGAAGTTCCCCAGACAGATGTGTGTAAATAGCATAGGCTATTATTGCCTAAATGGATTTTGATTTTAATTGTTTAGTGCTGTTGGCCTTTTGCGTTTATCATTAAACAAGCTTAATTCTTACTGTGCTGCCAGTGGTTCTTCCATCAATAAAAATGTAATTTAGTTAAGAGGCATTCATTGAGTCGTGGCAGTGCACGAATGGGTAAATGGCTCATTGAAATAAAAATGAACTGATTCCAAACAAACACACGTTTAGAGGTGACACACAATTTTTTAATGTGTAATGGGTCAAATATATTCAAATGTACAAACGCTACAGGTAATGACAAAAATAGAACCACACTACGAAGACTCCAACTGTACAGTTGACAGAGGCGAAGAGTACACAGCTAGAACGACTTGTTAAAGGCGGACCCCTAGCGTTCATTTATATGAACCACACACACGTCTTCAAATGAACAAGAATCATTTGGGAAACATGTTGATTTTTACAAGCACAAAAGCCAAGATTTACATTCACAATTGATTAGGTCTACTTGTCAACCCTGTCCTGAGAACGTGTTTGAAAAGTGTCTGTCTGTCTTTTTTTTTTCTTTTACTTTTTTTTTTAATTTTTACAGCAGCTTTGGTTGTGAAATAGATCAGTTTTACTTCTAAAACTGAAGATAGGCCTACTATATGGAAAATGTTGAGAATAGACTAAAGACAGCCTTGAGGTGAAATAAATCTGTAAATTTAACTAGAATGAAGTTGCAATGATCACTCATTTTGACCATCCTAGACTCATCTAAACCAAATATGACAACATGCCTAGAACTATCAGACAAAAGGAAGTTTCAGATTTCATAATAACTAATACAGTTACCAGTAGGCCTATATCATTTCAGGGGCCTTGGATTTATGGTCATAAGCAAAGATTCTAGAACGGAGCTTGAATCTTTGGTCGTAAGTGCACTGGCCTATGGTGCCAGTTGAGCAGGAATGCAGTGGCCAAAAACGAGGTGAACCATGTTATGCTGAGTGGTTGGACTCAGCACATTGAGGAGTTACTGTTGCACTGAGAAACATCACCGTTTGATTAGAGCACCTATGGAATAATTGCTGAGGATGATTTATTTTTACTGTGTTGAAGCTCTCAGAGGCTAACAAGAAAAAAAGCTTTTGTTTTCTGTAGTTTGTCTCGTGTATAGATGTTATATGATTACTCTCAAACACAGTTTTGCCTGAAAAAAAAACAGCTGTGAAAGGTAGTGCATTTATTTATCTGCTAAGGCACACATTTTAGCTCTGAATCTGTTTGACTGTAGGAACCGCACATATAAACACACACGCACACACACATCTGTTCTCCTTAACAAGCCTGGTCAACAACTGCAAGAGAAACAAAAGTCTTGTTCAGTAGTTTGTGCGTAGGAACTTTTGTCCAGCTTTATCTGAGCATGACTACCTTACAGCAAACTACAATGCTTCTTAAGCCCCTTGGAAGTTGAACTTAAAAATGGACTTCTGCTAAGTGAAATTAAGCCATCATGCTGAAAAAGCTAAAGGCTGAGCTAATCAAACTATGGAGATGGTAATTCTGTATTCCTGCCGACACAGAAAAATGGTAATTTGTAGAGTGCAGCAATAGTTTTTTTTTTCTTTTATGGTAAAAGAAACAGAATTATGAACATATTTGAATGATGATGTAAAAATGAACAGGTATTTTACAGTCATACAATTTTGAAACATACATGTACATATTGATTAAACACAATCATTAAATCGAATACATAATCATATTTATATATTTAAATCCACAACCAGGACAAGTCTCCTCTCATTTGCCTTTAATGTTTCATGTCTGTTTGAAACCTCTTAAAAAGTGCAACCAATATGCCAGTTCATTTTCCTGCCACAATCTTGCTACTCTACTTTCATTTACCAGAAACCTTTGGACAATCAGCAAAAGGTTGTTCATTTCATTCTCAGGACGGAATCTCTTTCTGTTTGGTTCTCTCACATTACATTATCCTATGTCCCTTCAATCACTTTCCTTAAAAAGAAACAACGAAAAAATATATACATGAAACATAGAAAAAAAGGATGATTGTCGCATATGCAGTCATGTGCTGCTTCAAGGACAAATTTCCAATATCAAAGGCACTAAAACACATTTTTTTTTTTTTTGTTTGTTTTCGTGTGTGTTTTTTTTTCCTCCTCTTGGTACAAGACTCCTCACAGCAGGTGCTGTTTGCTAGTCGCTGCCCTTGCTGCTTGCCGGGTCAGCTGCTGCTACAAAACAGTTTTTCACTTTCATCAGTGACCATGCATATGGCCTCAAATCAGTTCTCCAGAGAAGACGTAAATGATGACAACATGGAGGGTGGTGATGGTGGTGTGTATGCATGTGTGTATGTTTTTGTTTGTGTGTGTATAGGAAGGGGGTTATCTTTGAATCCACAGTCCTAATCCAAGTACTGTTTGTGTGTGTGTGTCAGGGGAGGGGTGTGGGCTGGGGTGGGGTGGGAGGATAGCAATACCAATACCATCCATACAACAATAAGACCATCCCCATGCTGGGCTGTAGCATCACAAGTGATTAGTCCGGCTTTCTGAAGTAAAGGTGCTACAATAGGTGTATTTATTTGACCAACTGATTATAATTAGTCCAGCTCATCAGTCTTGTGGATGAGCTTAGTTAGAGAAATCACTTATCGAAAGTGCCCAGGTATGGAGCTGGATTTGTAATGAGTGAAGCCCCGTGTTCTCTGATCAGGGGAGGTAGGTCTTAATGATGTCCTTGATGGATCATTCACCCCCTACTCCACTCTTAAATGCAATCCCCCTCACACACACACACACACACACACACACAACTAAGACCCCTCACCACAAGGCGGCTGGCGGGTCTTGATGATGTCTTTGATGGAGCGTTCATCCCCAGCCCTCTCTAAAGCCCTCTCTCCCCACGCCGCGCTGCGTCACGGCCGGTAGGTCTTGATGACGTCCTTGATGGGCCTTCTACAGATGGGGCAGCAGGCGTTGATCTGTTTCTTGAGTTTCAGGCCGCACTCGTGACACAGGCACATGTGGCCGCACGTGTAGATGACCGTGTCCACTTCCTGGTCGAAGCACACCGTGCACTCGCCGCTCTTGCTGCCCCCACCACCGGAGGGCGTCTCTGGGGAGGAGAGGGTGGGGGACACCGGAGGGCTGAGCGGGGAGCTGGGGGCTGTGACTGGAGAAGAGAAGAGAGGAACAAAGAGAGAGAGAGAGAGAGAGAGAGAGAGAGAGAGAGAGAGAGTGAAAGAGGGAAAACACCCAACAAATCGTCTGGATTTCCAGGCTGCTGGATCTTCTCTGTAGTGATGACTCACACCTGATGCCCATATATGGCTTTTTTAATTGCGAGGTGAAACTTGTAAATCCACTAACGTAAATACATAATAACGTTTGTCTGCTATTGTTCTGGATCCTGCACTGACTTGCTGTTATAAAATGTGCAGTTATGAAATATGTCCCATGTCACAAATGTAGCTACGTGTTTACAGGTCCTGCTGCATGTGGCCTACTAAAGAACAAGCCTTCTCTAACCAACCCAACCTGCTCCTCTTATTGTAATCTCTACCTCAACAAACTCTCAAAACACAATAGAAGCAAGAAAAGTTACATAACAACACAAATGGGACTATTAAACACACAGCTTATAAATGGCCACAATTAATTCCTCTGTTATGTTGTCAACTCATAAAATCAGGTAATATAATCATGATTAAAATGTAAATGTTTCTCATTTCTTCCTCGTTATGTTGTCACCTAATAAAAAAACAGGTTCTTTACTTTTTTTATATAAAAAACAAAAGTCCTTTGCTGCAGAGCACTATGGTAAAACACTTAAGCTTAGGCCACTCAAATTTGACTTAATTATTTTAATTAGACAGGTAATATACAGTAAAACTAGTGTGTAACTGTGCTGAATGTGACACGGGTGACACGGGTCTCCACTAGAGATAGAGACAAGCATACTCTGCTCCCAAGATGTTCATTTGTATATAATGGAAACAAAACTGGCACTAATGCACTTTGGGGGTGTGGGGGTGTTGGTGTGTGGACTCACCCAGAGAAGACTCGGAGGCAGACGAGGAGCGGTTGACGCTGAAGGCCAGGTCCGAGTCGCTGTCGTCAGGTGAGCTGCTCTGGGAGATGGAGGGGGAGCTGAGGGGAGGGCTGGCCTGAAGTGTGCCTGTTCACAAATACAAACAGGCCCTCTAATTATGGATGGGAAAATGACTTCACAATAATACAAAATAGATGTATATCTTACATATGATACAGGTCTATCCTTACCTATCAGAGTATCTAATTGTATTTTACATACTTGTCTCCTTTTTGTACCTTAGTATTTAATCATCTTTTACATTACTAGTTTACTCTTAGTACCTTAGTAATAAATTGTTGGTGGGAGGTGTGTGAGAGACTTATTTGTTATAACTGTAATCAAAGTAAATTGTTTTCCATGTAAAAATTTTAAATACTGAGGTTCCTGAACTTTCCTCTTTGAGTGTTAGAAAAATAGCGCACTTTCACTGACAGAGGGATAGATGTAGTCACTTTACAAGCAAATGCTCAATGTTTTTTTTTTCAAAGTAAAAGAACATATATTTATCCACATCACACAAATGCAGAAATCCTGTAAGATGGCGTGTTCCTTCCGGCTATTCTTTCAGTCTCCGTATTCTGCCTTGAGGGATTTGACTTGTCTGCATGCGGAGAGGCCCACAGAGATGTGTTACATAATTGGACTTGATAAAACTTGTGTTATTTTAGAACTGAGGCCAGTGCCGTCCTCCCTGATCCCTCTTGTCCAGCTCAGCGGTGAGAGTCTGGATTCGAGGGAGAAGGGAGAGAGAGAGGGGGGATTACGGGGGAGTGATCCCATGAGCCAAGGGGTAGTGATGACCCGAAATAAAGCAAAGCCAGACTCTGGACTTGACTCGAGGGGCCAGACTCGCCAGCAGACATTTCTGCCTTCTCCAAAAGAAAAAGAAAAAGAATAAAAAAAAAATGTCAGAGTGGAAAGACAACATAATAAACATCCCTCAGGAATGAGCGATTCTCATGGAAACAACCGACTTGAGCGATGGCAGAGGGGCTGGGAATATTCTGCTTGATTAAATGCAAAGTCTGTCATAAGGGGGGCGGGAGGGGGAAGGAAAAACTGAATAAACAAAAAAAGAATATTTATTGTTGTTATTGTGTCCTTTTCATTGCCTCATAAATCGGGCACCAAATCGGCTGATGAGAACACAAATGGAGGAAGTCCCGGCTTTCTTCCATCCGTATATCAACGGCTTCTGCTTCTCCAAGGCTGCCACTAGTCAAACGCAGCCAGTGCTGGACCAAACCTCGCCAAGTGTAAGCTCCACTCTCCTTCTCCAGCCGCCATGCTTTGCCAGTGACTGCAACGGGGATATGACTTGGCTTAGGCACAGATTACAGCAGCTGCTCGTTCAAACGATTCCCGGGGTCGAGGCTATTTAGAAAGGCGACACGGCTCAGTGCCGGTCCAAATGAGTGGCGTCAGAAACAGTCGAAGGCACTCAAAGAGTTTCAAATGCCCAACGGTCTTTGACACTATTTCAGTGATCCAGAGAATTGTCATTAGTGTTTTGTTTTTATAATGAGAAATAGGAGCTTGAAACATAAAGAGGGCTATAGGGGTGGGGTAACTAGGGGACAGCACACTAAACAGTGATCTCAAAGCACGCAACTTGATGATAAAGACTTAACTGTATGCATGTGTGTGTGTGTGTGTGTGTGTGTGTGTGTGTATGTGTGTGTTTATCTGTTATCAGCACTTTACAGAAGCATAATTGTCTTTTCCATGGAAATTCAAACAATACACACCTTTTCTTTTATAGCATACTGTTAAAAACAACCTTGACCAGTAGAATTTAACCTTTTTCTCTCCTCCTCCTCATGACTAAGATGGAGTTAACAAACAGGACCAGTGAGAAAGAGGACCATCGGCCAGAAGAGGTCGTCTAGAGTGCAGTGGCTTAGGAATGTGTGTCTATGGAAGGATTGTGTTTATTGGACGTGTTTTACAATGACATGTTTGTACATTACTTGGTCTATTTTAACACACACATTTTTGGTCTCCACACAATACGAGAGACCTTGTGCAGTAGTGAAAAGTACCATAGAATATCTACTTTAGTCGGAGGAACTGAGACATGACAAATCCCTGGCAGAACTGAAGACCCAGCTCCGACTCACGACACAGACCAGATCCTCTGTTTAGTCTTGCCCCTTGACGTGCTTGGCAAAAACCCACCCCCCCCTCACACAATCACTCCCACATATCCATCATCCTTCCCGTCGTCAGTGGAAGTTTTTCATTTAATGAATTACCTGATGAAGGTCTGTTTGACCGAAACATACAATAAATATTTTTCGCTTGCGTAATGGACAGTTTCTGGGAGGCTATATTCCTTATCCAGTCATAGACCATTGGTTACCTTTAATACACCTGTTTTTTCAAGAGGTATGCAAATGTTTTGAAGGTTTCGTTTAAGAAAAAACAAACAAACACACTTACCCAGGATCCTGAGTCGGTTGACGGCGCCGTGGAGGGTGAAAAAGGCCCAGAGGGGCTGGGAGGCGTCCACACAGAGCAGGCGCCCACGGGCCCCGCCGTTGACGCCGTGATGCACCTCGCCGTTGGGCAGCAGGCAGAAACTGAGCACGTCGCCGGCGCAGGGCATGGGGAAGCCGCGGTAGACCACCCAGTACTCCTTGCGGTCTAGCAGCAGGTTGGGGTCGGCGGGGAGGTCGGCGGCCTGCAAGCTGGCGGGGTCGCACGAGGTCACGCCGAAGAGCAGCGCGCCCAGGTAGGGCAGGCCTAAGTGGCCCACCTCCACGTAGAGTGTCTCGCCTGGGCGCAGCGGCCGGTCGCCGAACACCAGCGTGCGGCTGCCGTCCAGGAAGTGGACGCAGGCGGCCGTGCGGTCGGCGGAGAGGACTACGTCCGAGCCGCGCACGGGGTGGAAGTGGATGTCCGTGTCCAGAGGGGAGGAGGAGGAAGTGGCGGCTAAGCCGCCGCCGCTGCGGGGGGAGGAAGAGGAGGATGAGGTTGAAGGGGGAGCCATCAGTCTGGGCCCGGCTGAGGACAGGATCAGTGGCGGAGGGGTAGCGGGTACGACGGTGGGGTTGGACGAGGAAGAGGAGGTGGTGGTGGCGGTGGAGGATGAGGTGGAGGAGGAAGAGGAGGAGGAGGTAGGGTTGTTGAGGGCGGAGGAAGCGGAGGGAGAGGAGGAGCAGCAGGGGATGAGCTGGTTGTAGGGCGCCAGCTGCAGGGTGGCCATCTTGGCGGCGGCTGCCTGGCTGCTCTCCAGCTGGTTGTTGCTGTAGTTGGCCGAGTCGTGGCTGCTCTGCGGCAGGTAGGCGCTCAGACGCACCGCACTCAGACAGCTGGCTCCCACACTCTCAGCAAACGTACTCTCTAGAGGAGAAAGAGAGAGAAGAACACGCAGAGAGAGAGAGAGAGAGAGAGAGAGAGAGAGAGAGAGAGAGAGAGAGAGAGAGAGGGGAAAAGCATAAAGACATCAAAAGATCCATTATGTATAATTGATCCATATGTAATCTGATATGAATGCCAATGTGGCAGCTCCATAAACTCTCCTCTCCCAACAAAAGAGAGAGGTAAACATAGACTGACAATAGAATGTTCTAGAGGTGACCTTAACGGATTCACAATAATTAATTGCTGAATTAACTAGCATGGCAGTGAAGCAGACTGAAGATAACTGAGATAGAGAGATAGAGAGATACACTCTAAGAGAGAGAGAGAGAGAGAGAGAGAGAGAGAGAGAAAATAGATAATGGTGAACTTTAGATGAAGAGAAACATTGCTGTAATAATCCTGTGAAATGTCATTCCTTAGACTTATCACAACAGGAGCTGAAGCACTGTCATCCTGTAAGTTAAGACACCACACTTTAACACCCATAGACTTTAAAAAAAGAAAGAAAAATCAGCTTGCAGCTGAAGACACTCAAGCATGAAATGGAAAGTGAATTGAAATTGCGCAGATAACACAAAGCCTTCCTTCCCATTGGCCTGCATACACAGGCAATTTGTCATCTTGTCTCTTGGTGATTCTTGCCAAATCTAGTAAGGCTGGAGGAATGTGACAAGACACCGCGGCCATCACGGCTAATGTGTCACAAAGTGGCAGACAGGCCTGTCCCGACCTTGAGTTCAGTGCCCGCTAATCATGCCCTGGCTCTGATTGGCTAATCTCTGCTGACGCAGATGCCACTTCCTACGACGCGCAACTGTCTCCCCGTTCGCCAAGACGCTTAAGAGGCCCCATTCGTCAGCTTCCCTCCAGGGGCAGGGGGTCCTCTGGACGGAATGTTTTATTTTGTTTTCGTTATCTACACCTTACAACTCCTCCACGTCTGGGCGTGCCAAGCGCACTAAATTACCGGCTGCCATGTTTATATGCACACACTACTCCAAACTCAAACATTGCCGAGGCTTCCGATAAAGCTGTGGCGGATCACAGCCACCGCCACCGCCATCGCCTCGGCTGCTGCTGCTGTTGCCTCGGGCCCAGTCAGAGGCCACCTCTAGGGGGGAACTTGCTGGAGCGTGGGCCCCTGGGATACTGGAGGACTTTGGCTCCATATGGGAGCTCAAGGGGGTGGTGGGAGTGAGGGTGGGAGTAGGGTGCACAAGGCAGTCATTACCAAATATGGTCAGTAGTCCTGTCAGTC
>JAODXP020000030.1:20319702-20349702 GCA_027497455.2 Sardinella longiceps | reverse complement strand
AAATACTTTTTGACATCCACATGGAGTGGAATCATCAGGAAAAAAAAGACTTTGAAGAGTCCGCTTAGCCTTCCCCCCACAGACTTAACCCCTCTCACTGCATTAAATTTCACACTCTGCCTTCAGGGAGGTACAGTCAAACGGGATAATAGCATTTCAAACTGTTATTAAGCTTTGGCCACTTTCATTTCTCTCTAGTTCAGTAATACACTGTCTGTGTGGTCCAGGCCCTGAAGACAGAGGAGAAAACAGACAGCCCAACCTGACCCTCACTGCAGTCCAAATAATCATCAGCACGCCCAACCAATCGAGGCAACAGTTGACTTGTCCGTCAGAGATCCTTAGAAGGAGGTCCACACTGAGGAGTGCAGAGGTGCAGATGGAGGGGGGGTGGTGGTTTGGGCAATTTGAAACATAGGCTATTGAATAAAATGTGCGCACACTTGCTAATGCTTATTATTTTTATTTATTTATTTATTTTTATCACACATAGGCCTATGTTGTGAAAAGATGATTAAAAACAACAGAACGTGGACTGTGGACTTTGTATTAGACTGCAGGCCTAGCATAGAAGCCTGCACTTATATTTTGAATAACAGAAGGCCCCAGAGAAAATTTTTATATTAAAATCAATGTTAGGGGGGCCCAAAATGAATTTCAGTCATTGGCCCCACAAAGCGCCCCTGCTGAGAGAGACTGGGAGAGTCTCACCGTGGCCACCCTACACAGTTTAAGACTGAATCTACCTTAAAAGGAAGGCCTTGGGCTGCTCTTTTTTTCTTTTCTCTTTGTTTTTTTTGTTAGTTTTGTTTCTTTTTGCCTGTGTAATGAGCTTTTTAGATTGCTCTGTGACCTGAGACGGTTTCATCTTCCCATTCATTAGACTACTAATGACAGTGTCTTCAGCTTGCAAAAACAAGCTCTGTTACATAACGAGCATGAATAAATTCACAGCATACTCTAAGAAGGGAGGATGCCATTTAAAATCCACTATGTACTGTAAGTATTCTTTAGCCCTCAGTGTCAAAAACATTGGGACAATGAAGAGTCCTTTTTCGTCCAATAAAGGCGTCTTTGTGCAAAAACGTTTAGGAAATGGAGGCTTTTTATAGAGACGGCAGTCATGTGCAGCTCTGCCCCTCAGCTGGTTCCAACTGTGGAACAGAATTCACAGCATTCTGGACATTCATCAGAAGTTGTTCTGGAGGGGAAAATGTTTATGGCTGAGAATGCAGCTATTGTGCTATTTGAAGTGCGGTGGCCTTTTTTGGCGACTGAGTTATGGCCATTCACACTCTAGTTTATATAATTTATTCTCTAAGTATAACATTTGTGCCTGAAGTGATCTGTTATATTTTTGTATTCGTTACAGTGACAGTGTTATAATTCAGAGAGATGCACACCCAGACATTATTAGCCGCTCCCAGATCTGCCAGCGCCGCTGGTCTGTAGAGTAGCTTCTTGTCGCGCTCTGCATAATTCAACACAAATCAATAGGGCATTCTGTTCTTGAACAAAAGATGAAGTTGCAGCCACAGAGTCCTGACACTATGCTGACCATGACTGTCTACATGAAATATAATCACCTCCGAACCAACCCAACTCCACCCCACCCCACCCCACCCCACCCGACCCCACACAGCCCATGGTGCAGCTTCACTCACCCAGCAATGTGACCTCCTGCGTGATGCCGTAAATATCGATGATGGCCCACAGGGGGCAGCCCACGCTCAGTCCGCAGTGGAAGAGGATGGGCTCGCCCTCGTTGATGGTGTAGAAGACCCGGCCGTGCCGGTCGGCCCAGAAGGCGAGCACGTTGTCCCGCAGTGCCAGACGTTCGGGCAGCGCCTTGGCCCAGTAGCCCGGCCGTGTCACCAGGTCCGGGCAGGCGTACTTGGGGATTTCGGAGGAGGCTAGCTCGCCGGGGTCCAGGCTGGTGAAACCGAAACGAAGCGCTCCGCTCCAGCCGCTGTGCACAGCCGACAGCCGCAGACGCACCTTCTCGTAGAGGCGCACGGGCCTTTGGCTGAAGGTGATGCCATTACAAAAACTGTTCTTGCGAATGGCGCGCCGCAGCTGGGCGTCCAGGCGGATGTTCTTGCCCTTCGCCTGCGGGTGGAAGCGCGGCGGCTCAGGGGCCAACGAGGCCGGAGGGGCTGATGTGCGGCGCTCCACGCCATTGCCGGGCAACGTGTAGTACTGCCGGCTGACCACAGGACGGTGCTGCAGGTTTGCATCTATTGGGGGAGACAACATCAAAACAACATTATCTTTGTTTGTCAACACACACAGTCAACACAATCAGACCCACCACAGTTTCTTTATATACAAACATGTCCTATACATTAACACAAATTAACGTCTTGTAATCCAATCCTTACATCTCTTTCTTTCTTTTTTACAGTTTTTTTTTTTTAAACTTAAGATATCATCATTTCCTAAATCTACACATTCACAAAAATCTATAAGAGCTTAACTGCTCAGTCCAGCGTGAACTTCATTCAATATCATTTTTCACGACACACCTCTCATATCTCTGCCATTGTGAGGAGTATCATCTCAAGTGTATCCTGAGCGACTATAAAAAAACCAAAACACCCTCACATTTGGCCCTCACCACTGCAGCGACACCCACTAGGGATCAACACAACAGCCTTGTTAAATTTGATAAAACCCAGCATGCTGATTCATCCAGTTAAACAGCTCTCCGTGTTTCCTTTCCCACACCACCTCGCAGCAAGACATGCTGTCAACCTCGGGAAAGAACATCCAGACGGACTCTTCCACAAAAACGACAAGGAACGTGGGGAAAAAAGAAACTGGTTCCCACACTGTCTTAGCCTCCCCCCCTCCCTCTCCCTCCTTCTCTCCTCTCCTCTTCCTCCTCTTCTATCCTGTCTTCCTCTTTCTCACTCACTTGTACTCCTGCCCTATTGATCCCTGGGTAAACTTCCCATCACCCCCTCAGTGGGTCACTGCAGAAACTCACACATGTTGAAGTGTTCAGTCTCAACCCTGGCTCCCACATCAAGGCCCTATGTTTGTGTATGATGTGTGTGTGTGTGTGTGTGTGTGTGTGTGTGTGTGCGTGTGTGTGTGTGTCCGTGTGTGTGTGTACAGTGTGTACAGTGTGTGTGTGTGTGCGTGCTTGTGTGTGTGTGCGTGCTTGTGTGTGTGTGTGTGTGTGTGTGTGTGTGTGTGTGTGTGTGTCAGGGCTGCTGGAGGGGTAGTGGGTGCTGTGCTGCACCCCACAAAACCAGTGGCATGTTCCAGGAGGTCTCCAGCTGGGTGACAAAAGTATTCTGAGGCTCCCTCCCTGTGGGGGCCATGACCGCATGTATCCACAATGCACTCCTTCCGAGCCAGAAAAAGAACTCAAACCAACAACAGAACAGAACATCTGTCATTCTTAACTGTGACTGACAGACATGCAACCTCAGAGGCCCTGAAAAACACATATTACTCAACAGTCAGCGCCACCCGGACCGCTTCACACAGAACCTGGCTCTCAGGGGAAAGGATTTTCCCCCTCTCCCACAACCCTCTTACTATCTGAATACGCCAAACAGTTTCACTCTCACACCTCTATCATAACAATAACAATGTGTTTGCTTAATAATAACACATTTACTACAAAAAATTACAAAAACAAAGCTCTTTTTAAACACAAATGTGACAAAAGTTCAAGAAAAACTGACACAATGTCATGCTTTCTGTTGTTTTGTGATGGTTACTTATCTATATGTACGTATACGTTAAAAATCAATGTAATGTAATCTCCTTTCTTTATTCCAAAGCCATAGTTAACAAATGGCCTATTATATAGTCTCCTCTCTATCAAGTCTGGGGTCCTTGGATGCAAGCAAAGGCATGTACTGTACTGTGGTAGGGCTAAAGCTGGGCTCTGCGACTGAGGTAATGAGTGGCTGGCCAAGAGCAATAGCTTGTCATCCGTGTCCCATTTAATCTCCCAACTCATCTGTTTTACTGCGCTGCGTGGAGGTCTCAAGGGCCAAATGAGATGTTTTAAAAGCCCATCAGGAGGGCCTCCGTTTGAAAGGGCAACAATAAACAATGCTCTACACTACGCAATGGAGCAGTGGCATGATAACAATTCTCTCTAGGTCGTGGGGGGACTAACAGTGGTTTATCTGTGTTGGGACCTAACAGGGGTTGGGCAGGGCAGTGGTGGTGGTGGGTGTGGGTGGGCGTGGAGCTGGAGGAGACGACCAACCAAGAGAGACGATTGGCTAACCTTGGCCGGCCACCAAGTACAGAATAAGAACGGGGTCATGTGAAATTATACAAGTCTGTTGTCAGGTCCTGCAGGATCATTCTGTGAGTCATTACCATGGGTATGTAGTCTGTAGCCTACAACATTGGACTTTTAAACACTTAACTAGTGTTATCCTGGGGATAATTAAGAGACTGCTTCTGACGTGGGGAGTTTGGGGGCCAGAGCGATCATATCTGATGCCATCATTGTGCTGCTTCCTGGTATACTCTAGATATCAGGGGAATAGACTTTACGGAAAGCTCTGACACGACTAGGACAAATGAAACTACTTACACTCCTGCAGAACTGTCATCTGGTCTAATTATCGCTTCTGGAGAACCTGATGGTTCTGTATATAGATCTCATTTCAATATAAAGCCACAGAGACATGCAGGTTTACCATGTAGGCCATAAATGTGGTTTCAGTATTTGCCTGTAGGTTAAACATAGATAGATTTCAGTCCATACATTCTCATTCCTTTCTGTGCTGTAATCAGGAGTGGCTCTAAAGACTGTTTACCAAACTAATCTGCGCTGGGTTTTTTTTTAGAAGCCAAGGATCAGACACTTGCATGGCTCCCCTCACGACACCCCATTTCCCTCTTTCCTCGTTAAGCACTCAGGCTAATTACACTGTAAACTGTCATACGGCAATCAGGGGTGATACCTCCACTAGGCAGCACATCTGCAACGCCTCAGTCAGTATGAACGCACCAGGGGCTCCAGTCGTCTAGGCACAGCTCAGCTTACGTGAAACACAAACCCTGATGGCATGGAAACACATGTGCTGCTAGCGTAGCTGAAACCTAGCATTCAAGCCTCAAACATGCGCCTTATGGTTGTCATGTAATCATAGACAAGACAGCGAGAAATTCAGCATTTCATGGTATGTTGTTTGAACATGCGGATAGTTCAAAATAGCTAATATGAATAGTTACTGGGCAGGAATTATCCAAACACTGCACAAAAATGAACAACATTAGGCCTAGGTCAAAAGTCTGGATTTGGATGCAGTGCATTTCTCCAAGTTGTTGCTGCCATTTGTATGGCCATGAATTCATGGTGGCATGAACTCACTAAAACTGTAGAAAAACTGTAATTTCTGTCCTAAACATTCCCATGTTGAGGGTAGTGGGAACATTTAGCTGCCATATTGGAACCATGTGTAGATTTGAGTGGATTAAAAAACCAAGACGCTGGCGTGGAAAATTCTCTGGTCATACTTTGACACTGCTTCGGCCTACTGAGACACAAGATACCAGCAGGGAAACAAACTAAACAGTTTTGTTTCAAATGAGTCATGCATCCGATCAGTGTTTGTAAATTTTGGGGGGGTTGTGATCACATCGGGAGCAACAAAGTGATGATCAAATTGTTATCTGGCAACAGTTATCATCTGAATCCCTTCAGTAAACACACAATGTTATCTGCTTGAATAAATCTTTGTTTGGTATTCTAAACAAACAAACAAAACAAATCCAAATAAAGGTGTGTTATCTCACAGGCATACAAATAAGACATGCACACTAAAAAATCCAATCTGTTCAACAGATGCTGCTTCAATTTTCCTTTATGTTGATGATTAAATGCCTTAAACTCAGAGAGAAGCTCTTATCTGCCTGTTGTCAGTGCTTTATGCTTTCATCTCTCTCTCCCATGATAAAGTGGCCTAGAATTCAGTGCTGTGTAGTACAGGTATTCCCAATTGGGATTGCTATGATACTGAATATAAAGACTATGCTATATCGGGCAAAAGCCTTAGCAGTGAACAAACCCGAATATTCTAGAGATATCCTAACATGACTTGCACAAATAAGCACTTCATTTAAGCCATGACTGCTTACCAAACATGAGACAATTTCAGTTTGCATTTAAACAAGTTATCAAGATTAGAATTTTAATGGCCAAGTATATACTACCATATACAATGAATCTCTGTCAGATGTTGACTTTAACTACATTCAACATATACATTTCGAGACACTCATTAAATTAATAGAATTAAAAATGGATAGAATAAAATGAATTGGGACATACTGTACAGATAGACTCTCTTAATCTACATAAATACAAATAAGATGTTCCCCACCTAGGGATGGGGAAGTAAATGAAAAAAAGGTTTTTGTTTAAAAATGCTGAAATCTGTTTAGATTAATGGACTGACCTATTCTCTTCGCCGCCACATACAAACTGCGCTGCATTCACTGGAGGCATGAAATAAGCTCGTAAAAATGCTTTTAAGAGTGGAGCGTGAGTACTCTCACTTTCATCTCGGGCTATAAGGAGACAAACAATCCCTTAGCTCGAGCATCCTTCCCATTCGCCGTCCATCCATCCACTCTAGGCCATAACTGCTAGTCTCGTACGCTCAGCCGACCGCACACACTCGTTCACGGCATCCCCTCTTTCCCCCCACTCACTTTGCCGCTGTCACCTTCTCCACTTTCTTGCGTTTGCGGAAGGCAGAACTAGCATTAAAGTGACTGATTAAGGCTCATGTGCGGGAGAAGAGCGCTGGCAGTATAAACAGAGGAGGGAAACCTGAAACAGCAGAGCTATCCCCTCAATCTGTCTCTTATTGGCCCATCTGTGTGTGTGTGTGTGTGTGTGCGTGCGTGTTTGTATGGGTGAGTGAAAGAGAGCATGTGTGTGTGTGTGTGAGAGAGAGAGAGAGAGAGAGAGGAAGAGTGAAAGAGTGTCTGAAGAGTGAAAGAGGTACTGTACACTACAGTATGTGTGTGCATGTATGTACAGTATGTGTATGAGTGCATAATGTCAGTGTGAGAATGTAATGTGTGTGTATGTGTGAGTGTGTGCATTTGTGTAGGCATATAAATGTAAATAAATATGTGTGTGTGTGTGTGTGTGTGTATGTGAGTGTGAAGTTGTGTGTGTGTCTGTGACAACATGCATGTGTGTGTGTGTGTGTGTGTATGTGAGTGTGAACATGTGTGTGTGTCTGTGAGAACATGCATGTGTGTGTGTGTGTGTGTTTGTGTGCGTGTGTGTGTGTGTGGGTGTGTGCGTGCACACACGCGTCAGTGCTCCAGAGCGTGGAGGCGGGTTGAGACTCTGAGTGTGGGGCTGAGGCGAGGTGCAGAGTGCGGAGCTCAGGCCCCCTTTCTCCCTGCCGCCTTCCAAATATAGATCTGCCTGATCTCTGCGCTGATCACAGCACAGCAGCCACTGCACACAGTACTGCCCAGCCACATATCACAGCTTACAGTGCAGCCAGCACATTATACACAACTTCCGTGTGTGTGGTGGAAACACACACACACACACACACACACACACACACACACACACACACACACACACACACACACAGTGTTGACATAAAAATCAATGGGCTTCATTCATCAATATCTTCATAAGAATGTTGTTAAATTCATTCTTGAGGGCTCCTGGGAATTGTGAGTATCAACAGATAATAATGTCAGAATTCTCATAACAAATGCTTAATTAGGGTTTAAGAAGAAAAGGTGGTGAATGAAGTCCATTGAATGGCAACAGAAATTATGTAAAATCAGAGGCCTAGATCTTCATCCCGCAACCATCAGACAAACACTCAAAACAAACTAGAGGAATAAACAGAAAGAGATAAACAAAGCATAGAAAACCCTAATCACACACACACACACACACACACACACAGACACACACGCCTCAGCAGACAATGAAGGAGAGGTGGAGAGATGGCATAAAAAAGCGACACAGACACTTTTCACTAAGAGACTTGGATGGGCATAAATACAATGCAGGTGCAGACACATGAAAAAGGCCAAGAGCACAAATAGAGTTCCCACTCACTCAATATAGGTCCGTTGATGAGGTGCACGCTATTTCAGTCCTTTACAGTGACAGCATTGTCTATGATGATAGTGACAGATGACCACGGACAGATGACCACCTTTATGTTCATACCATGCATGAAGCACCCACTCACACACACACACACACACACACACACACACACACACACACACACATACACACTCAGTGTACTGTACACCAACTAAAAACAAACACACAGAACTGACGCTGACCTCAGGAGGAAACAAAAACACCACACAAACTCAACCCTACCGCACACGTGCACACACACACACACTGATAGACACAGTTACACACACACACACACACACACACACACACACACACACACACACACACACACACAGACACACACACACACACACACGATAAATTGTGGTGATGTTTTTTGTCTGTGGTCATATGCCAGATCATATGCTTAGCTTGTGCCTCGTAGACATCCATATTCCTCATAAATCAACAAAGACATTCAACTGACACGCACAAACACATGCACACACACACTCTTGCCCTCACAGACACACACAACGCACTCACACACGCATATATAGTTTAGCCTATATACACACCAGGAGATGACAGCTCTAAACAGGTCTACGTATCCCATGATTTTGATATATTACAGGTCTGCTAAAAAGCTCAGGTTAAGGTAATGACAGACACACACACACACACACACACACACACACACACACACACACACACACACTCAAGGTGTGTATGCCACATGCACAAAATATACACTACTCAACTCCAAACTAATTGGATAGATGAGCTTCTCTGTATGTTTACTGTGTGGAAACTCCACTCATGTGGATATTGGGCTAAGGTGAAGGAGCTGCCTCAGAGCAAGAGCCCTAGGCAGTCATGGGGAGAATAAAAGTTGCATTTGATGGCTGCACTCGTGTGTGTGTGTGTGTGTGTGTGTGTGTGTGTGTGTGTGTGTGTGTGTGTGTGTGTGTGTGTGTGTGTGCGTGCGTTTGCTTATAGTCAGGCTCAAGGGAAGGAACTGAGAGTGTTGTAGCTTTAAACCATGTTATGACTGTCCTGAACGCCAACACACGTGTGCCTAGAGGAGGTGGAAGGGGGAGAGGGCTTCAAGGGGCCGGTGGCATATTTTTAGAAATAGAGTCTTTGTGCATATGATGTGTCTCATCATCAATTTGCCCCTCAGAGCAAGAGCCGCAACAACAGCAAAACATCACAAGATTGATCATGACAGTGGCTGAAGAAAGCCTGCAGAGATAGGGGATCAAGAGGAGAGAGAGACAGAGAGAGAGAGAGAGAGAGAGAGAGAGAGAGAGAGAGAGAGAGAGAGAGAGAGAGAGAGAGAGCCTGTATGAATCAGTCCAGGCACAGATTTTAATACTGCAAATTCTTATCACTTGTCTGTCATTATGTCCTGTATATCTGTATGTTCTATGTATGTAATAATGCTTTGGCAATCCAAATGTCTAACTTTTGTCATGCCAATAAAGCACTTTTGAATTGAATTGAATTGAGAGAGAGAGAGAGAGAGAGAGAGAGAGAGAGAGAGAGAGAGAGAGAGAGAGAGAGAGAGAGAGAGCAACCCCAGAACTACAACTGCTACAACCATTGTCTAGCTGAAGAAGAATCACATCATCACATCACATACAGCCAATGCAAAGCATTACCCTCCTTAAACCAAGGAGAACGTAGTGTAGGCCTAATCACCAATAAACAGAGCCACAGAATGACATGAAAGCACTTGGCCCATTTTATTTGAAGATTACGATATTCCTCTCTTTTTTTCTATTCCCGAGCTTGGAAAATATGGAATCATTATCCAAAGGGTGTAATTGTGTCATTTCTATAATTTCGTTCAGCAGAAGGCAAGGTTGGTCTCAGAGCACAGATTCTGTACCCCAAATTCACATCTGTATGCAATTCCCCACCATACAGCAGAAGAAAGAAAAAAACAAAACAATGGAGTGTGGTAATCTATATTAATGGAGATATAGTCCAACATTTAAGTAGGTATCAGCTAGCACAATAAACATGTAACTGGTCCAAGCATGATTGATTAGGTTTGCTCGGGAGCATGGAGTCTTGACAAACCGTGGCTTGTTTGGATCTCAAACAGACCACATGTTTCTTCTCACAAGTCTAAGCACAAGGAGTAGCCTATTCCACAGATCCTCTCTAACTGAATTCGGTGTTTATTCGATCAAGACGGGCCATAAGCACAGACATCTGTGAGACATTAAAATCGATTGACAGACTTCTCTTGAGACGCAAGTCAACTAAAGCACTTGAGGCACAAGCCATCTACTGATGACTTGGCAACTGGCACACCCACGGACTTTTCTGTCAACAACGTAAGGTCATTGCCATGCCAATTCACACCTACGCTGCGCCTTAGAAAACTACCTCAGTGGGGGTAGTCTACTAGTCGCCTAGTGGGTCAAGCGAGCAGTTAGGTGAGGTAAAGTGCACTCACCTGCCGCCATCTCTCCACCGCGAAAATAAGGGGTCCTACTTTCCCATCGGTGTAAACAGACATGATTTACGATCAAAGGCCTAAAGAGTAAGCTACTAAAGAGGCTGACAATAGCAATACTATAAATACAATCGAGAGCTAACAAGACAGGCAAGCCATTTATGGGTGGCCATGGCATGCGCAACAATAAAGCGGTTATAAAGACGGCACATCAGACCACAGAAAGGGTGCGATTATTAATATAATGGGCAAGACATATGGTGTGATTTTCATTTAGCTTGTGTGTTCTGCGTGCGTGCGTGTGTGTGGTCTTTTTTTGTCACCGGTGTTTCCTGTTCCGAACCACCTGACAGTATCGCCAGCCTTTAATAAATTCGCCCCAACGGAGAGGCTGTGAATTAAGGGAGATATCTGCCCACATCACTCATCTTATCTAATATCGAGAAAACCTTTGCACAATACACACACCTTTTAGGAAATGCATTTGCATCACTAAACTACAGTTTACCCATGGGAAAGATGGGTTTCTCCAAGTTCCCCCAATAAAATGCACCATTCTGGTGCTTAACATGTGGCTTACCCTACAACTATTTGTGGATAGCACTCACTAGGACAAGAGCATATTTAGCCTATAAATAAGAAAATGTAACCTGTCTAAACAAATACTTCCTTGATGGCTTAAACTAACACATTTATTAATGTGAACTGTAATATTCCAAATAATCAACATTAAGCAAAAGTAACACATGGTACATGTTTTATGCATGAGAATGTTTAGATTCGCTTCACCGGTTTATGTGGAAATAAATAAATAACGACAGAAAACGTCACCTCGCCGAACAGAGGGAATCACCACACCACACACTGACGTGTGGAAAACGGTCACTAACAGTTAAAACAGCATTAACTATGACAAACAAGCAATGGTCTACATTGGAAGGAAAATTGTCTAACACTGTTAATAACCATATACTGAAAGATGTCACTCTTCAATGATCATTTATTTCTGTTGAGAAACTCGCGCATTATCATCTTATCATTCCTCACCCACGCACGCACCCAACGCGCCACTTGCGCTGCAGCGACTGAAGACAGTTGTCGGGAGGGGTAAAGGAAAAGCATGGTACAGTATCCTTCAACATAAAAATTAGGACACTGCATCTTTATCCAGGTTCATTCTGACCATATGCAATATGCACCCACCACTGTATTACACACTAATTGGTGTTAGTTTATGGGCGATATTTAAATAGCTTACCAATGAGCGGTTTGGGAGTCGTATTCCCCATTATTTCCAATAAGTCGTCTCCCCTGATGACAAGTGATTTCCAAATGTAACCATCCGTTGTCCGGCCATTTACGCTCGATAAACGTATTCAACCTTTTGTGACTTGAGGGTCGCGTACTTTTAATGCCATTCTCAACCATTCGCTTGGCGCGGCGTCTTCATACTGAAACGCTAACATGCTCATCTTATCTGTGCCGACGCTGCGCAGCTCCCATAACGAGTCGCCCTTATTGGTGCACTGCCCCCTCCCCCTCCTACAGTTTGGATCTTCTCTCACTTCTACTCAACTTTAAAGGAACCGCAAGCGTGAGCTCACGGGCACACAGGCACTACACAGCAGAATGCGCTCATCAGCGCAAAGCTCATAAGACAATAATTCACCTTGGCGACAGAATAATTCGTCCTTCACTTCATTCGATTGTTTTCGAAGAAGGCTGTCCCCAAACCCCACAATGTGCAATGTCGGTTGTCATGAAAAGAAAATAGACAAATCTATGGCAAGAAATGTGATAGCTTTTCAAAAGGAATTGAAATATGCCCTTGGCATAAGCCATGGTGTGTGTACAGCTTTTGAGGGGGGAAAAGTCTAAGTAGACTATGTCGCAATGTGGCTCCCAGTATCTGACACTGGGGATTTTTTCCTGGCTGGCTATGCATTGTAAGCGCCTGTCAGATCCTCCTATCTCGACCCACACCCAAAACTAAGTGTGCAGCTGTCCAGGAAACACAATGTATGGTCTACCAGCATAAAAAACGAGGAAGAGAGAAAGGAACAAAAGCTGTGACATTCAAAAAAGTTTACCCCTCACAGATAACCTGCTGTCTTTTTTTTGTGGGGACAGAGGGGGGTATGTATGGCATCTTTCTTACCCCCTACTGCTTACAAAGAGCCCCCACAAGCTCACACCAGTTCAGTATTTTTCAAAAAATTACACAAGCCTTGTAAGGAAATCCCCCCCCCCATACCTCCATCCTCTCTCTCTCTCTGTCTTTCTCTCTGTCTCTCCCTCCCTCTCTCGACCTTGACCAGAGGGATCCGCTCCAGCTGTATCCTGCCTGCTGAACCTGAGTCCTCTCTCTCTCTCTCTCTCTGTCTCTCTCTCTCTCTCTCTGGAGTGCTGGGACAAGCGGGTTGGCCCCCATAATTGCAGGCCCCAAGCCAAGGGCTATCCAACCCCTGAGCCAAACAGCCTAAGGGAGACCAGCGCCACATGATTACACATTAAATGCAGTGTGTGTGTGTGTGTGCGTGATGGCTTAGATATATGTCTCAATAATGATTGTGTGTGTGTTTGTCTGTGTGAAAGAGAAAGAGAGAGAGAGAAAGAGAGTTACAGTGAAAGAGACAAATTGTTGGGAAAGAGGGAAGAGAAAGTTTGTGCATGTGCATATGAAAGTTGTTTACTGTATATGCCTACAGTGGAGGTCAGAAGAGAATGATGGAGAGGAGGTTACTGTAGTGCACACACGTGTGTGTGTGTGTGTGTGTGTGTGTGTGTGTGTGTGTGTGCGTGTGTGAATGAAAAAGCCTGAGTAAGAGAGAGATAAAGAATGTGAGAAACATGGAAAAGAAAGGACAATTCATCACCCCATAGCAAGCACAGCAATGATCAAAAACAACAACAAAAAAGCCAAGAAAGAAAGAAAAAAAAGCCCAGCTGTGCTTGATGTCATATTGTATGTTAATGCAATCACTTTCAGTAGGAGTAGACACTGATGCAATCCTCTCCTAAATATCCCAAATCACAAACCTGGCCACAAAGATATCCCCAACGGTTCAGTGTTAGGCCCGTGACCTATTTAACAGATCCAAAAACAACACTTCATTCTAAATCAAACTCACTTTCCATTTGGATTGTGTAGGAGAAAAAAAAAACATGAAAACGTGTCACTTATCAGTAAACTCTACAATGCCAAACAACAATAACAACATAGAGGCTGTTCTCATGACTGAACGTGAAGGAATTAATGGCATCTAAAGAAGACTAGGAATAAGGTCTAACCAGCTCCCGAGAGGGTGTCAGAGCAAGGCGTCCGTCCCGTGAGAGCTTTGTCTGAAAAGGGGGAAGGAGGGGACTGCCGGGCTAATTATAGCCTCCCTAGGAAGAATAAAAAAGTAAATAAAACAGAAAAAAATAAACTCTTTCTTTATTCTCTGTCTTGTTTGTTTTAACAGGAAGTGGTGGCCCACACAGGCTATGGACAAGATGAGAAGCAAAGCTTCGGGCAGGAGTGAAGAAAAAATAAAAAATGAAATGTTGGACACTCATGTCACAAGCTCTGAAAAAGAGGAGGGGCTGAGACATAGCGCCAGGGGAAGTGTGAGCTAGGCTGCGATTAAGATCACAATCAAGCATTCTGTGAAACCTTCATAACTTTAACACAAAAGCTGGTTTGAAATGATGTGAATTGGCCTCAGGAGGAGGCGATGCCATTCCCACCTTACAAACCTCAAAACCTTCAAAACAAGATCCCAAGAAATTGTTGAGAAACTACATTCACAACGAGACCGTTTCTTAACCTTAAAAGCCACTTAGAGCTATTTTTAGACAGCATTTTTGCCCTAATAAGAGAAAATGAAAACAAACTACTCTGCCTTTTTTTCCATGTCGAAAGGCCCAGCAGCGAATTAAGTTCATGTCCCATGCTGCACCCTATCTGAAGATTTCTGTAGGATTTCCACATCACAAGAAAGACAGTCTATCAATGAAGCTTTATGCCTCTCAAAGGGATAGACTAAGCCAGGATTCACAGAACTACACCATGCCAATTTGATTCCAATCAACAGAATACAGACTACAGCCAGTGACTGCAAAGCTTAATCCTTTCATTAGCTAGTGAACAGATCACTTGGAGATCTCCCTGCTAAAGACAATAAACATGCCTGGCCAATTAGTTCTATTTGCATTTTCAGGAAATGATTTTAACGGCATCAACAAATTGAATGATTTACACATTTCCTGGATAAAGGCTTGACAGTATTCTCTCGAGACAATATCTCACATCTGCTTCAATGCTAATTTCCGCTGAGTCGGCTATTTCTTCTATTGGTGTTGGGCAACCATAGCACGAAGAAGTGCATTTAACCAAATTCTGATGTTTTCAGATGCTGTGATTGTTTATAAAAGTAACCTTTCCAATTTACACAACATTCATTATCAATTGTGAGAGAATAGGCTAATGCACACGGTCTATATCAAACTATTACTGTAAGTGCTGATAACAGAAACCTCAGGCGTCCCAGATATTTATGTGTGGTTATAATCATGTCCAAAGATTTCTATGGTGTATAACTGCCAACTGAAATCTTTAGATAAATCGTACAACAAACAAATAATTCAAAGTGTATTAAACACATTTTGCTAACCCAAGAGGATGCTCATCACGTATAAACAGCGTTAGCACAGAAACGTCACCTTGATTTCACTTGGGTTAGAGATGATGAGGGGCAAATCTACAATGAAGGTCACTTTCAAACACATGATGAAACGCATGATGACTCACATAGCTGGCTAAGCATAAGCATAAAAGTGGGCAGAGGGCAGTGAATAAATAATGTCAAACAAATTAGGACTGAACACGCCATTCTCATGTTAAAGCAGGTCTCAGAGTGAAGGTTCTGCTGAAGCGAGCAGAGTACTCCGATAGAGAGAGAGAGAGCAGCCCTTGGCATGCTTTACAGCAACTGTTGCCATGCGGCAAAATGACTTTTCCTTTGGACTGCAAAAGTGTGAGATCTGCAGTATTTTAATTCCCCTTAAGTTTTTCTTTCTCTCACGTCTCTCTTTCCCTCCCTCCCTCTCTCTCTATCCTTTCCTCCCTCTTTTTTTCTTCCAAAGGCACTCTGAACATGCCAAGCAGATGGCAAGGAGAGAAAAGACTGTTTGTCTCTAGACTCAGTGCTGCTGCAAGATGGGCTCATCCAAACCAGAGCTCACAAATCTCATCACAACATGAGTCATACGCCCAGCTACCCTCAAAGAGTAAGCCTACACTGCATTCACATTAGTCTCAAATGCTCCAAGAGTGACAGGGAGAGAGAGAGAGAGAGAGAGAGAGAGAGAGAGAGAGAGAGAGAGGTATATATACATACATGTCTGATTGAGAAACATGTTAAGTGGAAACAAGTTCTATGGGACGGACCATGCAATGTGGTTTTACTCTAGGGGACTGGGGCGCTACCTTCAGCCTTGAATCTGTAAGTCATCTCCCTGGGAGATGGAGAAATATTGCTGGAGTGGGGGCCAATTTCATAACAAATCATGTCGTCTCAAGTACCCCTGCGCCCCCCTACCCCGTCTTCCCCAATCCTGTCACATCTGAAGCCCCAGCGTTTGACAAACTCATTGTTTCAGCTGGGTCTTTAGTGACGAGGCCATATGTAAATACTCCCAAATTAAAGTTGTTGATTTAAATATTGCAGGGGCCAACGTGGCTTCCTTATCGGAGCCAGCAGAGGCATTTGCTTCTAATTGGCGTCATTTTGAAAAAGGGAATTCTTGCCATGTGTTGTGTGTGCCTTAGCAGATTGCTTTGATTAGGACGAGAAAGAGAAAGAAACGAGCACGTAAGACAACCAAGTTTTTGCGGTGGACTGGAGCGACCATGAGCACGTTTTTTTTTTTTGTGCCTCTAGAATCGAGTCATCTGATGCCGAAATGCAACGTGAGGGAATCGAAAACACTTGTCTGGAGTGTGTGCGTGTCTTGACTGACACCGAACACTGCGATGTCAAATGGCGGGGGCCCCTCCGCGGTGCGCAAACGACTTCGGCGAAAAAACAAAAACACAAAAACCTCAGCCCGGGCCGCACCAGAGGGACTTGGGGTTTGCAGCTCGGGCATTGTTTGTATACCGACTGTGGAGGAATGTCATCCATTCATGTCACCCATTGTGTCCTGGGCACATCATAACACTGTGGCATCATTATGGTCGGATCGTATCCCTAACGTTCATCCTCGGAGGAGGAAAGATTTTAAAGAATGCAACGCTATTTGTGGATCACGGCTGCTGTTGTGCTTGTCACTCTTCGTTTAGGAACCCCACACCATTTGATTAATGACATAAACACAATCTCCCCTGGCTTTAGGGCCCTGGGGCATGGGACTGCGGCCTCAGACGTTTCAGCTCTCATAACAGCATTAAATAAACACCCGGGCAGCAGTAAGGCCTCAATTTTACCACTGACATCCACTCTGTATGATTACATGATGTGGAGAGGCAACGACTAGCACATTGCCCACATCATGTAGTTATGGGGGTCACCCCCCTCCAACTCCTGCTGCTACTTTACCAGATGTTAGCCCGCCTCGGCGTTCACTTCCCCAGCTGCCTGCCTGCCTGCCTGCCGGCCTGGAGATGCACAAAGGATGCACTGCCAAGGAAGCTTGAGGAAATACTTGGTGCTGTGCAGAAAAAAGCAAACAAACAACTTGTTTTCCTCTGGGTTAAAGGTTATGCCTCAGGACTAAATGTGATGCTAGCCTCTGTGCCCTTTAGCTCATAAAACATCCTATTTTTAGCCATCAATAACCAGGAAAGCACTTTTCCTAATGTTCATCTTAAATAGCCTACTGAACTGATCAGTAAATGGAGAGCTGTTCGCCAGCCGTGTTGCATCAGAAGTGACCTTTGTAATGCAAAGAATTTAGCCATTGTAAGTAAGATGTTTGATATAAAACATAGTGGTGTATTATCACGTATAATACAGCAATGCAATCAACTTATTTCACTGTAATCTCATCACTAACATAAAATGGTTCATGTCAGGGGAGTGATAGAATCAGTATGCCGTAGGTCAGGGTGTAGTCCAAAGAGATCTGGTTTTGTAGTGCATCTGTTAAGCAGACATCTGCCAGTGGCAGGATGTCAAGGTCTTGTCCTCTTGGCGTGCCACCACACAATGAGAGTCTTCTCCCCCAGCCATGATGTGGGGGTCACTGCCCGACTGGCATGTGCCAGAAATAGACATGCTTGCTGGTCATCCCCAGCTAGTGTTCACTCGAAGGGGCTTTGCGTGTTCTCTGCATCAGACACAAAATGCCCCAAAGAAATGGGTCGTGTTTGTGCGTGTGTGTGTGTATGTGTTTGCAAGACTTCAGCAAATCTGGGTTTTACGACCCCCCTCACACACACACACACACACACACACCTTCCCAATTGCTTTCCCAGTGTTAAATGGTGAGCTTTTGTGTCCTTAAATGGTTTTGGAGTTCAAAGCGAGTCATTATTTATTCCACTTTGAATAGGGTGACTCACCTTGCATTGTGAGCCTGATGGCAGAATGAAAAGGGAATGTGTGGTCAGAAACCAACAACAAACAAAAGAAAATAGGCTTTCGGTCACTCCAGGGAATGCCATTACACTATACATGGCGCCTTCAGTTGGTAAAAATGTCTAACGCCGACATGTATACAGCATATTGATAGAAACGATCCCACGCAGAAAAGATATGAGGGGGTAATAGCGGGAGAAAAAGAAGAACATCAATCATACTATAGACCAAATACATTTTGTCTTTGAACTCAGGGCTGCCTGCTGATTCTTGCACGCCAAAAGAGAATTTGCACTTCTAAGAAACGTCTAGACATTACGAAGAGGGAAGAGATGTTTTGCTGATGAGGCTGACAGAATGGCTGAGATGCTTGAGTAAGCTAAGCTGCCACATCCAAGTCACAGTGTCCTCAGCAAGAAGAATTTTCAATCTCTTGTCGAGACAAACAAATTTATGTCGCACACAGACTACTAATAACTTTTCAGTTCCTTGGAAGCATTGTTAAATCCTTTGTACTCATGTGTCCATTATATTGTATATGGTCTTATCAGCTGAAGGCTGAATGTCATTATAGAATACCCAGAAGGGAGAAATTTTGTGGCGATGTTTGCCAAAAGTCTTTGTTTACGAGTTCAGTCCTATTCCCAACCCTATTGGGTTTCCTTACTTGGATGCTGGACTATAAAGGCATGTTGAGAGTGTTGAGAAAGACTTGCAGATGCACCGTCATTCTAAGCCTTTCATTAATTGGCACACAAGAACAGAGGCAGATTCTTGTGGCAAATATTAAACAAGGATTCCATCTTAACGAAAAGCGATTTCCAGCCCACATGCCATCGTTAAAATTTATGACACAATTTAGGGAAATGGCTCCTCGGGCATTTTTCGGGAATTACCAAAATCTGCCTCATGGCTTAAGGCTCCTAAAATGTGACCTCTTCGTTAGCTGCTGCTCGCTAACGCGATGGCGGGTAGAACGTGAACCCTGATTCTTGTTAAGAATAATGGAGTGGGTTTTTTGATGGATAAAATGCAGCAGGGGAAACGTTGCATTGTGGTTTGCCATTTTCAGCTACCACCACACCCCATTTGGGTTACCGGTACCTCCATGAGCTTTCTCTACTTCTCCTCCAAACCACTGGTAATGATAAAGAGGAAGGCAATGCTTTTTCTCAGTCATAGTCAGGCATGGACTGGCCATAGGGCATACAGAGCAATGCCTGGTGGGCTGATTGTCATTTTTGGACCAGTGCTGTCATAATTCACTCATAATTTTCTTGAAGGATATTGCGCTAGTCTGCAATGTGTCCAACTTAGAGTAAAGTCACCCTAAAAGAGTTATTTTGGCTTGCCATGAAGTTAATATTGAATAAAATCATGGTGGGCCACCATGGGCAAAAATGCCTAGGCCATTTTTTGGTCCCATTGCGTCCCTGCTCATAGTCCTCTACTCCTTTATCTTACAGAGAGCAACAGTTTTGGAATATTCTGGCCATGCAGCAGTGGAGGTCCAACAATATAAGTTTCTGAACTTTCTTCTAAATACACAAGAGAGCATGGATCTACTCTGAATTAGTGGGCTGAAATCAGAGCCACAAGTTTGGACGTGAGTTTCACAGCAAGCACTACAGTTATTCTCCCCAGGAAACACTGTGAGCTCAGCTCTGTCCCCTGAGCTTGTCACACACACACACACACACACACACACACACACACACACACACACACACATGCTCACACACAAGGAGGTGCCGGGGCCAAGTCACGGCCTCGGGCAACACTGTTTACAGTGACTGTCACTTCAGGACACCACATGGTCTCTGCGGCTTCGGACACGGCCAGCACACGACCGCCAACGCCGAGAGGGGGAAACTAGAATGCCCCAACACCACACTACACGCCAGTCTCTGCCACGTGTGGCACGCGAACTCAACAACGTCATCACAGAAACCAATAACAACAAAGTCCAACAACAAAAGGGAGAGGGAGAGAGAGAGAGAAAAAAAACAGAAACACTTTTTTTCAAGATTGGGATTTATTAACTCAAATTGTCCCCAAGAAAGATGTTCCTAATCAAAATCAGAGCTGCACGGCTTTTGATGTGTTTGACGTGGGGACTTACCATTTAATTTCTTACAGTTTGTGTTCCAGATTATGGTCAGTATGTCACATGCAGCGATTGTGTGGGAGGTGGTGGTGGTGGTGGTGGTGGTGGTGGGGCGGGGGGGAGGCAAGCTCTAAACACTAAAACAAAACTCCACCGCCAGTGGGTCTTTGTCAACAGCCGTGGTATTTCCTCTCCACGAACAATTCACATCCCATATGGATTACAAAGCCAACACAGTGTACAGCGCAACTCTGCACTAACCTGTTACTGTCAATGCAAACAAAAACAAGCCAACACTATATTTTCAAAATCTGCCAAAGCTGTAAGATACATGATCTTTGTGCCAAGTTTGAAGCAAACACCCCCTCCCCCCAACACACACACAAATCTGCACTGGTGCATTGGCATTCCTGGAACTTAGCTCTAAGATATATGTGGAGACACATGTTATAACATGGTTAACGTAGAGCCCATGTCGCGATTTGGACCTTGACCTGCTAGGGTTAACCTACTAAACAAAGCCAATTGGGGGTTAAAGGTTAAAGAATGCCCAGGCACTAAAAGTAAAAACAGCATGACTATTGTAGTGGTGACAAACCGAAACCTGAGTGGCTCTCTTTTTTTAAAAGGCCTCGTTTCCCTCACTGCGAGGGTGTGTAGACCCCCTGCATTCATCCTCGAATGCCAGCTTGGTTTCCACGAAGAGGAAGAGCGAACGGATAGGCAGGCAAGGCGTGTTGTGCCCCTGCTGCGATACTGCCTGTGGAAGGGGCACAGAGGCCATGGTCAGTGTGCCTGTTTGGTTTTCATGTTTTATGGAAACCGACCTGGGTGGTTTAAGACCTAGGTTAACCTACTGTGTGGTGTGTGTGTGTGTGTGTGTTGAAAACACAAAGATCAAGTGACCTGGTCTTGCTGTAAACCTGTGGAGAACTACAGAGGACAATTACATAATATTACTCCCCCCCCCCCATTCTCACACTATGTAAGAGGGAAAAGCCCCCCAGCCCCCATCCAAAGACACACTTCCCCCTACGTCAAGGAACACAACACACTTGAGACTTGCGGATGCTCTAATGCCAGTGGTGGGTTGCCCCCCTTGCCCCCACCTCGGACTGAACAGATGGCATAGAGATCCAGTGGCTTACACATTCTTTATTTCTCGCCCTCTCTCTCTCTCTCTCTCTCTCACACACACACACACACACATACAAACGCCTCTCTCACACACACACCTCTCATCTAGTTCACACTAATGAAGCTTAAAAGTTCTCCACACCCCATCCATTTCGATCACAGCAGCCGCTCATAGCCATGGCAACGCAAACATGAGACTGACTGACCGACTGATTGCTTGTTGTGGCACAGAACCGGAGGAACCAGGTTGAAGAGCGAAATGTTTGTGTAAGTGTTTGACAAACCAGGTTGTTCTCTGAAGATTAATTGCACAGGAGTCCCATAAATGGTTGGACTTGAAGGGAGAGTAACTTAGAGAAATGGGGGATTGTGTTGTAAGTGTAAGAGCATGTAACCCCCAAAGTTTTGCTGTATTTCTGGTGAAGATGCAGGAATTTGCACTTAATCATTTTCACCAGTACGTTAGACCAAAAAAAAAACCACAGGCACACTGAATGTTTGTACTGGAAATACAGAAGTGGTTGGCTTACCAAACAGAAATGAGAATAACAGCCGTCTCTGAAGTTTCATGTTGAGCAAGATGGGACAAATCCAACCTGTGTCTTATGACCATAATTTCTCACCCAAGTATAGCCTAGCATAACAATGCATACACAGAATCACTTTCTCTCCTTACACATACACACACACACACACACACACACACACACACACACACACACACACACACACACACACACACACACATTTGATAAATAAGACATGATATCCAACAGGGTTATAGGCCAAAGCTATAATATCAGCAAGTCTCATGCAGGGTTTGTGTACTGCCACAAGTCTCAATAAGTTCAAGGAGACATCCATCAATCAGTACTCATTATTGGACATTGCAGAGTCCTGTTTGTTGGTATGACAACAAGCCAAAGAGCAAAGCCTCAGTTAATCTGATAGGGCTACCGGACACATCTATTACTACTATCAGACTTTTTAAGACCCTTGTGAAAACCTTCAGCCATTTATAAATGTAGTAACCTGGCTCTCACACAGATGGATGTTTCTCATCCATCTGGCATTTCGTCGGTTGCCTCGCTGTTTTCTGCTGTGACGGGGCGGGGGTTGTATTCAAAAAAAATCTCGAACCTGATTGGAAAATTCAATGTGCCTGTCACGTACTACTTGCTACGTCATACCTGTTAACATCCCGCCCCACGATTGTGATTGGATCTGTGGCATAGAGGCGGGCTCGAGTATGGGCTAAACGAAGACTTCGGGCTCAACAAGCCGCGACCAGACCCTCGTGCGAGCTCACGAAGTTGAACGAAGATGCACAAAGCACGAAGGGTCTGTGAGAACCAGGCTATAAATGTAGTCCATTATAACCAACATCCAATCTGTCATTCTTTAATACAAAACAACAAACCAAGTTTGAATCATTCTGGCACACCTTCTATTATTCGTAGGAATTATGATTTGCCAACAGACAGATGAATGATGAGGGGCCCGTGGCACGAATTGCTAAAAAAGCTATTAAGTAAATACACATTAATTATGTTCTGTATCCTTTTAATATCCACTTATTAAGAAAATATTTTCTAAAAATCCAAATTGAACAACTTTATCTTTCCTACAGTACTTAGTCTTTCTGGAACTAAAAGTGGGATTGTGAACCTTAGGTGTCAAAGGTCATCTGAAGAACATGACAGATATGACTTACAGTTATGGGAGTCTCCAATTACAAGTTTGAAAACACACTGAGAATCCACAGATGACGATTTTAATGCCCAGTTTGTATTTTCTACACTTGATTTTTACACCATTTCATGATTTTACTCAGATGCCCCAAAAATGATTCATCATGTATAAAACCAATATGATCAGGCAGATAAAACCAATATGATCAGTACAATATTTGAGATACAAATCATGATCTAGGGTTGCCAAAATCAAATGTTTGAAAGTTAATTGTCAAACAAACACAAAATGTGCACTGAAAAAAACAAATCTAATAAAACCAGCTAAAACGCAGCCACTTGAAACTCAAGTTCTGTGCCATCTTATAACAGCAATGAATAATGAAGCTATATCATTCCAGGAACCTCAACTTTTAACGGCGAATCCAAGTGGAATTTGGCCACATGTTTTACACGGCGATTCCAAATCCCTCATTTTTAATGGAAGCCATATGATTCAACGACAGGGGTAATCTAAAGAGAAGGTCATCACTGTAACAAGGCAGGATTGAGAGAGAGAGAGGGAGAGGGAGGGAGATCTCATCTCATCTCGTCTGTGTTCGCTGTCGACAGCTCTGCTCAGCCATGTTTTTTAACCTGTGTCCCATTTTCCTCACTCGAAGAATTTTGCGAGCGCCCCTGGCCAAGAACAGACGGGCTCCAGTTTATCGAATTAAACACAGCCGCAAAATGCAGCCATTTATGATTAAGATAATTCAGGAGAGAGAGAGAGAGAGAGAGAGAGAGAGAGAGAGTACTACATCAAGCACTGCCATGAGCGCAGGAGAGACGCTTGTTGACCTCAGGCAGCCTCCAGTGGAGGTCCTCCACCATAATGCTGAGGTGTCTCCTGAGACAAAGGCAGGCCACATAGCCAACAAAGCTGAGAGGAAGAGTTTCCCCACTATATAAAATATAGCAGTCAAGTGGCTGTTCAAGAGCCAGGGGGAGGTGAATATTGTGTGTGTGTGTGTGTGTGTGTGTGTGTGTGTGTGTATCATGAAGGACTTGTGGACTTGTTTAAGGACAGGGCATGTAGTGTTTGAGTATCTGTCTGTACGTGTGTGTGTGTGTGTGTGTGTGTGTGTGTATGAGGGGGGGACTAAAGTGTTTCACGGAGACAACAAAGCAACCAAAACCCCCCAGAGACACAGAGCTCTTTTGTCCTCTCCCATCTGAAAATGCTATTTTAAAAGCCTCTCGAAAATCGGGCCCTTGGGTCTCTTCTGACCTCCTCTCTGCCCATGCTGATCAAGGGTACCCACGCCCTCGCTGGCACCACCACGGCAAGGCCAGGCCCGGGGGAGAGTGAGGCTTAGTGGTCTCAGCAAAGGCCCAGCCCGGGCAGCGTTGGCAGCCACTCATTGCTCCCTTTTGGCCTTGCTATGCCATGCCCCGCTACGCTGCTATGCTCACTGACCTGTCACAGCAGTGGCAATGATGGGTGGGTGGGAGGGAGTTGGGTGGGGCACGGTGGCTGTTGACAGTCACACTAGTGTCCTCATTAAAGGGACATTTATGACTATGTGCAAATAAGAGCCAACAGGCTAGCCCACCCAGTGTCTAAAAGCAGAGGTTGCTTGCCATTTGTTGTGGGTCAAGTTACATAGCATTGCAAATAAAATACAAAACTATGATTAGGGAATAGCAAGAAGACGCAAATTTAATGTGTGGCTTAAAATGCTTTCAGGAAAAAGTAAGCCAAAGGTCACAATCATGCTACAGTCAAAATGTGTTTTCTTTTCTGTAGTTAAACTTTCATGGCATATTGTTACTAACTTCATTTGATGAAGTGAAAGTTTTGTGGACCTTAGCATAGATCATTACTCGCTCCCTAACAGCTTCACACAAGTCCTCACACACACAGAAGGAAACAGAAGAATTCCAGCCTTGAAATAGAATGAGAGACGTCAGCAAACACAAGTGGGCCCAAGGCCTGGTGGCCCTGTTGTTTGGCCCATCCATAAAGCAAAGTTCACTCCGTCAATCAGCAAGCTCATTTAACCTCCGTCTGCGTCCAGCAGGGGAGAGCCGGAGTGGCGGTGAGGGTGAGGGTGATCAGTGTCGTCGTTCGGCTCCCGCCCTCTTCCCCTCAGGCTGACACACAGCCAGGGGGCCCCTCCGGTCCTATCTGTCCTTGGTCTCCGTCCGCCCCTCTCCTTCCTCGACACCTCTGGGCTGCAGACAGAGAGGCTGAGCCAGTCAGAGTCCAGGTGCTGGCTGACACACAACAGAATTTTGTTGGGGGTGGGGGGGTGGGTGGGGGGATATAGGCCTGGTCTCCCCCATGTCTTCTCAGGACAGGTACTGTAGCAGACACAATGGTTGGCAATGGGATTCTGGCCCTCTGTTTTATTGCTGACACTTCCCTCAACCTAATTATCAGAGAGCTCCTTTCAAGTAGTTATTGTTGATGGATTGCTAAAAGTCTCTGTCAGTGCCTCCTATTTGAAATGCTACTATGGCCTACTAATTTTTTGAAAAGTGAAATGGTTCAGGAATCAGCTGCTAAAATGCACTACATTAGTAAACAAGAGTTGACATGTCATTGTCTTCTCTGCTCCAACAACAACACTGACAATGTAGGTCACACCCCTTTCTTGATTATTGTTGCTCAGTTTTGAAAACGTTTTAGGATAAAATAGTCTCTCGACGAAGTATATGGAGACCCAACAGCAGAAAGAGATCCACAAAAGTGTGAAATTTCAAAGGGATGTTAAACGTGGATGATGTGTGGCAGCATGCGGTAAGGAACATCTTGAGACCCGTCTTACCGGAGACCGATTTACAAACCCATAAAATTTGGGATACAGTAAATTAAAGCGAATAAATTTAATGTGTACTGAAAATCAAAAATTCCTGGACTAAATTGCGCCCTTGTTTGAATGTTGATGCTTACACACTTTAGATGTCTCCAGTGGCCAGTGCCATTGGCCTTTCAAAAGAAAAGCTTCTCTCAACAGACGTCAGACTCACACCACTAATGGATCTTGGCCTTAAACTTCTGGAAGTCCCCAAAGGGTATTTACAGAGTCTGTTTTTTTTTAACAACAGTAAAGCGTGTTCAATCATGAGGTTTTTCTAATTGGTCTCACTCAACAGAACCGTCTACTGCCCATCTAGACAAGTGCCATTGCGGAAGTTCAACTTTTTGTCTGAGAAAACTTCTGCTGTGGAAAATGCGGACCATATCCTTTTTTCTACGACCTTCCATTCCAACTAAGCAGCAATCTGTTAGAGGTTACGGGAAAGACACCCATGGCTTCTAAAACAAACTTATCCACTCCTCCTAAACTGAGTCACTACTCAATACGATGTCAACAGCTCTATTCAAAAATGAGCATTGACTGATATGCCTCCCACCAAGATGAAAGAAATATCGGCGACAGCTTCTCAATATACAAACATATCTCAACCAGCCATAGCACCTTTCACTGATTTGTTTTCCACATTTACCCATTATCAGCAGAGTCCACAAATCATAGTAAAATCTTAAACAATGCACTTCAAGGTTAGGCTCGGCAAAACAGCTAAAGACGGAAAGCCGCCAAAAAAAGCTCACACAGTAAGAGATTCGTTTTGAAGGAATCTCATGAACCCCACGGTGTTGAACAATGCTTGGTGTGAATGGGGGTGGAGGGAGATATTGTATGTCTGTGAGTGTGTGTGTGTGTGTGTGTGTGTGTGTGTGTGTGTGTGTGTGTGTGTGTGTGTGAGAGAGAGAGAGAGAGAGAGAGAGAGAGAGAGTGTGTGTGTGTGTGTGTGTGTGTGTGTGTGGTTTCCCGGGTACAGAGCTGGCAAGCCTGGAGCAACGACAGATGCAGTAGGAAGCCGATGGAGTGTAGCAGTTTGGAGCAGTTGCAGGCTGTGTGTTTTCTTATGATTAAAATCTGCTTGCTTTGGCTCCCTGGCCAGTGACTCCGCCCGACACAAACAGTGTTGCAAAGGGGATTTTTTTTCTTTTTCAAATAAAACTAAAAAAAAAAGGACACAAAACAGCACGAAGGGGGAGGGGAAACATCTTTTTTGAAACACACACACTTATTGTTTGGCTTATTATAGCTCACACGTTGTCTCCTAATCATGCAGGTCAAACGGTCGCAATGTGAGTGATCTTGATAGCAAGCAGCTGTCTCTAAGTGGTCTTGTTCTAAGGTGCTCACAATAGACTTCCACACTGAGTCATCAAAACCCCACCTATTTTCCTGGAGAAGTCTTGGATGCAGACATGTTCGACTGCACACTATGATCATCTTTTGGCGGTTGTTGAGTTTATGACTGTTGTATAGACATGGGCCATGACTCAAATCGCATACTTCAACACTATGTTTCGGTGCATAATGCGTTCACACTCACAAACACTGCAAAAGAACAGTCATTAATCTGAAAGTTTGTTTGAGTCTTAAGTCCAATTTAAGTCCATCATTTCCACCTAGTTTTACAAAGCAATGATCCATTTGGAGCAACACTGAAAGTGCAGACCAAACGTCACTCATTCAGTCAAGGTTGCAGGGCAACAGTGTGATCTATTAATTTGTCTGCAACAACAATTCTCTCTCTTAACTGCCCACTTTTGATAGCCTATTGAACTCTAGACGCACTGCAGCGGTAGCAAATTGAATTTGCTCAGCGAGTATGTCTAGCTATCGGTCATAGGTTGTACTCAGACATTGGTGGTGTCTGAGCTATCCACTCACAGCGCTCTAGGTTGTATTCAGAGATCGTGGAGTTAAGCCAAACACAACGCTCTATCTGGACAAGGAGTCATTGGGCGGGCTTAGCGTTGTTTGAATCGGCTTGTTAGTTGCACTGATTGTTTGTAGCCATCTTACCCGAGGGTCTATTACTCGTGGCCAGACTATACATTTTATGTGATAGTCTGGCCTGTCAGGCTACACTTTTAATGGGTTGGTAAGTAATTTATTATCCTTATTGCCTCCGTCAAGGAGGTTATGTTTTCGCCGGCGCGTGTTCGTGTGTGTGTGTGTCTGTACAACATAACTCGAAAAGTACTGTGCGGATTTTGATTAAATTTTCAGAGAACTTGTATATTGGGTCAAGTAAGAACTGATTCGATTTTGGTGGCGATCGGTGATCCAGACCACGATCTAGAATTGATATTGTGTCTGTGACCACATTGCCTTGGCGGAGGTCTGCGCTCTCTGAGCGCTTTTCTAGTTATAACTGTGATTTCTCATTATGTGGTGACAAGCTGGCATGAAATACCATGTAGACCTATCACTACCTTTATATAATCACAAACTCATTGGGACTGATAAATTACAATTTCTGGAGTAAAATGTGCATCTTTCTTAGCTCATTGCTGCCTCCAAACCAAAGTTACAGAACTTGCAGTATTTCATCACACCCACAGTCCATTTTGGTTAGCCAGGTGGGCTCAGTCCCGTAACTTAGCTGTAGCTATTTGAATGTATTAATTCTCAGTCCATTTGACTACTGATACATTTTGATGGTGGCTTCCTCCATTAACTACACAATGCCACATGGAGGATTCAGCAGGAATATTTGAAAACAGCTGTTTTGATTCTTACAGGGCTGATAGTGAAAAAAAATCCTGAGCCTGAACTTTTTTCCATATCAGGGAGGTGAGCACAGGTGGCGGGGTTTTATGTTTGCAACAGAATTTTAAAATCTACTTGGCTTGGGTAAATTCAATATCTTGACAAGGAGGCAGTGATGAGCATGCAAGGATGTACTTTTAACCTGGAACATGTTTTTATCAATTCCCATGAGTTCCACGCAATTTATGTAAGTGTACAACGAGCAGGAAATTTGAGTTGAATCCTCTTTTCATGTCTGGGAACTTTTTTAGTTTTTCCAAAGTAATGCTGGTAGGCTACGCCTGAAATCAGGCATGGTGCCTAAACACTATCAGCCCTGTTCTTAGCCCTGTAGACGGCGCAACTAGAGTTTAGGTTTTATCTGGAAGCAAATATGTCAAACTAAATTGTTTAAATAGGATATCCGTCTTAGCAGATCAATAATGTCAGCTACTTTTCCCAATGTTTGGCTATAGCAGACTTGGATTGGTCACCTTTATCACTGTTCATACAATAGAGGGATGCTGAATGGGTGAAAAGATATCCAAGTTTATTTACTCACGGATGTGAATGAGCCGTTTCCTCATTTGCACATGCATTTGAAGATCTTTTGGAGCAGAAGTGTATTTCAAATCCTTACATTTCTATTGTGTTGGTTACATATGTTGTTTTACTCTGTGCCTACACCACAGTTAACAACAGACTAATAAAATGCCCCCCTGCACTAACATCCTTTAAAGTGCCTTTGCCTGCGCTGTTGGAGAGAGGAGGGTGGGGGGGGGGCATTGCATTTGCCCCCTCTAGTTTCCTGCCGCTCTGCCACTACCACAGTTGGGTCTCGCCAGAAGAAGGTGTGTCAGCTCCTCGCCCTCGCCACCTCACGCCACCTTATGTAACACATCGCCCTACTGCACAGGATAGGACGCAGGACGTGCCCGCCGGCCGCTGCCAAAAGGGAAACCAGAGAAAAGTTTCATCAAAATTCCAGCCGTCACCTTTTAGCAGCCCCTCTGCTCCTCTGCTGTTCGCTTCCAATGCCTGCGCTTTCCCTATCCATTTCACCCTATCACCCCCCTCCCACACGCTCACTCACTCACACACACACACACACACACACACACACACACACACTCATACCTCCAGGCTTTTATATGCCGTCAGACATGAGTGACGAATCGAGGTGGAATATCAGTCAGTGACACACACACACACACACACACACACACATACAGTGCCTCAACATAAATCTGGATCCAAAAGGCAGGCAAGATATAGTACAGTATACTTTTGAAACATTGAAAAGGTGGCAGATGAACATGGCAGAGTTTT
>JAODXP020000030.1:20254426-20314426 GCA_027497455.2 Sardinella longiceps | reverse complement strand
GGTTATTACTCAGCAGTAGTGTGGAAATCTCCTCATGCTGTTGCAGTATGGAATCCAGCATATCATAATTTGAATTCCATCGGGTCTCGATGGATTGCTTGAGGGATTTCTTCAAGCTGTTTTGCAGACCTGAATGTGTGAAATATTTCACCAGCTTTTTTGCATTTGTCGACAGCTCAGCTTCAGCCAACACACCTGGTGCAAATGCACTTGGTAGCGTGACATTCAGAATGTGTGCATTGCAATTTAGCCTTGTGTATCCACGCAGGGCGGCGACTATGTTTCCTCCACGGTCAGTAACAAACACAACATGTCCAGATAGTAGTGTTGCATCTATTCCAAATTCACGGAGTTTCTGGAACAGCAGGCTCCTGATAGTCTCCCCTGTTTTTGATATGCCACTCTCGAAGGGAGCTGCGAATAAGACCCTGGAAACAAGATCGAAGTTGTTGTTTGTGTAATGGATCGTGCCAGATATGAATGAAGATTTATGGTAATCCTCCGTCCATATATCTGTTGTGATGGCACATCCATATGTTTCGATGATGGGCTTTATTTCTGCTGCCACTGACGCCCTTAGTGCTTGTGCTCGCCCCTCGACATGTCTGGATACAGTAGTTGGATGAGGTAAAACATCTTTAACATCGAACTTGCCATATCTAGCAGCAACATTAACAAAGTGTTGCAATATGTCAACAAAGCCTCTCCCGGCGACCAAGTCATATGGCCGTATGTCTAGACAGCACACGTCCACACATTTCTCTGTAGTTTCCTGTTTAATGTGAGCTACACCTCTGGACAAAGCACGACCTTGGCGGCTTTCGCAGCTGTTTATCCTGTTGTTCATTTCGTTTTTTACTAAATGCTACACTCAGACTTTTGAGTGGAAAGTTTGCTAAGTCTGTAGAGGTAAACCAAGATAGCTAACGATAACGCTACTTTGCTTGCTTTACTTAGTACTATGGTCATATAGTACTAGGCCTAAGTTTGACTGAATTTGATAACTAGGAAAATCTTTGCTTTTTTCAACAGGAGTTTAATACTCCCCTTGTGGTATACAAATGGTGATTTAGACAGATATGTGGGTGTCAGAGGCCTTAACCAAGCACCTCTCTGAGGGGACCAGTGTTT
The DNA here is from genome assembly GCA_027497455.2 of Sardinella longiceps. Lineage (NCBI taxonomy): Eukaryota > Metazoa > Chordata > Actinopteri > Clupeiformes > Clupeidae > Sardinella > Sardinella longiceps. The sequence goes on along the minus strand of JAODXP020000030.1, from coordinate 20,313,295 downwards.
ACTTAACATTAATAGGCGAATTACTCCAGGAATGATAGCAAATTGCATTGGGTGTCAACCTTTCGTTACGATACGTGTACATGACAGTAAGCAAGATCCCTTGTGCACCAAGTGCAACCTGGTTTCAATACAGACATGTCAATCAACCGTAAACTATGATATACACTCTTTAGGGAAGGGCCTTGGAGACAAGATTTATCATTACAATCAACTAAACACCCCCTGTCTCAAACCTGTAAGTCATTGCCTTAAGCTTCCAGTGGTACTAAGAATGTGCAGACACTGTACATATGGGTGGTCAAACAGCGTGCACTCGGAGGAAGAATTCTGGGGAAATAATTTACACTTTCCTCCATCAGCCAATCGGTGGTCATCTCGCTCCAGTGAGTGTGGCCTGAACTCTAATTCTCTTTGATGAGGAAAGGCAAGGCTTTGTAACATCCATTCGTCACATCTGAGGGGGCCCCCCAAGTCAAGCTGTCTTGTGTATTTTGACATGCGAGTCGCTGCACAGACAGAAGATAAATCATGTGTCTGCTCAGGTGGTGGTGTTGATGGTGGTGGTGGTGTTGGGTGGGGGTCCTGCCATATTCTTTCTCTCTCTCTCTCTCTCTCTCTCTCTCTCTCTCTCTCTCTCTCTCTCTCTCTGTCAAAGGCTGTTTTGCTTTTCCCCCAGTGTGGAAGGCTGTGAAGGCTAGAGGAACTCGAGGGGCCCTTTATGGTAGAGTAAAAAGATGCGTCCATGTCCCTGGCTACACACGAAAGGAAATACAATGGCTTTGATAGAAGTGGGTGTTTCCTTCACTACACAAAACAGACAAACACACAGACACAAATATACAGTACAATACAAGTCCACACACACACACACACACACACACACACACACACACCTATTATCCCACCCCAGCAAACCCCTCCAGGGGTTAAATTTCCTGTTTTGCTGTTTGCATTTTCACCTCATCACTTCTCTCTCTGGGAAACTGTGGAAAGTTGCAAGCTACCTTTCCCTTCCTCATGGATGTTCTGCCTCTTCCAGACCAATCACGCTCTTCTCTGAGCAACAAACATCATGACACGCCAGCGGACCACCACAAACTGACCAATAGCCAGAGAGGAACAGGAACTGGTTTTGTATATGTATCTTAGTAAACCCTGTCCATTTGTCGCTCTTGGAGACATTGACGACATCAGTGAATTTACAACAAGAGCTCTATTTCTTGCGTCTTTAGTACTGGCTTGTGCAATAGAGCTCTTGTTGAAATTTGACCGAAGTTGTCCTTTAACTCGCCTTTTGGTGCAAACCTACATTACATTTGACTGGAAGGTGACCCAAAGTAGCCTCTTTACGACTTTATGTCTTTTTGCCAGCGCTTGCAACCACACCCGTTGCATTGCGATGCAGTGGACAGTCCAGGGTGGAATCTACATACTGAACGCATCAATAAAACTCCTGGGCTCCTTTTTTTCTACAGGAATCTAAACCTCCACGTGTTCATTCCCCCTCGAGGAGCTTCAGCTCACATAAATATTGTATGGGCGTGTGTGTGTGGTGTGAATCTGTGCTTGCGTGTGTGCGCGCAGGGCAATCGAACAAGACGTTGCGGTGCGGTGCGTTCGTTGTTTATTCGACCTGTTGGAAGCGCTGAGGTCAGGGCTGCTGAAGGGCAGGGGAAGAAAGGAGAGGAGGCGCCGGGCGAGGATCGCCACCCGGGGCCTTGTATTGCAGGAAGAGCCGCACCACTCCGCCATGACCTAAATAGTGGCCCAGTGAACTTTGCGGCTTTATCCTGTCGTCAGCCATTGACATCTGACCTTCTCGTGTCCGTCTCACCCAGGACTTGTTCTTGCCGCCTGTGGAATGTGTTTTTTGGCTCGTTTTCAATTTATTGAGGCTTTCTGTCTTTTCTCTCTCTCTCTCTCTCTCTCTCTCTCTCTCTCTCTCTCTCTCTCTCTCTCAAGCAGTGCTGAAAGCCTTGTAGATTGCCTCCGGTGTTTTGTTTTTTTCATGAGCGGAGTTTTAGTGTTTGTTTGGCCAGGATTTGATTGGCTCCCCACCACAGCGGCGCCTTCCAATGCCAGCACTCCAGCGCCCGTAGTCGAGCAAAGGTGAAGCACCACCAAAACTCCCTTTTTTCAAAAATACAAAAATGTAAGAAACCACAGTCCAGCAGAAGCAGTTGATGCATACAGTACGTCTCACTGGGTAATCTTAGAGAGTGTCTGCCCCAAGGCTTTGAGATAAAAGAGCGCATTAGGGGGAAAACTATTGGATGCACCACAGGCTTTCATCAGGGGAGGAGATCAAGACCCATTTGCAGGAAAACCACACACCTCTTCTGCGCTTCTGCTGCATTAGATGACACCCTGAAATGTCATACCCTACCCCAATCATAAAATAAAATCACTTCCAAAAAGCATTAACGATTCCCACACGCATTCTCCCTTCTATTCGCTCCTCAACCGCCTAAGAAGAGAGAGAGATGGCCATGATTGTACAGCAGGCGAGCTTTTGCTCGATTAAAATAGCTGAGCTTTAAGATCCACTGCACAAGACCGGATAGGATATATATCCTGATCCAAAATTCTCCCATGGAAATATTTTGGTCACTGCCTAGAGTAGAGGGGTGGGGTGGGGAGCAGCTGCGGACTGCGACGGTAAAGTGGGACACGTCAGGGTTTTTTTTTTTTCCTCCTCACTTTTTCTTTTCTTTTGCAGAGCCAGGACTGAGCTTTGACAAGGCCATCCACCTCCAGCACCACCACCACCTCCTCCTCCACCTCCATCACTCCACCCTCTCCCCCAGCCAGCAGCCCGTCACACATTGTGTGCTGAGAGCTGGCTGAAATAGTTCCAGCGTCCGGAGGCCGGGCAGAAGGGCAGCTAGGCCACGCAGCAGACCTCCTCCCCGGGTAGTGGAGTCAGCAAAGTCACCCCGCTCCCCATAGAACAGAGAGAAAGACAGTGAGTCAGAGAGAGAGAGAGAGAGAGAGAGAGAGAGTAATTGTGTGTCAGGGAGAGAGAGAGACAGAGAGAAAGGGAAAAGAGTAAAAAAAATCAGACAAAAGAAAGGGTGAAAAAAAGGGACAACAGGCGCAAAGCCCTTCTTCCTTTGGACTCAAGGCCAGTGGGACTCGCTTTGATTCTTTGTTACTGAAAGAGAGGATGAACTCTAGAAAGTGCTTGTGTGTGTGTGTGTGTGTGTGTGTGTGTGTGTGTGTGTGTGTGTGTGTGTGTGTGTTTGGTCTTTGGGAAGACCTGTCTTCCTTGTCGTACAGCCTTCCTATTTCCTGTCCCTGGAGTGAGTGTGAAGTGCGGATATTGTGTGTGTGTGTGTGAGAGAGAGAGAGAGTTGTAGTCCATGTGTGTAGATCTTTGTGTGTGACAATGTGCAAATAAGACTGTGTCTGCATGAACTCAGAGTGAATTGAAACTGAGATCAAATGAGAGCGCAATTACAGTACGTGTATGAGTGTCGGCTGTATGTGTGCAACCTTGGCAAGGTGTGTGTGTTTTTGTCTGTATCTATGTGTTCTCAAGTCGGTGCATGTGTATGAATGTGTACATGTGAGTACATATATGTGGGTGTGCACGCACGTGTGTGTGTGTGTGTGTGTGCGTGTGATTATATGTGTGGTGGGTACTGTATGCATGAGTGTGTGTCCATGACTGTGTGTGTGTGTGTGTGTGTGTGTGTGTGTATGGGTGGAGGGGCTGTCAGGGAGTGTGAGTTGGTTTCCTCTCCAATGGCCCTGTCCCTGACTAAATCTTCCTGCACCTGAGGCCATCCCCGGTGGGCTCGAGGACAGCTTTTGTGTTTGTGTGTGTGTGTGTGTGTGTGTGTGTGTGTGCATGTGTGTGTGTGTATGTGTGTGTGTGTGCGCGTCTTCCTCTGGGCAGTTCCCCCTCTCGCCTGTCATCACATTCATTCACAAAATCATTTCCCTGCAGCTATCTGGAGCCCCACACTCTTCTCCCCTCTGCCCCTGCCTCAGTGGATGACACTTCCACAGCCGAGGGAGAGAAAGAAAGAGAGAGGGAGAGAGAGAGGGAGAGAGAGAGGGAGAGAGAGAGAGAGAGAGAGAGAGAGAGAGAGAGAGAGAGAGAGAGAGGGGGAGAGAGAGGGGAGGGAGTGGAACTGAGATAGGCAGACGGGCAGGCGGGAAAATAAAGCAATTGAGCACCTCCAGACCGCAGTACTTCATCATAGACGTCACAGAGACGTGCATTGGTGCAATCGCCTCAGAAAAAAAACAAACAACTGCTTTTTTTTTGGTTGGTTGTTGTTTTGTTTTTTTCCTAAGATCCACCACAAACGTGGTGGTCTTGCGACTGATAATGGGGTATTTATGCCGCCCTCCATGGTTGCGATGGTTTCCTAAGTCATTATCTAATAATCCCGATAAGGGAAAGGAACTGAGCGATGATAAGGGTTGCTGTGTCCAAGGAGACAATAGCTTTGACCAAAGAAGAAGAGGTTGGATGAATGGGAGAGCTTTTGGAGAAGGGGAGGGGGGGGGGGTGACATGAAGGGACAGTGATGGAGGCTGTGGTGTAACTGGAAGAGTGGGAGTGGGTGGGGTGTGTGTGTGTGTGTGTGTGTGTGTGTGTGTGTGTGTGTGTGTGTGTGTGTGTGTGTGTGTGTGTGTGTGTGTGTGTGTGTTATGGGGGCTGGGGGTGGACTATAACTGGCAATTTCCTCAGTCCTTGCCAACTCTCTCTTTCCCATGAACCCTTTCTGACCTCCGATGACAAGGGCCACCGACCGACCAGCGAAATCCAACACTTGCCGCTCGCCCCTACTGTATGTATGTAGCAACATGCCAAGGCCCATCACAGACACACTTCCCATGATACAGTACTGTACATAGGGAGACAACAGAGCAGTAGACCAGTACTGTACGTCTTCCATAGAAAACAACGTCTGTCCCGGCCTGGCCTACTCCACGTCAGTGATGTTTACTGCCTAGGTCTCCATGGCGCCTGCTCCGGAGGCCAAAGCCCATCTGTCCTGGTCCATCTCTATGAGCTGGAGGGATGAGAGTGAAGGTAGCAAAGTGGGCTAGTAAACGCAGAAGTGCGGAGTCAGGCAAGTAGACACGCTGGACGTGGACAGGCATGTCGGTGGGGATATTCGGATCGTTTGACAGACAGGGCTGAAGCATCTGCTTCAACTGTCGAAAGCTGAGCCCCTCCGATTTCACGCTATGTTTCTGCGCATTGCTGTTTCATTCCGCGTTCTGCTTGTGTTTTTTTACATGTTTTGATAACTCTCGGGTCGCATTCTATACCCAGCCAGATGTCCGCCAGCCTGTCACTTCTTCTATGGATAGTACCTGGATTCAAGGCAAAAACCATGAGAAAGCTGTTGGGTTTTTTTTTCCTCCCTGTTATTTTTTTCTTCTCTTTCTCCACACTCATTTTTTCCCCCTCCAGCTTTATAGAGGTGACAACAGAGATCACCATGAGAGGTAGTTACCAGCCAGAGAGCTCTCCACAGCAACCCCCGTCCCCTAAATTCCAAATGAGACTCATTGCCGGAGGCTAGGTGCCACTTATCCGGCTAATATTTCCGGCGGGGTTGGAGATGAGCGCCCAGATCCCACTCGGCTGACGCAGAGCTGGGGAGAGCTGGAGAGGGAGTGTGTGTGTGTGTGTGTGTGTGTGTGTGTGTGTGTGTGTGTGGGGGGGGGGGGGGGTATTGTGGTAAATTTCCAGTCTTCCCTTACTCACATAGCGTTATCAAATAGAGCATGCATTATGTTGTTATACTCATTAGTGTCTGGAAATCTCTCTCTTCCTCACTGCCTCCATCCCTTTCTCTCTCTCTCTCTCTTCCAAACTCATTCTCTCTATCTCCAATTCCCCTTTCTCATTATTTCACCCTGTCATTCTCTGTGTTACCCTCTTTTTCTTTAAGTCTTAATTTTTCTTCATTCTCTGACTCTAGCTTCTATTCTCTCCATCTGTCTTTCTCTCTCTCCCTCTCTCTCTGTCTTCATCCCTCTCTCTCTTCCAAAATCATTCTCCTTATATCTGACTCCTTTTTCTCTCATCCTTTCACTCTCTCTTTCTCTATCTCTCTCTATTACCTTCTTTTTCTTTAAATATTATTTCTTTAAATGAGTTTTCGTCAAGCTGTGACTCACTCTAGCTTCTATTCTCTCTGTCTCTCTCTGTCTCTCGCATTCTCTCTCTCTCTCTCTCTCTCTCTCTCTCTCTGGTCTACATTCCTTGAAGCGGGCTAATGGCTGTCACACCTCAGGATGCAAAGAGACTGTCTCTGACTGCCTCAGAGGTGGATGCTATCCAGATGGCAGCTCAGCGACTCCACAGGAGCACAGCGACCAACTCAGCAGGTGTCCTACTGTGAAGGACAGCAAACTAAATGGGTGCGGAGATTAAAAGATGAACAACCCCATCGTCCCTGACAACAGGAGTTTCTGTCCTGGGAGAGTGATATCTTCATCAGCAGTCATCAAGGCAGTCGTAATTTATTTATTTTCAAATGATCGTCTGAGTCATGATTACTACTCTCTGTCGGCTATAGCTGTCACATTGTGTCAGACTTACATTTTGCAGTGAAGTGAACATCGTTTCTCTCTCTCTCTCTCTCTCTCTCTCTCTCTCTCTCTCTCTCTCTCTCTCTCTCTCTCTCTTTCTCCAAAGCGCAACTTGTAAGCATCCCAGTAGTGGCTGGCTTCTTCCCAATGCTAATCACAATGCATTTTCGGAAATCACTTTCTGAGTGAGCCGCGCACACAAAGGCAGCTGCTTGAAGCCGAATCAAAGTGGAGGAGAGGAGAGGTCCTTGGCTGAGTCGTGATCGCCAACCGTTTGTAAAAGTGCTTCGCTCCAACCGCTGAGGAGGCGTCACTCCCACAGAGACATCGATGGCTGGATGGGCCGCTCCGCCTAAATGTCTGTCGTTACATTACATTATGGGCGTGTGTGTGTATGTGTGTGTGAGAGTGTGTGTGTTGGGGGGTGGGGGGGTTAGACAGCAATGCAAAACATGAGGTCATTTGAGCAACGTCTGGTTTGCATTAGTTCGAGACGTCTCGCTTGGACACATGCGCTCCGTGTCTTACGGCGGAGGATGGCATGTGTTGAGAGAGACCATTCCCCTGTAGGGAGTCCTCTGGACTGGTGTTAGGCCCCCCCCTTACCCCCCCCAAGTAACGCCTACGCCTACGCCTCTGCAAAAGCTAATCTAATGCTTTCCCCAAGCCTCTCTTTCTCTCTCTCTCTTTAGGAGCCTCACAAACTGACACCTGCAGTGACTGAGAGTCACGCTCTATCCTTCAGAATTTTCTTTTCTTTTCTCTTCTTTTTTAAAAAAAAATCTCACATCTCTTTGTGCAGGACCAGTTGTTCTGCGGTTCACTCCCAAGAGTGAAGTTGGAATTAATGTCCATTCCTGTCGGCCTCTGTGCTGCACTGCACACTAAACCAGATACTTGAAAAGGGCCCAGTTCACAGACCTTGCCGCCGGTCTCCCAGGAGCAGAGCAACGTCTCACGTCCACCAAGGGGCCGCTTGACGCTTTTGTTGGCTTTGCCCCGGCCAATCTTGATTTCAATTGGCTACAACCATCTCATGCTGACCCCCCCCCCCAAACCCCCCACCCCCACCACCCCCCCAGCTGTGAGTCTTATTTCTGCCCACAGTGGAGGGTGGGAAGAGAATGTCCCCAAGAGAAACCAATAATAACGGCCCTATCTCTGTGATCTTTAAAACTTGACTCCTGTGACGCCCCAAGATGTTTTCCAGTGATGGAATCCTGGACCATAGACAATGACTCAGCTGGCAGTAGAAGAATCGTTAGTTTTGGAGATGGCAGTGGACAGGCGAAAATAGATACTTGTGCCAGGGGGGAGTTTAATACCTAGAGACCACGCAGCTACCACGCAGCTGTGCACACATTCAAAGTATCGTTTGGTGCCATAAATGCCTTAGCGGTGACAGTAAAAGGCAGAAAATGTGCAATTACAAGTAGACCAAAACACTGTATTGGCAGGTTACACAATAGGCTGAGTTGCCAGTTGCAGAGGACTGCGCCAGCTGATTTTGCAAAAGGTTTAAGACTTGTGTTTGTTGGTGTCCAAATGTGCTGACTGGGCAATAATCTTCAAAATGTGTGGGCATGAGCCTCTGACACCCACACTGTAGGACACATTATTGACTAGAGCGGCACTACCCATCGATGTGTGGCAATGAGCTGCTGGAGTTAGCTGGCTTTTCTCCAGAATCAAAACTCACAAATCAAAAGGAAAATTAGATGGGTATACAGTGCATTAACATTTTCATGAGGAAATAGATTAACTTATGTGAATGAATTATATTGATTAGGGTCACTAAGGTTTACATTAAGCCTACTGGTTAAAAGGACAAGACTTGTACAGTTCTAGTCAGTCAGAGTAAGGGTGAAACCAGGATCCATGAAAAAGCTTGCTACAAAATTGAGAAATGAGAGAAATGCAACTTTAAAACTTTCAGTTTAAAAAAAGCCCACAGAAAAATGCTCCTCCACTGTGAAGTTATGCCAAATGCAATAACACAGCTATTTAATTTCTTTGTGAATTAAGCAAAATAAGTTTTTTAAAATAAGAGTTCAAAAGCTATTAATTTTGTTGCGATCAAGAGGGGTCCTTGAAAACATTTCTGCCCCGCGAGGGGTCCCAGGCCCAATAAAGTTTGTGAACCCCTGGTGTCACTAATTCATCTGGTCCTCTGAAACTGTGGCCAAAGTAATTAGCCTTTTTCACCTCTTAAAGGGCCATATTCAACCTATTCAAAGAGTAGCATAAAACACCTTAAAACAAAATATATTCATTTAGGAAAATGAATCGAACTAATAAGACTACACTGATTCTAAATCCATAAACACCACTAAAATACAGACCTTCCATATTGACTAGTGAAAAACAAGTTTACCATCAGCATAGCAGAACACATTACTATGATGGACGCATCACATGGAGTAGCCTAGGCTACTTTGCAATATCAGCTACAATTACCCAAAAAGTTACTCTTTGAACAGACATGTCTTACAGGAGCACCAGGTCATGTTTTAAATCAGGCACACGTCTATCAACTCTTGTCAAAAGAAGCAGTCAAAATAGTCATAACATTTTTATCACTTTGTGCAGGCCTCGTTGATAGTGCACTGAGAGTTTTAAATATTAGTCAAGACAAACAAACAAACATGAATATGTCAAACTCCCAAAAAACACTGAGACGATTCCTTATGACTGCATGCTTAGAAAACTCCAGCTCCAGCGCCACAAAGTGCAATCTGTTGCGAACAGTAAACTTGTAGGCTACCCTTACCTGAGGCATAAGCGATCCCAATCCAAATCCGACAGACAATTGTAAAGTCTCTCTTCATTTCCAGATTTCCCAGTCCCCAAACGGTTAGATTTCTTGAATCAAACTCAGAGTTTTGATTGTGTCAAAAACGCAATGAAGAGCGGGAAAGTGTACAGGAAAGTAAGTAACTCCGTGCATGGACCACCAGGTGAGCCTCACTGAAGCGCTTGTATCTCTCTCTCTCTCTCTCTCACTCACTCACTCTCTCACTCACATCAGTCTGGCAATGGAGTATGTGTGAATTGTCACGCTAAAAGAAGTGCGCTTTTCCTGCGGTGAGGATTCATGAGGATCGGAATGGATCCACGATGATTTCCTTTTCCCTCGCTCGTGACTGGAAAGCGCATCCACCCCTTGCGTACAGACGCACGATGGACTTGCAAGCAGTTGGCTATCCAAAAAAAGTTTCTCTGGGGGAAAGAAAGTATGATTTCTCACACTGTTGCACACATTAAAGTGTCAGATCAGTGAATGGGGTTTCACTGACATCTTAATACACGTAAACGGTATTGCATGTATGAAGCAGTCGAATAACCTTTAAGCAAGAAGATGGTGATAAGTTAACAGTATGACACTTAGGAGATTGGTTTGGTTAAGCTTTGTTCGCCAAGAATAGACCTTCCAGCGGTTGAGACTATTTTGTCTATTATAAGAATACCCGACAAAATATTTTTCGTATTTTCTTTTGTCTGCTTAGTGGTTTTAAAGTGGGCATATCAAACAAAACAAATTTGACAGCTTCTTCTCCTCTTGCCCAACCTCTCAACAGTCTCCCTACACAGTCACCACAATGGCCAAAAACTTTTTTTTTCTTCTATAGGGACTTCTTAAACTGTGAATGAAAACCATGTGCGTGCGCATCTCTCAGCCTGTGTCTTTGGTGAAAGGACGGTCATTTGTAATTTATGTTCAAGGAAACATAACAAGTCTGAAACATAATTCTGTAAGGACATACATGTGCAGAACCACAAAATAACCTTAACTCAGCTCCCTATGAATGTGTGTGGTGTGAGTGGGAGTTTCTCTATGCATGTGTTTTAATAGGTCAAATAACTTGTAGTAGTTGATCAGATGGACCTGTGTGTGTGTGTGTGTGTGTGTGTGTGTGTGTGTGTGTGTGTGTGTGTGTGTGTCAGTGTGCGTGTGTCTACCTATAACAATAAAAACACAAAACATCACATGTAGCCTACAGTATTTCTGTGGCCCAAGGACACTCCTGTATAATAGACTCCTAACAACCTTCATTCCCATTCCTCTGTTAACATGACATTGGAAGGAGAAACTAAAATGGTGCTGTTGTGATCCGAGACAATGCAGTGATCTTGTCCTGGTTGCACAAAGAGGGGAGTGTTATTGTGTACTTTGTGTTCCAACCAAGCTGTGCAGCATCCTCTATGGAGCTTCCTCGGGTTCCCTGCTAGTTGGATGAAAGGTTGGAGAAGGAACACAAGTCAGTCTCGTCATAACTGTGAAGAAAAACAAGTGAAAGTGCATGTTTCAATATTATGCTAGGCCATGCTTGTTTGTCCTAACCTCAGGTCTAGCCCCTTCTCACCCCAAACAAGCCATTGCTGCCTTTAACTGGATACAATTAAAAGTGACCTGCTGTTAATAGAAATATAAACAAGAAGCACTAGAAAAAAAGAGAAACTGTTCCTTTTCTCCAACAGAGAAGGAGTGGGGGGTCATTAAATACTTTTATTGCTTATCACAATGTTAGTTATAACACACACTTTTATTAAAACATAAAAGTATTTTGTTGTATTTTTAATAAGGTAATTTTTTAAATGTGTTAACAGCCAAGGCAGCTGACAGTACCGTCACGACCACAGCTGACATAAAGTGTACAATAGCACTAGTAATAACAAAATGAAATAGTAAAACAACAATAACAAGAACCTAATAATATACAATAATAACATTGTTAACGGTAGTAATATAAGTGAGAATACACACATTAGTGACCATCTAAAAAGCCCTCATTTCCCAGGGGACTGAACTCAAGGTCCAGTCCTTGAAGCGCCGCGTGGCTCCATCGGCCCCTTCCTGCTCTGCGGCCCGCACACACACTCTCATCGGAAGGATGTGTGTGTCACAGGTCGACTGCCCGCCTTGAGGCTTGCCAAAGGGCCACCATTGCCGCCCCCCACCCACCCATCCACCCCCCTTACCCCTGCAGAGCAAAGCTAGGCAGAAAGCATTTGGCGTTCCAGCCCAGCCCACATGGTGAGGGCTGTGAAGTGGATCAGCTTACTGCAGGCTAGACTGGCTGGCAAATGTGCTTGTTCCCAGTGTGGATGATGTCGGGGAGCAAAGAGGAATAATGAAAGGAAAACACAGAGAAAATAAATAAACAGGACATTTCGTTTTTCGCTCTATTATTTTTGTTGCTACGGACACAGTTGTGTTCCGTGTCGTGTTTCGCAGTCGGAATGGTAATAGGTCGGGACCGGTGGTGGGTGTGGGGGAATGTGTTATAACTGCTGATTTAAATAATGTCTTTCCTCCTCCATGTTGTTTTAAAACGTTTTAAAAACCTGTTTTTTTCCCCTTTCTCTTCTTCGTTAAAATGTAACCCTGGGGAGGACGGACGGCGCTGGTTCCTGTTCCAGCGGCTGGTGACAGCGGCCAAACCATATCCTGTCGGTCAGGGTCCCCAGGAGGACAGTAAAAAAGGGGGTCGGGGGCACCGGCGCTGTCCCTGTGTTTGCCTGACCCCTGTGCAGGGGAAGTGGGAGGAAGTAGGATGTTGGTGCACTTGTCTGTTTTTATAGATAACAGGAGTCTCATCCTCACAGGCTCTAGATCCGGGAATCCTCTCCAGGTACCCCCCCCCCCCCTCCCTCTCCGCTCCCTCCCACACATACACCAAACCCCAATCAGCAACCCAGCGACACACACACACACACACACACACACACTCTCACCATCAACAACCCTGATGTTGGCTTTTGGCTGTTGGATTTTGTCTGACCGGTCTGTTTAGACCTTGAGACACACACACACACACACACACACACACACACTCTCTTACCATCAACAACCCTGAGACACACACACACACACACACTCACACTCAGAGCATCATCCATTATTTCCCTGCAATTTGCTTGCTTCCCCCTTCTCACAGAATATGCCATTCCTCTTGGCACTCCAGTCTGTAACAGAATCAACGGCCGAGTTCCTCTCATCATCATTACAGTGCATGCACAAGTGAATGTCTGTCTGGAGAAGGTGAGAGAACGGAGCCAGTGCCCTGCTATTTGCTTCTGCTCATTTGGCCATCCATGCTGGCTAAGGTGGCTGGTAGCTTGGTGCAGGATTGGTTGTTGTACTGGAAGGCTGAGCGCCGGTGTAAACATTTTGGCAACTTCTTGTCAATTTCGCTGGGGTACCTGATACGGCACAGTGAACCACACACACACACACACACACACACACACACAGACAGACACTCACACACACACACACACACAGACACACTCACACACACACACACTTCCACCCTGCTGCACCCAAATGCAATAACACAAATAACAGAAATAAGAGCATTAGTCTAATCCTCAATGTGAACTGACTTGGCTTTATTGGAAGTGTTTGTTTTTTTTTTCAAACAAAAATAAAAAAGAAACTAGTTAGATGAAAAAAAATTACAAATTCGTAAATTCGCTAGTGTATAAATCAACTTGTACAGCTCATCAGAGATGATAATAAACAATTGATTTGTTATTATTTCTAATATGTGACCTCATTTCCTAAATACAGTACAGTATGTGTTAAGTTCCAAAGTGCTTAATTAATAAAGATGTGGAAACAGCATACAAAGTGAACAGGCACAAAACACAAACTACATAGAGTGTTTGATTGGTTGCAGTAAATACATTGTCATTACGATTGCTTTGGCATCAATGACAGTTCCCCTCTGTCTTGACATCAATGACAGTTCCTCTGTTTCTTACTCACTCTCGCTCTCTCTCTCACTCACACACACACACACACACACACACACACACACACACAAAAACAAATAGACAAACGCATTGACGAACACATTTCTTTCACATGACTTTCAACAAGGCACCAGACCATCATCCACTTCTACTTGGATCAATGCAGCATCTGCTGAATACTTTTACAGTAATGAAATTGTACAGGCCTTGTATAGGCAAAGAGAGCAGTGTCCTCCACTGAGGGCATGCAAGTGACTCTCCTCACACAAACTCCAGGGGAGGATGAATAAAACGCAAGGGCTGCGGCCTCTGACCGGGCTCCGTCACGCACGTGCTCACAAACGGCAGCGCCTTCCCCCGTGGTCCGTTGGCGAACACGTGCAACAGGGTCATGTCATCGGCGTCGTAGAAGGCCACGCGACGTTCGTCGCAGTCCAGGAACACGCCGATGCGCCTCGGCCGCGTAACGAGCCTCAGCGGCGTCCACGGCTGCGTACCGGCCGAGTATTGGTTCCCGCCGCGTAGCCGCAGTGTCCAGTACCCATTATCGGGACACAGCTTGACCCGAGCCTGACGATCGACGCTCTCCAGCGCCACGCCCAGATCCCACTTAGGCTTCGTGCCCACGGCCACTTCCCAGTAATGGCGGCCCGAAGCGAAGCCCTGGGCTCCTAGCACGTTGACGCACTGGACAAAGCGCTTGGGGTGGCGTGGGTACGGCTGCATCTCCTCCAGCTCCACCACAGACAGCTTGTCCCGGGACAGAAGCAGGCTAGGGTGGGCCGTGTCCTCATCAAAGGTCACAGGGGCCGGACCTGGAGAGAGAGAGTGAGAGAGAGAGAGAGAGAGAGAGAAAGAGAGAGAGAGAGAGAGAGAGAGAGAGAGAGAGCAAAAAACGGACAGAGAGGGAGAGAGAGAGAGAGACAGATAGATAGATATACATATAGATATAGACAGCAAAAGACGGACAGAGAGAGAGAGAAAGAGACAGAGGGGGTGTTGAGGGATGAATACTGATTTATGTGTATGACTTAAGTGTGTGTGTGTGTGTGTGTGCTTTCAAGCATGTTTGCAGTGAGTGATTATAATTGTGTGTATGGTTGGAGGTCCTGTGCCAAAGAATTCTTTCAATATATGCATTCCTCTGTTCATCATGAAAAACAGGTGCCCCCACTAATAACACTGTGGCTTTTTGAGATTCTCTGACTTCTCTTTCCCCTCTGAAAGAGAAGAAGATGCCTAACAGATGTCTGTATGCATATGTGCCGAGAAAAAAAGAGGGGCGCATTTTTATTGCTTTCTATAACTCTTAGCCACTGTGAAAAGGAAAGTGAGTTGGCGTTTGAAAAGCGAAAGTAATTACCTGGCTTGAGGACTTGAAACATCTTCCTCCAGGTGGTGTACTGAATTGGAGAGGCATACTTGCTGCTGAAAACACTACTGTCAAATTCTGGCCCCTTAGCAACTTGTGCAGACGATCTAGAGTGAAGGCAGAGAGAGGGGGGGGAGAAAAAAGCCTTAATATCCAAACGAGATGAAAGAGAGTGCAAGTTAAAAATCTTGCCTAGAATGCTAAGGCATTCTGACTTGAGTCAAGTCAAAGGCACATCTCTGGAGTTTGAGTGTGTGTGTGTGTGTGTGTGTGTGTGTGTGTGTGTGTGTGTTTCGGGGAAAAAAAAAAAAAAATCTGAAAGCTGCCGAAAAGCAAAACATCTCATCAACAGAGGGTTGTTGTTTTTTTTGTCTCTTTCCCTCCAGTCAACGTGTGGATGAGGTTTTTTTTTTTTGCTTCACTGCTGAAAGCTATATGGGCTTTTGGTATTCTGGGGAGATAGCGGAGAGGCATGCCTCGATGATTGATAGTCTAAGCATGCGAATACAGTCATAAGGTTCTGGCATTCTGGTCGGTGCTGTGCCGGTTTTCATTAAGCTACTGGCACCGTGACGACTGGTGGTGCTTCTCTTCCTGGGGGGGTCCAACACCCACACTCACATATTAGCAAACTAATTCAACCCGGCATATTCATATTCTGTGACATTTGGATTTGTTTGTGGTAGCAATGCAACATTACGCTTTCAAACACACTCACCTGGTATTCACATCTGGGAGCTTGGTTTTTTGGACAGAAAATAGATATGGGGGAGAAACAGAGAGAGGGAGAGAAAGGTGTTACTGACAGGCAGGGTTGAAGTCATACATTCTGTACAAAACTACTGGCATGTTTCAAGATAGGGTTGACATTGAAAACACTTCTTTCACTCTCTCTCTCTCTGTGTGTGTGTGTGTGTGTGTGTGTGTGTGTGTGTGTGTGTGTGTGTGTGTGTGTGTGTGTGTGTGTGTGTTTGCCAAAGAGATGAAATCAGACCTTCAGTACGTCTTTGATATTCAAATAAAGATTCATCTGTTTCTACAAGGGAGCTCATCACTGATAGAACACGTCTGTGCTAATCAGAAGACAGAGGCGGCAGACATCTAATAGTAAGCTCACACTTAAGGACACAATTACTTGTCCTTATGGCCAGATAAAAGAGGAAAATGGATGTAGACATGCTGACACATACATTTACCTTTCACATATTTCTCTTAGACAAGGTTTTGGGGGGGTTCAAGGGATTATTAATCTTGTGCCAGAGGAGCGTTAGCAGCACATGCTACATAATGTTATTACCTGAGACTAGCCCTGGGCAAACACCTTGTCCAAACATGACTTATGCTAATGGCTCTAGAGCTGCCAACAAGAAGGCTCATTCTGAGCGGTTCAACCAATCAGCCTTGAGGCCCCTTAACATGTAACCAAAACAGTGGACCCAAAGAACTTTCTATATCTATATCTATGGACGGATGGATGGATTGATGGATGGATGGATGGAATGAAAAAAAAACATGTTTTTTTCCCCCCTTTTCCTTGCCTTCTGCTGTGCACCCTTTGTATGAAATGCCTGTGAAATCAACTCACGCTGACAGCGACAGTATGGTAAACATGAGATATGTCATCAGTGCTGGACTAAATAAAGATGTATTACCCAACTGGTGCATTTCAACATATCATAGCTCAGCACATGCCAAGATCACATTGTTGATTTTGCTAGATGTTGACATTTTGTATGTATCTATAAATAAATAATGAAAGAGAGAGAAAAAGAAAGAAAGACCGAGAGAAAGAAGGAAGGAAAGAAAGAAAGCAAAGTAATGAGGGGGAAGCTGTGCAGGCAGCAGCACCAGTAAGTAACCCATTGGTCACACAACATTTGGTAACCAATTCCGGCCCCCTGTCGTTTCCTGCTCCATCTCTCTTTCCTACTCACTTCCTGGCCTGTCGCATCCTAATCTACATAAAGGCAGAAATCCCCCATAGTACAAACAAACAAACAAACAAACAAAACAAACAAAACTAGAAAAGCGCTCAGAGAGTGCAGACTTCCGCCAAGGCAATGTGGCCACAGACACAATATCAATTCCAGATCATGTTCTGGATCACCGATCACCACCAAAATCAAATCAGTTCTTGCTTGTCCCAATTCACACATTGTCCAATATATCCAACATATCCAAATCCATGCAGTTATCCTGCTGACAGATAAACAAACAAACAGACAAACAGACAAACCAACGAGACCGAAAACATAACCTCCTTGGCGGAGGTAACAAACAAACAAGCAAAACTAAAGCGCAGCCAGAGCTGAGCGTAAGCTTGAAGGATCGGTCACCTCCACGAGGACACTGTGGTCCCTGGCATCTGCGGCCTGCTGCAGGACCCCCACGGTCTGCTCCACGTCCCTGAGGGCGCCCTTGACGGCCTCCAGGTGGCGCTGCAGTGCCTGCTCCCACTCCTCCTGCTCGCGCCGCAGCTGCTCCAGCAGAGACGCCTCCTCCTCCTGCAGGAAGCTGTGCAGCGCCTGGAAGTCGGCCTGGATACGATCCTGAAGCTCGGCACCCACTTTCTGTCAGGGGTTGGAGGGGTGTGTAAGGGGGGATGGAGAAGGGGAGGGTTGGAGGGGATGTGTGTGTGTGTGTGTGTGTGGGGGGGGGGAGGGGGTGGTGGAGGGTTCAACAGGACAGGAAGAGAAACAGGAGGATCTGAGCACATCTGAAGCCACGGTTGGACACTTCCCCCACATCAGTATGAAAAAAAAAAAATGTGACACAATGACTTTGTGTGGATGTGGGGAAGTAAGACAGACAGTGGTACACTCACACACTGATGTTTGCTCAACTTCTGGGCCAGATGACAGGTTAACAGTGTCTAGTTCGAGACTTTTCTCAAAAAGCTAGCTCACCTGTCAGCTAACACGCCATTCCACTCGCTGCACTGGCTGAGCTCTCATCCTGTGCCATCAAGGAAATGTCACACAAACAAGGATGTGCCTTTGGTAGGGTTTTTATCTGCTTGCTATAACATTCTGTACTTTTTGTTAAAGCTACAGTCTGACATCACAGTGTCAGATGTTTTTTTTTTTTTTTTTTGGCCCTTACTTCAAAAGACTCCACCTTCCACTGCAAAAAAAGTACATGCACATAAAATCACCAATACATCAAAAATTCCTCTCTTGCCAGTGAAGCACAACAGTGGTGCCTTGCATATCTGCACCGTCACAAATAGTCATTTATTCTAAAATGTCTGCCTCTATACCCTACTCCTACCCTACAGTTAGATCATTTTTTGTGGCTGTGTCCATGTCCCTGTGGCTGTGTTAGCCAGCCAAGAACTTCCCTGCATTATAGTATATATTATATAGGCCTATCAATTTGTATTCAATGGCACCCAGCGAAGAAAGGCTGAGTATAGACACCATGTTTATTGTTTTGGTTTGTTTGTGTCTTTGACCCCACAGCAGCTCAACTATGGTGACCCTGTGGTCGTGGAGTTACTTCTCATGTACGTGCGGTTGACAAGTGAAAATCTCTGAGTCACAGAGGTGACACAGCGGCAATAAGAATAAACAGGCAGGAAGCCACCTCTTTTCAGCTCTCTACTCTCACATACTTCAGCGCTTTCATTTGCAAATGATAAATAAATGACAATATCTGTTTTAAGAAGTATATACTTCTTAAGATGATGAGAAACTAAAAAAATATACGGTCAAAATTATAGTAAAAAAAGATTCAAATCTTCACAATTGTATAAGGAAAGCCACCTATGTATGTTTGAAATGAATGGTCAACTTTGTCTAAAAATACCTTTCATTTATATGAATTATTCTGAAATGCTTCAAAATGGATGGTGCTCATTTTGAAAGATTCATGACCAAGTGTTCAGAGAGCCAGGCCATTTTCCAACTCTCTCATACCAGTCTTTTTGCAAGGTCTCTTGCCATGTATCAGAGGAAGAAAAAAAACACTGCATATAAAAAATACAAAGCCATATTCAGAGGTTCTGTAGATCTTGATATCATTTGTAACACTAGAAAGTTGGATATGTAGACCTGCATATAGATTTAACCAGAATAAGATAGATTATGTGGGCAAGTTTAGCTTGCACAAGTCTCTCCAAAGGCATTTAAATGACTCCTTTGGCACAAATTAGCCTAGAAACAACATGGAGTAGGTTAACATCACAGGTGGCCAAACCACAATCCTTACATTTAAGATTATTTTTCTAGGATGTTCTGGTTGTCTGGAAAGTTTCTCTGTGACAACGTCTTTTGAATGAGGCAATACACAAATAAAACTGAATTTCATTTAAATTGGCCCACATTTGACCAAATCATATAGGAAAAAAAAGGCTGACCACCAGATATATCACACAGACACAAACACACACACACACACATACCTTAATGGTGTCAACCTGCTCTTTGTCTTTGCGAATAATGTTGATGTATTCCTCCCGTTTTAAGCGTTGGGACTCCAGGGTCTCTTTCAGTTGTTTCTGGAAAAGAGGAAAGTATTTCTCTTTTTTACCACTACATTTTCCTTTAACTAAAAATTTATGAACAGTCCTGTCAACAAATAGCAGATATGGAAGTTGCTTTTAACACCTTAAAATACACTCTATTGCACTGAAACTGTTGGTGTCTTATTTTCCATATATTTCTAACCTTGTGTCAACACTATTTTATTAGTATTAAATTAAGTTGTTCCAGGCAGGATTAGAGGTTATAATGAATAGTTGAAGGTTGATGTTTTATTCTTTTTAGTAAAGCTGTCAAGGCTGACTATAAAATCTGTTTGAGCTATGTTTTGGTGTTATTTTTCATGCCAAGGAGATTTTCCCAGTCCTCTGGTCCCACCATATCATAGCACCATTGGTGTGTATGAAGTTCATCAAGGGTCTATACATGCAATGTATTGAACTAGCCTACAAAGGCACTTTTTGTACACGCCTTCCACTGCTTCCACTGTACATTCTTTTCAACCTCACAAGTCTATGACGCCTATACTGTATGAGTGAGTAGTAGACCTACTGTTGTATGTTTGTTGGGGTTCTGAATAGCACTTAAACCCTATTTGTATGTTAAAAGTAAATGACTCGTAAGATCTGAGTTATATGACCTATCACTAATCTTATCAGTCAGCAAAATTTATGGCCCAACTGCACTGTTATCATACTGTAATTTTACCCTGAATCGCCACCGAGCTTGATAAAATGGTCATAGGAGATTTTATAAGAGCAATAATCAGAACAGAGTGCTGGAGGATGTCTGCAGTTGTATTGTGTTTTGGAAAAATCTGCAATATGGCCTAAGACGAAAGATTCCCGGCACCATCAAACTCATATCAATCTCCTCTCAGCTGTCACTACCTTCCTCCTAGCAGGCCTATGACCCAGTTCTTTTTCATTCAAGGAAGACATCACTTGGCATGGGTCTTGGTATTATATTATGTAAATGTGTAGGTTTAATACTGGTTTAAATATCACAAAATATTTTATTTTGTGCTGGTGTATCCATATTAAGACATATCTGCCAACACTGTAGCCTATACAGATTAACATAATCCTAGAAAAAAAAAAAACATTAAAATCAAACAGAAGGCGTGGGAATGTAGGCTATTCATTAAATGCCATTTGATGGAACAACATTTACCTCAACATTCTTCACATAACCATCTGAAGAGGTGGCCCTCACTTTATCCACAAGACCTGCTACTAAATAGTTGGTTTGAAACTGTCGGCTGGGGAACTCCTGACGACACTGTGGACAAGAAGCAGGTCCCCCGCGGATACTTTTCCAGTAGGTTGTGATGCAGCGCTTACAGAAGTGGTGCATGCACCCGAGCATCACCGGGTCTCGGAAGAGGTCGCAGCATATGGCACAAGTCAGGTCTTCTCGTAGATTCATTCCTTTCTTGTTAGATGCCGCCATGATTTCTTGATATTTGTGTCCTTTAGTTTCGCTTGCACTTCAGAGTTCAAAGTCTGTCGCAACAGTCACAAGAACAGCATACATCACGTGTCGGGGATTAAGGAAGAATCAGTCGCTGCTTCCTAATTCATTAAACGATCACAAGAAAGGCTACTTTATAAAGCACTTCAAAACACGAGCGGAAATCAAGTGTCTTCAACATGCACTCGTTCGTGCATTTGCTGTCCCTGCTGTTCTTGTTGTTGTTTTGCTAGGCTTGCCTTTACTTTATTCCAGTCTCATCCAGAATTGAATGATATGTTAACATGCTGTTAATAAAACAATAACTATCTACGGGCATGAGACTATTCTTCTCAGCCACAGCTGCTGCAAGTGCTTAACGTTACCATCAACTTAGCTAACGTTACATCAAAGCATAGACGCTTTCTCCTGTTTGTAAACATAGCCACATGCTACTACGAAATTAGCTAGCAAGCGGAGCTAGTCCAATAAATGCATTTTTGGGCGATGCATAAATATTGACAGTCAATATAATAGAAAATGGAACACAAATACTTCTATACACACCTCTGAATCGTCAGAGCCTTCCAGACTGCAGAGTTTATCCGTCGGTGCACTTTTCCAGCGGCGCATGCATTCATTCACACATGTTAGCTACATTGCGGAAGGACAGTGAGTTACAGTCTCTCCGATTGGCTGGGATTATGTAACTTGCTCTGTACTCAAATCAACAGAACACTCTGTTCCACTGAGTAGGCTATTGACATAGGACATAATGGGACTAAATTCTGCTCATTCAGAAAGAAATAGTATGAAGACCATTATTTTACATGTGAACATAATTAAATAGCCTACTTTATTATATTTTTTAATTAGTAGTATATTAATTGATAATGGGCTATGAGGCCCAGTAGCAAAAGTCTGTAGGCCTAGTCCTTAAGGAGTCTGTCTGCAAGGCCGTACAATTTTCAAATAGCCCAATTCATTTTTATTATTTATTTTATTTATTTATTTATTTATTTTTTAACAAACAGAAGAGTCACTGCCTACAGCAGGGGTGGGCAATTATTTTGGTTGAAGGGCCACATTGGGATTTCGATTGACTGGCAGCCTTGTTGATGGGGGTTGAGGCCAGTAAATTGGCAAGTCTCAACCAGTTGCCCCACTTTCTTGAGAGTTAACATGTTAACATACAGGGTTAAACAGGGGGAATTTCATGAATACAACAAATAATCATATTTTATATTCATAGAAATTATTCTATTTTGGGAAGGCTCCATGTGCCGGATTAAATAGTTCAAAGGGCAACATGTGGCCCCCGGGCCATTGCCCACCTCCTACAGGCTTTGGCTACAAAACAAACATGATGAGATATGATGAGCCTTTCTATTATGGGATCTTGAATTGTTATTCATTTATTTATTTGAACTACTTGTCATGTTTTAGAAAGTCACTTGTCATTAACAATTTACACTAGGCATAACACAGCTACAGACACCTGTAGCCAATTTCCTTAGGCTATATAGGGGGGGAAATACCAAATGTTGGATTACCATTGTCTATTTATTTATTTATCTATTTATTTATTTATTTATTTATTCAAGTATTGTGCTCTGGAATTCAAGTAGAAGGTAAAAGTTTTTTTATTTTTAATAAAGCTTAATATTTGTGTATTGTATTGCTCTACATAAAATTGTATGCCAAGTAGGCCTACACATAAAATGAAAAATAAACATACAGTGTAGCCAACTTGACATATTTTAGCATTAGCCATTTAGTTAATATATGAAGTACTGTACCCATCCTCATCTTGGGCCTTGTCATTTCCAAGGCTCCAACCTGGTATGAACTCATCAGGAATTAATAACGTATTCTATCAAAGACTGTCACTGTTCATATTTTTCCTTGTGAATGTCTTGCACAATTGGATCATCAGTTCACAGAAAAGCAATACAATGACATTTCAATCTCAACTCAGCCAGGGCTTTATGTTTTTTCTCTCTTTTTTTTGTATTAACCAAAATGTTGTGATTTTCAGCAAACTATAGGCCTGCACAACAAAAAACAATTTTCTACATTCAGCAAAGAGAGAGTAATATTTCAAATAGGACAGCCATTACTGGTTGCCCATGAGCAGCCTTTATGGAAACATGTTACTGTATTAAACAAGACCTTTCAGCTGTTTGAGCGCTGCAGAGTTTTGGGTAATAATGGAATGTTCATTTTGAATAATAGCCTACGCAAACATGTGCTTAAGCTATCCTGTTGTTGAAATCTGACAGCTTGCGTCAACAATTGACTCACTGTATTCCCAAATTAGGGTATCATATTTCCCCCCTTCAGTTTGATTGATGCTAAGAGTGTATAAAGGTTCTGTAAGTACCAACACTGCGGTTTTAGTCAGATGAGATTGATCTATGGGGAAAGGGAGTGTTCAATGAAACTCTAGCAAGAGAGTTTACCCTACAGTCAATTTAATAGGACTAATAGGCTATGCATATCTATCTATTGTAATGAGTTTGAAATTAAGTTGAACAGTTTTAATGGTACTATTAAGTCTAGTTACTTGTGTTTCAAATACTAGCATGGAATCATAATATTATGTGACTGCATTTGAAATAATAGGATCACTGCGCCGGAAAATAGTGCTATCTTTTCAGTAATTAGATGATTGGCAGAGATGATGAGTCATAATTGTGGACATGATGGTGAAGATGACTGTGATATTTTGAGCATGATGAGCTTCATGATATTGGATGATGAGAATGATGATGAGGAAGAAAACCTTGCAGTTGGTGTGTGTGTGTGTGTGTGTGTGTGTGTCCTTGAGAAACTTTAAATCACAGACGGCAGAAGAGGAAGAGAGAATTGCTAGAAGATAGTGATGATCATGATAACAAAATAATGAGAATACATGCAGACAGTGCAGCTTGAAAACGAAAGCCCTATGTACGTACGTCAGACCCTCATTCTATTGCCAGCATAATGGACTCATGCCTTGCGGACAAGCACTG
Organism: Sardinella longiceps; assembly: GCA_027497455.2. Classification (NCBI taxonomy): domain Eukaryota; kingdom Metazoa; phylum Chordata; class Actinopteri; order Clupeiformes; family Clupeidae; genus Sardinella; species Sardinella longiceps. Next base: position 20,289,653 of record JAODXP020000030.1, on the reverse strand, counting down.
TTTTCAGTACAGCACCCACCTGTGCCACTATAGAAAAGCAGAGTGGTGTTCAAGCAGAAAGCTCTATTGTGCACATTGCATCATCTCAGTATGGGAGACATGGCATTTGATCCTGGCATTCCCTGGATGTGGTGTGTGTCTGCTGTCATCGGTGGTGCTAGCTACTTCTCAGATCCCATACTGTGCATCACCTGTGGTATTTATATACAATGCATTAACACATGCACAGATGGATGGATACAGTAGATAGATAGATAGATAGATAGATAGATAGATAGATAGATAGATAGATAGATAGATAGATAGAGGTTGGTTGACAGTTATTTTGGAACAATCAAATAGCCTCTAATAAGCCTCCACATAAAATTACAGCTTGGCCACTGACAGCCTACACTGAGCCAAATGCAATGCTAAAATTATTGGGACAATTAGACACAGATCCAACCAAAACACATTTTGTTTCTGCCCTTTTGCAGATTCACACTGCAGCCTAATTTGGTGTAGCCCTAAGCAGTCACCAGAAAGCCTCTGTGTAAAATGAATATGATGATAATGCTTTGAAGTAAACACTTTACTGGATGATATCATGCAGAGCTGGCTGATCCTGAGGTTGTGAACAAATTAGATTTCCATTATGATACTAATATTTTGTGTCATAAAAACAGAAAACCTTTTTGTCTGTTTCATTTTTCTTTCAAGAGAGCGAAAGAGAAAAATGGAAGAAGAAAGGAAAAGGAAGCCATTTATCATGATGAATATAAATCGTGGTCCTGGCTTATTCCAATATCCATATAGTCAATCATGTATGGGAATCTGTCCACAATAAAAACCGTTTAGGTAGACTGTCCATACCATAGTCCAGTGTGTGCAGGTGCAGGAATAGGATATGTGTGGTTATGTTATTCTGTATGTCAGTGTTCAGGTGTCCTAATTCTGAAAAGAACTTTCTATCTCACTGTCAAAATTGTTAAGATTTAAATCTTCATAACTCGTTGAGTTATTTGTTCCTTTAATTAATATCCTTTTAAAGATTGAAGAACATTATAAAAAATAGTGTTTGAGGGTGGGGGGTTGATGAGGGACCATGACATGCCAATCAATAGAAGACGCACAGTAGCAGCAGGCATCAGCGCCGACAAGTCAGTACACCGGATATTTATTGGGGCAATTATGACACAATTGCATCTGCGATATACCGAGGAGCCAATGCGCTTCCTCCCGACTGTCGCCTATCCCACAGCATCCCTCACAACTCATCTGCGCCGTGCGCTGCCACTGAGCTTGCCTCGCTCACGCCGGTAAGAGCACCGTCACTTGGGTTTGGAAAGGGAGAACAGGTGAATATGACCTTACACCAAATGTAGCGCTTTTTTGCGCATCCCTTCAATATCTGCAAGGGACAACATCAAAGGAAACGAGGTGAGTTGAAAGGAAGGAAGTGAGGTTCTAAAGGAGATTTTGCATGGAGTTGCCATGCGCATTTTTGCATGCCAGGCGTACTGGGTAACTTGTAATATTGTAGATCTTTGTACGATTACAATTCAACATAACATAAGGGAATGCATGTAGTTAATCGGTTTACTTATTTATTTTTTTTAATGTACGATAGGGTAAATCCATTTACATATGATGAAAGTTTCTCTGTTTAAGTTTTTTTCCGGTGATACACCAATATGATCATGTAGGCTATTTTACGCAGATGCCATTGAGACATTGAAAAAAAAAAAAAATTTCAATGTTCATGTTGTTATGCTTTGGAACAAGGTTTTGCATCTGAGCGCACCTAGTTCGAATGCTATTGTCTTGCAGGCTCTATGATCTCTGACTCGCATTTCCAGTATGGACTGCCGATAAATGCTTAGTTATTCTTTAATTGTGTGTCTATCGTTAAAGGCAATGTGTTGCACCCTACTGAGAATAACTTTCATGGTCTGGCACCTGACCCTTGCAAAAATTTTTAGAATGGTTTTGGTGACCTGCAAAATCACTGAATATCATCGGTCTTCAGGGAGCTAACCTTTTGAAAGGGGACTATCATTGAAAACACCAATCGCATCCGAGAGACTGAAAGCCCATGTTGCCGCCTTATGGGAAATGTCTGAATATAAAGTATTCATGTTGCCCGACTTTCAGACGCTCAGACGTTTTTCTCCATGGAATATTGAGTGAGGCACAGTGACATTCATAGCGCTTTAGGAAGAGCTGTTGCTTGCTAGTATTATAACGAATAATTTTTTGTTTGTTTAAGGAAGGTACGTACCTATATCCATAGACTGTATGTTCCATCACTTGCTTTTAAACATCACGGTCACTGTCATCCACAAACTAACTCTCACCTAGCCTATGTCTTCTGTTGTTAAGGGAGACCAACAATTAGTATTGACAAATATGACAATGTAATTGCCTGCAAAGTACTTGCTGCATGGCAACAAATGGTTGTAAGTGCTTTTTGTGCCAGAATAGTGAGGACACTTCAGTCGCAAACCTCAGCTTAATCATCTGCCCTAAGTGTGCATATGTCCCTCCAGGCACCCAAAAATAATAATAATAAAAGAAAAAAACTTGACTCACACAGTTTATATAAGAGCACATTACTCCTCAAAGTATGGTCCGCTGAGTGCTTTAAAATTTTATTGGAAATAGTCTCCTCGTGCCCTGAGCAGTGAGTCTTCATCATTCCTATATATTTGATCAGCCTTGAGGTGTTCCAATACCAGTGCTTCAGCTCGCCTTCTCATAATGTCGTTCCAAACTGACTCAGCACAAAAATAAAGCAAAACAAATCAAAACAATAAACAATAAACCATTGATTTATGAACCCTTCCCCAATGGGGGAGCCACATTGAGTGTAAAACTAATTAACCTTTCTTTGCAATTTCTGGTGAATCCAATCGGCCATCACACATATTTGCTGCCCATAAACACACAGAGTGGCTCTGAGAGAAAATAACTCATGTCTCCCCTGCTGAAGCCTTAATTTAAGTTCAAATATTTCACGATTCATTAGAAGCTGATGACGGGGCAGGAATGCTTAAGTTTAATTATCATGCAAGAGTCTTCCTATGGCACTTTGGAGTTAGCTAAAGAAAAACCTCCAATGTGCCTATATCTGCATGCACACAGTCGTTGTTTAGGGGTCATATCCCACAATGCACCATTAGGTACGTTTTTCTCCGTTCTCCAGTTCTCCTTCTTCCTCCATCACACTAAGCTGCTCATCCGCTTGAAGTTAATTCCTCCTACTCAGCTGGAGAAAGACCCCCTTCCTGACAGTGCGCACGTCAAATTCACCACACGGGACTGAAGCCATGATGGGGGTACCTGGAAGCCATGCATCAATTAAAGGAAAGCATAAGAAAACAGTGGCAAAAAAAATTGTGGGCCACGATGAAGGCTATTCGTTCTGACTTTATCCAATGCCATTTACTCCCAGAGAGGCTTTTGCCACTGAACCTCACAGTTTTCCTAGAAAAAAATGTTCCCTTGCTACTGTACGATGCAACGTTGGTTTGAGTTATGGTCCTTTAAGTACAGTAAGGATAAAAATATCAGACCAGACCCTGCTTTTGTCAGTGATCAAATACCTAGCAATTTCAAGCCTTCCATTTTGCAGAGGGAACAAACAGTTCTTGAAGCCTGAAGTCAGTGCAATGATAAAAAAAATATATAAACAGAGAATATGACAGCTAGTCCCATGTCCCCTATTCAGAAGGATATACAAGCATAAAGGTGTGCTTAGATGTACTGTATATCATGTATGTCCATGAGGTGGATAACAAGGAGCTCACTGTGGCTATGCCTCAGTTTAGCAAAATAAATAGAAAAAAAAGATGTGGGTTAAGCTATTGCATATCTCTGTGGGCCCAATTAACAACCATTCCGTGGTTCTATTCTGAGATAGAAACACAACAAAACACTACACTGGCACTGGTGCAACGCAACCACGCACAAAAATGTGGCAAGATATTTAATGTCTCTGAAGTTCATAAATGTCAGCTGCTTTTTTGCTTTTTTTCCCTTGCAGGAAATTACTGAGCAAGTTGGTTTGCTGTACCGAGGAGCACACGACACAAATTCAAGATGAGCCCTTTGGATTTGCTCAATAGTACAGACTCTGCCCAGGTGAAATGGGATGATTTCTCAAGGTACCGGGAGTTCTTTCTGCTCAATGACAGCCTCGATCTCCTTCGACCGACGTTTAGTGATGACATCACCAAGCTCCTGTTCGTCCAGGTGGCGCTGATCGCTGCCTACTCGCTCATCATCCTCCTGGGCCTTGTGGGTAATACGCTGGTCATCTACATGATCATCCTGTACAAGAACATGCGTACTGTCACCAACTACTTCATTGCTAACCTGGCGTTGGCCGACCTGATGGTCGACACAATCTGCCTGCCCTTCACGCTGGCCTACACGTTGCTGGACGAATGGAAGTTCGGCGCAGTGCTGTGTCACCTTGTGCCGTACGCCCAGGCTCTGAGCGTCCACGTCTCCATCCTGACGTTGACCGTGATCGCTCTGGAGCGCTACCGCTGCATCGTCTTCCACCTGGAGCGTCGTCTCTCTCGACGCGCCAGCTTCGCCATCATCGGTCTGACATGGGCCGCCTCGGCCGTCCTGGCCGGCCCGCTGGCCATCTTCCGGGAGTACCGTCGAGAGGAGATCCCCTCCATCGGCCTGCGCATGGCCGTGTGTTCGGAGAAGTGGCCGCACGGCACCAACCGCGATGCCGTCATCTACAGCCTTGCCATGCTCCTTGTTCAGTATGTCATCCCATTGGGTGTCATCAGCTACGCCTATGTCTGCATCTGGGCCAAGCTCCGTAACCACGTGAGCCCGTCCAACCGCGGCGACAGCATACACCGTCGCAAGAAGACCACCAAGATGCTGGTCGTGGTGGTGTTGGTGTTCGCCCTGTGCTGGCTGCCCTTCCACGTGTTCCAGCTGGCCATTGACCTGGACCTGGTGCTGCGCTTCAAGGAATACAAGCTCTTCTACACCATCTTCCACATCGTGGCTATGTGCTCCACCTTCACCAACCCACTGCTGTACGGCTGGATGAACAAAAACTACCGCAACGGCTTCCTCATGTTCTTCCGTTGCGAGCACAAGCCCGACACCATCCACCCGGAAGGTTCCTTCAAAACCCGTTCGCAGAGGGGCCTGATTGCGAAAGGCCACCACGGCGGACATCGGCCGACTGCTGTGTGAAATCGAGCTGAACTCGTTGTGAACTTCCCACGTATGGAGGCGCCCACAGAGGGTGCCAAGTAGGGCTATTTATTTTTGAGCAAGTGCCATATGGTCTGTGAATTTGCTGAAGGTACCCTCTTGGCATCAAAGGGAGATACAGAATGTGAATGAGCAGCTGCAGAGGTTGGCGACAAGCTGTCTGCAGCTAACTGTTCAACTTGGAATGGGAAAGCATCGGACGCGTCCTCATTGCACAACAAATCATCTGCTGTCATTTAGTCCTCATGCTTGAAGGAGGTTCTCTCTGAAAGACAACACACACACACAAACACAAACACTGCTGTAAAAATCTTGAATATTGGCAGAATATGAAACATTTTCTGCTGCCTGTGATATTGTTCCAAATTTGTTATTGGGACAAAATATATTTGGATTTGTAATTGTCAATGTAAGCATAATGTAATAAGTTAACAAAACATTAAATGGTACAAAGTCCTGCTAAAGCCAATGAAGATGGCATCGAACATCAAAGTATATGTTAAGATATTGCATGTGCATATTTACATATGGCACTCTAAATGCACTTATGGCAGTTGTGCAAACATAAAGGAAATGCACTCAGGCAGGCATATAAATATGAATATAAATATAACTATATATATATATATACATGTACTGTATTTTAGTGTTACATTTTTGTGTATTCCTCTGTTGGGGAGTTGAATAATGCCTGGTGTGTGGCTCTGGTTCAGCATAGCAAATGTGATGAGACTGCTGTCGTGGCAGTGACAGGATTTGACAAATTGACTATATCTTCTTATGAATGTCATCAAATCGCTCTCTGATCTGTGTGTGTGTGTGTGTGTGTGCGTGCGTGTGTGTGTGTGTGTGTGTGTGTGTGTGTGTGTGTCTGCTGGAGGAAACAACATGTGCCTCTGTGTTCTACTTTATCTCTCCTGTGAAGCCTTCCTCCATTTTTTCCCTCTCATCTCTCTGTGTTATCTAAATAAACCAAGTTGATATAAAACAAAACAAAAAACACCTCTTACTTGGTTATGTAGCGGCTAATAGCAACATTATGCAAGGATGACTTTTTTTTGTGTCTTCTCCTCCCACGCTCTGCTGAAGTGGAAGCTAAAACAAAGGCAGTAATTACTTCCAAAACAAGAGTCCTGAATTATTTACTGACAGTACAGCTCCTGTTGGAGGGTAAGAAGATGTTTGGCAGCCCGTTTAGACACTCCGTGTGACTGTCGCTGATGTATAGTGGCATGGTATAAGCACGCAGCCAGGAGAGGAGCGAAAAAGCAGCGAAGAGGAGAGAAAAAAAAGGAGAGGAGTGCCTTTGGGCATTCAATGCTCCCAGCGACACCAACGTATTAACCATTCATCCACTGACGTTAAATAAGTCATAAGTAACAATGTGAGCTTGGAGTCATTCACCTATACTGTGGTTCTGAGTCAGCTGATGTTAGGGAAATAAAGGCGAAGATGGTCGTTTGTCCTTCACGCGTATGACAAGTATAATGGATGACAGAATACATCTCCGCAATCTTTTGTGCTTGCTTAAGCAAAGAAGAAGGGAAAAAAACAATAAGTGAAGACCTCTCATGTGTCCCATGAATGCCAAGGGTAGATTGCATGCTTCTGAGTTATGGTCACACACAGTAAACACAAAGGCATTTTGATGTCTGATGATTTTCTGCCACTTACTGGTCAAAATGGAGAAGTACAAGTTACTACAAGTGAAAGAAAGCCAGAAATCAACTTGACTATACTGTAGTTGCAAAGGCCTACTTCGACTAATGGAAAAATAAATGGTATTTTTCTAGTCTGATATGACATGAACCTTTACTCTTATTCATGTAGAGTGGTAGTAGGCTAATCAATGAAATTTACCACTGATCTGCCTCGATTATTACACTGGAAATGATTATGGGTCCATGTCATAGGCCTATCAATTTGCTTTGCTATTTTACGTCGAACACTTTAGAAATACAGAAAAGTGGACAAATTAACTCGTTCCTGATGAACAATATATTTAGGATTTAGGCCTAGTTTATTGCCACAAGAATTGAGCATCTAAATAATTTGTGGGTTTTTTTTCTGACAAAATTAGGCTACTAAGGTTAGGATTGTCAGAATGAGAGGGCCTTGGGTCTTTTGAATTTGACTTTCTGAATCCCCTTATTGACTATGGGGAAGCTAGCCTGGAGTGAAATGACAATTGAGAGGATTTGCAAAGGAAGGCAATTACTTGTTTTCAATAGTCAATACAGTGTTTAAAGGACCCATATTATGCCCTTTTCACAGCAGGTTTACAAAGCTACCCGAGCTCACAAATACATGTGGACATGTGGAGCTCACAAATACCTTTGAAAATACCTTTCAGATTAGATCTTATTGCCTGTCTTTTACCCCTCTGGTTCAGAGCAGGCTGTTTCTCATTACAATTCCTAGATGCTAATGAGCTGCTACGGTTCACGCCCAATGCCCAAAACTAGACACCTAGCCAAGACATTGAAGATTTTGCCCTATATGACAGGCCACCCCTAATTAGTCAATTAATCATTTTCCATTGTTCTCAGCTTCAAAGTGGCTGCCAACTTGTCTCTATTTTTTTGCAATTATCCATTCTCATTGCCCCCAGCTGCTTAAGTGGCTGCCAATGTTGTGGGACCCACCTTATCTGGTGACATACGTAGTTAGAAATAATTCTACTACTAATTTACTAACAGTGTAAATTAGCTAATTTGTGCAATTATCCATTTTCATTGTTCTCAGCTGTTAAGTGGCTGCCAACTTGTTTATGCATATGGACTTGTACCTTCTTGATCCCCGCAACTTGCAACACTTTTTGTGTTCAGATGCACCCTATAAACACAGGCAGCTGTCAGTTCTACCTGATAGGTGGGGATATGTTGTAATTGGGTGGGGTCCCACAAATATCCCAATCTGTGACATACGTAATTAGAAAAATTCTAAATCGTAAACGATCCAAATAAATAAATAAATAAATAAATCACTTTTTATGGCTTTTGAATATGTTTCTTGGGTCTATACTGTCTCTACACTGTTAATTTTATATTAAAAAGCCTCAGTTGTTATAGCTAATTTACACTGTTAGTAACTGTTCAACTGCTGTGTGCTTGAACCACCTGTTTAGAATTTTTTCTAACTACGTATGTCACCAGATAAGGTGGGTCCCACAACATTGGCAGCCACTTAAGCAGCTGGGGGCAATGAGAATGGATAATTGTGAAAATAAAAATAGACAAGTTGGCAGCCACTTTGCAGCTGAGAACAATGAAAAATGATTAATTGACTAATTAGGGGTGGCCTGTCATAGGCTACAGGGAAATCCTCAATGTGTTGCAGGTGTCTACTGGTTCACGCCCCCATGAAAAACAGCCTGATCTGAACATTAGAGCTAAAAAACATTAGCGTGAAAAAGGCATAATATAATTGACCCCTTTAAAACCATATCTTCCCACCATTTACCCACCCTACATTTGACTATAGGCTATGTCATCCAATTTAATTTGGAGATGGAACCAAAAAACAACACCACACAAACAACTTGCCCATTCCCCATAAGCAACAGCACATTGTCCCTTCTCTACTGTCAATCCCTCTCCCTCACCATGACCCCTGGCAGTTGGGTTAGCCCCCTAAACTGTGGATCTTCCCAAGGTTTCTTGCTTAGGTAAGGAAGTATTTCCTTATACCTGTTGCTTGGGTGTTCCTTGTAGGTATGCCCCCACCCCCATCCCCATCAAACCTCCTATCTGGCCACTTTCCTATTGCACTTCTGTAGGCCTACTTTGCACAATCTGATACCAGAGACAAATTCCACTGCAGTAGTACACTACAGTAATCACATGTGACAAATAAAAACTTGTAAACAAATTGTAAAAAGAATACCTCAAACAATTGCAAATAGTTGCACAAGTGTAAGGTATTGGGCTGTTGTAGGCCTATGGATCACATAGGGAACACAGTAGCTGTTTCTGAAACACATTGCTATGCTACACACAACTAGCCTGACATAGCCCGCTCATAAGTATTATGGTCGGGCTATGTCAGGCTAACACACAACTGCCTCTCCAAATTACTAACGTTACAGGTGCTCTACTTCACCTGCTCAAAATGTATTGACCCCCAGAATAAATTTAGATCATACAAGCAGCAGAAAAGGCCTAACCACACAAATGCAGGCCTAAATCATAATGGACTTTAGGTGTTTTACCTGACTGACAGTTAACTGTGTGAATCCCATATTATTGCTGTGCTATTTTCATGTAGCCTAGGCTACTGCATGCTTTCTGCACAGTAGGTCGAGACATCTTTCGGAAACAAGCAAAAGCCATAGTAAGTATTCCGTGCCGCTAGTCGGCGGTAACGACTGTATGAGCAAACGTCTATCACAGAAGAAGAAACCAACATGGCGTCTCAGTACTATCAAGACATGCAAGAGAACTTTAAGAATAACAATAAAAGCCGTGAATTTCCAGCACACAGCGCCAAAGTTCATTCGGTTGCATGGAGCTGCGATGGTCGGAGACTTGCGTCAGGATCTTTTGACAAAACAGCGAGTGTATTCGTCCTGGAAAAAGACCGCTTGGTATGTGGCTCATCCTGGCTTGGCTTGATGGCTTGGTCCGTAGGCTATCACCGCCACACAGACCCTTATTAATAGTGCCAATGTAATTAAGAAAAGTTAAATATACATGTGCATGGCTTCATAAAACTTCATAATGTTACGCAGACTGTTTAACCTTTCAAAACTCGTGTGGTTGCAAACACAGCATGCTGGCCACTATGTAATTATTTAATGAACGAAATACGAGTGCAGCGTTAATAAGTTTTATTTTAGATTAACGTTAGTTTAAAGATTGAGTCTTATTATTATCTCGAGTCTTTCATAATTCATGAAATAGCTTTATGTTTATGCAAACTATCAATTTGTGTATAATATTGTGTATGTGAAGCCTACATACCAAGTGAAGAATTGTTTTAGTTTGAGCAAATGCGAACCTCTCATGTTGGCCCTCCAGGTGAAGGAAAACAACTACAGAGGTCATGGTGACAGTGTTGATCAGCTGTGCTGGCATCCCACTAACCCTGATCTGTTCGTTACGGCCTCTGGAGACAAGACCATAAGGATCTGGGATGTCAGGACTACTAAATGCATGGCAACAGTCAGCACTAAAGGTAGGCCTAGTCATTTACCAATGTGCTGTGGAATAGCTGTTTTAAGTGTCTGTTACTAATGTTGTACTGGCTGTTTTGTCTTTTTTGAGAAAGGCTGAGTGCTGTAGCTATTACAGCTATAGGCTAACCAACCTCATAACCACAAGTAGTATATTGCTTTTATACAGTTCCATTATCAACTGATGAAGCTTTAGCCAAGACATTTAATTGACAGATTGTGTTCATTCATCCGCTGCTCCTCAAAATAATTCCAAGCTTAACTTGGCTTGTATGTTTTCAATTGACTTCTGTGCTTCACATGCATGTGTGGCAATCGGGTGAGAAGTGGTTCTTCACCTGTGCCTTGTTCATTATTTCCGTATACCAGCTCTCCTCATCAACCGTTATCCCTGACTTGTTGTAGTGATCATTGCTGTCAATCTTACCCTCTGTTTCAGGTGAAAATATAAACATATGTTGGAGCCCAGATGGACAGACTATTGCCGTTGGCAACAAAGATGATGTGGTCACTTTCATTGACGCAAAAACACATCGGTCCAAAGCTGAAGAACAGTTCAAGTTTGAAGTGAACGAAATCTCCTGGAACAATGACAACGACATGTTTTTCTTGACAAACGGGAGTGGCTGCATCAACATCTTAAGGTAAGACGTGGGGTGAGGTTTGAGGTCCACAAAAAACCGTTAGCCCATTTATATGCATTCTTCTTCAAATCAGAACCTGGGAAGTGCTCCCTTTTGTGAAGCACTCTATAGTTTGTGTATAAAAAAGCAAAAAGATTATCTTAGATGGCATTTTTAGATAGTGATCAGCAAGTTATTGTAAAATGACAGGACATAATTTGAGGATCTAGGAACAAACTTGGAGTGCACCTATAACTATGACCATCAAGCCCTGCACATATCGTTTATAGCAATCGTAGTTGAAGCTGGATCAGTTAACTACACCAGCAAATATATACACAAATCCGACGAAACTACCGGAAGAAAGCAGGCGCCATTATTGAGCTGCCTAGATCACCAATCTGTCCATAGGGATAACGTGATAGCACATCAAAAAATACTGTGATTTACGAGATTCACTACTACTTGTATAATGTCAGAGTATTCCATGGTCTTTGCAGTTAGCTGTCATTGACTATGCATTGTCAAAAAAGTTTGTTGTCAGTCCAACAATGGCGTCGTCACAAGATAGCAGCCTACACAAAACGCTCGTCGGATTCGTCTATAGCTGCTCAACCAACCAGCAAAACAAATTGAGCTGGCCAAACAAGCTTATCAATAAGCTGTTACCCAGCAAACCATCATAAGGTGGTCAGGCATTTTTATTTAGCCGGGAGCTGAATAGAATTTGTTGGTATAGAGGCAGACAGCCCTCTAGAGGCGAGAAATCTGTGGTGCAGGCTGGATTGAGCCCTTCACGATCATTGTAAGGATAAAACAGTAGCTGCAAAAGTTTTTCTCTCTTTTTTTTTTGTTTTGTTTTGTTTTCTTTGTTTTTCCTTTTTGACTATTGAAACGTGTAATAGGGTGTCAACTATCTGTATGAGTTCAAAGATAACTTTGGTGCCAGAGGGGCGGAGTGAGGAATGGATTTAATTACCCATGACTGCTAGAGTTACAAAACAATCAAGGAAGGGTATATGTGAGTAGTTATGCTGATTGCTTTTAGCCAAAGGTTCATTTACGTTGTATGACCTAGCCCGGATATGCATTCAGACGCAGTACTACTCCATTATCATCTCCCCACAGCGCTAGCCTGGTTTTGAGCCCATTAAGCTCATTGTCTCAGGAAGCTTTTTAAACTGGCCAATCAGAGAGTTGTGAGTGCAGAGAGAGAATGCTATCAGTCAAGAGCTGAGCCAATCTCCAGCAAGCAATCATTTCTCCATACCTGAATGTCCAGACCCTCTAAAACAAAGTGTAGAATGATGGGCTGGTCTATTACCAGGCAAAGGTTAACCTTGGACTGTTTCTGTGATGTCCTACAAAAGACGCAGGCATTTTGCTAACATTAGCTAACAAACCTGAAGCACTGATTAAGTATTGGGTTCACAATGTACTTGTTAGCAAATTTACCATATACAATGTACCACGAAGATATCCAAAACTATATTCATATTTGGGTATTCATTGATCTGATATTGATATGATTAATGTGCAGCAATTGTTATTAGTTTACCCATAGGATAATGTTATAACATTGGGGGAAAAAATGAATGACCACCAGCCATGAATGAAGGTTGGCCTCTGAATGGCATTTAAACCCTTCAACGTTTTGTAGCAATTCATCAGCAGTACTGCTGTTACAGGTAGTTAACATAGTGGGTATATTGATGATAAATACATCCAATCATTTTATATAAGAGAAGTAATCTTGTGTGTTGACCATTAGCTGACCTACATGTTTCTTCAGCCTTACTTGTTATGGCTTTAGTGATCAATAAGGGAGGTGAAAACTCTGGCTATGTTCTCAGGACGGCCGTCATAGGGCAACATGTGGCATTTTGTGATGTCTGTGACAGTAATTGTATTGGCATCAGGTAGATTATTATTGATTGGCACCAATAGAAGTGATTAATCACAGTGTTGTTTAGGTGAGCTGAGACCCTCCTACTACTAACAGTCCTTTGTGTCCTCTGCCTGTCTTCAGCTACCCTGAGCTCAAGCCCATCCAGTCCATCAATGCACATCCCTCCAACTGCATCTGCATCAAGTTCGACCCCACAGGGAAGTACTTCGCCACGGGCAGTGCAGACGCCCTCGTCAGCTTGTGGGACGTGGATGAGCTTGTGTGTGTGCGCTGCTTCTCACGGTAAGGAGCTTACTATACATTACCCTTTGGTTGTCCTTAGCAAACTTTCCAAATGTAGTTTTCTGAGCGTGTCCATGGGTCACACACACACACACACACACACACACACACACACACACACACACACACACACAGAGCAGCACACTGGAATTGCTTTCTCAACAAATAGACAAAAAAGCCTCTTCCTTCAGTATGACAAAGTAATTGGGCTGTCTGAACATTACTGGCTTTTACATGAAAAAGAACGAAGAGCCTGTTTTTACAAGAAACATGCATTTTAAAAATCCCTTAAGTGCATGTTCAAAGGAAAATCTTCCTTAATCTTCCTTAAAAAATCTTCCTTAATCTGCCAACTATTCTCTGGATTAAGCAATTGTTTGGTTGATAGTGATTAAGTGTGTAATAATGTTTCGAAATGTTTTTTTTTTTTTTTTTTTGTCCAAAAACATTCAGTTTGCTTTTATAGACGAGAAAGTAAACTGTGGATTCTGGGAAGTTTGAGTTTTTTCCATCTTAAAAATCACTCCGCCTTTGTCAGTCATATTAAAAAATGAGGAGATAACTTGGTAGTTAATAACTAATCAATCAACTCATGAATCGCAGCTCTTGTATAAAATATCAGCGAATAGCTAAGCGGCGTCTCGTTCTTTAATCCTTCTCTTGCCATCCGCATTGGCAAGTTGTATTTTCTCGGGACCTTTCCTTAGCTGTGCCCGTATTGATGATTTATTGTTGAGCACAGCAGTAACAGGTCCTCGCGTGATGAATTGCCTGGCTGATGTGAGAACTTTAAGTGGATAGTCATCAAACTAAGTTATTGCTGCTCCAGTGGTTTCCGAATAGTGGGCATAAATCATGTCGTCTTTAGAAGCATCCAAAGAAGGAAGACTTTGCTAACTGGCTCCAGGTCTATCATACTTTTAGTGCTTAGTCTGAGCTTCATTGTTTTTATGCGCATTAAGTGGAACTTGATGATGGTTTCCTTTTGGAGCTGAAACATGATGCCATCCCAGTAGCCCACACAAATGATGACTTGTGAAAACTGTGCTGGCAGAGATGCTAGCCCGGCTTAAGGGTTTTGCATATTTTGCACTTTTGTTTGTGAACACCCGTTACATTGCTGTAGATACAACCCATGGAAAACATTCAAAAATAGACACCAAAAATAGGACATAAGTCCCTTTGCTCAGCCAACTGTGTCTTGAAAGCAGATGCTGGTGCATCACAGGTGCAAGGAAGGGTCACTACTAGCTTGGCCAGAAGGTCTGGGATCTCGACTATTGAGAAACAATTTCTTGCTGGAGATGTTTCAATTGAAAAAGATTGGATCAGCCCTCCTTGACTAATAGCCTATCGTATTCTCACGCTGCATTCTTAAAGTTCACTGATTGGCTCAGGCACAATGCACCCAATGCGAACAAGCTCAATTGCTGGAATCCCAGACCCTCATACAGATACATAGACTGAGGGGCTAGTTTTGAGCAGGCTATGTAGCCACTCCACACTGGTATATTTCTTGTTTTCCTTTTTTGATCTGCATGATTCGTATGTTGCTTCATCACTTACAGCATAGAAAAGAGTATTGTAATTGTGAGCAACAGGATTCAAGAATGGGCTTTAAAAATCAGTAGAATCCTGATGTCTCCACTAAGCCCAGAAAGTGCGATTTGACATGTTAAATCTTTTGCGACGGGCTTGCAACTGCCTGCAACAACCTGCGACGATTGATTCACACCGCCGCAACTACTCTCTAAAACCACTTCATCTCATCGTGGATGTTCAGTCTGAATTGGCTTTAAGGTGGACATTGTGCAGATACTGGCTGAATTCCAATCTCTGTAGGTGTGTTTGCATGCATGCATGGCTGACTGTGCCCTCATGGTTGTTTACATGTATGAAATGCGCTCTCTTCTGAAGATGCCCTCGTGGGACTGCTCTGTGCTTATTGATTGTTTTCCCTCCTTTTCTCTCCTATTGATCGTGCCGTGATGCACTGGCGTGTGTGTAGATTGGATTGGCCCGTGCGAACGCTCAGCTTCAGCCACGATGGGAAGATGTTAGCCTCGGCGTCGGAGGACCACTTCATCGACATCGCCGAGGTGGAGACAGGTGAGAGGGTGTGGGAACGTGGGAGTGAAGGTGTCTGTTTGCACATTTATACCACTTCGCTTGTTTTTTGTTTATTATTTATTTACTTACTCACCTATGGTCATGCCGAGTGTTTTTATCCAAAGTGTATACTGTACCTATAGTGAATTGACCTTTGGCCAGAGGGACGGGAAGAGAGTGTGGGTGGTGGGGTTAAAGGTTATGTTTGTGACCTGAATCAAATCCAAGACACCCGTTTCCAGAAATCACACAAGTTTCTCCTTACGCCTTTCAATCTGTCTGTGCAGTGTGTGCACATGATCAAAAGAACGGCTTTTGTTTGTGTTTGCACATGATCAAAAGAGCTTTTGTGTTTGTGTGTGCATAATACTGACCTTGGGAAACAGAAAGGCAAAGGTTTGAACCAAGCCGTATGTAATCCCTGACAATCAAAATGATGCTTTGAGAGCATGTTTTGTTTTCCATGTGTTTAATATTTAATGTAAATAAATATTCTGAAGGCATATTATTAATATCACTTTTGCTGCTGAAAACATTCTAAAGATTTGGGTGGTAAAAAAGAATTTACCCACGTCAGAAGTCGTGTACTTAGAGCAGTGGGTCTCCAACCTTTTCTAATTTGAGAGCTACTTTGACCAAAATCAGTGTGGCAGAGAACTACTCTGCTATTTGACCACGGTACTTTTGTGTAGCCAAATCTGGTGCACTCTACCAACATAAATTCTCATCAGAGAGCAATAAAGCTGGGCAGGATGTTTAAATGTACTTTTATAAATTTCAACATTTTGTGACTATGTTATTGAAATTTCCTCTGACCCTTTGGAGACCCTATTCAGAAGCAGGTGGCGAGCTACTGATAGTTCCCAAGCTACCTGTTGGAGACCCCTGACTTGGAGGGTATCAACATAACTTCAGTTTAATCTGAGTTATTAGATTATTAGACAACCAGAATTTGACGTCTTTAAGACAAGCAAGTTTGCTGTTGTGCAGTTGTTAGGCGTGAAAAGTGAATGCCATGTTTCCTTATACAGTAATTGGGCCCAAGTGTAAAGGGAAAATAACTGTGCATAAAGTGTGCAGCTACCGTACCTCTGCTATGTGTGAAGGTCATGGCCTCTTGTGATTGATTAGTCAGTTTCACATGGGCTTCAGGGTACATCACACATGCTTTATGTGTCAGGCTGCTTTCACCTTGCCAATGAAAGGAGCACAGAGCACTGTTGTGGAAATGTGTCCAAACCAAAGAGGAACGTACTGTGCAATATGCTGGAGATGATTGGCGCTGAAGGTTGTTGAAGGCTGATGTATTGAATTAGATGATGGATGCCTTCACATATATTGGACGCAGATGGCATTTCATTTGTAGGAGAGCAGACAATGTCTTGTCTCAGGCGGATTCACACATAGAGGAGCATGGTGTGTATGTGTGTGTGTGTGTGTGTGTGACTGCGTGTGTGATTGTGTGTGCGTGTCGGCCAGAATCTTATTGGTAATATGCCATAGGAAAATAAGAGAGTGATGTGAATAAAATGAGCCATGAAAATTAGAATATTAGATGAATGTTTGGGCTTGTTACTTTATATACCAGGTCTTTTTGAGTTTATAGTCCTGCAAGAAAATTATAAAGTAAGTTGTGTTGCAGGCTCAATTGCTGCAATTTCACAATTAAAATTCATGATTAATACACGAGTTCAGCAAAATAACAGCAGCTTTGAGGTTAATACTCGTGGTCATTTCAGAATACTTATTGTGCCTCACAAAAGATTTTGTGGTCAAACTATTTGTGCATGTCTGGGTTATTCAGTGTCAGTGTTTATTCCTTAAAATTTCCAGCTTTATACTACTGCTGTCAAACGATATAAAAAAAAATCAGATTATTTACAAAATTTTGCAATGATTAATCGTGATTAATCACTTTTAATTGCAACTCATTTCCTCCAGTAAGAATTTGGATACTAGGGTATGTTCGATCCTTAAAAAGTTTTTACTTTACTAATATGTAGCTTTACCACTTCATGCATCAGCAATGTCATGTTCCCATTACGGGGTGGTACAGGCATCTGTATCCCAGAAGTTAATTACTGTAGTTAGTTGGCAATGGGAAATTGCATTGCAACCAACAAAGCTGCTAACTTGGTTAAAACTATGCTTTTGAGAAATGGACGCCTGGAAATGGACGTCAGTTCTAAAGCATTAAAATGTAGTGTTGTCATGACTCGTGTGTAAACAGTAACCCACAAGTCGCTGGCTGTACCACGACCTCAAGTGAGTGGTAAGGCTTTGCTTCTAGACCCCCGTAGCTGTGTAAAAGCAGCATAACTCACAGACTTGAGCGACTTATTGCTTTCTATAACGATCACATTAAAGTAGCATGCTTCCATTAAGGGAAGATGCAACCATGAGAAATGTAGCAAATTATTCAATATTATATAACAATATTTCCTTTAGCTGAATGGATGCCTAGTAATGCACAAGCGCAGCTGCCACTCACTTTCTTACGATGCAGCAATATAGAACAATAAGCGTTCAGAGCCTCTG
The DNA here is from genome assembly GCA_027497455.2 of Sardinella longiceps. NCBI lineage: Eukaryota > Metazoa > Chordata > Actinopteri > Clupeiformes > Clupeidae > Sardinella > Sardinella longiceps. The sequence goes on along the minus strand of JAODXP020000030.1, from coordinate 20,271,787 downwards.
CCTGTTCCACAGGTGACTTGCATTGTTTATTTTGATGTTAGATATTTTGATTTGAGAACATTTAATTAAGCCTAATGGTGAAGAGGATTTGAATGTATTCAACAAAAGTTTTTTTCAACAATAAGTACCCCTCCTTTGAGTATGTGTGTGTTTGTCTTTGTTCTTGCAGGGGAGAAGCTGTGGGAGGTGCAGTGTGAGTCCCCCACCTTCACAGTGGCCTGGCACCCCAAGCGCCCTCTGCTGGCCTATGCCTGCGATGACAAGGAGGGCAAATATGACAGCAACAGAGAGGCTGGCACTGTCAAGCTCTTTGGACTGCCAAATGACTCCTGAACAATCAGTCCCTTTTTCCTACCACACACACACACACACACACACACACACACACACACACATTCACACATGCACACACACACACACACACACACACACACACACACACACACACACACACACTGAGACTGTCATGACCAGGTCAGAGGACCAGACTTGCCGGCTCTCTGACGCTCTCTCTCGCGCGTGCCTTATCTGTCTCGCGCTCTCTCTCACACACACACACTCACTCACTCTCTCGGTCTGTCTCTCTTTATCAGTCTGTTCTCTTTCTCACACACACACACACACACACACACACACACACACACACACACACTTGGCACAAACATATTGTATAATAGTTGGTGTCATCTCATTGCGTAAGTCTCCAAGGCATTGGTCAATACATTAGCAAGACATGCATTGACCTGGGGCCAGTTTAAATTCCCCAATGCATCAGCCATCAGTTTACTGGGATTCCTGTTAATGGTAACAATTAAATTTCTGTTTCTATTATAATTTGAATCGGCCGCTGCGCTGGTGTCAACCCCTCTTGTGCTCTGCAGATTCAGTGCATGTATAAAATAGTCGTAAGCGTCTCACTGTGGTGCAGATACATCTAGAAGTGAAATGGTCCACTAAGGTAATGAGGTGTTACCCCTGCTGACCTGCAGAGGGCGATGTTGTATATCTTTTGGGATTGTGTCCTCAGCTCACATTCCATTGTAGTTCACCTCGTAAAAGAAAGGGGGAGTTGCAGAGTTTTTGTTTTGTTTTGTTTTGACATTTTTACCAGTTTTTTTTTTTTTTTTAATATTAAAATGTGAAAACAATACTTTGGACTATTTTTCTTTCGTGATGTTTTGTCTTGTCAGCAGCTTATCGTAGGTTATTTCCTCCAGTAGTAGTCAAATCTAAAAGCAGTACTTTAGATAGGCAATACCAAGTTTAACTGCAGAGAGGGTTTTTAGTATTCATTTTGTTGGTTCCTTTCTAGGGTCTCCTATTCTTCTATATTTCTATGGTACATGTAAGTTGCTCTGCGTTACTAGCTGAACCCGAGTAGTGTATGCTGGAGTCAATAGATTAAAATGTATAGGGCAAGACCAATCGATGGGAATCCATTGGAAAATGGTGTGAACATTCTTTGGATATTCTACAAGTAGAGTACCTGGAGTTTAACAGAAACTAATCAACTGCAGGAAGTTGAACTTCAATTAGCTGGAGAACTGAAAATGAAAGAAAAAAGTCAGCAAGACTGAATAAAATATGAAATGAACAAATCACTATCTGTTAGATGCCATAGATGATGACTCTCCTTGTAAAACTGACAGCTTTCATGGCTATGGCACAGTTCCTCTTTCTCCTTTACCACCAAAACTGACACCATCATGAAGGCTCGTCTTAATTTCTATTTGTCAAAAAGAATGAATGACAATATAGCCTAATAGCAGGGCAATACACCGTTTGGTGAGATAACAGATTTGTTAGAGCCATTCTTCAGATATGAACTCTTGAAATATCTTGATTGATATGTACTGTATAATAATATATGCAATGAAGATTTAATCAAGGCAAGTATCCTTTTACCCTTATCCATCATGTTAAGAAAAAGAGAAGTGAAAACTTGAGGGTTTGTTGTCATGGTGATATGGGTGCCATGCTACTAAGCAATGGGCACATTTTATCCACTTATTGTCCTGTGATGACCATTTGTTTTACATACTGTAGGCTACATTATGTTTTAAATGTATTACTCAATATAGTAACCAGCAAAATATTTGGCACGCATCTTCAATTGCTCATGAACACAATGTAATCAGTCATGGCAGCTACTTCAATGTGTCAAGACCAAATCAGCCAACACAATGGGTAATGTGATGTTTACTAAGTAAGGAATAATGAAAGACAAGGCGTGCAGATATAGAAAAATAATGCACGTTCGAAGTTCTCAGGCTAACAAGGCCAAAGGCCAAGTGCATTATTTTTCTATAATAACTAATGAGTAAAAGTAGATGGGTAAAGTCAAGTCCTTCCAGGCAAGAACACTTTACCTACCATTTTACAATAACCAACCCCAATAAATGCTGTAATGACAGAATAATTAATTTCATTATTTAATTTGATCATTTAGAAATGAGAACAGTAGCCTTGTCATAACCAGCCCCTCAGTGCTTGCTGGAGATATTTAATTGAATTCAAAATGATTGGATCAGCCCTTGACTGATAGCCTATCGTATTCCCCCACATTCTTAAAGTTCGGTGATTGGCTTGATCAGGCGATGAGAAACAAGGTCAATGGGCAGAATCCCAGAATGAGTCATGGAGGGAGATTACATAGCAAGGCAATGGCCAGACTATAAAGACTGCAAGCTAACTGTTAATTATCTAACTGATTAATTATATTTATATTTTAAAACTTTTAAACTTGTATTTCTCTCATCTTCTAACAATGTTATAACATTGCAGGATTTGGCACCAGTTTCTGAATCTTGATGACGTAATCTTTTTAGATCGAACCCAATGGAAGTTAGACAGCAGTGAAGAGCTCTGATTGTCCCTGATCCTCTCTCTCAGCTCCAGCACTGGTATTCACTATGGAGAAATGTTTAGAGGCACACATTGAAATGGTAAAAGAGTCAGTCATTCAGCACATATAATGAGTGTGAGCGTGTGTGTGAGCGTGTGAGCGTGTGTGTGTGTGTGTGTGTGTGTGTGTGTGTGCGTGTGTGTGTGGGGGGGGGGGGTATTCAATTGTGATAATAACATGTTCACCTTCACATTTAGAGGTCTTCTTTCTGTGCAAATCAATCCCAACCAGGAGAATGACTCCCATAACTAGCAGGACTCCAATCACACTCCAGCGTAACAGGGGATTTGTGCTGCCTAAACATAGCAGTTGAATATTAAGTACTTTATGAAAGGGTAATACAAGCTTCACATAATGGAGTTTAGTCTCTGGTCATGGTCCTGTCATGCTTTGCACATTGCTTTTTCCATTGGTGTGGGTTACAATATTATTGTATCAACAGGTCTTCCATTTAGAATGTCTTATAACTCCTCTGCTCAGTATCATTAGGTAGAATTTGATGGCTAACATTGACCACCAAACAATCCAATACTCCTGGCTATATATAGGGTCAACAGTATACACCACTTACCAATGTTAACCTGCAGGTCAACATTATACATCACTTACCACTGCTGTCATCACCAGGAGTGCATTGCTGGTCTTCTATTTTGAAAAAAAGATGGTAAAGTTATCTGTTATTTAGCAAACCCAGGTCACCTAGTGGTCAGTAAGTGTGTGTGTGTGTGTGTGTGTGTGTGTGTGTGTGTGCTGTCTGTCTGTCTGTCTGTGTGTGTATGGATGTAGGGGGTTAGTCACACTAGGCTATGTCACAATAGTATTTCTATATAAATTCAAATAATTTGTTTTTCATTTTCATTTGTGAACTGGTCATTGCAGCAACTTGCGAGTAGCACCTTATAATGAGAAATAACCCTGGAAATAGTCTATAGGATTAAGCTAAACTTACCTGCTTTGGTAGTTCCAGCTGTACTTGTTTCGGCTTCAATGTGCAGAGCAGTGAAAAAGTGAGAATCAATTATAACTGGTATAGTTGATTTAGTCTATTTAGTTTTGGAGATAAGATATGGAAACTAGCTGTTATGACTTTTAAAATACCACTAACTGCCCGCTACTTAAATTTCTTATATATTTATATATCTATATTTATATATCTACAATGTCACAAAAAGAAGATGAAAGGAAAGTAAAATCTGGCTATAGTTTCTCTTACTAGGTTTGACTGGGTTTGGACTATCCACAGTGATTGTTGTTTGGGTTATTGATGTCCAATCCGTCTGATACCCCAAGGTCCCTCGTAAAATGCACAGATACTGGCCACTGTCTGAGTGAGTGGCATTTCTGATCGTCAGGTTATGGGTGCTGGCGCCATGAAGAGATGGATGGGATGTGAGTGATCTCCTCAACAAGATATCTTTGTCAATGACACAGCTACGATCTTCTAATTCACCAAGTAGCATTACGTTAAGGTATGAATAGATGCATGTTTTATTCGCAGCACCAGTCTTTACCCAGTATACTCCATAACCAGAATATATCCCCTTCATTTGAAAGATGCATGTCAGATTAAATGTTCCTCCTGTAGACACATTTACTGAGCTTTCCATTACAGGTTCAGCAACCACTGTGAATAAAGATGAAATATTGAAAGTAAATATATGAATAATATGTGATGTAATTAAGTTTCCTGTTAAACTAATGTACAATATAAGGCAACTTTGGTTCATACTTACTGTCTCGATCTGCCTGAGCAACTAAGAAAGACTCCTCATGATGGGCAGATGGTTTGAACAGATCAATGAAGCAGGCATGAGATCGAAATTCACTGACACAAGTAAAAAATCCCTTCTTCACCCTGATTTGACAACCATTTGGTGTCCTTCTCTTTATGTCTCTGCATTGGTTTAATTTTTCAGCACTACATCCTGATTTCTCTGAATATTGACTGGTATTTAAGAAACTGCAATCCACTCTATGGTCAAAGTCCAGATCAGCCTTCCACTGGCATGTGTTGCATGAAAGTGTTACCTCTTCCCCTTTTTCCAAGAAAAGAAAATGATCTGCCCCTTCAAATGAAAAGAACACTCAGTCAATGATGTCATTGATTCAATGTAACTCTGGACTTACAGTACAGACCAAAAGTTTGGACACAGTTTCCCATTAAATTATTTACTTTATTTTCATGACTGTTGCCTTCAGTGACAATCTAAATAAACAAACTTATGAATGAACACGTGGTATTATGTACTTAATAAAAAAAGTGTGAGATGACTGAAAACATGTTTTATATTCTTGTTTCATCGAAGTATCCTTTTTTTGTTTTGATAACTGCTTTGTCCTCTTTTTATTTTTTGGATGAGCTTCAAGAGGTAGTCACCTAAAATGGTTTTCCAACTGTCTTGAAGAGTTATTCATTCCCAGAGAAGCTAAGAACTTGTCGGCTCTTTTACCTTCACTCTGCGGTCCACCTCACCCCAAACCATCTTGATCGGGTTCAGGTCCAAATGTTTGTCATAATCTCACACTTTTTTTGTTAAACACATCATTTCATATGTGTTCATTCATAATTTTGATGCCTTTAGTGAGAATCTACAATATAAATTGTCCTGGAAATAAATGAATCGCATTGAATGAGGGGGTGTGTCCAAACTTTTGGTCTGTACTGTATGTTTTAAAGGAGAAATCTGGTTTGACTCGATCCATAGGACTACAGCCGATTCAGACCAAAACCTGAGCAGTACAGGTGCGATTTTGGTCCATTTTTGTTTAGAATGCATGTCCTGTCCGGTTCCTCACGGACCATGAACGTGCAATTTCAATGTGAACCGGGCCCTATGGCATGAACTCACAGATCTGTACAGGAAAAGGACACCTCAGGCAATGGATTGAATCACACCAGATTTCTCACACATTGTCAACCAATTTCACCAGTAACAGTTTTGATTAGAAATAGTTTACTGCAGTCTAAGTCTTAGCCTTGGCCTATATGGTAAATTATGTTAACTTCAACAATAAGCAGATATATTAAATGAGTCTCCTACCTAGGGATGGGAATTTTGGGTAAAAACACTATTCGAAAATCGATGACAAGTATTCGAATATTATTCGAAAATCGACCCCCCCGCCCACCGCATGCACACCCACGAAAATGAAGAGGCATCGTAAACATTCAAAGTATCTACTTTATCAAACACGTTGTTTAACGTAGGCTACATCAGCGCTTACAAAAAGGTTTTTAGCCTTATGAGCATAGTAGGCCTACTTTTTAATTAGACTTGGACTTTCTGTACAACATATTACTATCAAAGTTCAGAACATAAACGGCTTCCTTATTTGCGCAACTGAAACGGCCTGAATGAACTGCCTGGACGGCTACAATATTTACCAGCAGCCTAATAGGCTGGAATTATAATGACAACAATTTAAACAGCAAATTTTTGTTTAAAAAAAATAACATGTCCACATGCTCAGGATGGAGGCGGTTTAATCCAGCTGCGGAGAATAGGCTACTCGCTCCGATGGCACTGACGTCGCAGGCACACTCAAGCAAGCTCTCGCTAACTTTGCCAAACAGGGATATTTCTGTTCCTTGGCCGCCTGTTATTGGGTACATATCAATATGCTTCCTCGGGCTCGTTCCTCTGTCCTCCGTACTTGTGCCCCGGAAATTGTTCGAGGCTCGACGTCATCGAGGATGTCTCAATTCTCTAATTGCTGCGAGGAGGAGAGAGGAACGAGGACGGAGGAGAGAGGAGAAAGGTCCGATAAGCGAGGAAGCACAGGTGTATCCTTTGCGGAGAAAACGCGGAAGCGCGAACAGCGGGAACGTGCGTTCATTGGCTTGAATCGAAAGTCTAAAAAGTTTAAATGCCCTCCCATTCTGTCACCTCAACATCCAATTAAAAAAACGAGTTTGCTATTTGCGAAAAGGGAGTTCATATGACTGTTTGGAGCAAGGGAAAAGCATATTAGAAATAATAAAAAACATCTTCAACTTCAGCAAGAAAGTTGATTGTTTAGTCGAGTTTATTATGATGTGCATTGTCCGTGGTTATAAGACAAAAGTGAACTGATGCAAAACAGATCGTGGTTTAATTGTCTTGGTTTGATTACATTGCATTATGATGAATAAAATTGTTTGGTGGTTGTTATAGCCTATATTTGAAGATAGCATTTATTTTGGTCAGTTGTTTCAGAGATGTCATCTGTAATGGACGTCTCATACTAGTGATGCATGAATCAGGAGGACATCTCATTTCTTATATCTGTCTGCCCTCGATTCCTCCATCCTCCGATCGTTGCTTCCTTGCTTCCTTCACGGGAGGAGGGGCTAGGTCGGAGGAAAGGTTGGAAGTGAGGAAAGGAGGTCGGAGGAATTATGTATTGAGATGTACCCAATGTATAGGACTGCTACTACTGCTGTAGGCTACAGGTAGGTTTATTGTTAGCGGCACCCTCAGGCTAAATTGCGCGTTGCATGAAAAATTGGTTAGGAAACGTCTTTTTCAAAACGGTGTTTGTTATTTTTATGATGATATGGCTAAAACAGTATTCGATTTAACTATTCGATATTCGAAAGCACTGTCGATTTTCGAATATTCGAAAATCATGTCCCAACCCTACTCCTACCATGACAATGCATCAAGGAACAGATGATAAAAATCAAACCCAGAGGCTTCATCACAAGTAAGAAAAGGAATTTGGAAGTGTGTCTACAATCTGAAAGTCACTGGAGTTTAAGGGAACCTAATCAACAGCAGGAAGGAGAACTGCAATTGGAGCGAGGTTCTCTAAGCATCACATGTAAATAAATGCACATGGTACACTTAACCCCATAATTGACTGAACCCGAACACTTAAATGGATGATTTAGATAACTGGATGAAAAATAGAAACACTTTACGTAATGGATGATGAAAAGTCCTCTTAATCTCTGACATTTTTAGAATCAAAACAGCTACAGAAAAGTTTTCATCAGGCAACAGCAATTGGAATCTGATGTTTATACTATTTTGTAACAAAACAAGCCAGTACTGGTGGGAAAGCAAATTTGCTGCAAGTCATCTTTAAAATGCATAATTTAGCTCTGAAATATCTTTAACACAAACGAAACCATTCTTTTACCCTCATCCATTGCAACTGAAATTGAGAAGTGAGTACTTGGGGTTTGGTTGTCGTGGTATACTCTGCACACTTTTGTTCCCGTTTTTTTTTTTTTTTTTTTTTTTGAGATCATTCAAAAATGTTTAACCATCATTTTTAGCATTTCACTCTGCAAAAATATCTTCTTGATGCCACCAACAAAATAAATTCTCACTTCTGGACTTCTGAAATAGAATCCAGCAATGATCTTTTTATAGTGCTGTCAAATGATTAAAAAATTTAATCTGATTAATCACAAAATTTTGCAATGATTAATCGTGATTAATCACTTTTAATCACAACTCATTTCCTCCAGTAAGAATTTGGATGCTAGGGTATGTTGATCCTTATTTTGACCTGTAAAGGCCCTGACACTAAATAGTTGGCTTTGTTCGTCTCAGTTGGGCAATTCACACCTGTCCCTACCCCCAAGGATTCCCCAAACATGTTGTTGGACAGTCAGGAGCTAGTAGGACCTAATCTTTGTATGGTTTGACTTGATAGTAGAACCATTCTCTATCTGAAATTGAACATAATACATGCCATGAAAGTGGAACCATACATCAGGATTAATCTGAGTTAATTTTGGATTAATCACATGATTAATCAGTTAATTTTGCCAGCACTACTTTTTTAATGTTGTGTTGAGTATAAGGACTGAAAAGGATAAGCACATTTTCCTATGCAAGCTGCTTTCGGTTTCGCTTTAGTGTGAAGTGAAGCATGGCATATCTCTCAAGTGCTGCAAATTTGGAGGGAACAGACAGAGCCTTTAATCACCCTGCAGAAAGCTATTTGACCATCAAAATGACTACAAAGCTCGTAATTAGTGCTGTCAAACGATATAAAATTAATCTGATTAATCACAAAACTTTGCCATTATTATTCATGATTAATCAATTTTAATCGCAACTCATTTTGCCCTAGTAAAATTTGAATATTAGGGTATGTTGGACCCTTATTTTGTGCTGATAAGACCTTGACGCTAAATACCTGTTCTTCTCAAATGGGGCAATTCACACATATCCCTGCCCCCACAGATTCCTCACACATCAACCCTCTGCTGTTATTGGACATTCAGTAGCAAGGCCATAATCTTTGTCTAGTTTGACTATAAAGTCTAGCCGTCTATCTGAAATTGAACATAATACATGCCCTTAAAGTGGAAACATATCCATCAGGTTAATCCGAGTTAATTTTTTAAATCTGAGTTGATTTCTTTGGATTAATCACTGAAGTTAAAGCGTTAATTTTACCAGCACTACTCGTAATACACAATCTCACAATACTCAACACTGAACTCTGAGTCAATCTGAATATAAACAAAAATTAGAGTGTGCAAAGTGACTGATGTTAAGCAGATACAGTAATTTTATTCAAAACAACATGGTCTTACAATGATTCTCAGTCAAATCCAGGTGAACTGAATGTCAGGCAGTGATGTTACATCAATTTTCCCACTGTGATTATCAGGGCACATAGGGTTCTTGCCTTCTCTCCCCGTGTCTGACCCAAGAACCTGACTAAAGTTTGTCTGCTTTATTTTATCATAGACCAGCCATATAGACCTAAACAGGTGAGTTAAAGCAGATTCAAATCACTCTATAATATAAAACAATAATACAAGATTTAAGTCATCCAATTTTGAAGTATGCAACAGTACATTAAGAACTAGCATAACACAGTCACACAAATCAAAATGGCATTTCTATCTAGCTGCCAGGCAAGCTCAACTAATAAAATAGTAGCATGACAAAAATCATGATTAAAGCTATTAAAACAAAAATTTGGAAACAATGTGGCAATTGTTGCAACTAAAATTCCTTTGGGTATTTTACAATATATTATGTCTATAATCTATTATACTGTGGATGTGATCCTTATCAGCATTACTGTATGCTAGCCATACAACAAAGACGTTAAAAACTGTGAATCTGTGGGATTGAAGAGTTGGATTGATATTTTCTGAGTATGCTAGAACTCATCCTCTTCCTCAGGTCCAGTGTTAGCTACACAGTGAGACATGTTTACAATCAGAACTTTTTATTCAAGAGATACTTCTCCAGATATCATATTGAAAAGAAGGTTTTTGGCTTTACTTGCAAAAAGCAAGAAGCAAAAAGCACAATGGTTGTCTATGTATTTGCAGGATATACATTACAAAATTGTACTACATAACATCACATAGGGAAAATTGAACTGCTGAATGAAGGTGAATAGGTCTCAACATCAACACTTAGCAATAACAATAAAGATATGTTCCCCATGAAAAGAAACCACAAACAGCCCTCTCCAAGCACATGCGAGAGAGATATGGCTTAGGAGTGTTCACCATAAAGCATGTAAACCACATGACAAGCCATCAGCTTGAAGAACACACATGCAACTGAACATTAAGAACAAACACAACTCACCATATATATCAGACTGTTCTGCATCTGCAAACTGTGTAGCAGGTCCTATTAAAACATGGCAGTTTAATGAGGAAGTTAGAACATTTAATAAATATGTGATAAAAATCAATTAAATAAATATTTAATGGAACTAAACATGATAAGGGTCAGAATAAACAGGATTATTAATTATTTAATACCATGTATACCTTTATTTTCAGAAGTCCTCTTGCTGTGGTATTGTAACCCAAGAATAAGAACAACACCGATAACTAACAGGATCAAAATCACACTCCAGCGTAGGGGGGAATCTGTGGAAAAGAATAGTTCAGTTATTTTGATACATTTGCTTATTTGCAGTGATCACAAAGAGCCATTCTCTATTCTAAGGACCGGAATGGCCATGCTCAATTAAAGCTCTATTTGGCAAGTCTCAAGTCTACATAATTCAGAGACTTGGCCAAAAAATTTGAAACCATACAATCTCTGGTCCCTCCCCCAGTCTCTACTACGCTCCTCAACAGCCTCTCAAACCCCTCCCTCGCTTTAGCACCTTGTTCACAGCTGTGACTGACAGGCAGCTATCCCTCCCTCCGAACCTGATTGATGGAAGGCTACAGGGAGCGCTGGATTTCTGCAGCCATGATTACAGGGTTTAGATGGAGCTAGAGAATTCAGGTTTTTCCCTTAAGCTGTGAACAGACCTACCAACTTTCTCAGTCTTTTATGATTAAAACGTTAAGTGAGCCAAACCTACAGACTCGATCTGAGACGATTGAGAGTCGTTTATGATCACAAACCGATTGAGTTGTCAGCATTTTAATGTCATAATTGATATAGACTGAACAGGCTGTCTAAGGCTGTTTGATTCAGTCCGACTCAGTTGTAATTGTGTCAGCTATGGCAATAATCACATTGTTACAAATGTGTCACCCAAACAAACACTATTGCCACGACTGAAACTTGAGACTACTCCTGATTACCCATGACTGGCCCTCACGTTCCATCGTATCAATATCAGGGTAGGTTTGTTGCCATCTTAAATAGCCTTTTTCATATACTACTTCCAGAATAACATGGCAATTCTACGGAATTTGACTTTAAAAGAGTTGCCGAATACAGCTTTAAATACCTTTAAAATTTGCCTGTACTGCAATACAGAGTACCTTACTGTTTTTATTGCACTTTCTTGCTATAGGCCCACTCACACTGTTCTGTAACGCTGCATAGAATTTTGTGACGGCTACTTTCTAAGTTCAAATTAACTACTTCAGCATACTCATGCATTGATGAGGGATAGATCATAAGTGTTAATTTAATTCTTTATCGGTGGCAATGCCAATCATATAACCACTATGAGCTACTTCGGTTGTAACTTCATCTGAAAGATCAGGTGAAGATCAGAATTAGACCATTGTTTTCATACACAATGTTACAACCAGGACCATTGCAGCACAGACAGATCAGGCTCACATATATGAGTCCAATCATGCACCCACCATGATCTTCTCCAGTTGTTATTGTATCTGAAAGATAAATCAGACCATCGTTTTCATACACAATGTAAAGACCAGGACCATTGCAGCACAGACCAATCAGGAGGGAGTGACGAAGGACAGAAGCTGGGATTAGTATATCATAAAACCTCTGTGATAACTCAAAATGTGTTTTTGTCTGCAACTGCACAGCTGATGAGAGGTTCAATAACAATCATGGTTAAAGTCGCAGGCAGATTTGGTGGTGATGGTGCAAATCCTGTTGTCTATACTGCCACCAAAGTGTCTTGAAACTACTGTTGAGACAATGAGGAAAGGAAATACCACAAAAATACCACAGCCAACATTTTGTAACAAAATAATAAGCTAACATTCTTACCAGGTGTGACCAAAACTGAGGAATCTACAGTGACAGTTGTATTAGTTACCACGGTCCAGTAATGGCCGGAATTGGAGAAGACCTGCAAGGCACAAAGGTACTGGCCACTGTCTGAGTGAGTGGCATTGCTGATCATCAGGTTATGGGTGTTCTTTCTATCCAGCGAAGGGTGGGATGTCTTTGATCTCCTCAGCAAAAGATTTTTGTCAATAGCACAGAGTTCATCAAAAGTATTATCAACCACAGATAGCTGGCATGAATACACACATTTGCTGTTCTCAGCAACAGTCTTTATCCAGTACACAAAGAAAGCCGAATGACTCTCTTTTCTTTTAAAGACACAGGTCAGATTAATTGATCCTCCTGCGGACACTTTCACTGAGCTTTTCATGACAGGCTCAGATACCACTGTGAGACAAAGAGAGAAATTTGTTGAAATTGAATACATTAAATAGTTTACTTAGATTGTTGCTGACTTAAGGTTTAAACAGCATTCACACTTACTGCCTAGTTTCTCCTGGGCAACTATGAAGGACTCCACATAATGATCAAAGGGCTTGAAGGGATACAGATTGCACAAATCAGATCCAAAGGCACTAACACAGGCATAGGATCCCCTCTTTACAGTAACTGAACAAGTGGCCTTGTTTGATCTCATTGCATAGGTGTGTTTTATCTCTTTGCATAGGTGTGACATAGTCCTGCATGTCGAGTTCATTATTGTTCTGCCTGAGATGTGGCAATCAAGGTCAAGATCTGAGTCCACATCAGCCTCCCATTGACAATTTGCACAAGACAGAGATACCTCCTCACCTGTCTTTGTAAAATAAACACGAGTTGACCCTTAAAGCAAAACAAAAATATAGCTTCACTGATATGATCATATTTCCATGTATCCACATATTTCCACGTGTCCACATACAGTAGTATGCAAATGTTCAGATTAAATGTCAGAAAAAGATCTCTTACCATTACATTGCATCATGAGACACATTAGAAGAATGAAACATTGCGTCTCCATCTTGGTCTACTTTGACGATAAGGACGTGCTTCACGACTCATCTTTATTTTACAGAATTGCTGATGCAGGAAGTTGTGGCGCATACTATTGCTGTGTTAAGTAACACCAACACCACAGTAACCATCATCAAGATGCTTCAGAAAGTTTTAAACCAGAAATGCAGCCTATATGCCAGGCCAGGGTTATGTAAGAGTCAAATGTTTTGTCATGGTTGTATAGTAACCTTTAATAATAAGTAGATACCACAAAACAGCAGGCAGAGTTCAGAGGTCAGGCAGAGGATCAAAAGGGCCCCTGATCCAGAAACCATTTCAACAAATAATACTATATGGTGATGGCGCACAGTATGAATAGCAGACAGAGTCAATTTAGTGGCACACACTGGAATGTTACAGAGCCCAGCTAGAATTTGATCATGAAGACTGGACGTTGACTGATTTAGCATAATTGGGGACATAAAACACATTGGCCAAGTTTGAGTTCCCATATATTTGGTTCCCCATGATGCCCTCCTCATTTTCTGACAGATCTGAAGCGTGTCTGTTTAGGTCACTGGCTGCGGGGGCCACAGTCTGTCTGCTCCGTCGGACATGTGAGTAAATAACCTCTTGCTTTCCAAAGCTGACTGCACAAGCCGAGCCTATGAATACAATTGAAAAGATTATATAGAGAAAGATAACACACACACACACACACACACACACACACACACACACACACACACACACACACACACACACACACACACACACACACACACACACACACACACACACACACACACATGCATGCATTAACAATACACACACCAGGGATGGAGTATTGGAGTCCAGGAATGCTATCGTGGTCACAGGCTGCAGGGTCATGAGTCTGCCTGCTCTTTTTGACATGTGAGTAAATAATCTCTTGCTTTCCTTGGCTAACTGCAGAGGGGGAGCCTACGAAAACAATGCAAAAGTTGTATGTATAGACAACACACACACACCAAGAACACAGACCATTAAAATATATACATTGCAGTGTATATAAAGAAAGACAGCACACACATATATATGCATGTACACATGAGCAACACAAACACACTTACAGTTATCATCAGATGAGCCATCTTCATTGTGATTCCTGAAACAAAGTCAGGTTAAGCTCATTATTTTGTGAAGTGTTGTCGTCATCTGAATTCAGACTAGAAAAAAATGAAAGCATTACCTTTGTGTGCCTATGGACCTGGACACTGGCAAAGAAAAAAATTATGAATCCATTCAATACATTCAATAGATTTATAACGAAAAGGAATACAAGCAATGTACAAATACATGATGTCTCACCTCGCATTCTCGTTCTCCTTCTGGCCAGGACAATTATGACAGTGGCAATAATGGCAAGAGGAATAAAAAACAAACCAATGGTATAATATATAGCCAAGAGTCCTAGAAAACACATAACTCTTGTGTGAATTTGTTGTCTATGTGGCTAGTTTAAATTATTTTAAACATCACTCTGTTAGGTGCCACATACTTTTACTCAGGTGTTCTCACCAGGTTTAACTGAAGCTGGCTCCCCCACAATGATTGTGATGTTGGTTATTATTCTCCAGTGCTGACCAGTACTGGCCAGTGCTTTCCTATGAACTTGTAATACACACACATACTGTCCATTGTCTGACTGGGTTGCTTCGGTTAATATCAGATTATGGTTCTGGACAAGAGGTTGCGATGTGTTTGATGTCGTTGACAACAGACCACTTCTACATTGTTTATGTAAGCCAACATCAGCATGTGGATAGTACTGATAGGAATACCAGCATACACTACTGTTTTGAGTGCTTTTGATCCAGTACACCACGAAAGGATTATTGGAATAGCTCTCCTTTGTTTGCAAAGTGCATGTTAAATTAATCAGTCCACCAGGAGAGACATACGCTGAGCTTTCCATAACAGGTTCAGACATCACTATAAAAAAGCAAGAGAGAATGAAAAGATAATATATAAATATTAGTTTATGATCTGCATTTGCTATCTTCAATTAGTTTGATTAATTTCCTGAGGTTCTGAACAGACAACTGGAGACACATTCATATTTATCAGTCCCATAGAAAGTTGATTAAAGTAGACACTTCTTTAAAGAGAGGAAAAGCAGTAACTAAACAAACTAACAAATAAATGAAATTATTATACACTTACCATCAGTGTCAGCTTGAGCAACAATGAAGGAGTCCAGGTGATGAGGGGAGGGTTTGAATGGACAAAAAGAGATGTTTGTTCTGAACTCACTCACACAGGCAAAGAACCCGCTTTTCACCACAATCTGACACTCTTTAAATTCAACATTCATCATGCTGTGGCAGGCTTGATGCTTATAGGATATTTCTGAGGTATTTCTGAAAAGCTGCAGCTGACAGTCCACAACATTGTCAGAATCCACATCAGCCTCCCATTGACAAGTCTCACAGGACAGTGTGACCTCCTCATCTTTCTTTAGGAAATGAAAATGACTGGTCCCTGCAGAGTACATATAATACAATTTATAGTATTGTTTTTAGTGACATACCTCTATTCTAAATACTTCTCTGTGAAAGGGAAGCAGAATTAAGTAGTGCTGTCAAATGATTACACAAAAGTTTGCCACGATTAATCATGATTAATCAATTTTAATCGCAACTCACTTTTTCCCAGTAAAAAATTGGATGTTAGGGTAAGTTGGACCCTTATTTTGCCCTGATAAGATCCTGACGCTAAATCCCTTGCTTTGTTATTCTCAAATGGGGCAATGTACACCTACTGTATCCCTACCCCAGACTCCTCACACATCAACCCTCTGCTGTTATTGAACATTCAGGAGCAAGGCCATAATCTTTGTCTAGTTTGACTATAAAGTCTAGCCGTTTTCTATCTGAAATTGAACATAATACATGCAATGAAAGTGGAAACATGTCCATCAGCATTAATCTGAGTTCATTTTTAAAATCTGAGTTAATTTCTTTGGATTAATCACTTGAATTAAAGCATTAATTTTACCAGCTCTAGAATTAAATTAGAGAATACTGGTCATTTTGTATAAAGCACATAAAATTGCCATGATGACATGTAACTACATGAACAGTAGAGTCTGACTAATGTCGCTGTTTGTTGATGTAAAACTACCACTTGATCAACAGCATAGTACCTCTGAATTACAGTCTTAGTGTAAGTATAGTTGAGGTCCTCTGGTCTTACCATAGCACTGAATAATCAGGAGATGAAGAACACAAAGCACCACATATTCTCCCATCATCATGGCGAAGAAAGGAAGAAATGAATTAGGTGATTTATTGAGATGTATTGTGAATACAGGAAGTTGATGGCAGGATGATAATGACAGGAAACAGTGGTTGGCATGAGGGTCCAGGGTTAGCTGTTGCTATTATTGTCAACCAATGCACACAAGTATGCAAACTAAGTAAAGTGCAATGAAGTAATTGTTCAATCTTTATATTCTTTTAAGTCCTGCTGATTCAGGCTTCATACGTATGTGTGCATCTTAATTGTGTGTGTGTGTGTGTGTGTGTGTGTGTGTGTGTGTGTGAGAGAGAGAGAGAGAGAGAAAGAGATACATGCAGATAGACAGAGAGAGATTCAGAGGTTTTCTGCAAAAATTATCTGTCCATCTGTCATCTGCACTTTCAAACGAAAACAGCCATATAGCAGTATTGATTTACTGATTGTAGATAGCGTTCTGTTTTTGTTTTTTGAGTATCCAGGAAAAAAAAATGTCATGCACATTCCATAACTTGAAAGGCAGTCTTTGCTAAATTAGTCATTTTTTTTGAGATTACAGATTATAAGAGCAGATCTCTCTTTTCATCTACAAATATTTGCCCATTATGAATGGCTTACTGTGTCACATGACCAACACTTTGGAAGGGATTTTGCTATTAATGTCATATACTATTAATGTGTTATATTATTTTGTGAATGATTCTTATGCTGGAATTCAATGCATGTTTTGGTTAGTGCTATTTTGCTACTGTTACTAGCCTGGCGAATGCC
>JAODXP020000030.1:20241926-20249426 GCA_027497455.2 Sardinella longiceps | reverse complement strand
AACACAGTTCAGTGGTGAGTCTTGGTGGTTTCTCAAGGGTAGACTAACAACCTGGGCACACATTCCCCTTATCTAGAGCTGATAATAATGCTTCTCAGGATGAAATGTTACGCATAAGCAACTGAGTAGACTTCCTCACATTAATCATTATTCAGCAAAGACCTCCAAGGAATTTATTTATTTTCCCAGCCTGTTTCCTAGATCCATATTTGGGAAATGACTCCTCAGAGATTGAAAGATTTGAGATCTGTCTGGAGATTACTCATGACTACTCATGATGACTTTCCATTTGCAGGAGCACAAACAATGTTATGTTAAACTGAAACATTATCCTCAAACTGAAGCATTATCCTTAAACTCAAGCATCATCCTCAGGCCTTTTCAGAATTGAAGCAAATGCATTTGGAGTTTTCTAAATGTGAAGGAAATACGTAAATCATATTTCATAGTGGCGTTTAAGAGTCAAGTAGGTACTGTATCCAAACCCACTCAAGGTCAGTTGCAGAGCTGTTGACACAGGGGCCGTAGTGGTACTGTGCAGTATACTATATTATGTGTGGGAAAGCTAACTCAATCTAAGTCGGTGGTGGCACAGGAGCCATAGTGGTATGTGTGGGTAAGCTAAATCACTCGAGGTCGGTGGTGATTCCTTTAGCACAGGGGCCATAGTGGTACTCAGTGTGTGTGTGTGTGTGTAAGCTAACTCACTTAATGTCACTGGTGGAGCTGTTGCCACAGGGGCTCTAGTGGTACTGAGTGCTGTATGTGTAAGTAAGTTAACTCACTCGAGGTCGGTGGTGGTGCCGTTGGCACAGGGGCCATAGTGGTAGCGATACACCAGTCTGGGGATGAAGTCTGAGGAGATGCCAATCACCAGCCCATTAGCAATCACTGCCAAAACACCAATGGCCTCCAGCACTTTGGTCCATACACCTGGAATTACACACACACACACACACACACACACACAAAGTTATACTGTATGTTCCTGGGGCTTTCAAGACAAACACATATAGGGAAGCAGGCAGACACATACACATGCGCATACACACATACATACACACACACACATACACAACTCAAATCCAGCTGTCTACAACAACAAAAAAAAACATGCATATATAGTAAAACCTGTGTCCTACCAATGTCATTGGTCTTCTTGGGCACTAGGCGGCGCTCTAGGCTGGTCATCTTGATGGCGTCGAGGCGGATCTCAAACAGGTTGTTGATGAGAGCCAGCAGAGGGGCCAGAGGGAAGGCCGCCACAAATATGGTGGTGAAGCTGAACTGCATCACTGAAGGGCATAGAGAAACAAAAAACTGGTCAAAAATATCAATTTTACATACATACACTTGCAAAGAGTAAAGGAGAAACTGATACTTTTAAAGAGGTTTAATTTATTTACTATTTTAGTTTTTAAGTACAAACAACATTTCTCCCAGACCCTAGCCCACCCCACCCCATTTATGCACAAAATAGGGTGACAACAGGCACAGTTTCACTACATTGGTACACCCAGCAACTAAGCTGGTGACAAATAAACTTCATTGTACGCATACACTCAGTCACACACACACACACACACACACACACACACACACACACACACACACACACACACACACACACACACACACACACACACACACACAAATTAACAAAGATAGTGGTGGAGCTGAACTGCATCACTAAATGACAGAGATAATGAGATCACAAATCAACGGTGGTCAATAGAGTTGTCTCTAACAATAAACTTGACATACTGTATACTGTACCTGTAAATACTAAAATTAAGAAACCTATATTTTTAAAGTGGTCAACAGGGCTGTGTGTATTCAATTTTGTATGTTGTGTTTGTATGTATAAAATTGTCTGAAGAAGACCGAGGATGGTCGAAGTAAAAGCAGAGTGCAGCAGTGTGCATTTCATTCTTTCAAGTAGTGTTTTGTGTTTTTTGCACGTCACCAAGTTGGGATGTGCACACATACACACACACTGACACACACACATGCAGGCGCAGGCATGAACAAGCATGCACATGTGCGCAAATACACACAAAAGCTGTATGACGCAAGTTCATAAATAAATAAACAAACAAACAGAAACGAATCTAATCTCCACCCACCCATTTCCAGATACTCGTTGAAGAGGCTGAATGAGTTGACATCATTCAGGTGGTAGTTTTTCATCCAATCACGCAGCTTGCAGGTGTCACATGGTTCAATCTTGCCGTCCTCCTGGCGACACGCCTTCCTGTAGCAGTGACCGCAGCGACGCTGCAACTTCTTGGCTGTAGTCTGTCTGAAGCACCGCTGGAACCAGCTAAACAAACACACACACATATGAACACATGGATACATAAACCATCACACACATATACTGACATATACACATACTGTACATACACCACACCACTTACAAATCACGAGAGAGAGAAATGCATTGTAACAAACTTGCATGCAACACACTCACACAAACACACACACACAGAAATGCATGCACAGTTTGCTCAGACACACATACACACACACACACACACACACACACACACACACACACACACACACACAGAAAAGTAGGCACACACAGATCACAGAGTGTGAGGATCCCACTTACGGAACAGTGAACTCAAAGATGTTGTTGAGTGTCTGTTTGAGCAGCAGAACGACGGCCATCTGCATGAAGAGGTCAGTCAAGCAACCACTGGGGTGGCACTGCAATAGAACACACACAGTAAACGTGTGTGTGTGTGCGTGTGTGTGCGTTTGTATGTGTCAGTATGTGTGTGAGTGTGTTTGTGTGCGTGCCTGTGCGTGTGTGTCTGCGTACGTATGTGTATGTGTATGTGTCTGTGTACTACGTGTGTGTGTGTGTGTGTGTGTGTGTGTGTGTGTGTGATGAAGGGTGGGGTTGATACTCACCTCTTCCAGTCTCCATTTTCCTGCCAGTCTCACATAATTCCCAGGATGCCCATTTATCCTGTGAGGAAATTACACTGGTGACTACCACAGATCACACACACACACACACACACACACACACACACACACACACACACACACACACACACACACACTCACTCTCACTCTCTCTTTATCTGTCAATCATTCTGTATAAGTAAACTGTTAAAGCATTTGTCCACAAGCAGGTACTTACATGCACGGCTTCATTTACAATTACTGAGTGAAGAGTTATGCCTTCAATATGTCCCCCTAACACACACACACACACACACACACACACACACACACACACACACACACACACACACACACACACACACACACACACACACACACAGTGCATACCTGCCTAGGAAGAATGCTATATAGATGAGGGAGGAGAAGGCAGTGAAGAACTGGAAGACGAACATCTTGACGGTAAAACTTCTCTCAGTGGCAGCAAATGAACGGCACTTCTCTGGTATCACACAACAACAACCACACCATAAAGAGAGATTTACTTTTGTTTTTTTATGTTGATGGATATACTTTTGTTACTTTTTTGGTTCATAGGCTCTTTACAGACACTTTTATCCAAAGCAATGTACAAATAATGAAATACATTACAGAGAAGTGGCAATTTTAAAAAAAAATTGAATGGGACTAAAATCATACCTATGTACGTACATGTTTATTTAAACACTTTCATCCAGAATGAGTCACAATTAAGGAACAACAGTAAAGCTTCAGTGCAATACAGGAAACCAATGAGTAAACAATAATTCTGGAATATCCCTTTAAAGACCATGTCTGCCTGTGGACTATCCCTTTAAAGATATGTGACCCTGCACGACAAAATCAGTCGCTTGGCACATTTTTTCAAAATTGTGTTATTGTATTCACATGAAAGACGAGAAGTTCATTAGCAATGTGACAAGGGGATTATTAGGCTAGCTTCTGATGAACCACTTCGTTCTGCTGCCTACTACTACCAGTCTAACTTAAAAGTTAACTGATATCGACTGATCTAACATGCAGTCATGACAGGAATACATCTAATTGTGGACTTTACATGAAAAATGGATATAACATGGATATAACTTGAACTGTAACACAAGGTAAGAGCCAGTGTTTTGGTATTTTGAGTAGGCTATGCAACGATGCTAACTAACGATGTGTAGATGCAGATGTCAGTAAGGGATTTATGGTTGCCATGTCTCCTGTCTGAGTGATATCCTTGAAGTAGAGCAATCAGCAGACAGTTAATATTTGGCTTGTACCGATTTTAGCAGTACTAAACAATCAACAACTTTTTACTGACAAGCTGAGCCAAAGATAGGCTACTTTATCCCCGTCTCCGACTAGCTATCTTGAAGCTCAGTCAGCAACTCGACGTTAGCTCCATCTAGAGGATTTTTATGGGTCCAAACAGCTTGCAAGTTAAAAATGTTGTTTCGAAATATTGGAAAGGCCCTTGACATTCATATAAATCATTAATATGACATTCATGTAAATATTTTTTTCCTTCTAATCTATGACGAATGCTCACCTGCCTTGCTGGTGGTAGTCTACTATAAAGCCTTTGATATGACAGCTAAGTTAGTACAATGCTAAATGAATACATGCCTCTTAACAAACAAGTTTTTAACCCATTTAAGGTTTGAATTTCGGCACAATTGAATTAGAATCTGAAAGTGTAGGCTTTATACTGTCAAATTATGCTAAAATGTGAAATTCGACTTTTTTGGTGCAAGCATTCCATTTTTAGAATTTTCTCAGAAACGAAGCTTGTGCGAAGCGGTTTTGACGTGCAAGGTCACATATGGTCTGCCTGTGGAAAATTAACACTATTGCTTGAGGGAAAGTGCCAATAGCTTTATTACTTACCAATCTCACAGAGTTTGAAGGCCACACACCGGTTGACCTGCAACACAGAGTAAGAGGTCACTGACACAGGTCAAAGGTTAGAGGTCATTGAGATGATGTCAACTAATCAATAGTACAACCACTGAGAAAGAGTGATTAGAGGGCCTTGAGTACAACTGACAGACAATAAAGAATTAGACCACCCAGCTCTAGCCCTAACGGCAACAAAAAATTAAATATACTGTGTACTCACATGTGTGTGTGTGTGTGTGTGTGTGTGTGTGTCTCACTCTGGTCATAGTCTGGATAGTAATGTAATGGTGTGTGTGTGTGTGTGTGTGTGTGTGTGTGTGTGTGTGTGTGTTTGCGTGTGTGCGTGCGTGCGTGGGTGTGTGTCTCTCACTCTGGTCAGGATCTAAATAGTAATTTAGTGGTGTGTGTGTGTGTGTGTGTGTGTGTGTGTGTGTGTGTGTGTGTGTGTGTTCATGCATGTGTCTCACTCTGGTCATGATTTAAATAGTACTGTAGTGGTGTATGTGTGTGTGTGTGTGTGTGTGTGTGTGTGTGTGTGTGTGTGTGTGTGTGTGTGTGTGTGTGTGTGTGTGTGTCTCACCCGAGTCATGATCTGGATAGTGACATAGTGGAGTGTGGCCCCCATCAGGACTACAGCAGTGTTGCCGTGTTCCTTCAGGAACTCCCAGTCCTCCTGATCCGCCAGATGGCCCCGCATCACCACACGGAACAGCACCAGGCCATGGGTCAGCCCGATAATCAGAATCAGCTGAGACACACACACACACACACACACACACACACACACACACACATCAGTTAGAGCTTGGAAATAAATGCTTAAACAAGAAATCATCAAGTTGTAGTCAGCGTGTGAGTTATTTAATTACCACGAGTGTAGACAGCGTCAGGACCATAGCACTCCGCAAGTATGAGTGAGCATACTGTTTAGGCTTGCTATCAGCGTCATTCACAATGTCCATAATGAGTTCTTCCTGCAGATAGACAAAAAGACACACACACACACGCACACACACACACCTCTGTGATAACTGAACTGCAGTCTGAGTCCATCTTGTGTTGTGATCTTGACTGTAATGAATCAAGAACAAACATACAACTGGCCTTGATGAAATATGGAAGCTAATGGGGTCATTGAGAAACATGGAGATTTATGTGTTTATGTCAAGGGTACCCAAAGTCAACAAGAACATGAGACAATAGCAATGAGACAAACAATGCAGTAATTTAGTAAGTTGAGTATGTGCATGCGAGTGCGAGTGTGTGTGTGAGCGTATGTGTGTGTGTGTTGTGATCCAGATCCTTAGGAGCTTGAGGACACCTGTTGTTATTCCCTAACCCTCCTCCTCTTCCTCCTCCTTCTCCACATCATGGCTGTCCAACCCTGAGGGTCCAAACTAACGTGATCATTTGTTATGTTTTTATTTTTGTCTTGTTTGTCTTGTTTTGTGCGTGTTGTTTTGAGTTTTGTCTTGTTTTGTGAAAACTATGTAAAAAGGGAAAGAATGTGTGTAAGAAAAGATCAGAATTGTTTTGACCACAGGAAGAACAGTGCCTCTATGAGAAGCTGAAGACAAACATCTAGAGAACTTAATGCACCTGTGAAAAATTCCTTTCCACCTTTCAGCTTAGCAGGTAGCCGTGATTAGCACAGACAGTTTCTAAAGAATCAGCCTTGAGGGCATGAGTCAGCATAACTGCCAATGTTGATCCGTCATGTTGATCCAATGTTGCATTCGATCCCACAGTGCATTTATGGTCAAATCCGATGTGAATCAATCAATCCATACTAGTCCTTTTGTTCCACATCACGCAATGCTGTCAGTAGGGAGAAGAATGCAGAAATTCGACTGCATAGAGCAAATAGTGAGCCAACAGAACCACTAACTGAATGAAGCACAGTAACTTTTTACTAACGTTAGTTTTTATTTTGTTACTCAGTCTATTGAATGTTCTTGTTCTTCTTCCTACTGATAGCATTTGGTTTGTACCCTACCAGCAGCCGTATCGTAATCCCATATTTCTTCTCTCACCTACTGTCACTTATCACATCTAGTAAAGGGAAAAAAGGACAAAAAAAATGTCCACATTTCTCACAATGCATTTCTGCTCCCAATGACCAAAACCTCAGCAAGTTGATACCCATCTAAAACAAGCTTTTTATTTAAAAGCAATGAGGAAATGAACTCGATCTGAAAAAGAAGAACTCAAATAACCTCTACAGGCTGCACCTGGACCTCAGACAGTATACAGGCTACACGCACTCATACAAGCATCTCATAAACGAACAGGCTAACCACACTAAGTGTTAGTCATTACTTACACTGATCCGACACCTCTCCACACTAAGTGTAAGTCATTACTTATGGTAATCTACTGCTCTCCTTCACACTGTTTCCTGACAGGTCCACTCATTAATCATCAGCCAGGAGCTCTTCCAATAGCCTGTCTGACCGGTTGGGTGGGACAAACTCAGCTTCACCTTTTGTCTTGAGGCTCACATTTGTGTGGGTGAGATTGACTGCCACCCCAAATGATACAATGAATCAGTGTGTCAACACTTTTTGACACTTTTCCCCTCGTTTGAAACAGGCTTGGTTTGAAAAGGTTTTTTTTGGTGTGTGTGTGTGTGTGTGTGTGTGTGTGTGTGTGTGTGTG
>JAODXP020000030.1:20219426-20236926 GCA_027497455.2 Sardinella longiceps | reverse complement strand
AGAATACAGGCACTTCACAATAACAGTCTGCTCGATACTATAACACTGATGATGAGAGATGAGAGACTACTAAGTTCATACAAGGGTAATTACAAGGGCGTGGGCCAGGGTTATCCACAGGGCCATGTAAACAATTAACTCTGTGTGAATGTGTGTAATGGTAACAGCACTCAAACAGAGAGCAATTTACAATGTCCCTCATATTCACCCCTTCACGCTCATATAAGCAAAGGCCCAACTTACTCAAGTACGCTTTGACAATGTCTGGAGCAGCTAGGTCTCCAACTTATAACCATCCACTACCTCTTGTGCCACCATTACAACACTGTGTGCAGTGTGTGTGTGTGTGTGTGTGTGTGTGTGTGTGTGTGTGTGTGTGTGTGTGTGTGTGTGTGTTCATGAGAAATCTTCAGAGATATGGAAATGTCTGGAACACTGACACAGTTTGTTATCGGAAGCAGATATGTGTCAACTAAGGGAGCCTCACTAGCCCACACAGTGTGAATCTCTTTTTCAAAGGAATTATGTTCGAAAGTCAGACTCGCATTACATTGACACATCTCTCTCCTCATTTGAATATCAAGTTTAGCCAAAGCATGGCTTGCGATAGTGCTCTGTAGAAGTAAGTTTTTGACTAGGCAATTAGACACTTGCGTCATGTATCCACACTCAAACCCAAATCCAGCAGCAGTCCTTGTTAGGAAATTAAAACCGAGACTTTAGAGCTTCACTTTTATGTTTATACAAGAAAAGTTATTTTCCAAAATGCTCCAAAAGCCATTTCAAGTCAATTTTTCGTAAATCCCTTTTTTTCTTTTTGATGTGTAGGTAACATAGAGATAGTTACAGTTTGTTTCATGTTATTCAATTTTCCCTTAACCAATAAAACCACATAATTGTTGTTTTACTGACATTATATTGGAAACACAATAAAAACAAATAATTTTTGAGTTTTTGGATTATAGTGAAGTTCTGATTTATCTGTTAGTGCTGTCATTTTGTACTTTGCTGTGGTCTTGGTCTATTGGCCTTTTGATTAGCATAATTACCTTTTCACTGTCAATTCCGCAGCATGGACATGGACATGTTGTTACCATGTTAAAAAGACTTGAGTTGAGAGCATGTGAGCTGCTCAATGCCGAGAGGTGCGCTATGTCAACATAAGGCAACATCACTACTATTATTAAAGAATCACCGTTGGACTTTGCTATCATATTTACACCTCATCCTGTGTCACAGCAATATTCTGGATTCCAGCCCAGCAGTGGCTAATGATAAGGGCTAGGCCAGAACCAGATCAGGGCTAGATAAAGACCTTCGCCATGTGAACCTCAGTCTGTCTAGCCTAGAGTATGCAGTCATTCTGCCCAGAAAACAAGATCAGACATGACTGAGGGAAAGTGGTGTGACAGGACGTGAGCATACTTGTCTACATATGCCTGTGTATGTGTGTGTGTGTGTGTGTGTGTGTGTGTGAGAGAGAGAGAGAGAGTAAGGGAGAGAGTGTTAATGTGTGTGTAGGATGCATGTTCTGTGTGTTCTGTAGTAGTGTGTATGGACCTTTATGTCACTACTGGTATGTGTTTCTCCTGAAAGCTGGACCTTTCAATAACCTGAAGCAGTCCAAAGACCGTATAGCTTTCATTCCCTTCCATATAGATTTCACACACACTGTATATGTGCTATACAATAAAATCTGCCATTCATCGCTTCCTGTTGTCCTGTATACTAGAATACATGAGCGGAAAGCACATGCTGCCATTAATCCTGAGATACAGGATATTATCCTCTTATCCTCTTTGAGTTGTAGTTTTACAGTATATGGATCGGTTGGGTTTGTAGTGTGTTTCATAGCTATGCAATGGGGATACCCGTCCCTAGGACAAATTGTCTTGTAAGAAGCATTGAAAAAACAAACAAACAAACAAGTAAACAAAAAACAAATTGGGCATTTCCTTCCACATTTCCCAGGAGAGGAAGTTTCTATCTATTTGGCCTCGAGTTGACTTTGAGTTTGAGATTTTCGTGCTGACCAGCTGCCAGCTCCTGGAATCTGTCATTTCAACCTTTGATTTCAAGGACCCCCTTCATACCACCAGCTGTCTACAATTGATGCACATTTGCAGCAAGATTACTTTGTATTGTAACCTTGCAGCAAATGCACACCCTAACTAAGCTGCTTCTTTGTGGATTAAAATGTCTGCTAAATACAAAAATAAATTAAACAGCTGCCCTCTCTTTTATTTCTTGGCTGCTTCTTGGTCATAGCAGGGTTTGAGACACATGCATCACATGCGGTGTGCAAGCTGTAACCTGCTACAGGTGTGCCGACATGAAGGTGCTCTCTACAGTTAGGCTAAACACATCACGTGCGTTCATTAATAGGCCAAAACGTTCCAAAACATTACAAGGCACCGGGACCTGACTGAGTTTCGCTTAGTTCTAAGTTCCATCACATTCTAGAGTAGTGTGGCAGTCTCAGGAGTGTGATTGAGTTTTGTGTACTCCACTTAATGCTGGAAGAAACGTTCAGAGCCTTGGCTGATAGATCGAGACCCAGATCGGTTGTCCCTAACCAGTCGGTCCAGTTCTGTATCCATACGTCACGCGTGAGGCAGTGGGAATGGTTAAAGGTCACTGTGTCAAACTAGTAAACAACAACCCCTGGGGTTTCTGTGACTTTCGCAGTTTGTGATGCCACAACAAAGGTGGTACTGTGACTAACATCTTTAGAATGCAACTGTGTATACGTGAGCAATTTAGAGGTAAATAACAAGATGGGCATGAACATGCACGGACGTCAGTCTCTCAAACACACACACACACACACACACACACACACACACACACACACACACACACACACACAATGACATTCCAGACAGACATTTCCCTTCTGTTATTGACATCCTTACAAGCACATGTGATCTCTACAACCACCAGTTCAGCAGACAGCATGCACGCTCACTTGCACACACACACACACACACACACACACAGAAAGTGAAACAGCTCAAACTCATGGTACATTTAGACCCCACACAAAGTCATATTGTAGCCCATCATATGACATAGAAATAAGGAACCTTTCCAGATATGAAACTCCCATACCCTGCTGACTCACTCTACATTACTGTGTAATTTATTCTGGGCACGGCCTAGCCTACTCTATTGAATAGAAAAAATATTTATTGATCACAAAGGTGAAATGAATGAAACGAAATTAAATGAATGAAATGAAATGAAATGAATAGGCTATTTGATAAAGTAGTCCCAATACATTAAGTCACTGGCTTTGTTTTGTGATAGACCTACATTGAGAATAACATTTCCATGACTTTTTAGAATATGGCATAGATTGGCCTGCTAAATACCCTGCTGACAGAAAAGAGTGTTTTCTGGAAAAGCCTAGAAAATGTCAACATTTTACACATCTACACTTGATTTATTTATTGGGCACTATTTGCAGAGATGTTTGTAGGCTAGGCAGGCTCCTCTGAACAGTGGAGGAATAAACTAACGTTAGCTACTACAATAAATTTGACCTCCTCATAGCCTGACTCCACGGAATGGGATTGAAGGACCTCTAGTCTACTGAAATCCAAAATTTCGCGCACTGATGTCCTCTGGAATGTGACTTGCAGATTACGCGAATTCGCATATGCCATCATTCGCTATACGCGATTGATCCAACACTGACTCTTTCCAATTCATTAGCTGGTCTTCCAGAGGACGCCTGCTTCAGCACTAACCTTGTTTGGAGTAATATTAATTTACTCTTTTGGTTGTTGTTATGGTATGGGCTACGCTGAACGATACCGAAAACTTTTGGTCCTTACCTCCTCCCGATCTCTGAAAAACATATCTGAGTCAATCTTCAGCTCCGTCTGTTCAGCTTACAAAAGGGGTATTTCCACAGTTTCAATTCAACATTTTCTCCCTAATTCAAAAAAGAGTTTACGACCTCCATTAACAGGACTGGTAGCTTGGTCAGTCAACCAGGGACTTCCGCATTCAGGTGCGACGTCTGGCATACAGGTAAAGGTATGGTGCAGTTATCAGTGATGTCACCGGGCAGTAGACTGTCCCGACTAGGCGCGCGGGATGAAAGCCAGTCTTGAAAAAGTGGTCACGACACGTGATTCCTTGGAGTTTTCATGATCTTTAGGCTATTCAAATATGAAATAGCCTCGCCTTGAGACAAGCAGGTTGCAACAGTTAACAGTTCAGAGCTCTCCATTCACTTCACTAGGCTATGGCCTATATGATACAGCATATTTCACAGATCACAATGATTTTAGCAAACCAAAGCATCACAAGTTCATGTCATATCAATAGTGCTGTGCGCCAAACATCACGCACGGTCTTCACTGCACAACCCTCTGATCCAGTGGTCTCTGCACCCCACCCTCTTTTGAATGATTTTAAGTAGCTTAAAGCCCCGATGCCTCATGGGATACTGTAAAGGTTAAATAATATTAAGATAATAATATTTAGATTTTACTGTTAAAGGTTTTATAGATTTAAACAGGTTTTCCATATTTATTTTAAAAAGCCTAAGAAATGACTAAAAATATCTTTGTAGGCCTACATTAGCTTACTGTAATCACATGACTATTAGAAATTGTGAGCCATTATGGCAAAAGGAGGTTTATCAGAGCGCTCAGATATCTTCATAGCCTTTCAGTTCTCTCCCACAGTAGTGTTTGTCTGGTCAGACCACAAGTCCCGTGTTCCAACTGCCTCATTTGCATCCGTTTAAACCTCCCTACTGGATGGCGCTTTTCCCCATGTGGGCTAGAGCCACATAGGCCTATCTCTCTCTGGGTCAACATTACTGAAAATTTGCTTAGGGATGGGACAAGTGACAGAGGAGATGAGGTAAGGACAACCACAGTAAGCTAAAGAACACAGGTCTGGATGAAGAAAATATTTTATTGCGTTTGGTTACAGAACAGCCTTCTTTGTCCACCACTGGTTTCTGTCATCTCCTATGTGAACCAAATGGACATTTCTACTTGGTCTTATCACACAGCTTATCACATAATTGCCCGTCTATGGGCTTCTGTCGGCTTATGCAAAACAAATGAACACTTTTAGGTTCAACTTCTACAGGAATGTATCCATTTAACTATTCAAAACAAAACAAAACAAAAAAACATTATACTTTATACACACACACACTTCACAAATAAGACCATTCCTTAGCACGTCACTTCTGGATTAATAGATCAAACTTCTCATCAGCAGATAGGACAGTATTCTCCCAAGTGCTTAAAACCAAAACAAGTGTTTCGTGCAGGCTGAAATGCATGGGATTAAGCACTCGTTTTGACTTAAGCACCTGGGAGAATACCAGCCTTACTGCATATTGTGTTGGGGGGAAAGTTCAGGGGGAGAGAACACTTAAAGGAGACAGTAGACCTCATGCATGAATGAATGACCATTATCTACAGTTGCTCAACGCTTACTCCCTTAGTAACAATACTTCTCTTAAAACAGCATGGACAAGAATACCCGGATCCCGATAGACAAGTTGTTTTAGCTAACTTCATCCTTGCCATCTTGACTTTCCTTTCCACCACTAAAGAGGTGGTCTGCTGCTGTGGAGGCCTGGTAAACCTGCTTGAAGTGTGGTAGTGTACAGGGACATAGGATACTAGGGACAAGTGTTTCTGGAGCATCAGTACTGGCTCAACTATCCTAGCGATACACGTCTCTGCAATTAACGTTCTTCTTGGCATGGCTAATCATTATCATTTTCACTTATTGAGACAAATGACAACAACTAAAAAACTGAGGGTGAGACACTAGCAGTGGTGTAGACACTTAAAAGTACTCATGAGTTATGACACAGAGGTGATGGGTTTTAACATATGGACACGATAGCTGATTCCCAATCTACCCCCTATACCCCAAAGCCCTAAGCGCCTTGCCTGATGTGAAGAGACTTCTTGATTTATACTAGTTTAATCTTTGAAGGATCAGAGCTGAGGGTCTAGGAAGGTGAGAGGGACTCGGTCATGTTCTCAGTTCTTGGGGAAATGAGTGGGGTTTCATACTGGCTATTGGGTCATGCTGTCAAGGTCTCAGGACTCGGTAGCATCTTGATCTTGAGGAAGGTCTCAGTCGTCCTCTTCCTCGTCCTGGGCTTGTGGTTCGGCCATTTTGCGGAAGTGCTTGCGGTTGACCTTCTTGCTGCTGATGTTGAAAGCGACGCTGGTCGGTTTCTCCCTCTCGTCCTCCTGGTCATCCTCGTCTCCCCACCCCTCGCTCGGAGCCCATTTCCTCTTCCCATGGCGAGACTTGTCAGGCCTAGCATCTTCCTCCTCATCCTGGGCCTCGCCTAGGTGCAGCAGCCCCATTCCAGCCTTCCTCTGGCGGCCAGGTTTCAGGCCAGTGGACCCTCCCTCCTCCCTGGGGCTTAGGCGAGGCTTGGAGAAGAGGATCTTGTGCTGGTCTCGGTCTCCAGAGCCCTGGGACTGGTTGAAGGAGGGCATGAAGGACTCCCGATCCTCATCCTGGTTCTTTCGACGCTGTTCCTGAAGTCCCTGGATGAACTGGTGCGCCACCTGGTGTTGATAAGGAAGAACAGCTATTAGTCACTTCTGTCTAGATATTTGTCAATTTGGTTGAATATAAACACTACTTGTATTGGTATGACAGAGACCTAATTTAGCGTATCGCAATGTCCATACACACTAAAAACTGACGAGGGGATTAGTAACAACTTCCTTAGAGGTGTTATTTTTCAATTCACTGGGCCAATTTACACAATTATTTTCAATCAAAAGTATTTTTAGTTTGTTGATTAGTAAAAGAAGGTGATTTCACCACACCTCTTGTTTCAAGGTGTTGCACCCTAACATAAAGTTGCATCCATTGTGCCCTAGACTAGTTATTGAGTAGACTAGACTACTAGTAGACTTTTTGTTTGTTGATATTTTCTATCATGATTGTTGATCAGCTGGTACAAAAGTGCTTGCAAAGTACACATGGATGTAAACCTGGCTGTTGCTTTGGTCGCTGGTGTCCGGCACGTCATCCAGGTTGTAGCGGGTCCAGCGCTCGGGATGAGCCAGGTAGTCGGGCACCTTGCTGGCCGGCACAGGCGCTGTCTGCGGTGGCTGCCTTTTGGGAGGCCCCCTGCCAGGTGACCCTCCACTCTTCCTGCCCCCGCGAGAGAGTGGCGGGGGAGAGGGGGGCGCAGGGCGGGCGAAGGTGCCACTGAGGACGTTGTCATCGCCGAGCTGCGCCGACGTCAGCTTGACAGCGCTCTCCAAACTCTCAAAGATGTTGCGGCTGCGATCCGAGAAACTCAGGCTGCCGCCGCGCAGCTGGAACACGCTCTCGCCTCGGCCCGATGGCGGCTGCAGAGTTGGCGGCGGGATTCCTGGCTGCCTCCGCCCCCTTGCCTCGTCCTCGTCAGAGGAGGATGACAGGTCCTCAACACGCTGGTCAAACGGCGGGAAGTTGTCATCGGGGTCGGAGTCGCTCAGGGAGAGCTCGTCGGGCAAGTGGATGGCATCTCTGTTGGACAGCCTATTGGGAGCGCCGTCTCCGTGTCCCTCTGGATCACACATGTCAACCGAACCAGCAGATCTAGAGGCAGGAACTGGATGGGCAAGAAGAAATTCTGTCATCAGTGGATCATCAGTCTGACCATAGTGTAAAAATAAATTTAAGCTTTTTGTAGTTTCTGCTCTGTCTGGAATTAAATCCATTTCAGGTCAATTCTCAATGCAACCATATTGTTAGTCAGCTATGATATGATGGTGAAGGCAGTCAAGGACCTGCATTACAGTACAAAAATGGCATTTCTAAAAACCAGTAAGTCTGACAACACATTCCATTTCACAGTCCTAACCACTTGATCAATCCAGATTTATTTGCAGGCATTTTCAGGGTAAAGCCTCAGACCAAACTTAGTATTATGCAATGCACAAAACGAGTGACAGACCAACCTCTGAATGCAGATTCCTAAACTCCGCCTCCTTCTGTGTAGTATATGAAGCTGGATAACTGCAAAATTTTCACTCTAGAAGAAAACAGACTAATAGAATAAGACATGAGAACATGGGTGAGACAGAGAGTAGTGTGCATCGGTGTGTACGGAGGTATCTTACTGGAGCAGATGACTCACAAATTCTGCGAGTGGCGCATCTCGCATAACATATCGAAGTGCATCCAGCGCCCATTCATGGTGTCCGTGTGAATGAAGAGTCAGCCTCTGTTCTCAGGGTCCACCGCAACACGAGATCTGTTGAAGTGTAACGTTAGCTTACACCGTTTCGTTTTGACAGCCAGTTGTGCGCACAAAGCTGTCATAGGCTAACAACGTTACCAGCTAGGTTGCCATGCATCAGAAGCACAACAGGTTGTGATGGATCAAACAATTTACAATAGCCATTTCACAATAACAAATTCAGACCAGATGACGTCGATTAGGTGATATCAGGTGGCTATTAACAGTCTAGCCATGCGTAATAAGATCTGGCTAACGTTGGGTAAGCTTTATGCTAACAACTCGATCAACACGCTACCACAAGGACTGTGCAGCACAGGCAACAAGACAAGAAAGTGTTGCAAATTAAATGCCATTCTGAAGTACTGGAGTTAGACACCAACATTTTAGTTTGGAGAGCTAGAGATACTAGACTGCGCAGTTAGGCTAACGTTAGCCATCATTAGCAATTCACCAATCAACCAACCTGTTCCTTAGGGATGTAAAACGACTTTACGACATATGTATGAAAATGTGACATACCGTTAATGCAAACTCCACAGAAAATATGTTTATCATCAGCTTAATATTACACCTAAGCTGGTTAAATCATGTTTATATTGAGCATTTCTGTTGCTCATCTTACCTTCGTATATAGCGTTCCTTCTGTGGTAAAACTCGGCGGATTCCAGTTCAAAGTTTCTTCTTGCTGCCACCTATGGCCATTTGGAGGTAGTGCAATTCCTCGGGGTAATCATCTTTCTTTGAACAAAGCTATTTATGAGGGTCTACCATAAGTGTCTCTGGGTCTACTCATTTATAACAAAATATAGCGTAAACCACTAAAAGAATCTCCACTAGACCTCTAGGCTGTAGCCTTCCTTCATAGCATCCCCCCCCCTCCAAACCACCACACAAGGGCTTTGATGAGGTTCTTAGAAACATCCCTGAAACATCCTCACTATGGTCCACTCCAACAGCGCAGCACCCTCACCCTCCCAAACTGAGCTGGATCATACAGCACTGAGTGAGAGATGAAGGCAATGATCTTCACCAAGGAATTTAAGGCAAACACATAGTCAGAAGGTAACAAACTGGGAGTTTTTATTTACAACATACTGCATTCCACTTACTTGTATACTTGTGAGTAAAGTCATAAGTCGTTTGATGACTAGACGGCATGATTTGTAAACAACATGGCTGCATATCAGAGTCCTGAAGCTATATGGCCATGCCATTCAGAGGGATGTGATCCTATTATTATCAGATAAGGTGTGGAAATACGTCAGTGTTCTACAGTCAGAGAATCAAAGTGCTTTTGTAAACAGGAAATGAAGTATGAAAGCTTCCAATATCATTTAAAATGCATAACTGTAAAAAAAAACAAAAAAACAAAAAACATAAACATTAAAAAAAATGAAACCATAATTACATATTAGAACAATATTCAGTACCAGTCTTACTTCCGAGTGGCTATGGACAGTTCTTTAAAGCAAGTGGATTGGCGTCGCTCAAGCATAGCCCTGTTGTACGAGTCTGCTGACTACACTAGATAGCAAGTGGAAAAAAAGAGTTAAAGAATTTGGGATAACAGGCAGAACGTGAAAAAGCAAAGCAAAAGCAAATAAGATCACTTATTTAGATACTTATAACTTAGATCACTTATAAGATACTTCTAATCTTGGATTCGGTTTCAAATGTTGAATGATTCATTGCCTCACAGTAAAGTCAATGGATCAGTCTACATTGTTCCATATTCTTTCATTCCACTCACTATCTAGTGCAGTCAGCAGGCTTGTGCCACAGGGCCATGCTTGAATGACGCTGAACCATTGCTTTATAATACCACACACCCACACATGCACACGCACACAGTCCATGATGTGTTCTGTCGTCACACTGGGTTTTTCCGTACATCAATGATGGCGGGCCCGGGCCCCTGTGGCCCTGTACAGAGACTGGACCTCCTTAGGTCCCGCCGTGATTTAACTCCGCCTCCAGGCTTCAGGCTGACGCTAGGCGGGAGCATGCGATTGGATGGGTTCTCAGCGGAGGCGCGCAATCGCAGCTCCTCCATCCCGTTGGGGTCCTCGGTGGGCAGGGACGAGCGGCGCCAGGTCGGGGGGAGGGGAGCGTGGACCAGGTCACGTGGCGCTGGTGCTGAGCGGTCCGGTTCGGGCGTGCTCCGTCTACTCTCTTCCACCAGGCTGTTGGGCCTCCTCCCCTCGCTGCTGGAGCCTGCAGTACATACACACACCACACGGTGGCAACATTTGGCCACGTTTAACACAATGCTGTATTGGGGCGCAGCAAACTGCTATAAAAGCAGAAGGCTCATAAAAGCATTGAATAACACTGACTGCTTATCATGTTTATTCTTTATAAATGCAATTCTTTTCATCATACACCGACAAATATATGTCAGGTAATTATAATGTTATTTTGAGAACTAAACGATTTATATGAGACTGTACAGTACTTTGTAGAAACAAAGCATCATTTCCATTCTGACAACATTCCTAACATCAGAGTGACAAAATCACTGTAGCCAACTGGTTATGATCAAACACTAGCCTGTGTGATCCATAATCATCTCAGCACTGTGTGAACTAACTAGCCTGGTTATTTCACACTAGCCTGTATAGACTACTGGTTATGAATCACATGTGATCAAACACTAGCCTGTATAGACCAGTGGTTATGAATCACATGTGATCAAACACTAGCCTGTATAGACCAGTGGTTCTGAATGACACGTGTGAAAACACTACCTAGCCTGTAGCCACTGGACTGGACTGCACAGATCCAGCAGCTAAATGGAGCAGTAGGGAGCAGAGCTGCTGCAGTTCTGGAATAGAACAGTGAATACTGGGAGTAGAATAGAACACAGCAGAGCAGCCTGTTGAGTCTGACCTCTGGGCGGTTCCCCATGCTGGCTGATTGGTCCACAGGGCTCTCTGGGCCTCATGCTGAGCTCCTGATTGGCTGGTTTGCAGTGGCTGAGCAGCTCCTGATTGGCTGCTTTGCACTGGCTCAGTTCCTTGCTGAGATTGTGGATAAGTGTTTCATACTGACGCTGTCTCCCAGCCAGACCCTCGTCCATTTGTTCTGAGGACAAAACACAAACACACACACACACACACACACGGAAACACACGTCAAGTCACTGTGTTACAGAATCAGCATAAAACAGTCTAAATCAAAGTGCTAATCTCTGTTTTCCAAAAAGAAACCACTATTAAATTGAACACACAAACACAAACACACCACCTCAGTTGCTGCAGAGGTGCCAAGAGATGCCTACTCAATTAGTAGTGCAAGACAGCTGTGACTATAACTCCACTGTCTCACTCACACACACACACACACACACACACACACACACACACACACACACACACACACACACACCAAATCTGCTTTATTGCAACAGCTGGTTTCCAGGGATCACACATGCACTAACAGCTATGACACCTCACTTGTTCCTGGCAGGTCAAACAGACAGCCCCAGCATGAGGTCTGTGTTTGTGAGTGAGTAGGCCTATTGCAGCTTCTGTATTCACTCACTGGTGGCCCTCACACCTTCAGACACTGGGGCTTTAACTGGGCAACACCTTCCAATAGAGCTTAGGAACCAGCCTCAACTTCAAGATGACATATTTTCATATTCACATATTTTATACATATTTTATACGTCACCCATAGGCATTAAAGGGAATCGTAGCAAAATGTTTCAAAACGTTACGGATGCTGAATTTGTACCGGAGGTCAATTAACCTAGTATACTAGCTGGAATTGCTGCCATGTTCTGGGGCTGTGCTCACCACCCTTATTTCCATAGTGTGTTGGCCAGTGGGGTTTTTATGGGTATTGCCTCCTGAATCCTGTTTTTAACCCTTTGCAAAAAGAGGCTTCAGGCAACACGTAATACGCATTATACGCTTTGCGTTTACATGACTACACCCACAATGAACACACAATTTTGGTTTCTGGGGGGTAGTGGGTTCTAATATTAAAAGGGCTCCAGACTCCAACACACACACACACACACACACACACACACACAAACATAAGCATTCAGGGACTAAGCCATCTCAATTCAAACACGCCTGTGCAGTCTGAGTTGGGTAGCTGCCAATGAGCTAATCACCTGATCACACTTCAGTACACACACACACACACACACACACACACACGAAAACACAAAACACACACAAATACACAACAAACACACACACACACACGCATCCATGCACACATACAGTACACACACACACACACACACACACACACACACACACACACGCATCCATGCACACATACAGTACACACACATACACGTACACACACACACACACACACACACACACACAGATCTCTCACCTTCAGACCCTCCCCCGTTCTCTGTCTGAATTGTGTAATTGCCTGATGGGGAATGTATGATTGTATGTCATTACTCCTGCCAGCTCCCCCTGGCATACTGGAGGGATGTTTTATTCCATATGAAGACACACACACACACACACACACACACACACACACACACTTCCTCTCACACACACACACACACACACACACACACACTCACATGCACGCATGAGGAGCAGCCATTGTGTGAAGCCTTCTCTGCTTAGCATGAGTGCTGTCAGCTACAATTATATTCCTCTGAGGGGACTCAATTTAAAGAGCGAGATGTGTGTATGTGTATTCTACCAGGCGTGTGCATACACACACACACACACACACACACACACACACACACACACACACACACGCGCGCGTTTGTGTATATCGCTTATGTCTGCTGTTGTATGAGCCCATGTGGTAGTGTCTGTGTGTGTATATGAATGATATGTACGTACATGTATGTGTGTGTGAATATGCCTGAAGACGCATTTCTTTGGTTTATTTCTGGTGTGTGTGTGTGTGTGTGTGTACCTCTACATTGCTGCAGTAGTAGTTGGATGTTCCTCTCGTGTTGTTTCTGCTGCTGTGTGAGGCGGCGGTCTGTCTCCAGGTGTTGTCTCTCCAAGGCCGCCTCCAGCCAGGCCACCAGCTGCTGCTGCTCCTCCACCCGCATCTCCAGCTCCGCTAGCGCCACCTGCAGGCGACGCTCCTCCTCTCGCAGCGACACCACCTGACACACACACACACACACAACCAAATGTATATACATTTAAACACACACACACACACACACACACACTCACACACAAATGAATTCACGTGCAAACACACATATAAAAAAATGTGCAAACACACATATAAAAAAAACACACATACTGTACATTGCACACACACACACACACACACACACACACACACACACACACACACACACACACACACACACACACACACACACACACACAAACCCACAGAAACCTCAAAACATACCACTGTACTTCTGTGTAATGTCCATACAAATGCATATATACTATGCTGTCCAGTGTAATATTCAGTGCAGATGCATACAGCACGCTGTATGGTTGTAGTCAGTGAGCCTCGTGGGCCCTAGGCTCTTTAAATAATAGATTATGCAGAGCTGGTCTTGTTAAAGTCAACACACCCCACGGGCTTCCATACAGTTCAATTAAATTCATTCCAACATTAATTCAACTCTCTAGGTCACTTATCTTACAGTGGCAGACGGAGTTCCACACAACGTAATTACACACACACACACACACACACACACACACACACACACACAGATTCACTCATAGCACTCACGAAAAGGCCCAAATGTACCGAGCTCTCACTGAGAGAAGAAATATACACACGCACGCACGCACGCACACGCACGCACACGCACACACACGCACACACACACAAACACACACAAAAATATTCACACAACACAGCTTGCATCTCTGAGGCTGATTATACTGTACAGTTTGAAAACGATATACAGACAAACACACACACACACACACACACACACACACACACACACACACACACACCTTGTCAAAATACTTGCAGAGCAAGGCTCTGGTCTCGGAGGCGGAGAGGTAGGTGAGTTTGGCCATGAGGTTCATCTCCCACTGGGAGAGCATGCTGCCCGTGGCGCGGAGTTGACGCTGACGCTGGGTGATGGCCTCGTTCTTGTACTCGATGGCCGCGTCCAGAGCCTCAATAGCCTCATCCAGCTGGAACAGCGTCCGCTCCTCCTGACAGGGATATTTCATTTGAGGCCATGTTAGAATAGTTTCCTTTATTTAGATGCTAAAATAACCTGCTTTTTAAGGATAATTTCCATTATAATATTCAAATACTTTCTCTTATTTATATGCTGGAATAGTTTATTTACATGTTAGAATAGCTTCAAATATTCAGATGTTAGGATTCAGTCCTTTATCATTTTAAAATACTTTACCTTATTTTATACATTCGTATAGTGTATTTATATGTTACAATAGATTGCCTCATTTCTATGGGTAATACTTTCAAATAGAATTGTGAATTCAACATGATGTTCATCAAAATGGGATGGAGATTAGACTGCTAATGCTATAACTGTATGAGTAATAGTAGTAGTTTTAGTAGAATAGTTTGATGTTACCTCTGCTGAGAGTAGACTGCCCTATCAGAGCATTAGTTATAGAACGGTAATAGTTTTATAGCCTGACATAGCCCGCCCATAATACGAATGTTCATCCGTATCCATGGTCTGGGAACGGTCTTCTGGGGCGTGTTTACATCGGTAGAGAGTCTACCGGCCAATAAGCGAAGCTGATTAGACAAGCTTTCCAATCGTTTCAAACCAGGAGTGATTGCCCTCCCCTCCGCAGTATAATCGCGTCAGGTTAAAGAACCTCCAGACCATGAATACGGATGAACAGCAGTATTATGGTCGGGCTATGTCAGGCTAATAGTTTTAGTAGCAGTTGTCTGATGTTACCTCTGCTGAGAGTATCAGAGTATTATAATCAGAGTAATAATAGTTGTGTTAGTACTGTAGTAGTAGTAGTAGTCTGATGTTACCTCTGCTGAAAGCAGACTGCTCCGTCAGAGTAATAGCTATGATAGCAGTAATAACAGTTATGTAATAACAGTAGTGTCACCTCTGTTGAGAGTAGACTGCCCTGTTGGAGTATTAGTAGTTATAATAGTAGTTATAATAGTGTCACCTCTGCTGAGAGAAGACTGCCCTGTCGGAGTATTAGTAGTTATAATAGTAGTTATAATAGTGTCACCTCTGCTGAGAGAAGACTGCCCTGTCGGAGTATTAGTAGTTATAATAGTAGTTATAGTAGTATAGTAATAATAGTAGCTATAGTAGAGTCACCTCTGCTGAGAGAAGACTGCCCTGTTGGAGTATTAGTAGTTATAATAGTAGTTATAGTAGTGGTAGATAGTAATAATAGTAGCTATAGTAGAGTCACCTCTGCAGAGAGAAGACTGCCCTGTCGGAGTTTGTCGTCCAGCTCCACGCGCTGCTTGAGTAGCGTCTCCTTTTCCTGCCGCAGGTTGTTGATCTCCTGCCGGATGTGCTGGGAGTCCTGGGCCGAGCTGCTCCGGAGCTGGCTGTTCCGCTCGCTCAGCTCACGCTCCAGGGAGTCGATCCGGCCCGACAGCGCCACCAGGTCCTTACTCAGAGCCTGGGCAAGAGAAAAGGCACAGCAGACACACAGTCACACAGGAGGATTGTGGGAAATGTAGTCTACGTGAAGCATTTGGGAATTAAAGGGGGTGGCTGTGACTCACAAAGTGAACATTGTTTTGGATATTACAAAAATAGATGTTTTGATTTATTTCAGTTGAATATTGGGTTATATAGTAAAAAATAAACATGATCATTCTTATGGTTATTTCATTTATCATTGCTATGCAGATTCCTATTTACTCAGAGAGGATTATGGGTAATGTAGTCCTCTACTTGAATGAGTCTCTTGACTTTTGGAGTTGGCCCCAGTAAAAGGAGAAGTGGGTGGCCAGTGACCAGACTAAGAGGGTCAGTGTTAAGAGAGGAGCAGCTGGTCAGTCGGGGTGTGGACTAGAGGTCAATGGTGTGAGACTTTAAAGGGCTGAGATTTGTCCGGAGGAGGAGAAACTCTGAGTAATCGAGCCTTTAATTAGAGGAATGACACCCTTAGGGCGGAACAGGTGCGCACACACACACACACTCATACACACACACACCAAAGTATAGCCAAAGCTCAAGTTCAAAGCATGATGGTTAATGAGACACTACATACAGTGCGTGAGTGTGTGTGTGTGTGTGTGTGTGTGTGTGTGTGTGTGTGTGTGTGTGTGCATCTAAATGAGTGTCTGTGTAATGCACCATTTTTGCTTGTCTGGCTCTCAAGCAGATAATACATGTATATTTGCTGGAATGCAAGAACCAATTAACTGTGTTGACAATGTTTGCTTTAGTATTATAATAGGTGCCTGCAAATGTGTTTGTCTAAGCATGTGCAGACGCTATACTGAATATGTGTGTGTGTGTGTGTGTGTGTGTGTGTGGTGGTTTGTGTGTTTGTGCGTGTGTGCATGTGTGTGTGAGAGAGATGATTTATGTATTTGTTTATTCTATTTGGGTAGGACATACTTTGTGTGTGTGTGTGTGTGTGTGTGTGTGTGTGTGTGTGTGTGTGTGTCTGTGTGAGTGCATGTAGCCGAGCAAGAGTATGTGTGTGAGAGTGTGTGTACCTACCTGGCTGGAACGCAGACGTTTGGTCTCCAGGCCACTCCTCTCGGCTAGCAGCGCCTCCTTCTTGGCTAGAATCTCCTCCCTCTTGCTAAGCTCCTCCTCCAGCTCCTCCAAGCCCCGCCTCTGGTCCAGCACACGCTCCATCTCCTCATCCAGCCAGCGCTTCTGCTCCTCGATCTTCTGCAAACACACACACACACACACACACACACACACAAACACACACAGATGAGCACATTCCCTGGAAAGGGACTGATAAACAGGAATATGAACATATGTGCATGCATACGGTACATGTGCGCACACGCTCGCTCACGCGAACACACACAAACACACACACACCTGAAGACACACATGCTCCAGCTTTTAATTCAAAAAGGACATCTGTTCCTCAACAACAGGCTGCATGCATACAAATAACGCACATATACCAGACACACACGCAAACACAGACAGACAGACAGACAGACACACAAACACACACATACAAATTCATGCAAACTGATACTTTCCGTTCATATAGAGTCCCCTTTCTTATAAACACATCTACATTAAAAGCAAATACACAGACTCTGTCTTACACACACACACACATAAAACAAAATAGACCAAAAAAAAAC
>JAODXP020000030.1:20176926-20214426 GCA_027497455.2 Sardinella longiceps | reverse complement strand
CCATTCATACATACAGTATGGCACATACTGACAGACAAAAGACAAAAGCTCACATAAAAACATTCCTTGTTGCTTGGATGGAGACACACGCATACACACACACACACACACACACACACATGCACACTGTGCACAGCACTTACACACACACACACGCATACAGACACACACTGTTGCAATACCACCCTTCAAGAGGGCCGCTTCTGACTGCACCTGTGGAGATGGTGACTGGTTGGAGATGGTGGCATGTGTGTGTGTGTGTGTGTGTGTGTGTGGCAGTGACCAGGCCAATAGAAATGACTTCCGACAGGACGCAAGTACAGCTAGTGAAAACCACAGCAGCAGCTCAGCCTTCTGTCACTCCAGCCCCACACAATGTGTGTGTGTGTGTGTGTGTGTGTGTGTGTGTGTGTGTGTGTGTGTGTGTGTGTGTGTGTGTGTGTGTATATATATAGACACAATAGCAGTGACCAAAGGGAGAAAAGACAAACAGTTGTGTTGATAGAATAAGAAACAGTGTGTGGCCTCTAGAGTTGTGACCAGGACATAGCACACAC
This sequence comes from Sardinella longiceps, assembly GCA_027497455.2. NCBI lineage: Eukaryota > Metazoa > Chordata > Actinopteri > Clupeiformes > Clupeidae > Sardinella > Sardinella longiceps. The sequence continues at coordinate 20,213,869 of JAODXP020000030.1, read as the reverse complement.
AAACAGTTTCCAATGGATTCCCAAAAGGTTTGAGTAGGGGCAACACATTGAACAGGTGTGTGTGTGTGTGTGTGTGTGTGTGTGTGTGTGTCTCACACTCACATTGGCGTCTGAGGCTGTTGGACAGTCCTGGAAAGCCTGTGCTGAAGCTCAAGCCTAAGAGCTGAGCTAGATGACCGCCACCGACCGCTGATGACCCCTGACCTTGAGTGTGACCTTGACCTTGACCTGCATCGTCCCTCATCAGGCCCAGCATCCTGCCGGAGACAGCAGCCATGATCAGCAGCATCACTATGGTTACTTTTTGGGTGTTTTTATGTAAGGAGAATAACGTTCTGTGAGGCGGTTAGTAGAGTGGAACATCTTCCGATAAAGTGCGATTTCCACGATAATGACAGCCTCACAGAACCCGTTATCCCGTATAACATGATGGCGATGAAACACTGTTTATCATTGCTTAATAATACCATCCACTAAAAAGAATGGAGAATTCGACAGCATTGTAAACTGCCATGTAATAATAGGCCTTATTCTCCTGTCTGTCTGTACTACCTCCACCACCGCCCCCAATCACAGCCTCATACCTGCGCTTGTCCTTGCTCTGCCTGTAGGGGGCGTCCTCTCCATCTCTGCCCTCCAGGTCTCTTCTGATCACACTCTCCTGGTCACTCTCCCAATGCTCACTAATGAAGCCTGGGTCCACACACCGCTACACACACACACACACACACACACACACACACACACTGTGATTAATACTGTGAATGTGTATTGTTGGATGGCATTACAATGTTATTTGGTCAAAGAAATTATTAATGTAACTGACTGAAATACCTTACAAGAGAATGTAGATAGGAGGTGTATATCCAGTGCTTGTATGTGTGTGTGTGTGTGTGTGTGTGTGTGTGTCCACTGACCTGTTCCCCCTTGTGGTTGTAGGGTGTGTGTGTGTGTGTGTGTGTGTGTGTGTGTGTGTCCACTGCTGCCCTGTGGTTGTCCGCTGTGTGTGTGTGTGTGTGTGTGTGTGTGTGTGTGTGTGCTGCCTGTGTGTGTGTGTGTGTGTGTGTGTGTGTGTGTGTGTGTGTGTGTGTGTGTGTGTGTGTGTGTGTGTGTGTGTGTCGTGTGCATCCACTGACCTGTTCCCCATCGTGGTTGTAGTGTGTGTGTGTGTGTGTGTGTGTGTGTGTGTGTGTGTCCACTGACCTGTTCCCTGTTGTGGTTGTAGGGTGTGTGTGTGTGTGTGTGTGTGTGTGTGTGTGTGTGTGTGTGTCGTGTATGTGTGTGTGTCGTGTGTATCCACTGACCTGTTCCCCATCGTGGTTGTAGTGTGTGTGTGTGTGTGGTGTGTGTGTGTATCCACTGACCTGTTCCCCGTCATGGTTGTAGGGTGTGTGTTGAGTGGGCTGCAGTGGGGCAGTGTGGGGTCTCTGAGTCAGCTGACTGAGCCCCGCCCCACCAGGAAGTGACAGCAGTCCGTGCAGCTCTCCAATCAGATCCTGCTGCTCCTGCAGCTTTGCGCTCTGATTGGACAAAAGATCATTGCAAAAGATGAGTCTCCTCCTAGTGGAAAACTCGATGTGCTTTTAATGAGACACCTGCAGTTGAATGTTTAGAAAGTAAACACACTCTCAAGCTTCAACTCTTAAAGGTATAATCCGGAGTGAATCAACACGTAGCCCTGCTGTTTTATACTGCTATGCGCTACTGAAAGCCACTTAAATGATTTAATTTCGTGCATCGTAGACCGAGTTTGCGAAACGGCAGCTAACACTAACTGAATGAGGCATGTCAAAAACGAAACCTAATCGATTTGCTTTCGTTTTGAAATGCCCCATTCTGTTACCGTTAGCTGCCGTTTGGCTATCTCAGTCTGCGTTACATGAAATCGAGTGATTGAGGTGGCTATTAGTAGCGCTTGGCACTATAAAACAGTAGGGCTACGTGTTGATTCACTCCAGATTTTTCCTTTAACTACTTTTTTAATGAAGATGGACGTATCCAAGATAGACACGTTTCGGCCTATGCCGTCCTCAGCGTCTACACCTGCACCTGCAGTTCATATATTCAGCAGTTGAATGCAAAGTGATACTCAAGTACGGCATTGGAAGGGCTGACAGGACCCATGCCATGACCGCCTTCCACATTCTATGACTCAAGACTGAAATTGAAAACAGTGGAATGCTGAATGCGGAGTGCATAGGCCTCCTTTATGGGCCAGTGTGCAGACAGCCCTTAATGTGTTAATGACTGAGCTAAATGCCATTCTACTACCAATCCTATTCAAGTCATATCCAAGCTATGGCGTGCCAGTGTGATTAATTAATCAGGCCTCCACCACACGTGGTGCTACTGGGAACCGCTCTGATAACTATTTGTACACCAATGGGGTTAAATTAATAATTAAAAAACATTGTGCACTAGTACAGTAAAACTAAATGGACCAAATGTTGAAAACACCTGCAGACAATAAATAATAGATAATTAAACAAAACATGGCCACTTCCAAACCACTGCATGATATGTCCCTATTCCAACCAATCTGACCAAACTAGAAGCATACTGTAGCCATGCAAATGCTACTCAACGAAGCCATTTCACACAGTAGTAGCTCCAGCAGAGTAGACCATCACGCAGCGCAGCGCAGCGAAGCACTGCACTGAACTGCACTGCATACAGTATCCTTTCAATGCACAAACTCAGACTGCAATGACTAACCAAATTCTATCAGCTTCATTTTTTTCTAAATACCTGCTAAATAAGCCAGTCTGAATTTTCTAATAAAAGGATGACCTATTGTCCTGCCGAGAGAACAGCCAGGCGTATTTAACATAATTGCGGGACTTTGGGGTAATTACTTAAATGCCTATCAATCAGGATTTGGCCTCAACTTTAAAAACCACACTGTCCATTCAGACGTGAAGGCCAGCATTTAAAGTAATTCACATCACTACCTCCATCACCGTCATCCGAAGTCATCCGCACTTTTCCCAGTGCTGGCTGCCATTAATGAATTTAGCTAGCAAACATTAATGTATCATCATGGTGAGCAGAGGAAAAATGCTTCACTTAATGGTGCCTCATTATAGAATTATCTGGACTTCAAGTGCTCTACCAGCGTTTTTTTTTTTATTTTTATATTATTATTATTTTTGTTCCATCCTCACTGTCCGAGCTTTCAAAACCACTCTAAAAAATCACCCATCACAGCCTATTAGAAAAAAAAAACGAAAAAAAATATAGAAAAAGATGCTTAGAAAAAGAATAGAAAAATAAAGAAATAAATATAAAACGCAGAGCTGCTAATGCGCTGATCTGTACAACAACATACAATTACTGGAGTCCTCCTTGCGGCGTTTTCCCTAGCTCTGACTACTAGTGGTTTTGTGCCCTTTCGGTAATAACGCCGGCATTTGCCGACGGACACGTGTGCCACTCGCTCGCTCGGCTGCTCGCTGATGGGGAGGTGGAAGCATGGATGCGGATGCAGGTGTGGATGCGGGTGCTGATGCTGTAGCCGTGGGGACGGTCGGGCGCACCTGTTGTTTGTACTGCTCCATGGCGTCCTCCAGGGCGGACAGGAAGTCGGTGTTCTCCTGCTCCAGCTGCAGCACCTGGGCCTGCAGGGCAGCGATGCACTCCTCGCGCTCCTGACAACACTCTTCCAGCGCAGGCACAGCCTCGGTGTCCTGACACACACACACACACACACACACACACACACACACACACACACACACACAGTGTAAGACATATAGTTATTCCTTCTGCTCCTGACAAAACTCCAGCACAGGCACAGCCTCCACATCCTGACAGACACACACACACACACTTTTACACAGTACATCATGTACACTATTAAATGCTCATCCTCCTAACACCAATTCTCCACTGCCGGTGCATTAAAGTTATTTCAGCTTGACTAGACCAGGCCCTGCTCAAATGGATGAGGAGATATGGACTTGAACAATGTCACATGTCTTGTCTGACATCATAACGACCTAGGTGACGGAGTAAGCACACAAAATCCAAACTGCCACTCCCAACCATGTGATTGGCTCCTTTTATCGCAAGGCAGGACTTCCAGTAGACATCTTTGTAATCTTTGCATTAGGAACTGCCGTGCTGCATTTCTATGGAAGATTGCCTTGATGACCTCCCAAGGTAGAAGAAAAACCAGAGCTAGTAGTGACCTCTCTTAGTGATACTCCATGCACTCTGAACACTTAAGGCAATCACTTTGATGTAGTCTTTAGTCCAGGTCAAATGTGTCCAGAAAATTTAGATACAAAATCTTGAAAACTCACTGAAATTGTGAATTTAGAGATGAAATCAATTTTGAAATCGATTTTTTACCCAAGCATAGATTTACATTTTGTACGTACAACAAGCTACAAACCAACAAGAAATGTCAGGGTTATATCTACTGTAGGCATGGCAGAAATTACAGCTCTACCCAGTGAAATAAGTTAAGATTTGATACTCGTCTCGAGCATAAATTTACATGCTCTACATAAAACATGCTATAAGCCAACGACAAATGTTAGGGTAATATCTAGGCATGGTGTATACAGCCTTATCCAGTGAAAATCCTTTAATTGGTAAGGCGTAATATAGAGAGAATTAAATAGGCTAATTGGTCTTCAATAGTTATCTCAAATTCTTGAAGAAAAACTATTTGGAGTAGAGCTCCGAGGTTTGGCATGGTTATATTTCTTAGGCGTATAAATGTAATTTTGTTTTTGTTTGTTTGTTTTTTTCAAAGAAATTCAAGACATGAACTTGAGTTGGTGATGAATAATCTCTAGTTTAGAATCTGATTTGTTCCGCAAGTACAGACTAGCCATCAACCATACGGAACCGTTGTATTCAGACATCGGTGGCGCTTACATTAACCAATCGCAATGCTCTATATTTGGGCAGGGAGTTGTTGGGCGGGCTTAGTGTTGTTTGAATCGGCTTGTTCACTGATTTGATTGGTCGTAGTCAGAGAGACGGTCGTAGCGCTATCCTATTGCATGCAGTGGCAGTTTGAAAGATTCCTGAGCCACACACACACACACACACACACGTGCGTGCTTGTGCACACACACACATATACACAAGGGGCACAATCATGCACACACATACACATTAGGGCACAAAACACTGACTAACCCCTTTCAGGCCATAATTGCTTGCTATAATAAAAGCCTGCCACAAAGCCTGCCACAGCTTGTGATTCTCTCCCATTCACACACACACACACACACACACACACACACACACACACACACACACACACACACACGTCTAGTACACGTACACACGCACCCACACAGACAGTATTGAACATTTCTGAAAAATTTTAACCTTCTCTGCAATTTAATAATCAAGCAAAATAATTGTCTATGCAAAAATAATAGAATAAATATCTAATATAATAATTATTGATAAATTAATAAGGGGCTAATTAACTGATAGTGGCCTCTGTATCCCTGTATCCACCAGATACAATACCTAGCTGATTCTGAAAGTAAATTCTTTAGCCCTTTATGTGCCTCAAATGCAACATCCCTTAGCGCCATGGTGTTTGACTTTGAAAGATTAGAAATGAGCCTTATGAATAGAGCACAGCACTTGCAGGATTTTTAAAGGAGGCATTATTTAAAGAGCTATTAACAGCCTCTAAAAGAAAAAATAAATCCATTACTGTGGCCAGTCTTCATGTATTCCATCTATGCCCCTATAGTTCTTGCTTCAACACAAGCTGAATGCAACCCACATGATGGCAGATTCTAAAAGCACAGGCGTGCACACACACACACACACACACACACACACACACACAGACACACACTCAAACACACACACACACACACCTGGTTCCTGAGTGCGTGTCCTCTACTCTTCTGTAGTGTGCCGCTGTCGTCATTGGAGCTGCTATCAATGCCACTGTCAGGCCCAGAGGCGGAGCTAAGTCCACTACGCTCCTCCTCCACTGAGCAGAGCCACGCTCTGATTCGCTGAATCTGGGCTGCGCTAAGCCCCGCCTCCCCCTGCAGCTCCAGCAGCAACCGATAGGCAGAGTCCGTGCAAGTCCTGTAGTGGGCACTCTCCATCTGCAGACGGCTAAACTCCGCCCCCGACGCCCCGACTCCACCCCTCTGGGCCTGTGGTCGCCCGGAGCGGTCGCGGTCACGCTCGCGTTCGGAGCGCGCCACAATGATGCGTGTCTCAGAGCGGTGGCGCGTCTCCAGCGCCCGCCGCAGCGCTCGGATCTGCTGCTCCAGGCCTTCCACGCGGCCCGGCTCGCTGGCCTGGTTCACCGTCGCCCGGTTCTGGATGTTGCGGGCCCGCTTGGCGTAGTTGAGCGTGTTGAGGCTCTCGTCGAAGTCCGACGAGGACGGGCTGATGCAGGCGATCATCAGCGTCTTGGCGTTGCCCCCGAGGGAGTCTTTCAGGATCCTGAGCAAATGACACACAGCAAATTCAGACACACACACACACACACACACACACACGTACACACACACACACACACACCTAAATGACACCAAATCCCCAAATCTGTTTCACTACGACTACAATGCAGTGAAATTAGATGAGGTGTTGTGTAAAAACACTTGAGCAAACAATAGTCTGAGAGCAAAAAAATGGGTAATCATAATAAATCAATGTTATTGTGTTGAAGAAACGAGAAATGGCAGGGGAAATGACGAGGACGGCAACCTTAAACAAACACTGAATGTCAGTGGGAAATTAAAACGCACTCACACACCCTTCCAACACAATGGGTTTGATTAAAATTAGCCACCACTTATGGGCTTACCTACTCATCAACAGATAAAGAAATATTCCACCACAATTAAAGGTCCAATATCTACGTTTTGAAATAAATAAATCAAATTCTCAAACAAAAATGTTTATTCCATATTTATTTCACATAAGCACGAGTTTGCTATTGTATCAATTTATAATTGTAAGGACTGTTGAAAAAGAAATCTAAATCTATTTGTGAACAAAAACCACAAGCTAGAACCAACCAAAGGTAAATATCCACTTTGATGTGTCCAGTGCTCTTACACAAATGCAGCACATTATTACGGTAGATACAACATCAACTTATTCACAGTGAAGCGCTATTTGACTGAGCACAGTTGTCTGTGTGGGCTAGAGAGTAAACTACTGTTTCCTGTGGCTTTTGTTTGTTTCAATACACATTCCTGACCTTTTGTGAAGCAACCTTGAGTTTGAGAAAAACATAATTCACTCGGAACTTGTTTATCGACTCACATTTATTATGTGTGTGTGTATGTATGAATGTGTGCGTGTGTGTCTGTAAATGTGTCTATTGGCGTGTGCGGCATTTTTGCTAGTGGGAGGTATTCTGAGTCTAACTATAGTGTCACTTTAAAGTGCATCAGAGATTGAAAAGAGGGATTGAAACAGGGGCTGGACTCCACTCTAGACTCCAGTGACCACAGTTACATGCAGAAAATATTCTGGATTTTAGTGGAATATTGTCAATATTCAGATTGCACGTGAATCATGTAATCGGACTGGCATCAATCAATTTGGATGTCCTTGGAATATCCCCACCATGTAACTGTGGTGGATGTTGCTGACATGAAGTATTTCCCCCTTTCCTGTATGGAAGCTTAGTTTGGGATTTTGTGACACCCTGTCAACCCTGTCATCAGTTTTCAACAGTATTGAAAATTTCTGAAAATGTCTAACCTTCTCGCACTGCAATTTAGTGATAATCAAGCAAAATAATTGTCCATGTAAAAACTAGAAAAGCGCTCAGAGAGCTCAGACCTCCGCTACGACAATGTGGTCACAGATGGTGTTCTGGATCACCGATCACCATCAAAATCAAATCAGTTCTTACTTGTCCCAATACACACCGTGTCCGAAAATTTCATTTAAATCCAGGCAGTACTTTTTGCGTTATCTTGTACACAGACAGACACACAGACGGACACACACGCGCCGGCGAAAACATAACCTCCTTGGCGGAGGAAAAAATAATAGACCACCACAGGGTGATGACTAACTGTGGTGATTGTAGCAGACATGAAGTGAGGCATTTCCCCCTCCCCTGGACCAGTGCGCTGTGCTGCCTGCAGGCCTACCTGGTGATTTTGGAGTCCCGGTACGGAATGTGCGTCCCCCTCCTCTTGGGGTCCCCCAGCGCCCCGATGACGTTGCCTAGTGCCAGCAGGCCGCTGTTGATCTGGATGCTTTCCTTCAGCCGCTCGCCGCTGTTCCCCGTCTTCAGGATCCGCTCCGAGCCCGCCAGGTCCACAAAGTGGAACTTGGAAGAGAGAAGGTGGTGCTGGGATGGGCTGGATCTGGGACCTCCTCCTCCTCCTCCCCTCCCGGGCCCTGCTGGTGGTCCCAGTCCCGGGCCAGATCCGGCCCCGGTGCGGCGCTGCTCCAGGAGCACGGTGAAGATGGTGTGTGAGCGGCTGGAGCTGGGGTTCATCTGGGTGGCTCCGGTGTGACGCGCTGTGTTGCCGCTGTCCAGCAGGCTCAGGACCTCGTCCAGACACTCCACCTCACTCTCCTTCACGCCGCACAACACTGCGCACACACGCACACACACACACACACACACACACAAACACAGATCAGTTCCTTTATCTCACATCGCCCAGCATGCTTCATGACCATCATCACACATGTGCTGTACACACACACAGTTACTTTTATCATTTTTTTTAACGGTTATTTTATCTCAAACCCCCCAGTCCAGCATGCTACAAGACCCATCATCACACATGTGCATACACACACACAGACACACACACACTAAGGTATATAAACATCAATTTTGAGTTTAATGCAAACATACACTTGCTGTCAGTCTCACATCTATTCACAGGTGTGTATATAAACACCCACCTCCAGAACACACAGTCACACCCCACACACACACACACACACACACACACACACACACACACACACACACACTAACTCTAACTGTGTCACTGATCTCTTGATTGATAACATCACTGCCACTGTGACTGAAATTCTATTAAGGACCCCTTAAATAGCGCACACACACACACACACACACACACATACATCAATAAATATATTTGTACACCACACTTCACAAATCTGTGCGTCTGTGTGTGTTTGTGTGTGTAAGTGTCGGCCCCCTGACAGCTCCTGAATCACACACATGTTGTCAGCTTCCATCATGGGCGGCGTTGAGCAAAGCAAAGCTCGCTCGCCTCGGGCCTATATTTAGCTATGGGTGGATAGCTCTGTCGTCAGCGGCTTTCTCGCCGTGACTCAAGCCAGTGGCTGTCACTCACAAGAAACAGGCCCGCCCACTAAACATGTGTCCTTGCAAATGCCCCATTCTCACCCCTAGCCTCACCAAAACATCTCTCTCTCTCTCTCTCTCTCTCTCCACACACACACACACACACACACACACACACACACACACACACTAAAGAGTTCCTATTTTTGTAAACACAAGTGTTTCTTAGCATATCTCATCTATGTTGTCCTTGTCGTAGGGCACTCACATGCACACATAGACAAAAAGAAAACACAAAGTGTTCATGTTTTTATGCGAGTGTTTCTAAGCATGTCTCACCTATGTTGCCCTTGTCATAGGGCACTCACACACACACACACACACACACTCACCGATGTTGCCCTTGTCGTCCTCACGGATGTTGATGTCCCTGCTGGGTGTCTCCACCTCTAGAAGGTCCCGGAACACCTCCTTGTACACCTCCAGGTAGGACACGCGCACAGAGAAGTAGTTCAGGTCGTTCTCGTCCAGCAGCTTGAAGATCTCAGCCACGGCCCGCGGAATGATGCCCTGCTCCTCGTCTCGGAATGCCGCTGAGAGGTCAGAGGTCAGAGGTCACAGAGATAGACAGACAGACAGACCAACAGACAGATAGATAGTCAGATAGACAGGTATGGGATACAGACCAACAGACAGATAGACAGGTATGGGATACAGACAGACAGACAGATAAACAGTCAGATAGACAGGTATGGGATACAGACAGACAGACAGATAAACAGTCAGATAGACAGGTATGGGATACAGACAGACAGACAGAAAGACAGCTCTGGAACAGATAGACCGAAAGACAGACAGACAGTCAGATACAGTAGACAGGAGGGGTGAGAGTGTTTCACCTAACTGTGTGTGAGTGTGTGTGTGTTATTATTTATTTATTTATTTATTTATTTATTTATTTATTTTTTTTTTTGGGGGGGGGGGGGTGTAGCCCACTGGCTTAGTGTGTGTTTCACCTCATTCTGGGTGCCAGTAGTCCATGATGGACAAAAATGAAGAGACCGAATTTCCCACACAGAGTCAATAGAATGTGTGGATGGATGGATGGATGGATGGATGGATGGATGGGCATATAGATGGATGTATGATGCATAGATAGATAGAGATTGCAGATGGATAAGCACCTTCTATAAATTCAAAACCTCACCAAATTTCCTAGTTCTACCCTTATCTACAGTATCAGTCCTAAACCCTGCAAGTACAGAGCAATATCACTAGGACCAGCTAGCATATATGATTTTTGTGGTTGGGGCTATGGCGGCTATGGTTGGCGCACTGCCTTAAAGCCCTCCTAGCAGTGAAGAATAATAAAAAGAGTCTGCTAGTAATGAAAACATTTGTTATCAACACAATTGTCTTTAACACTATCAGGCTGGGCTAACACAGTCAGGCTAGGCTAACAGACAACAGCCGGGAAATCAGTCTGCAAGCCAGCCGTCTTTCTCCTATGACTGCTGTGTGCGACTAACGTACTGTACAAGTGGAACCATCAGGCCAGGCCAACATCCATTAGAGATTCAGAGGGCTGATTGGCCAATATCCATTAGAGACTCAGAAGGCTGATTGGCCAGATTCCCTCCCTGTGCTGGACCCCGCTAGCTAGCGACAGCAGCTGAGAGGTGGGAGGTGATGATGGCGTAGCCTCAGTGTCACTCTCCAGAAGGACTGGCTCATCCCCACACATTCAGCCCACTAACAACACGCTCTCTCTCGCTCTCTCTCTCACACACACACACACACACACACACACACACACACTCAAACACACATAAGCACACACACGCACACAGCCTTGTTGAGTATTAATAAATTTGAAGATTTTGTATTTCCAGTGGACTGCGCTGAGGAAACACACATTCTGGTTGGTGGGAGAGCGTAATAAAGGGGCATCATGGGAGAGGACAGAAATAGAGGCTAGACGGACAGCTGGCCGTCCAGTACAGTACAAACTAGCCCAACAAAACAACAGAGAGGGGGAGTGGAGTCAGAGGTGTTGACCAGAGTGCTGTTAAGTGGAGGGGAACCCACTACATTTAATGATCCGCTACGACAGTTCATTAGCTGTGTATAGGAAAGCAAAAGTCCTGCATTCTACTCCAAATGAGTAAGCAGCAACCCACAAGAGGCCTGGAGTCAAGGCCACTGCACACCGGTTCTGTGTGGAGCAAATTCGAGCTCAGCAATTTTGTTTGCCCTTAACACTGGCAGCACACTAAAAGCAACAAACACACTACAGTTGCCTGCATCACCAATGAACGGCTCTGAGAAAATAGACTTAAATTGTATTCAAAAGGCGAAGGAGGCAGAGTTTGGTGCTGGTGTGTGCGGTTGCATTGAAAGCAATGGAATAGAATTTTAGAAGAGCAGTGCACTGCACTGTGTCGGAACCGTTGGGCAGACCCTTTTATGCTGGTTTTACCATAGGGAGTTTTTAGGCACAACACCCCTTCACGGTGGTAAAAGCTGGTATAACCTGGCACAGTTTCATAAAGGAACATACAACAAGGACAGAGGTAGCAAACTAGTGCAGCAACAATTCACCTTCCTATGGTGCAGTAATACAACAGCAAATGCAGTCAGGGCGAAACACTACCCCCCGAAATCTAGGGTTAGGGTGAGAGTTAAGACTGGGTTAAGGGTTTAGGGTAAGGATTAAGGTAGTGTCTTTAAGTCACCGCTGAGGGCAAAAAATACCATCAAGAAGTCAGAGCCATGGCATATCATGAAATTTACAACAGCATGGAACACGATTCAATCAATCCCAATCACGGATTGGAAATTATCCGTTTCAGAAGAATAAATCAACCACTGATTAATGTGGAGAGATAGTGAAAGATAGTGAAAAAGTGAGTGAGAGAGTAACGTAGAGGGAGTGAGTGAGTGAGTGAGTGAGTGAATGATAGAGTGAGAGAGTGAGTGAGTGAGTGAATGAGGGAATGAGTAACGTAGTGTGAGTGAGCGAGTGAGTGAGTGAGGGAGAAACATAAGAGTGAGTGAAACAGTGAGTGAGTGAGTGAGTGAGACCAAAAGCAGGCATGAGGACAGAATTTAGTATGGTCCAATAAGGCATGTGGCAGTGGTGACAAGACAAGGAAAGGAGAACAAACTAAAGATGCTCACAGATATTAGCTTCGCCGATGGTGTAGGTCTTTCCAGAGCCCGTCTGTCCATAGGCAAACACAGTGGCGTTGAATCCCTGCAGAAAGGCCTCGACCAGGGGCTGAACACACGCCTCGTACACCTCCTCCTGCCCACTGGCCTCCTGGAACAGGAAGTCGCAGTGGAAGTGGCGGTTGTTCCCGAGGGTGATGCGGCGGGCGGCGGGGTCGACGCTGATGCAGGTCTTGTGGCCATGCAGCAGCTCTTTGGGCAGCAGGGGGCGAGCTCGCACCGCCACCTGCACCGGACACTCCTCTGTCCCACGCCCAGGGCCTGGCACCTTGGGCGACATGGCTGCTCCTCGGCAAACGGATGTGGACCTATGTGTGTATGTGTGTGTGTGTGTGTGTGTGTGTGCTTTGAGTGTACGTGTGTGGGTGTGTGTGTGTGTGTGTGCTTGTCCCACCGGGACACACACACACAGTGCTTTCACAGGTTTTGTCCCACTACCTGGCCCTCTCGTCCACCTTGGTGTGGCATAAACGCATGGCTCTGGGTCAGCCCTGTTGTAATAGTCATCGCTCTGAGTCTGTAGAAAGAGAGAAAATAGTGTAAATATGTAACTCACAGGAGTCTGACTCTGACCACCAACATAGGCTAGTCAGGCGAACGCCGCCTACTGGCTCCACTCATTTCATTTGATCCCACCAGATATCGGTAGCCATGAAGAGCATAATGCAGTTTCGTTTTCACCTACACTGAGCTGTGTGGGACAAATTCAGCGAACAATGTGAGAAATGGAAGCCACAATATTGCACCCGATCATCACCATCACCAACCTCGAGTTCAAGATAACAAAATATTTTTATACGTTTTACACAAACTGTAGCAAAACGTTTCAAAACATTGCAACCACATAGTGCCCTCTTGGCACCCTCTAGAAAATTGCCAATGGAGATGTTCCAGATGCTCTGTACGAAGTGAAACAATGTGAAAGTGGACGTCAAATCATAAGGCCAAATATAGGCCACATACACATTAAAAAAATAGAACGGAGTGCGAAAAAAAGTCATATGACCTCTCTAGTCTTCAAGCTCAATCTTGTTTTGCAACTGAATTGATTTAACATTGATTTATAAAACACCTTAAAATACTCTAAGGGAAGAAAATGACAACTGCAAAATTAGTTTTAATGTGAATCATCCAAATAATCCACATTTTGTTAAAATGTCAAAACTGGTTGTATTTTGATAATGTTTTGTGTTTGTGGTAATCTAGTCCATTGGTTCTCAAAGTGGGGCCTGCATTTCTTTTTTTACAAAATAATTGCCTTCAGTCAAGAAAAAGCAACTAAGTGGAGTAGGTAAGTGATTTTTCTTTTTTGTAAACAATGCTTTTCACAGTGGCAGAATTATTAAGGCTAAGACATAGTAGGCTAACACAGCAAGTACTTCAGCTGCCTTTTATAACAGTCTACAGAGGTGGCAAACTTGAGATGCATAGGTAAGTAAGGCATTCTATAAGACAACAGCCTCAAAAGCCCGGTGACAGTGCGTTTTTAGTCCTGTGTGTGTAAGAGCATCTAAACAACATGTTCGTAAATTGATGTGTTATCTTCGTTGGAAAATGGTCTGCTCCCTGAGCCAATAAAGTTTGAGAACCCCTCATCCAGGCTGGTCAAACAATGCGCTCACCGTCCATGGGGCAAAGACCAAAGCGCTCGAAAACATGTGAGCGCGTTCATTTACATCACAGGCAAATCCCTACCGCACTTAAAATTTTAAATGTTGTGCGAACTATGGCTTTATCCGCACTTTATGGGTTTCATTTAATTAGGCCATAGAACAAGGCAAAATGGTGAAATCTACAAGATTTAAGTGAGTTAACAGTTTTACGGCAACTGGATGCAAATAATAACGTTACACCGATGCGAAATTTTGAGAGTCTGCCAGTCGGGTTCATGACCTAAACACTTATCTAAGTAGCACGTTTTTGCATTGTGTTTTAAAACACTATTTGAAAGTTCCGCTGTTTCTTCTGGAGAAATGCATTTCGCGTCAAAACTAAAGTGTACACGATGCTAGCGCGTTGTTTTGAAGTTGCCTCTCATTAGCCACCCATTAGCTCAACATGCTAAGCTATCCAGGAACTTTTGCATCAACTTTGTATGGATAGGCTAGCGATGGTTGCGGTGGTATCCCCAAAATCCGTTAGCAAAAGCAGAATTGGGCACAATTGAAATGTTGCATTTCAGGGCTATATTCTGTGGTCATTTGGATATAAAACTAAAGATGTTAACAAATTGTGTTGAAATGCATGGAAGCAAGTACGAAACTAGGATGCATGACCTAATAATTTACTTGTTTTCTGTTTAGCCAGTGAGGCTACCCTAGTTGTGCTAGCTAAATAATACAGCAGAGAAGTTATGCCTTAATGCTTCATTCGTTTTTACATTTCATGTTGATTAATATTACCAAGAATTTACGTTACCTCCGTTTGGTCCTCTTAAACAACACAATCCTCGATTCAGCTCGAAATAGCTTTTCCCACTAAGTGTAAGAGCAACAGAGATGAGCTTCCCAAACTTTTGTTAGAGCTGTTTCCGATTTCTTCTGCAGCCCAAGGTAGTTGTAGGAGGGGACACATCCTCAATCCAGCTGCGAGATCCCCCTCAAGGAGGCTGATGTCATTGAAAGGCTTCCTAGGTTAACCTAGGCTACTTGGCCTCACTGCAAAGCGGGTGTCCCATCGTAACGTAGCCTACGGATGCAGCCTATGGATAAAACGTGTGCGAAGGAATAAGGCCGGTCTGACAAAGTGACATTTAAAAATGAATGAACAGAGAAAAAATGGAAATAAACTAGACGTGGCCTACATATGGTTTGGACAATTAGAACAGAGAGGGTTGAAGCGGAGCATTCCATGATCTTTGATTAGAAGATGATTTCTCAAAACTGCAATGCCACTGTGCCTTCATGAATAGCTACTTTCAGTAAAATTTTCAACCATGGGCCTGCCTAAAAACAGACAATTAGGCCTAGTTTTGAGACAGAGTTGGTTGGTAACACCTGGGTAGTGGACTGGTAAAATAGAAAATAAATTATATTGTGTGTCTGTGTGTGTGTGTCATATCACCCACCCATTATAATCCTGCTGACTATGGAGGTTAAAAATATAAACTAAAGATATCCGTAATAGCCTACTTTGCCAGGTGATTTCATTAAGACAAAACCTTTTTGTATAGCAAAAGATATCTGAAATATTTATAACTTATAGATGAACCATTATCCACTGAAATATGCAGTAATTCATATTCAATAGGCCATGTGCAAAGGGACATACAGTACACCTTTTCGACTAGGCCTAAACAAACTTTTTATGAAAAGTCTGGCTATGCTGAATGTCATCTTGAATGCTGAACAATTTTGGGATGCTAATTAATTATAGCCCCATAGATGCGCATAGGAAATCAGTGCATTTCAGTAAAATGCGAATTGGTCTACTCAGATGACTATGCATTGTGGAAAAAGGTGGAACTTGTCTCTGTGTGGCCCATAGCCTATCAAACAAGATGTAGGCTTCTAGAAAACATGTTAGGGTGTTTCGGTACAGGCCCAAAGCTCAATTACTGAATATATAGGCCTGTTATATTGTGTAATGCCTCATTTACATATTTATACATAACATTTCAGAAAACTTCCTAAATGTTATAATGTAAAAATAATCAGCTGAGGAAGTTTTGTGGTGATATCTGTTTTTTTCTTTTACTGTTGTAACCTGTAATAAAATCATACTTAGGCTTATAATATACATAAACAGAATACTAAGACAAAAAAGCTACCCTAAATGCAATCAGTGATTTATCTATGGTGGCACACTTCGCCAAATAAACTCAATGTGAATCTCTGATCTTGAGTACCAACAGACTAAATTTTGGGACTTAATTATAGTACCATATTGGATGCTATGCTATAGCTACCTTGCAAATATCAAGACAGCAACGATTTTAATTACTTATTGATTTACTTTATTAATATTATGTGGCTATTGATAGGTAATGTATTTAAAAACAGCAATGTTCACTTGTCAGGGTTGGCAGCATATAGTCCAGAGAGAGAGAGAGAGAGAGAGAGAGAGAGAGATGGACAGTTTGCCAGAGGGTGTTGGGAAGAGGCAAAGCTACACATAGCCTCTGTTATTGAATTGGGTTCAACTGTTAAGCCATTATCCATTGAAATAGCAGCACCATCTCCATGCCAATTACATTTTTTTAAAGAATGTTTCTCTGCATAAAGGTCATTTAATTTCATATGGAATATTTAAAATATATATCAATATAGAAGATAACACATTTCAACACATTTCTTATTAGACCATGACATTTAGGGGCTCATCATTGCATGCATGTAACTTACTCAACAGAGACAGACATTCACATACAAGGACAACCCAAGACCATTGGTGCTTATTATGAAAGATTTTATTTAGCGTTATTTGAAAAATATACAACTTCTCAGGCCAAATCTCAAGTTCCTTTAATTAAGAAACAGATTCCTATATCCTTAAAGCAAATAATTCAGAATTATTCAAAAAGCTCAGTAGTATAGTTTTATATGCCCAGTTACATAAAAGGAGAGAGAGAGTTGATTAAAAAGCCAGTATTTTTGTTGTAATAACTGTCTTGTGTGCTATCTCGACTGCTAGACAGTGCTTACAAAATAAATAAAAAAACACCAAACCAGACACAAAATGAGCGTGTGTGTGTCTCTCTCACTCACAGATCTGTGTGTCTCTCTCTCTCTCTCTCTCTCTCTCTCTCTCTCTCTCTCTGTGTGTGTGTGTGTATGTGTGTCTCTGGCAGTAGCAGCAGCAGCGCTCGGGTCACGGCGGCAGACTGAGACTTGTTGTCGGTTTCCAGATGAACAACAAAATCACTAGTCTTCCACTGCGCCCGGAGCATCCTCACACAGACGTCTCCTCCCATGCGGCCCGGCACGGCCAGCTCTCAGCCCAGAGGCTTGAGCCATCAGTCACTCACTTAGCAGCATTAGCTATTCACTGATAACCTATCCATATTCATTCACTTGCAAATGCAAATTAAAAAACAAGCATCAAACCACATAGTCAGATGGTGCAAGGCTACTGAAGACATGCATGTCTGATGATCTGATCTGACGCCTTCAGGGATTCATAAGAGCACAAATTACCTTTAAAACATAAATTAATCATTACAAAGTGATCCTATCAAATCTAGAAGAAATTATGCAAAAAAGGTAGAATTAAACATTAATGTTAGCACAAGAGGCAAATGGGGAGATGAGCTTATTGAGGGAAAGTGGGATGCAATTGATTGTTCTGCACTACATGCACAAAGATATGTATGTTCTGATTTTATGCTGCAATAGATTTCTCCAGGCTCTTGCAGCATGTAGAGCCAAACTGTAATGTGCATAGGCCTACAGCTGGGCATTATTGATGCTTCACGGGTGAAAAGCACTCATGAAAACATCCACTATCTGATGCCCATGTGTAAAATATCCTTTTATCTGAGCACAGCAACCTGGCTTGGTTAGAACAGGGAGCACATAAAAGAAAGAACATTTGATTGAAGAGTCACGTTTCACTATGAACATCATTGATTTTAACTGCACAGATATGAATACCCTCCATGAATTCCAATCTTTTTTTTTTTTTTTTTTTTTTTGAGGGAAAATGCATTACATAAGTGTTGTTTTGAAATAATTACTGAACATTGTCACCTGGTGATATTGCTTGGGGGTAAAATCTCTCCCTGTGTTTTTTTTTTTTTTAGACGATTGGGACAGCCGAATGTGTCAATCAGGAGAAAAACTGACAAGTGATCATCATTTCACTATAAATAGCCTCCCAACGTGTATTCTGGCAGAACTCATGGAGGGGAAATTGAGGTGGTTAACAACGTGAAACATGTCTCAGAGACTGAAGTTGATGTCAGTACCAACAGATAATGTTTGTGATTGTTTTCACCTCAATCAGATAATGCATACATGAATGTTCACTTAAAGGAATTATTTGAAGTGAATCAACTTGTAGCCCTCCTGTTTCACATAACTGAGAATGAGAATGGTGTGTTTTTTCCACCTTCCTTGGGATTACATAAATATATATAATAAACGAATGAATCGACATTATGCTAAACCTTGCCAGGTGTTTGCAAATCTGTACAAGTCTGTCTGCTGTATTTACAGTTGTATTTACTTTTGCTGCTCCATTGTTATCAATTAGCATGGATCGCTCAAGTTGCCTAGACAACTGACGAGATGGAGAGCACCCGCCACAGATACGCCCTTCTAGACTCCGACTGTGCCACCCCATCCCCCACTCCCCACCACGGTACGCTGATGCCCTTAAAAGAATCTTAATAATGGCAAGAGCTGGAATCCTGGTGGCCTTTCGGCAGAGTCCATGTGAGCTAGCGGATGCTCCCCAGAGTCCTTTCATCTCTGGGTGCTCTTAGTCTATTTCTCGCTCGCTCGCTCTTACCACACTTTCACCTGAGTCCCCTGTACCCCCCCCCACACCTCACCTCCCCTCCCCACCGCTCCAGACGCTCTTCTCCCCCTCACCCTCCCCAATCCCTACACACACACACACACACACACACACACACACACACACAAACTGCTCCAGACACCCCCCCCCCAAGCCCAGGATGCACAGTTGATTTAACTGCCCCTGCTCTCACTTTAATAAAAGGGATCAATACAGAGACAGTGGCCTTATAAAACCACCCTGCAATTATAATTCAGACAAAGCAGGTGAGGGGTCTGAGTGTGTCTGTGTGTGTGTGTGTGTGTGTGTATTTCTGTGTGCATGCAAGGATGTGTGCATTGCATGTATTTTTGTCTACATGTGGGTGTGGTTGTGTTTGTCTGTGTGTTGGGGAGGGGGGCTTATATGTGAGATGAGTGAGGTGTGTGTGTGTGTGTACATGTATGTGTTGGGGAGGGTGTGTTACGGCACATCTAGGAAATAAAGTGTGTGTGTGTGTGTGTGTGTCTGCACATGTGTGTATGTTGGGGATGGTGTGTTACATCTGAGAGATGAGTGAGGGTGTGTGTGTGTGTGTGTGTGTTGGGAGGTGTGTGGTATCTGAGAGATGAGTGAGAGGTGTGTACTGGTGGTGGTCA
The DNA here is from genome assembly GCA_027497455.2 of Sardinella longiceps. NCBI lineage: Eukaryota > Metazoa > Chordata > Actinopteri > Clupeiformes > Clupeidae > Sardinella > Sardinella longiceps. Next base: position 20,194,282 of record JAODXP020000030.1, on the reverse strand, counting down.
GTGAGGTCCCCCTCCACTGTAAAGCGCTTTGGGTGTCTAGAGAGGCGCTATAGAAATCGAATGTGTTGTATGTGTGGGGAGAGAGAGAGTCTTGGTGTGTAATCCACTACTCTCTTCTCTCTGTGCAGTTATAATTAACACTATCCACTGATGAATTACTGAGCTGTCTCTTACATAACACACACACACACACACACACATACCACAAATAATAAGCCCTCTGAGGTCTAAGACAGAAGAACTGTGCGTGCATCAGAAAAGTGTTTCTGTGTCTTTTCTTCCAAAGAGCGCACAAAGACATTCAGCTATGCAGGCTGGCGAGCTGCCTTTGAACACTGGACTAAACCTCCAGTATTTAACCTCCAAGGCCATTCAGCGTTTACTGATGCCGACTTAAGAGCTTTTGAATTATACATGTCGTTTTTAAAAGACTCTTTTCAATTGAGGACATATAGCTAAAAGATCTTTTCAATCACACACACTTTGAAAAGGTTCTTTTCAATCAGACGTATAGTTAATATGCTGTTGCCAGAGTGGAGCGAGAGCGGCAGTGGTAGAGCCTTGTGACTCACGCCAACTATGGCCCCTGTTTGTCTGTAATTGGCTCTCACTGAGAAGCAGCATGGTGGCAATTTGAGTCGCTCTGTTGCTAGGTCACTCAGGCCCTCCACAGCGAGAGCTCAGGACGCGTGCAAGCGAGCGAGAACACGCGGCCATCATTCCGCTCATTATCAATGTTAATTTCAGGAAATGTGTGCTGTACGTTAAACGTTAAGTGTTGCACATGAACAAAGATTCCTATCTATCTATCTATCTATCTATCTATCTATCTATCTATCTATCTAGGCCTATCTATCTATCTATCTATCTATCTATCTATCTATCTAGCAATCTATCTATCTAGCAATCTATGCGCTATTCCCCAAAGTGTGTCTAGTTGGCTCTTGAAACGTGACTGAAGAAAGAACCTTCTCTCTGGAAGATGAAATCTATTGACCTGCTCTATTGGAACTACTGAGAGTCCTATTTCTGTCAGTTCTCGACCTTGAAGAACTCCCGGGAAGGTCACTGAATAGGACTACTGTAGCCTACTCTAGGCTATGTTGACCAAGACTGCTGAGACTACAGCAGTGTATTGTGACAGTCGGACTATTGGCATTGCAAAAAGTATTATTTAAAGCAAGTATAGGCAACTCATAGCCATAATGGGCATCACAGTATTTACTGTACATGGATGGGATTTATGTCTTTCAATCCTCTATCAGTAAGCATTAGCATTACTTTACTTAATAAAAATAATACAGTACCAAATTGACTCAATATTTTTTCAAAATGCTTTCAAATCGTTTCACTTGGAATCCCTCAATTGGTACTCATTTCCTTCCTCGTGGGCAGATACTCTGTGAACTTTAAAAATATTGGGCATGACGCTTAATTGGCCAGCCAAAAAGTGTGGAAGGATAGCTAAGCTAATGTAGAGATCCCGGATTGTGCTGTAGTTAGTAAGATGTGATCAGTGTTGGGCAAGTTACTGCAAAACTGTAATGCGTTATTTATTACTTGTTACCGTCATTATAAAGTAATCCCTTACATTACAATATTAGTGCTTTGAAAATGTAAGGCGTTACATTACTGTTGCATTACATTTAAGTTAGTCTTCGGGACCCCAGACGTTTTACCCTTGCTGACCTCTCAGTGATTTTTGACGAATTTGTATGGAGGAAAAAAACACCACTTCATTCAAAGTTAGATATGCATTGTAACATGAGTTACTCACAATTGTACCGAGTGAAATATTACCACAAAAAGCAATGCATTACAGTAATTAGTTACTTTTGTAACTCATTATTCCCAACACTGGATGTGACATTGAGCAGAGGCACTAGGGGGCGCCAGCCTGGCCATTGATGCGCTGGAATATATCTTTCATTAGGGTTTCATAGTGAGTAAAGAAGGTAGAAAAAAAGAGAGAAAAAAGATTACAGTCAAACAAACGTCTTGCTTGCCTTTGGCTGCTGGCCCCATTATAGTTTCCCACATAGGACCATATTCTTCACCAAGCATCAGTTTCCCAAAAGCATAGTTGCTAACCTTATTTAGTTGGCAATGGGAATTTTCATTGCAACCAACAAAGGTGCTAACTTAGATAGCAACTATGCTTGTGACTAGATTCTAATTCTGTGAATTCTTTTGACTTGGAATGAACAAGCCAGGACTATGACAATCCAAACAGACAACATCCTGCACTTAGAGTAACTGCCTTTGTTAAAAATTCGTACAGTTCTCTTGTCTGTATGCTATAGCGTACATACAAAATATAACACATCACACTACATGCTTAAACGTCCCTAACCACAACCCTGATTATGTAGCCCTAGTTCTATCCCTTGCTCATGTCATGCAAAAATATCGATGTGCTAGCTGTTATTTCTTTTGTTCTCAGCATGTATGGCTAGACCTACAGGCCTTATTGCACTGCAACAAAGGCACTATGACATACGGCACAGGCCAATTAAGCACATAAATATTGAATGTTGGAGTATTTTTTGGATGGTTGAATGGAAAAAAACATATTGACCTTTGGAGTAAAAAGCATGTGTGTGAAATGGGTGGCATTCAGTGCAGCCTTGCTGCCATTTGAATATGGAGGAGTAATGATCACCTGAAGGGCTGCCGCCGCAATTTGCCCGAGTCCGCAGCAGGAAATTTGCCTTTTTTTTTTTTTGCACGTCTCCTTCAATTCACGACCAGCTCTGGACACACACACACACACACACACACACACACACACACAGATGCAAGCGCACACACTCTTACAAGCAGCAGAATCTGGACACACACACACACACACACACACACACACACACACAGACATACATACAAAGAGGGAAGAGAGACGAATGGATGAAAGACACAGAAAGAAAATTCTGTGAGAAAACATTCAAAAATCAATATTCATCTTCAAATGATCATTCCAGTTGGGTCTTACATTAACACATGCAGTAACAACCCAATTCATTTGGTCCATTGCTTCATCAGTAAAAGTAAAAAGATTAAGTCCACAGCTTCAGGTCTGTCTTGCCATTACAGCTTTCTCCAGATTGCAAATGAATCAAACATGAATTAATTAATAAGAGACTCTATTTACAGCCAAACCAATCAGCACTTTCACCAAAAAAATCACATGTCGATTACCATTCTGTGCTTCAGGCTACATTATAAAAGAAAGAGCTGGATTTGACTACATACTTTTTTAAAGAAATTATTGACCAACTGCCATTTTCAGAAACTTACAAACACATGAATACACATTGAAAAAATAAAAGCAAAAAAATAAAAAAATAAACAAACAATTGTTAAAATTTATTTTAGACCATTTTCTTTCATTTTTTAGGAAGACTATAAAATTGAGATAAACAATCATATCCACAGGAGACAATGTTAACCTGCACTTTCCTTTTATTACCCTAATGCCTAACCTCCTTTTGGTGCACTATACGGCCAATGAAATAGCGAGAATTGAATGTAAAAATCTCTGGGTCTCATTTGTCTTGCCCTGTGGTTTGGCCGTGGGACCCAGCATGTAACGTTGTTACTGTCCCATCAAATCAAGCTGTCTTTGGAGCGAACATGACATAAATGTCCTTTTATTCATTTCTCATTTCATTTGCAGTGCCTCTCCACCCCACAGCCGACGCAGCGCAGCACAGAACAGCGCAGCGCAGCGCAGGACTACTGCTTAGGAGGAGTGATGGATGCTGAAGCGCTAGGGGCTGACCGCTTCCTGACTCTCTCTCTCTCTCTCTCTCTCTGAGACACACACACACACACACACACACACACACACACACACACACACACACACACACACACACACACACTCACATTCATATACACAGAAACACACATAGAAAGAAGGTGGAAGAGAAAAAGACAGCTATAGTAGCCAAACAAACAGACAAATAGATGAACCAAAAATAAAACATAGAACTAATCTGGCAGCAGCAGCGTGTAAATCCAATGAGCAAAGGGTTTGCACTGTAGCTCAGTGAGTAGGTTATGTTGTACAGCACATTCACAAACTACATGATCTTTAGCATTCAGACAACAGAGTGAGAATCTCAATCCATCACTCACGTCATTTACATGGGGTGAATGGTATTTTCTCTTCCACCATTTCTGTTGCCAATGAGCGACAAGATCATAATTCAGCATCAAATACACTGACAGACCGACACAGATTCTGACATCTGCGGTGTGAAAAAGATGAATTTCCATGTTTGCCATGGAGAAAGAATTAATTTCTTCATTTCCTGTTATAGGTCTGTAGCGTTCCATGCAGTCTGTTTTTTTTTCCCCCTTGAAACCCTCCAGAGGAGATGTCTCACCAAATGCAACAGACTCAAGAGGGACGTTTATCCAGAGAATTTTACTATTTAAAACTATTTAAAGTCTTTGAATCTTTCATATATTTATGATATAAACCACTGCCACAAGATGTGAATATTACACTTTCATCATTACATTTCCCTACATTTTACCATTTGAGTACAAGTACAACCGTCACCTGTACAGCATCCCTACATGGCTGAAACTTTAATCTGAGGAAGCGTTACAACACGGCACTGCTATTGAGCCAGTGGATCATCTTTATTGCTTTTCCAATGAAAAAAGGCCCTTTTTTTCCCTCTCTCCTCTGGCGCCAAAGAGCAAACCCCTGGCGTGATGGATGAGCGTCAGACTCAGCTAACCTCTCCTAACCCTGAGTAGCATTAGCATTAGTCTGTTTGGAGTGTAGTCATCCCTCAGTGAAGATGACTGCTCTAGGCTCTGCTTATGGGGCCCTGGACTCTCCTCTGGGCTGCCTACATGCACACAAACAAACAGACAACAAACAGTGTAAACACAGACACACACACACACACACACACACACACACACACATATACAATAAATCGACTAAAAGACCTTAAGGGAGCACAGAGATCAGTGATCTGATCATAGAAATGTTTTTTAAAATAATAATAAAAAAATGATATACGCACTGAGACAAAAGGAACTACATGCATCCGTGGACAAGTACAAATAAGCGTTGATGTGATTATGGGGTTTTTAGTGTGTTTATGGGATTATGCTCTTGACTGTGTAACCATTTCTGCTTTGAACATCAGTCAGGAAAACGGGACTATAAGCACAGAGAGAGAAGAGGGTTTGTGTGTGTGTGTGTGTGTGTGTGTCTTTGTGTGCGTGTATGTTTGTGAAGGTGTGGAACATGTCCATCAGTGAGAAGGGAGTTGGCACAATGTGTATGTGTGTGTGTGAATGTGTGTTTAAATGTGTGTGTTTATACGTGTGTGTGTGTGTGTGTGTGTGTGCGCGCACGCATGTGTGTACATGTATGGATACACGTGTATACTGCTCATGTGTCATGCTCAACTGGGGGAGGTGAAGTGAGTGAATGTGTCCTGGTGACCAAAGCCACTGGTGGTGAAAACACACACACACACACACGTATAGCAACGATGTCACCATCACCCATCTGCTTCCACATTTGTCACATCCCATCCCCCACCCAACCAACCAATACCTCTCCCCACCACACACACACCACCTACTCTATTCTCACCCCACACACACACAAACATCACCCCCTACTCTAGTCCCCCCTCCCAACACACACACACACACACACACACACACACACACACACACACACACACACCACCTACTTCAGTCTCACCCTGATTAAATCACCACCATCCCCACACCACCACAAAGACACACAGCATGCCATGCCTTCCCATCTATACCCCCTTCTTCACCTCCTATATAGATTAAGACTCAGATAAAGACTTAGATTAAGATTTGTTCAGTAAGTGGGCCCCGATGACCTGTAGTACAGATACATGTTTTATTACAATTCCTTAGTGTGGGTATTGTTAGTAGAGAATCTGCTTGAGAACCTGTGCCTCTCTGCCCCCCCACCCCCGCAAAAAAAAAAAAAAAAAAAAAAAAAAACTCTTACCCAGTATGAGCCTACTATAAACCGCTAGGATTCAATGTCCATGGCCAAGATCATGATGCTTCATTACCTGTGGTTATTACCACCACCACTCCCTCTATGACCTGTTCAGCAGCGTCCAGTAACACCAGTAGTCTGAAGGAGACTTAAGGCTCAGGCTGGTCAGACAGCAGTGGGCTAATACTGTAAACCTGCTCACTCGCCATGCATGGTGCAGAGAAAATTGACTCATTAGAACAGGGAGTGGGGGGTGGGTTGTAATTGTACTGCACATGTGGATGCGCACACACACACACACACACACACACACACACACACAGGCACATGCTCCTTACAGATCTGAATTAGGCTCTTCCAAGGAGGCTTTGCTGCACCAGTGACCAGAGAGGGGGAGGTGTGTGTGTGTGTGTGTGTGTGTGTGTGTGTAGTTGGGTTGCATTTTCATCAATTCTGTGACTGTTAGATTTTAAATCTTTAAAACAGAACCTGACGAAGAACAAATTTCTAGAAATTCATAAGGAACATATTTGTGAATGTGTTCCATTGAACTGCAGCAACATGAAGGAGGCAACATCTGTGCCTCACCTGGGCCGGCTTCACGCCAGATCCAGGCCAGATCATGGATCTGATTTGGGCTGAAGTGAAAGTCTGTCTTATGCATCACTATAAGAAGACATCTCACAGAGCTTCCCACACAACAACAACCCCCTTGACAGAGCACGTCAAACTCTGCAATTTGAACACTGTGAGTGTGTGTGTGTGTGTGTGTGTGTGTGTGTGTGTGTGTGTGTGTGCATAGAACTGACGGCAGTTAGTGTCTCTACAGATTGTGACTGTACATCAAATGCTGCTCTAAATGGCTTATACTCTCTCTACAAGATTCTGACATGTTTGATCTCTCTCTCTCTCTCTCTCTCTCTCTCTCTCTCTCTCTCTCTCTCTCTCTTTCCTTTCCTTTTTTTGTAGATGCCCCATAGTGCTTCAAAAGGGCTACATCTTCAAAAGCTCTCTGGCCCCCTTTTCAAAGTAGCCTGAAGCTACAGACAAACAGCGGAGTGAGTGAGTGAGACTGAGTTTGTGAATGCATGAGTAATGGTTAACTGAATGAGTGAGTAGTGACTAGTGAGAGAATAAGTAAATGAGTAAATGGGTGGGTGAGAGATAGTGGGTGAGTGAGTGAGAGAGAGTGGATGAGTGAGTGAGTGAGTGAATGAGTGGGTGAGTTAGTGAGAGAGAGTGGGTGAATGAGTGAGTGTACAAAGACAGACTAGTCTCGAGCCTCGTCTCAGCCACACCACCTGGGGCCTCACTGACAGCCAGCAGAGCAGATCAGGGCAGAGGGCAACACAAAGTAAATGGACACCTCGAGGCAGCCCAACAAATGGGGCAAATTTTAGACCGCTCCACATAGAGGAAATCAAGTAGAATGGGGCAATTCGCTCAGAGGTGTAAGGGGGCAGTTTTAAGCCTGACAATATAGGACAATTAGGGCCCTCTTGAAGGCCGATCCTGCCAGGGCAAATCGTTTTAAAACTGCTCAACGTATGCCTAATAGCCTATTTAAAAACTGCTCAACATAGACCAAACAGGCCATTTTAAAAACTGCTCAACGTAGGTCAAATGCACCTTTTTTTTGAAACTGCCATTTTTACTGTAAAACTGCACATAGTTGGGTGAATACTGTCATTTTAAAAACTGCTCAGCGTTGGGCGGGTAGGCCTACCTGACTCAAGCAAAAGAGGACATCTCCGGACAGAGCAAACGGGGAAAATTGGGGCAGTTATTTGGCCTGGCCCATATAAAATAAAATGAGTCAGACGAACACAAACTCGCCCCCATCCCTCCCCCTTCTCCTGTAGTATTGAGTGTCTATTTACTTTCAAGTATGGAGTGCTAAGCTGACTGGTGTGATTAACGCACAACTAAGCATGACTACTATGCCCCATTCAATTAACGCTAGCTGACTATTTGACAGCATTTGCTGATGGCAAACAACAGAGTTGTGTATTGAATCAAACCAGTTTTCTGCTTTATTTACAATGAGATGAACCTCCTGCGCTTCTCACTTCATTAAGTGCAACATTAGGCCTATGGCAAAATATCACTCACTGTCCAAAAGCAAGTCCCATATCCTCAACGCATTTGTAATTTGATAGATAGGCTACTCACAGATAGGCTACTCACACGTTTGCTTGAACTCTCCTGTTTCAATAGGAAAGGGCTAAACTAATCAGAATAAAACTCCTAGAGAAAATACATAGCGTAGGCAACGGTTTCCCTGAATATCTGTGTTAACCTGACTGAAACCGTTTGTTTTATCCGCCTGTTGTCTGTCCACAGCCTTGGGCAACAGTGTCTAGATTAGCCTACAATGTCTTTCTCGCTTCCCGGAGTCTAGACTTTCATTCTGAATCTCACACATAAACTGACGTAAAACAATTCATGAATTAGTGTAGTTGAACATCTGTTGAATATCGTTTTTTTTTTGCAAAAAACTATACCAACGTAGCCTACACGTATGCACCTCCAATTGCTCGCTTCTCAAATCTTTGTTGGGTTACAAAATGCTACTATTATTTGCATGGTAATGCCAAGTTGCTTGGCACAACCACACAAGTGATTAAACCGACTCAATATCGGACAAAGCTATCTGAGCGGTTTTGTAGGACTGAGCGGCTTAAACGTTTTAAACGTGCCCAGATTTAGTCATAGCCTACGGGGTGATTACTGTTGCCAGCCTTGGAGTGATAATTACCATCCGCAGTGTTGACGAAGGCTGATAATAAGCGAGTAACCGGGATGAACTGGCAAATATTTAACACCCTGATAAGCATATTAAGTAAGCTTCAACGGACTGATTTGACGCGCTTCCTGAACAAAAGATAAACATGATAGGTCATTTCGCAAGAGGAGATATAGCATTTTCAACGTATAAATACATAGGCACAAAACACCATCTGTCACCGATAGCCTATAGTTAAGCAAGTCCTGACCAACCAGACAGTAGGCTATTCGGAGGGTTGTTGTCGCTGTCCACAACTTTGGTGCTGAAATAAAAGACTGTTTAGAAAGCGCTATAGTAGGCTAGGTCAGTCTTAAACACTGTCAAATAACTCGTACATATTTAAAGCTTCTGTTGATGAGCCGCTGGAAGAAAGAAAGACGTAAGAAAATATTTCTCTGCCACGGTTTTAGGAATAGACACGTAGGAGGTAGCCATACACATGACTTGGCACGTTGTGTATGGCAACGTTTTTAAAAAAGCGCTAATCGATTGTGAAATTACAGTTAAATATAAGACATTCATTGCAGAAAATTGGCTTGTCAAGTGAAATAATAAAAAAAAACCCTGCACCATTATTCAATTCTAATATAGGCTAATAATCTGATCTTTTCTACGGTTCATGTACCAGCTTACATTCTGTGATATCTAACAGTTAAGTGGATACGACCATAGATAAAATAGGATATGAAATTAAATGAAATGAAAACTAAATCCGTATGCACGCACGTATCTGCATATTATCAAGCAATTTTCCTCCGACAAAGCAAGAATTTGAGGTTTACGTGATTTCTAAAGGTCTGTGCTCAGGAAACAACCGGACTGAAAGGGCAGGTGGTTTGGGACTAAAGGTCATCTGTCTCCATGACACAGGAGACATTTTCATAAACAATGAAATCCAAGGACATTTAAATTCAAGCGTTCTTCAATACTTGATATACATTAAACATGACAGTTCTTTATTATGCAATGTTTAAAAAATACCCCAGGATAGCCTATTGTAAAGGTAGAGCATTAAGCATATAGTATAGCATACAACCTGTTGCTCCGTCTAGTCAGCCCCAAGCCATAGACTCACATCATTTAGTGTCTCACGTCCTGGCTAGCTGAGATACGTACTGTTGTTGTCTGTCTTCTTATTTCGACGGTCTCTTCACTGTCGGTTTGAGGTCTTCTGCCGCGGAGAAACAAGACCGGCGTGGCAACGCGCTGTAATGGTTGATCTGTCAAGCTTGCTTTAGGAGCCACTGCTTATTTAGCTACATGCATTTCTCGAGTGATCTGAGAACATGCCATCGTTGATTTCGCCGCTGTCAGAAACGATACACTTCACCATGTGTCGAGAACAGCTACCGATCCTGTTCTTAAAGACTTCATCCAACCGACAGGTGGCTATCCGTTTTATCAACACCCATGACGTCAGCTTAATTGAAGGGGTGAAGGGAGATGCTTCAGAACAAGAGTCCCTCCAAAGGGGCTTGTTACTCCTCCGCGTCAGATTGGAGCCACCGAACAGATGGGATTTTTTTTTCACGATGTTCTATTGCCAATTCTATGGTTTTAACAGATTATAATTCTGCATTTCTCAGGCATGATGTCCAATGTCTTATGTCCACTGTGAGCATTTGTCCTGTAAGCCAAGTCCTTAAGTATCACCCAGGTCAGATATTAATACCTGCACTTTTGTCTCTGTCCTAATCTGTATATCATGCTGGGCACTCCCACCTCACACACACAAACCTGTATCTTTAGAGGACAGTGTTTATATATATAACCTTCTTTTCTATTTTGATAATATGAGAAGTTCTTTTTTTTCTTTCTCCTATGTTCTAAAATTGACTTGCTATGTTTAGCATGTAATTTTCTCCTGGGCAGTGGGTGTCATTAGGAAGCTACTTGTCACACCTGGAGTAGACTACTGGATATTCGAGATTACTGGAGATAGTGAGTTTTGATTTCATGATGGTGGACTGATGGGTTATAAATGTATTGCCACTTGTAGGCCTACATTTGGCCTGTGTGTGGATCATGTGGCAGTCAGTTGTTGGGGGTTAAAACTCACTGACTGCAATAGCAATGTGCCTCACATTGAAACATTCACGCACACTCACACCTGTACTCACATTCAAACATTCATACACACTCACACACACCAGTGTGCCTCATATTCAAACATTCTCTCTCTCTCTCTCTCTCTCTCTCTCTCTCTCTCTCTCTCTCTCTCTCATTCACACACTCACACACCAATGTCAGACGCTGCGATGTATATTGGGTGTGATGGTGAACAGTGTCTTGCTGCAAGACATTTAGATAGGGTCAGGAGGAGTTGGATGTTGTAGTCCAAGGGAATATAAGGATTATGTACAATAACAACAATAACACACACACACACACACACACACACACACACACACACACACACAGAGAGAGAGAGAGAGAGAGAGAGAGAGAGAGAGAGAGAGAGAGAGAGAGCAATACCAGTACCTGATATCAGTGGTAATGCTCATATTCCTGTATATATTCCGTAAAAATAACACACATCAGGGAAGCAATACTGTAACGCCACTTTTGAGTTCCGTCATATGCCCATGTATTCCATATTCATTATATTGTGGGTATTGTGTTGGTATAGATAATGGCTCAAACTCAAATGTCTGAAAAAAGTTGTGTATCCAATCATGCAAATACTTCCTGGTCCTGAATTGTTCTTTTCATTGACTCAATAGTGTTTGAAGCACACATAAATTCCTGTGATTCCTTTCATGATTTTGTTTTTCTGTCAGATGTCTGTTTACTAATTTGTTAATTACCCTTTTCCAAAAAAAGCAAAAAGTATTCTGCAGGGGTGTGCCTAAAATTTCTTGCTGTTTACTTTTTTTTTTTTTTTGTCAAAAAAGCGAATTTTCTTTAAAAAAAAAAAAGCCATTAAAATTATTCACTTTCATAGAGAGAACTGTGTTTGAAACTTTTTGCCGTCTTAATTAGGCTCTTTCTGCTTCTAGAACATAGATAGAACATAGAACACAGGAATGATTTTTCCTAACATACAGTACAACATACAGTTCTACTGTACATTTGCCTTGTGATGACCATGACATGTTACTGGGTGGCAAAGATTGCCTGGGGATTGAGGTAACGAATTAATGATAGTCAATAACCCTTGAGGAGGACAGATCGTCTCCTATGTCTCTTCTGTGAGGAGGAGACACTGACACAAATAACATGCCAATTATGGTAAAGAGTCCGATAGAAATGTGTAGGGATGTAACGATACACCCAGCTCAGAATACAAGACGATATGATTCATAAGATGAAGGTCAAAATATAATACGATTCCATTTTTAAGGCTGACAAATTTGATTGATTTTTTTTCTATAACAAAATGCCTTTTTTATTAAACTTGTCAGTTTTTTATCTAACAAATGAATTAAAAGAATTAAAGTAAGAACATCTCACACAGATGTATCGAAATTTTGCCGGTTGACGGTAACCATTAAGGCATTAAGCAGTCTGACAATGAGCCTCATTTGGATTTGAAATGTATTAAGTGAGTGGCAGAAAACACACCATGCTAAATCCCTTGTGCAATCACAATGGCTAAGCCAACACTGTTAGTGTAACTTCACAATTAGATCCCATTCTTATCATTTCCCCGACACATAACTGTTATGTCAGAAATTGTGCTGGGCTGGTAATGACGCTCCAGCCTATTCTGTGAAATTAGTAAGGGACCCCCAAGAGGGAGGTCCTTTGCTGCCCATGTTTGTTTTTTTTTTTTTTTTTGGGGGGGGGGGGGGGGGTGGTGTGTGTGTGTGTGTGTGTGTGTGTGTGTGTTTTTCCTTCTTGTTCTTTGTTCACTGATTGTGGTAATCAGGGCATGTGGGTGAGAGGACAGAGGTGGAGGAGTGTGTGTGTGTGTGTGTGTGTGTGTGTGTGTGTCTGTGAGGGGGTGGGGTGTGTGAGAGGGGGAAGGGCACAGAATTAAGAAGTTTCATTAGCAGCTGCCACATCAGTGCACTGAGAGCCTGTGTAACGTGTGTGTGTGTGTGTGTGTGATATTGTGTATGTGTGTGTATGTAATGTGTGTGCTGTGTGCAGTGCAGTGCACACACATTCTGAAATTTGCATTTGGAGCACACACACACACACACACACACACACACACACACACACACACGCATATACTCTTTCCCACACAAAAGCCCTAGCATATGTCCCAGGTGATAAGCCCTGCATGTGCTGCAGACAAACCCCCTCACCTGTTCTCAGGTGCTTTGTAACGTCACACTCAGGAGGTAACCTTGGCACCACCATGTCAAACACCACGGGAAGATGCAGGATCAGGTTCTGGTGAGTGGCCAGGTGCCGTCCAAATTATATTGAGGAGATTTTGCAGGAGATCGTATTTCAAGATTGAAGAGGAGGGAGAGATTATTGTTAATCTCGGTGCACACAGCCACCTTAAAACCAACACATCCAAACATGACCCTGCAGACCTGCAGTTAACATAGTCCGAGAGTACACCTGTTATTTTGATCCGGTGCTTGCCTCCCTGCTATAGGCTGATGGAAAAGTGTTTGATGAATCACTGAAGGCAGATTGCTGTCAGTGTGTGAACACACATTTCTCTTTTCATTGCATGTTGCAGAACCCATCTTCTTTGTCTATATTTGTTTTTGTTTTAAACGTCTTGCTGTCACCTCTTACCCTCCTTATGAGTTGCGTCAGAGGCGGACAGACATCTGTGCTATTATGACAATGCATTGCTTTTTCAACCAAGGAGGTTTTTTTGTTCCACGTCTCCTCAGCTAGCTTTGACAAAATCATTTCGCGAAGCTCCCTATCTAAATCTGGGTGCACACTTGCTTTTTTCAGGGTCGAGTCTTCTTTTCTTTGGCGGAGGAAGGTCTGCAACTGCTGCCTAGAATTCTTGGAACTTTTGCGCGGTGCAGTAACAAAACTATAACCATACCCAACATATATATATATATATTTAAGTGCTGTGAGAGAGGCGGATGGGGAGGGGGGATGTTCCTTTTTTCAGATGAAAAACACTTCAGACTCATGGCAATTCAACCCCCAGATGTGAAACTGAAAAATATGCCTGGCAGGAAGAGAATAGACTGACCTCTTTATCATAGAAAAAGTCTGTCTTCCCAAAACACAGCGAACAAAACGAGGTCCTCAGTCAGAGAGTCAATCTAGACCTCGGCACAAATGCATTCACTTTGGAGAGTGGAAGGATGTTTTTGTTGTTGTTGTTGTTGTTGTTGTTTTTGCCAGACAGATTAGATGCTAATGTCGTACTGACAAATACATTGCCCTGACTTGTAGCAAACTAAACTCAAAAATCTCTGGTGTCACATTCAGACACATAAATGTGTTTTCTGTCTTCAGATTTAACAAAACTCTCTGGTGTCACATTCAGACACATAAATGTGTTTTCTGTCTTCAGATTTAACACTAACTGATTGACTCTGTACAAATACTCTAGACAGATCTTGACATTACAGATCACGCAGGGAGAGGATGCAGAGTCTAAGCAAAGAGTATAGATACTCTTTGGTCTGAGTCTGTATCAAGTCTAGATTCCAACCAGGAAAGCAAGCTCAGCTCTAGATCTCCATTCAGTTTCCTACAAGCAGAGCGAGAGTTCCAAATGTTTGTTAAGTGACTTTTTCTCCCTTTCCCCCTTTATGTAGGCCAAAGTCAAGCTCTGATAGGTTGATAGAACAGATTCTTGCAAATTTGTCATTGTGATGTAATGCACTTCTGAAGACTGGATCTATTCACGTTTGCTCCCATTGGAGTGTATTATGTTGCTTTATGTTGGTCAGTATTCCTTGATCTTTGGTTCCACAGTAACAACTGAAGAGGATCCCTAATAGATGTGTTTGCATAAATGATCCACCAACCACAGAGCCACAGGAGCCCCTGTGAGTGAGGCAGGGAGGATTCTCAGTGTGAACAACAGCTCTGTGAGTGGCCAAGTGTGGAGAGACATCCTTGTGCGCTCAAAACACCAGGCAGCCCACACACACACACACACACACACACACGCACACACACACACACACACACACACACACACACACAAACACACACAAACACACACACACACACACACACACACACACACACACACACACACACACACACACACACACACTCCTCACCCACCCCCTCAAAATCACTCTCCGTTTGTCTGGATGTGCATATCTCTCTCTCTCTCTCTCTCTCTCTCTCTCTCTCTCTCTCTCTCTCTCTCCTCTGCTGTAAAATTCTACCTCTCTTTCTTTCCTGTCTCTCACTCTTTTATATGTCTTCTTTTTGATTCCCTCCTTTCCATCTTCTCATCACTTCATTTTCCTTCTGACTATTTTCTCCGTCACACTCTTTCTTTTTCCTCACTTGTTACACCCCCCCCCCCCCCCCCAAACTCTCTCTCAGCGCTGGGTTGTATCCATGGTGACCACCATTAAGAAAGGAGGAAAAAAAGGAAATTACTTGAAGAAACGTTGTCACTTAGCTTCATCATGTTCTTATGTAGGACAAACAATGAAGCAACAATGTCGTGACAGTATTTTTGGCGGTGCGGTTTTCAGACATACACAGTCAGTGGGATCTAGGAAGGCTCAAGGTAGCAATTGTGGGTAAACATTGGGGGGTTGGGCGGGAGGTGGGGGGGCGAACACTGTCAACTGGGGGAGGTGCTCAGCCGACTCAACAGTCACGTTTCCAGGCAACAGCGTCCTGTCATTTTGACAGCTGATCATCCGAGCTGTCTCGGGGATCTTTAACTCTTTCAGGCCCATGGGGACGGCAAACCAACAAATTGCCTCTAGTGTCTTCTTAGGTCGTCTTGACTGCTTGTAGCTGAAAGGAACTGATTTTGGCTCACTGACTAACTGCTTTTGTCCAGGTACTTTTCACTCTCCGGTGCCTCGCTGGTCCTAATGCCTGCCATCTCAAGGGCTTTCATTTGTCTACACTTCTTCATGGTGGTGTCAACCAAAATACTGTATGTCTGACAGTGTGCTCACAAAATATATTACATATTACAATATTACCTCAAGATAGTATTACATTAGCTAAGTAAAGTTGATACAATTTGTTCTTTCCTCATGTGCCATGTTGGGTTCAGTTTGTACATGAAATGGAAGTCCAGATCATCTTCATAGAAAAGGCTTTGAAGACTGTACCTTATAGGATCGCTGGCTAAACCCTATTGTATTGAAGAGAATGCTGGAGGACCTGTGAGATGTATTATGGGATGCTTCTGTGCATGGTTGTCAACAGCAACAACAACAACAGGCTTCATTTTATTTCAATATGCAGAATAGCCAACCTCAGACTCATAAATAGGACCTCCTACTTATGATACATGCAATTCAATTAGCTAATGAAGTCATTTCAAGAAAGCCCATTGAGGGCTCATTGAGTGAAGACAGACAAGGTCTTCACTTTCATCTGCTCATCTCTTTATCATCTGCCTGCACCATGGCTTTCTTCTCCTTCAGCAACTTTTCAGTTTTTTTTTCATCTTCTGCTTTAGTATGATTGCTTTTCATCAATCTGGACTATTTTTTCCCTTCTCTTCTTCCCCAACCCCATTTTTTTGCGTCAACCACCCACCCCACAACCGCCCACTTCCACTTCTCAACCCCAAAACCTCCCGCGATTCCCCCCATTTTTTTTTTTTTTTAATTCTATCTCTCTTTTTTTCCTCCTTTTTAATACTTGCCTTCTAAATTGGTTCGGCCAGCTCCGTAGAGCCGACCAGCATGAGTGCCATTCAAGGTGTACTCTCCCAAATGCAAGCCTTCCTCGTGTCGGGCCCGAGTCCTCCTCGGGGAACAAAGGTCCTATTCAGTGCTAAGAGGCCCCTGAGAGCCGGCAAATGGACCTCAAGTAGGCCCTGGCCTTCCTGGGAAGAATGAGCTGCCAATGAGTTTTCTAATCTCTCATTCTTGCTCCTGGACTCCATTTCCATAATGCATTGCGAGCAGCTGCTAAAAGCTCAAGCGGGAAAGAATATTATGGGTGTTTTTTTTTTTTTTTTTTTTTTAAAAATACATATTACTATTATTTTATTTAATAAAAAAAAAAAAACATTCCATGGTGAAGACAATGAGTGACATGCATCCCCATGCAGCTCAGCGGGGGTTCCAGAGAGGGAGCAGGCGAGCGATTGGGTGAGGCAGTGACAGCTTCCAGCTTGGCATGGGCATATTACCATCTCAGCCCAAGAAGCAGACCAACCAGCATCCAATACCATGCCAAACATCAGCCACCAGAATGGGCGCTATGCACTTATCACAACCATAAGTGTGTGTGTGTCTGTATGTGTGTGTGTGTGTGTGTGTGTGTGTTTTCATTCCCTTCTTCTCTGTCCTTTTTTCCTTCCTTTCCCTTTCTCTCTCTATCCCTCCTTCCTCTTTGCTTCTCCTTCTCTCCTTTCCTCCCTTTTTTCACCCGCGTGATTTTTTTTTATACTACATTTCTTTTGGGCCCACAGCCTGTTATTATAGAAAATTACAACTTATAAGTCG
>JAODXP020000030.1:20154426-20174426 GCA_027497455.2 Sardinella longiceps | reverse complement strand
CAGGGTGAGGTGGTAGAGGAGAGAGAGAGAGAGAAATGAAACGTCATTTATACCCTTTAACCTACCTGGACTTTGGTGCTCTGTAGGGGGTGGGGTTGGTAGTGGAGAGAGAGAGATAGAGAGACAAAGAGAGAGAGAAATGGAGAGAGAACTGTAACGTCTTTCATACCCTTTACCCTAACCGAACATCAATGCTCTCTTGCCTCTAAGCAACACAAAAATTTCCTCTCTAATAGTTAGTCCAGCAGGTCAAATTTGCTCTGCTCACCAGGGGGCGCTGTCTTGACTTAGCTGGACCAGAGACCAGAGACCTTAGTGGCTCACATCCCAACATTCAATTCCAAAACAGTAGAAGGATCTACACATGAACTAGATGCCCATATTAAGACTCTGTATCCTCAAACAACATGGAAACGTGACCAAAGATCCATAACAGTACAAAGTGAATCCAAGACTTAGACCAGACCTTGGCAAACTAAGGCCTGGGGGACACATGTGGCCCGTTGAGCTATTTAATCCGGCCCGTGGAGTCTTCCTAAAATAGAATAATTTCTCATTCTCAAGGTGACTTAGGTTATAGGCCTGATTTATCAAATTTGTTGTATTCATGAAACACAAATACCCACCATTTAACCCTGCATGTTAACATGTCCTCTGAAGAGAGTGGGGCTACTGATTTTAGACTTGCCAAGTTACTGGGATCAACCAGTTGACTGTTAACACCTGGCCCGTTAGTCAAAATCTGTCAAAATAATTGCCCACCCCTGAACTCAAAAATATTAAAGTACCACCCTTGGCTTGATGATAACCTCCAGTCGGGGAGCAGGGCGTTTCGTCCATCCGCGTTTCGTCCACGCCAGTTCGTCCACCATGCAGTCTTTTCGTCCAAGGGACCAACCATTTCGTCCATCGGCGTTTCGTCCAATTGTACCGGCCAGTCTCCATGAATAGGCTATATTGGTAGGCTATGCTGAATTATTTGTGTAATGTTCGTTACATCATTTTTGTTTACGTGTCTCCCTCCAGTCGCTACGTACCTAACGGCACATAAAACAAAAGATTCTTCTGATTTTCATAATGCTACTGACATCAGGAAACTATTCTCAATGTTCAAAAATCTACTCAATCTTCCACTCCCACTAATTGCCCCCAGTCTTCCCTTCGTTGGATATGAGTGCCACAAACTCAACATGCAGTTGAAGTCCTAATGTATCATTTTCTTCATTTACCTCTCTTAACATTCAGCAATCCATAGCCCTCACTATCACACAGCAAGCACACCTGTGGAAGGAAAAGTAAAACAGCGATCCTAGAGGTTGCGTTCCTAAGCTGAAAACCTGCCTATTGAAAATCCCATTAACCCGTTTCTTTTTTTTTAATCCACTAAGTTACGTCCTTAGCACGGGTGTGCTCCAAGGCTCCTTGCTGGGGCCCCTCCTCTTTACCACAAAAGGCTTCATCAGTGCTATGCTGATGGCACCCAACTTTATCTGTCGTTCCCACCTAATGACCGTCTTAGCAGCACAAATCTCAGATTGTCTCAGATTGCTGGTCTTCCCTGCCAAGCCAACCATACATCATAACATCAGCATTAAAATGGACTCATTATCTCTTGCTCCTACCAAAGTAGCAATAAATGTAGGCGTCATGATTGATGACCAGCTGACCTGAAAAGAGTATGTTGTCTCTGTCACCAGGTTTTGCTGTTTTGCATTATTCAATATAAGAAATATCAGGGTGGTGATGGCGTAGCGGGTAAGAATGCTGGCCAGTCTGGAAATTGTGGGTTTGTATCCGGGCTGGCACCGTTGTGCCCGTGTGATAGTTGCTCCAGGGTGACTGGCCCTGATGTAATTGACAGTTAGTATTTGCAGATGGCTAAATGTAAGACACTTTGGATAAAAGCATCTAATGCATACAGTACATGTGATGGGTAAATACCAACAGGGCACAAAATTTCAGGTACAAAACATGATCATCATCCAGCTCTTCAGAGAACATCTCCAGTTCTCCAGACCCACCTCACCAAATAGGCTTTTTAAGTCGCTTTGGGTAAGAAATGGTGATGATGTCACCAATGTGAAAGGTGTAGAGGTGGTGATGATGTCACTAGTGTGGTAGGTGCAGTAGTGATGTGTCTTGTAGCACAGTGTCTATGTGTGTGTCAGCGCAGTGTGCAGCCTCTCCAGTGATTGTGTGTTAGTGTAGTGTGTGTGTGTGTCTGTGTTTATGTCAGTGCAGTGTGTGTGTGTGTGTGTGTGTCCAGTGCCGTAGGGGTTAATATGGGCCAAGCACTGCTGTGTCTTTGCCGTTGCCAGGCCACTTTATCAAGCGCTGCTACGGGAGAACCCTAATGACAAGACAGCAGCTGCCACACAGGATTAAGAGCATACTCCACCCTGCTATCCTACAACACACACTCTCTCTTTCTCTCTCTCTCTCTCACACACACACACAGTCTCTCTCTTTCTCTCTCTCACACACACAGTCTCTCTTTCTCTCTCTCACACACACACTCTCTCTCTTTCTCTTACACACTCACTCTCTGTCTCTCTCTCGCCCTCACACACACTCACTCTCGCTGTCTCTCTCTCACACACACATACACACTAACGTAAGCATGTACACACAGAGACAGATTGAGTACATTTCAAGAGTGTTCACACACATGGGGTCATAGCCGGAAGCCATGATGGTAAAAGACTGTCTACACACACACACACTCATGCCAGTGTGAATCTGATGCCTGAGAGAAAATAAAAGAGCTTTGATAAGAGTGTACACACACACACACAGATTATCTGTCTGTCATATCTGTTTGCCGATGCTCCAATCAGGTAGTTGATATCTACAGTACTTAGCATTCTCATGTGAAATCTGTCTCAGGTTCCCTTGGTCATACAGCTAGTGAGATGGCCCTGAGGACTGACACCACTAAAAATGAACAAGGGAAGAAAGAAAATGAGGATGAAGAAATGAACAGATTCGAGATGAGGGGGAAAAAAGAAGAGAAAAAAAGAAAAGAATTCCTTGTTGGATCCTCTCTCTCTCTCTCTCTCTCTAGTAGTAGCTGCTTGGTTTGATCACATGAGCAAAACAGAGAATTTCAGCCGCTGGCATTTGTTGCATGAGTAGTCAAGTCTCTTTTTTTTAAACAGCAATAAAAACCTTGCCTGTGCAGAGGTAGACACACAATCATGGTTAAACATTACCCCCCCCACCACCCACACAAAAACGCTAGTTTAGCCTTTGTTCAGAGGCCGTATTAAACAGAATCACTGTGCATCAGCCCGAAGCTGCCTCTTGTTTGTTGTCCACTTATTTTCTTATTTATCTCTCTGTTTATTTATTTATTTGCTCATTTATTTGTTGCCATGTAACACACAATGGGGCCAGGTCTGAACCTTCAATTCCCCTCTGCTGCCCCTGATGCTGCTGTATACGCTCAGAGAAAAGAACCTGTATGTGTGTGTGTGTGTGTGCGCGTGAGTGCGTGTCTGCGCGCGTTGCAGGCCTGACCTTGGTTGCTATGGGTACAGAGTTACATTCACTGGCTGCCTGAGAGTCCCTGCTAATTGCCGTTACCATGGCAACGGAGCACCTGATATAATTCCGGGAAAGGCCACTAATCTAACATGGCTCCATTTTATTTATAGCGTATTATTCTGCACCTAGCTCGTGGGCTGGGAGCAGCGGCGTGATTGAAGGCATACCTGGTTCGCCTTGGGCTGCAGATATTAGGGAGGAGATAAAGGCAGTTTCCTTCCCCGGCCGCGCTGATGGCCACTAATTTAATTTTCCATTTCTCACAGTGATTCTAACTGGGGAGACGTGAACGTTTGTGTGTCACGAGCAATCAGCACCCAGGAGACAAACACAAAGTGGAAACAGTCAACTGTATGTGGCAACTTAGTTTCTTTTCCTTTCGTTTATTTATTTATTTATTTATTTATTTTTACATAATGAAAATAGCAAAAAGTAACTGCACAGTTAAAACAAGGATCATGTTCTGATGGCAAGACGTCCAAGATCGGCGACACGGTTAGATGAGGCTGGGGGGTGGCGGTGGGGCTGTCGGTTGGTGGGGTCCTTGAGACGCCTCACATCCTGCGAGCCTTCCGAGGTCGGCAGCCATTATGGGGAACAGGGGTATTGTCTGTGATGGACACGACCTCAAGACCACCCATGGTCAATCCTTTGATGGCAGACTGCAAAAGAGAGAAATGCGCGCGCGCCCGCCACACACACACACACACACACACACACACACACACACACACACACACACACACACACACACACGTTAAGCCATTCACATTAAGAAGGACAAGCATGTATGCGCGCACACAAACATACACACACACACACACACACACACACACACACACACACACACACACACAAGCATAATCCACCCCCTGCCCCCCAGTATTTCAAATCAATACAGCAAAATTCACAGTTAATCGGTTTTCTTTTCAACTTGCCATCATTGATCGGTTCATTCCTGTCCTTACAAATCAAATTCAAATTAACATCTTATCTGGTCAACCTGAGAGCGCCTACAAATGCCACAGAATTACATGCTTGTATTGACGGCAAGAACAAGCACACCCACTCCAGATGCCCAAAACACAACACTGGGGAGACACATTCTAACAAGGAGCAGACAGCTAACAGCTAACAAGATGACTAAGAATAGAAACTAATAGAAGGAACTGTCAAAATAAGAGTTTTTCTGCTCAAGCAACGAGTGGCTTTCCCATTGGCTGTTGATATTTGATATGGAACCGTTTCTACAATTCTATAGAATTTCACTGTGGACCTAAAGACTCTTCAGTGCTCCTTAGTGATTGGATGGATGGATGAATAGATAGATGGAAAGACATACAGTACATACAGACAGACAGATTCATTCATTCATTCAGACAGATATCCTGTAAGAAATTCAGGCTTCTGTAGCACACACACACACACACACACACACACACACACACACACACACACACACACACACACACACACACACACACACACACACACACACCAAAAATGCAGAAAGAATTCTAATTGTGTGCCATTTACGGCAAGAAGTTATTGAATGTGGAAAGGATTGTGTGGAGATGTAAAAGGATGCTATGGCAACCATATTGCAAGAATATGTCAGTGCAAATTCTGTGTCGAATATGAAGTACAAGTGGGTCCACCACTATATAAACATAATAACCCAGACCCAGAGAAGAGAGAGACATGAAGAGGTGGAGGAAGCCCTCTATCTCGCTCCCTCTCCTCTCTCTCTCTCTCTCACACACACACACACACACACAGTCAGTTCTGTATGTGGGCTGCCCTATGTCTACTGTAAAGTACACAAGTATACGCATCTCACTCCTGTCACAAAGATCTGAACACCTGACATCTGAAAAGCGAGGAGAAACCATAGATCCCGCCATAGTGCAAGGCCCTATCTAAATGAATGGGGAGATATTCATATCTCCGGATCAGCAGGTTGTATTCACTTCAAAAGTGAATTGTATGAAATGAATCCTTGTTGAAATCAGACTTGAATGATGACGTGTACAGTAGATATCTGCGTGGCGGTTGCTCAAATAGGGCTTTAAAAGACTTTATTCTAAGCATGAATTTGCTCACTGCATCTGCGCATGACTGTGATGGAGAGATTAAACAAAAGGTAAACATCAATCATGTTTCTTTGAACAACGCGATTGGCTACTTTCACCGCAAGGCAGGACTTCCAGTTTCTGAACTCACTGACATTTTTGCGTTACGTTACTCTCCAATGCATTCCAATGGAGCGATTTATTAAGTGACGTGTCTCCTCCTATAATAAAGTCTCTAAAATAAAGTCACTAAAACTGTCTCTTCCCCATTTCCCAGCATCTGAATACAGAGTACATTCAGAAATCTCCACTTTGCCCACAGTGTTTGAAAGTAGCCATTTTCAGTGACTGACACCTCATTTTACATGTAATGCTCATGTTCTTCCCATAGACTGTATAAAATAGATTATTCTCCCTTAACACTCATGTCAATGGGAACCTGTATGAACTGAACAGTCATTCCATCCCAATACTTGTCATATGTCTGAAGCGTAATCCATTGTTCCCCGAACGGCTCTTTTAATTCGCCTGATAAAATCCCATTAGGCACTATGAGAAACGCAATAAATTGTTACATGTACCTCGCCGCCATCGCCATCAAAATAGTCAATTTTATTACACAGCCAACACAAGGAGCTAATCTCTGCAAACCATCTCCACTGTACTTTTCCACTAGTAGTAGCCAATGGGGAGTGATTGTGCGTAGGGATTGTAATTAAAATGTGAAAATCGGGAGTGTGTTACAGATAAGGCTGCGTCTGTGTGTGTGTGTGTGTGTGTGTCGTCGCCCCTCACCAGCACATCTCTCATCTGTCACAGGGTGCCATGAATGCATTACAGGCCAGAGATTTCACTGAGAGATGCCACACGGTATCACTCACACACACACACACACACACACACACACACACACACAGATTGCACTACGAGTCCATGAATCTTTCAGTGCAAAATGCCAGTGCCACCCAATCACACAGAACCAAATGCCTGCGCATCAGGGACAATTTGTCTCATCCTCACACACCAGATCAAAAACAACAGGGATCAAATCATGTCTTAAACAGCGTGTGTGTGTGTGTGTGTGTGTGTGTGTGTGTGTGTCTGTGTCTTTGTGCGTGTGTGTGTCTGTCCTCTGTGCACTTATACATGTTAAAGACATCTTTTGTGATTGAGAACAGATTGCCCATTGGGAGGTGGGCGTGTGCGTGTCTGTGCACGATAGAGAGAGAGAGAGAGAGAGAGAGAGAGAGAGAGAGAGAGAGAGAGACAGAGAGAGAGAGAGAGAGAGAGAGAGAGAGAGAGAGAGAGAGAGAGAGAGAGAGAGAGAGAGAGAGAGTTCCACTCATTACAGTGGGATAGCCGTTCGGGACCATCAGGGTTGAAAGTAACCATTTTGGTAAAGCTCCTTGCTGCACCATAGGCAGCACCAAACAGTCCACACCACCTCAGTTAGACTAGTCAGTGCACCACAGCAGACACACACTAGGTGAGGCCCCTCTGTCACACTGGCCAAACCCCAATACTAGGGTACTATAGGAGACACAGGGTTTCCAATACATAAGCCAATGCGTGACCACCTCTATTAGACTGGGCAAGCCCGATGCAGATGTGATGAGACCATGCTAGAGTACAATAGGAGTCACTCTCAGGGTTTCCAATACATAGTCCAATAGGCACCACAGAATCCAATCTGAGCACCACAGATTAGGATTGGTCAGAATCATATCAAATTCTTCTTGCGGTTTTAAAATTGCCTCAGCAGATGAGCAATATATAAGCAGGAGTATATTTAATATGGTGGCTCAAAAAGTGTGTTTGAATGCTGCCTGCTGGATAGCTTGCATAAAGCCTGATGACTGACTCCACCGATTACTATGACACTCAATTCCCAGGGGAGCACCACAAATGGCTACCTAGCGTATGGGAAATACTGGAGTCCAATACTCACCAAACGCCCAGGGCCGAGGCCTTTGACCACAACCCGCACAAACGTCACGCCCTTGACCTGCGCCTTCTGCAGAGGGGGAGAGAGGGAGAGGAAGAGGAGGAGAGAGAGGAAGAAAGGAAGATGAACAGGAGAGACAGAGAGTGCAGGATGAGGAGAGAGAGGAAGATGAAGAGGAGATGAAGAGGAAGAGAGAGAGAAAGAGATGAAGATGAAGAGGAATGAGAGAGGGAGAGAGAGGAAGATGAAGAGGAGAGAGAGAGAGAGAAAGATGAAGACGAGAAGGAGAAAGAGTGGATGGGAGAAGGAGAAAGAGGCAAAAGAGGGGGGGAGACGTGGAAAAGAAAATGAAACAAAGTGGGAGAGAAAAGAGAAGGAGAGAAGAAGGAATGAAAAGAGGAGGGAAGGAAAAGGATGAGAAAAAGGAAGAGAAGGAAGGACACAGTAGAAGGGAAGGGGGAGGAGGAAGAGGAGAGGAAGAGTAGGAGGAAGAAGGTGGGAGAGGAGGGGAGGAGGAGGAGGAGGAGGAGGGAGAGAAAGGAGAGGAGGCAAGTCAGTCGCTTATCAAATGAAGTCTAATAAATGAACTCAGTAAACAATTTAGCAGCTCTGGGTGAGCGAGGGCAAACACAGCCATCTGAAGAAACCCTGATTTGGAGCAGCAGGAGCCTCGTCCCTGTGTGTGTGTGTGTGTGTGTGTGTGTGTGTGTATAGCGGAGGAGAATGAAAAGAGCGGATGGAAAATCATGGGATTTTTTTTCTGTTGTTGTTAAAGGGGGGCTGCCACTGCGGTGGTTCATTTTCATTAAGGCCCAGCTAAGGAGATGACTCATGCTGGGTACAGGGGTAATGGAAGCCTAGCAGGGGAGGCGGCAAACCTAAACATGTACATTACATTTCATTACTTTACATTTCATTGAAGCGACTCGCTAACAAATGTGTAGAATGCAAACATACATTGAACAAAATAGCTACCAAAATAACTACCACAATAGCTACCAAATATGTAATGTGCAAATATACAGTACATAGGACAGAATAGCTAAACAGCATGTAGCATGCAAACATGCATAGAACAGAATAGCTACCAAATATGTAATGTGCAAACAGACATAGTATAGAATAGCTACAAACAGAGAATATTACACTACATAGACCTGAGGTAGGACAGGATTTCTACCACATATGTACATTGCATTGATTAGGTAACAGCATAGTTATTAATCATGTACATTATACAGAATTTGAAGGAGAGTGGCCAAACGTGGCACTTTAAGCAAGACACACACACACACACACACACACACACACACACACACACACACACACACACACACACACACACACACACACACACACAGATACTCTATTCATCCCAAGGAGAAGGAATAGTGAAAGGACAGGAGACAAACGTGCACAGCTCAGCTCAGAGAACTCTGAACACTGAAGCTTTACCGCTGCAGGCTATGACCTTGGACAGACAACAAGCAAGCCGACGCAAACGCACGCAAGCCAGATTACTGAGCCAAACAAACTTGAGCTCGGAGAGAGAGAGAAAAGAGATGAATAGAAAACACATCCAGCTGATTCTGAACTCTAAACAAAAAAAAAGGCACAATACCACATTTTGAGGAATTATAAGTAATGCAGATAAAATCATAAAACTGATGTGAGTAGAAAACAACTGTTTCTGTCTGAGAAAGCAACAGATGGGTGGGGTCGTCAGGTGTCTGTTTTGCAGAATCAAACATCCTCACAGGCCTATGGAGGTATGCTGCCACCTTGTGGCCAATGAAGGTACATGGCCATAATGATGGTTCTTCCAGACATGCTGTATGTACTGTATGTCCAGCCATGAGAAAAAGATTCCACGTGATTTACATCATTGTGACATCTTTATCAGACTTTGTTCGGTTTTTATAAGCCTAGGCTGTTTTTTGCAGCGACTTAACTCTGGATACCTGTTATTCATATCACATAACGTGAAGAAACCGGTCACATATTTCAAGCAGTCGGGCCTACAAATTAAACTGAAAAGGTATCTGAAGCAGACAGTAGAAAAGAGGTGGAATTCTACTGTCCACATGCTGGATTCTGTCTGTCTCTAGCCAGTATGAAGAAATTACATCTATACTGTTAGATAAGAACCAGTACTACTAAGCTCCGACTTGTGCGTTTCAATAGGTCTATATGTCAATCTAAGGTGCATTGATAAAAAGAATAAAATTTGGCGTTGCGGTCAAGTTGCATGTTTAGCACCCCGTAGACCCAGTCTCGAGACCGGGTGGGGTCACTGTTCCCTCCCTTCGCTACAGGTTGCTATGCACTGAGACCAAAATGCTTTGACTCACATATGCAGCTCCAGGTAAGGGGGGGTGAATAAACTATTTTCATAAAAAGGTGGAGTATTCCTTTAACTTAAAGCCCAAGATAAAATGTTGCCTGGTGTGCCTTTAACTTACTGCTGCCACAGAGATGCCTGCTGTCTGAGCTGCAATCGGCGTTGACTTTTTCACATTCCGGAATCCTTCAGCTCCACAGGAAGTTCTGGCCATGTATTGCCCACTGCAGTCTGTGACCTGAATGTGTGTGCTAACGGAAGTAGAAAAAAAGAGAGGGGAGAAATGTTAAACAACTACATGGAAAAAGGCTCCTTTGGCTACTGGTTAGGGTGTTGGGCTTGTGACTGAAGGGTGGTCAGTTTGAATCCTGAGAAAAATGTGGGTACAGCATGTACATTCGTTGCCTTTGGCAAGCCACCTGACCTCACCCATCGCAGCTCACCAGGCACCGCAGCAGCTGGCTGCACAGTGCCCACCCTCTCCAGATTAGTGTATTTCACCTCACAGATTGACAAGTTTAACACACACACACACACACACACACACACACACACACACACACACACACACACACACACAATGAATGTTTACAAGATCGTACACCATTACTTTACACAGACACAGCTTCCTTACTTTACACAGACACAGATGCAAGACTGAGTAGAGCTGGCAGCCCATGTTGCTTACTTGTTATAAGTAGCTTTGATGTGAACTATTGGTAAATCTTCAAATTTCATCCCTCCCCATCTCAAAGCACTGTCCTCTCCTGGCATAGGAGGGTATATGCTGGAGAAGCAAAAGCAGATACAAGGTGATTTGGTGACACAATGAAATTAAGGTGTTGATAAGTGCCATAGTATACCCAACTCTAAGTCATGATTAGCCTTCATTTCATTCATTCACTTCATTAAGTGACACATCTGTGAACTAACTTTAGTAGCCTAGACTACCTGAACTCTTTAGAACTTGTTTTAGGGACAACTGGAGCCTCCTCGGCCGACTCCTGCTGCCATCTAACCGCACTGGAGCATATCGCTCTTCGAGACTCTGTTCTTAGCCTGGAACACAAACACAGACGTTAAAACGTTATTTTTGCCTTAAACCAACATATGTTGTACACAGTGTAAACAATTATTCGTTTAAAACAAATCCTGAGATGCTGCATTCTGTAGTTTAAGTTAGCCTACATCTTCTGACTTCAGATATAAGCTAACGTTATAACGTTACTTCTGAAGCTGTTGCTTTGCATCGCTTTTACTTACGCTGTCGCCCTGACCATGTTTAGGGAGGTCAGAATGTGTTGATTTGCACATCTTGCCAGATTTGATAATATGGACGTTAAATTCGACATAATTGATATGATTTCAGCTACCACAAAGTCGACAGCATTACAAAATAGGATGACATTGAAGCTCACGTGTGTCCGGCATGGACAATTCCTAATCAATGGGGGAGACATCGCAGGTAGCGATAATGGTAATTCTGTTAAGAAGTGGAGGGATAAAAGAAAAAAAATATCTTTGTAGTTATTTTAGTAGTATAAATTTGTAATACTGGAAACTTCGAAGTCAAGTATATTACCGGCTTTATATTGATGCCAATATTCAACACACATCCCTATGAATTCATATAATAGGCTCATCCAAGGGGAAACATCATCGCGTGCTGCATTGTGGGTCACGTCAGAGTGGAAAATGGCGGCGCCCTGTGTAGGAATGGTTGTCCGTTCAATGTGGCAGTTCAGAAGCATTAACAGGACATCGGCAACATTGGTAAAGGGGATTAGACATGTTTCTAGCAGTGGGAAATGCTGCAATGCCGTTAAACTGAAAAATGAACCGCAAAAACCTGCTTCTCAGTGGAAACTCTACGGCGCAGTGTGCCTGCAGAGATTACCGGTGGTCTCTAAAGATCCAAATCCTATTGAAGATAAATTTGCCAATCTCATGCAACAGGTAAGATTGTCATCGTCGATGAGGACGTGTTTTTTACTTTGTGCCCCTGTTATGTACCTTATACATCGGACGCTGTCAACGTTAGTTGGATGTCTTGGTCCCTCCCTCTTGACATTCAGAAATCCTAAACTTCCACAGCACACCAACAGTCAAAACATCAGTGTACTTGATCACGTTAGATGGGTATACTGGGTAACGTTATTAATCAATCTATGGCGTAAAAGAGTTCCCTTTGCAGCTGAAAAGGTTATTGTAATTATAGAGTTATATATAAATCTGTTATTTATTATACATTATTTGTCTTCATTCTTGCCTGGTTTGGAGTCACATTAGCCACACATTAACATTAACGTTAAAGTTAAACATTAAAGTTGCTGTATTATCCTGCCTGGTATGAAAATTTTGAGTCATAGGCCTACCGTTTGCTTCTCTGAATAAAACATGACTTGCAAGAGAACTTGGAAAAGATAAGGTGACAGTTTGTCCTTTTGGACGGCTGTAAGAGACTAACTGAGCGCCCTCCTACTCGACCAGATGGAGCTGGAGAGGAGCCGGCTCTCCGACCACGAGCTGCGGCTGCTGGAGGACGCTGAGCGCATGAGCCGCAAGCTGGAGGACGACTACGACTCAGACGACGAGGGGGTCGCCAACCAGGAGATCGTAACGGCGCAGGACGACGAAGACGCCTGGGAACAGAAGCTGAAGAGCTTCCAGCCGTCTCTCCGAGCCAAAGGTTTGTCTTTGTAGCCTCCTGTCTCCCCAGCTCTCTTACGCACACACTTCTGTACCAAGTTTAGCCGCTACATTAGTCTGATAAGCAGTCTGTGTGCTCTACTGTAAAATCAAGGGTGTTAAAAGCACTGAAGAACTGTTGTTCAAGCTTTATACAATTTCATGTTGTTTCTTGTGCTTGGATAGCTGGGAAAAGCAGGACATTGTTTGGACATTGATCAGATCATAATGAGCCAAATGAATGGTCAGACAAAACTGACAGCCAGGGAGTTGAGTTGAATTTCAACTGGGTTGGGAAAATGGGTCAGATGTGTGTACTTTTGTGTACTATAAGTTTGGAGGCACTCTATGAACCTTAGGCTCTATGTAGCTTCTCCAGCTGAATTTGAACATGCCATTAACCCCCCTCTCTACCTGGACTTGTGCAGGAGTGTCGGATGAGGACTTCGGCTCACTGGGCCGGTGCCTGAGCGAGAGCCTGGTTCTGCTGGTCCAACAGGAAGTGGGTCAGGAGAAGGCGTGGCTCCTCCCCCAGCTACAGTGGAACGCAGGAGAGACTCTCAGGCAGACAGCAGAGAAGGCTTTGGCCAGCCTGCCAGGTAGTTGTACACACCTGTACACACACACAAACACACACACACACACACACCTATACATACAACAGAGAGGGCCACGGCCAGCCTGCCGGGTAGCTGTACACACCTGTATACACACACACACACACATACACATAGCAGAGAGGGCCACGGCCAGCCTGCCAGGTAGCTGCACACACACACACACACACACACACACACACACACACACACACACACACACACACACCTATACACATAGCAGAGAGGGCCACGGCCAGCCTGCCAGGTAACTGCACACACAAACACACACACACACACACACACACACACACACACACACACACACACACACACACACAGCAAAAAGGACCTACTAGGTAAGTGTTCACAGTAGTGATGTCAAAATTAACTGATCACGTGATTAATCCAAAAATTTTAACTCAGATTAAAAAAATTAACTCAGACTAATCCTGATGGATATGGTTCCGCTTTCATGGCATTTATTATGTTCAATTTCAGAGTAGAAAATGGCTCGGCTATCAAGTCAAACTATGCAAAGATTATGGCCTAGCTCCTGATTGTCCAACAACATGTTTGGGGAACTCTTTGGGGTAGGGGACAGGTGTGAGTTGCCCCATTTGAGAAGAACAAAGCCAACTATTTAGTAGCAGGGCCTTTACAGGGCAAAATAAGGATCCAACATACCCTAGCATCCAAATTCTTACTGGAGGAAATGAGTAACGATTAAAAGTGATTAATCATGATTAATCATTGTAGAATTTTGTGATTAATCAGATTAATTATTTTAATCGTTTGACAGCTCTAGTTCACAGATACACACATGGCTCTTAAAAGCTGTTGCAACTCTTATAAGATAGCCAGCGGTGAAATCCTTAGCCTGTCTGCCAGGTACCCTCACTCAGGTGAGACAGACTTTTTGGCTTGAGCACAAATTGAGGGCTGAGAGCCAAGCAGATGACCTTTCCAACTACAGGACAGCCAAAACAAAAATTACTACATTTTCTCTTAGGCTACATTCTTTACTGATTTCACCTATGTAAAGCACAATCATTGACACAGATGGATGATATGGTCTTAAAATCTTAGGTACTGATGTGATTTTGCTTTTGAATAAAAGTTTGATTCGGTTGCATGACGAAAACCAGCCTTATGGCTTCAGTGCCGACGTGTCACTTTAAGGGGAGGCATTGGAATTCAGACCTGGCTATTTGCAGTGAATAACACCATCCCAGATTCAAGTGCTTAACCTACACTAACACAAACAAATGTAACATACACTTACACATACAAATGTAACCTACACTTTCACATACAAGTACATAACCTACTGTACGTTAGTCATCAGCCTTTTTGCCCTACCTGGATTCCAAACTGTTTAGAGCTACAAGTATACCTTGTATCTGTAGTAGAGTCAAGTTTTAAATAGGAAAAAAAACGGAATTCTGTGGACATTTAAGCAAGATGCTATGCTAAGTCACACCTCTGGATTCAGTGATGCATTGCTAACCTGAAGCCAAAAACAATGCAGTCAGACTTAGACAACGGTTTAATGAATAGAAGAAAGGTAAAGGTCAATTGTTTAACTCTCAGGGGGGTGGAAAATGAGAAAATTGGCCAAAACGGTGATGTATTCCTTTAAGGCTTCGGTTTATTTGAAAGTGTCAATTCAAAAACCTGAGCAGAAAGCTTATGCAGTGTGTTCAAAAAAGCTTGCTGTCAAAAAGTAGTTTGCTTTTCCTAAGGGCATAATTGAACAGCGCAGCCCTCTGAAATTAGCCAGTGTTTGTGTGACCTTGAAGATGAGGCCCTCGCCATGTTGGACACGACTTTCCTTTTGTGAGCTTTTTCCTCTCCCCTCCCTTTCTTCCTCATCCAGGTACCGATTTAAAGGCCAGGTTCCTGGGCAACAGTCCATGCGGGGTGTACAAGTTTAAATTCCCCAAAGGCGTGCGAACAGAGGGCTGCGTCGGAGCCAAAGTCTTTTTCTTCAAAGCGCTGCTTTCAAGTGGCACCAGTCCCACATCTGAGCCGGGTGCCTTTGTGTGGGTGAGAAAGAGTGAACTGAGCGGGTATCTCAAACCCGACTACCTGAGACAAGCGGACCGATTCATCCTGGACCTCTGAAAATCTTCTGGCCACAGCTAGACTATGGTCGACATGACAACAGAGTAAACATCTGAAAGCAGACAGTTTAAGCAGGGAGAGCACTTTGAAGCTAATCTTTGGAAAAACGACAAGCCTTGACTGTCGGTGAATAATCTCAAAAGAACTTTTGTCTCAAAAAAAAAAGAAAGAAAGAAGAAAAAAAGGCATCCATTTCAAACATATATTAGACAAAACAAACACATCTTTGTCATCCAAAACGTGGAATAAATAGTCCAGTATTTTCCAGTTAATCTAGTCAATCCCAATATTCTCTTTAACTCATAGACCTGAACCCTCAAAGACTTAACTAACACCAGCTCATCATGATGCCGACATTACTGTTCATTACATTACTAAGTCTTGACTAGAGCCTAGGACATAAAGTGAGGTTCTAGGACAGGTTCTAGGCCTAGGACATAAAGTGAGGTTCTAGGGCCTAGGACACACACTGATGATCTAGGGCCTTGGACAGACATTGATTATATACTGTTGGGCCTTGGACACACTTTACAGATACAGGGCCAAGGACACACATTGAAGATCTAGGGTCTAGGGCCTGGCACTCCCACTGGGGATTGAGGGCCATGTGCCTAGGTACACATTGGGGCTCTAGTGCCTAGGACACACAATAAGGGTCTAGGGCCTATGGGGCGCATTGGGATTTGCGCAGAATACGGGCTGTGTCTCGTCAAATTTGTGAGAGATCAGTCACCAGTCATTACTGGTCGTACAGGAAGGCAAACAAAGACAAAAAAAATAAAAATGTCATGTTATAAACTGATTTTTTTTTTATTATTGTTATGAAATATCAAATAAAACTTCCTTTTTGTTTTCCTTCACTGTTTTTCATTATTTGACGAGTGTGGTTCGACTCTATTTGAGTTTGCTTCCATAGAGAAGGTGTAAACAGACACTTTGAGCCTCATCTGTGTGATACCAGAGACTGTGTGTGTGTGTGTGTGTGCCTGAGTGCCTGAAGACAATATGGTTTTGGTGCGCTCTCCTCCAGGGCTAATGTGGCAGATTGAACTGATGATACTTTTGTACAAGGCTTTGTCTTTTTGACACATGTAGGATATATGCTATTGTGAAGGTGTCAAAATATTCCCATCTAAAGTAGTAGTCTAATATGATTATAGTGAATAATACACAATAGATTGAATGGACCAGCATGGGTTGATACTACACTATATCAACTGAATATAGTCATGATACTTGATGTTTTTGAGTAGACAACATACAGATATTTTGTGTGTGTGTGTGTGTGGGGGGGTTATCTTAATGCACCAATAGAGTGGTCTATAATCTTGGTAGTCTGTTTCACCAACTGTTCTCCCCTCCCAAAAGTAGAGTGTCTGCTGATCAGTATTCTGTGCCCAGCGAGGCTGCTCTTTTCATGGGGCCTTTGGCAGACAGCTGATGTGCACTTCAAATAAATATTCATCACAGAACTGTTTTCGCAGGTTACTTCTTAGGTCAGCGTAGCCTGTCTTCAGTTCAGTCCGTGAGTTTCTGAATATTTGCTGCATTTCTCGCTGATTCGTCTCAAAAAGTTGACACAAATGATATTTCCACATTTCCACTAACATTAACAGTACTGATCACTGAAACAAACACACAAAATCATTTGGTTTTGATCTGATAAAGAATTCACCATCTTTGATGATTCAACAGTGTGAATCCTGATGAGTGATTTGCATGTTATTATGCAGACACCGGTTTGCTTGTACTCATAAGGACCAATTGAACAGTCGTTTGAATGGCATAAATGGTGTCAATAAAAAGTTTATTAAAAAAAACAAACAAACTGTGATTCCTCCAGTGTGTCTTCCTGTCCTCCTGCGGTGTGTGTCGTCCCGGTGAGAAGAGTTGTGGCTGCGGAAACGTTTCTCCCCAAGCAGAGCTCTCCTATAGCTGAAGAGAAACAAGCGTGAGATGTATGTAAATGGGATTATTCAAAAGAGTTGACACACCATGCCATCTGGTGAATTCTTTAACCGGATTAATATCTTTTCCACTATTGGCAGTAATCGCATTAGTCCGCTCGTGTTAACATAGCCATTGTTAAACGTTCTTTTAAAAACAAGGTCGGTGGTGTTGTATTTATGTATACATAAATGCTTTTGTTTATGATCTTATGACTGTTTAGATTGATCTGGGCTCTCTTGCAGCCCTGAGCACTGAGAGTAGTGTATATGATATGATATCGCCTACGGCACAGGGAGCTCACTGGCCTCTTTAGCCTAGAGTGGAGTGGAAAGTCTTGAGGAGAGGTTGCTTACACACGTATACACACACACACACACACACACACACGCACACACACGTGCACACACACACACACACACACACATCACACACACACACACACACACACACACACACACAAACACACACACACACACAATGTAACATACCTTAAACCTTACCTAACACCTTGAACATTACAGTGTGTGCATGCTTATACATAGACAAAGTATACTGAACACACACACACACACACACACTGATATCATACACTGACACAAGTACATGTGCTCTCTCTCTCTCCCTCCATCCCTCTCTCTCACACACACACAATATAACTGACAAAACCTTAAAACATTATGTGCATGCTTACCGTATTGCATGTGCACTCAAACACACACACACACACACACACTATGATACACATACATTACACTATGCAACTAACAATGCCTTAAAACATTATATGCATGCTTATACATACGCAAAGTATACTGAACACACACACACTGATAACACACACAGGCACACACACTATAATCCACATCCACATACAGTATAACACACGTTTAGCACTCACACAAAAACACTAATATGCATACACCCACATTCATCTCCATTCATTGACTGATATCCATATTCATACTCTGATATAACCGAGCTGCTCTCTCCCTCACAGAGAGGAGAGGAGGGGAGGGGAGGGGAGGGCGCGTGGGTGCAGCCGGCTCAGCACAGGAGGTCTATGTGTGGGTCGGCCCTCTGCACAGATTGGTGTGGGTGGTCTGTGTGTGTGTGTGTGTGTGTGTGTGTGTGTGTGTGTGTGTGTGCGTGCGCGAAGAGGGAGATTCGCACACATGAGTTTGCTGCCAGTCCCAAACAATCGAGAGGACACTGCAGAATGATAAAGAACTGACACCCACTTTCCCTCACCAGCTTCTCTCTCTCTCTCTCTCTCTCTCTCTCTCTCTCTCTCTCTCTCTCTCTCTCACACACACACACACACACACATGCACACACACTGCAATGAGTGGAAAGGAAAACTGTAGTGGTGAGTGAAGCTGATGTCAGACATTGATTTGGCCTGCAGGGGGCAGTAGTAAGCTGCAGTGCGGAGGGAAATGGTAATGACCTTACATAACAGGGCTAATTTGGACGAGAGGGAGCCAGCGTGATGCTCCTCTCAGCTTGTGACTCCAACAAGCAGTGAGATCTGATTTTCACCTCATGCCTTTTCATGCACCCTCCTGCTCATCACGACGCAATCTTACTTTAAGATTGATTACCATCGCTGAAAGAAGGGGTGCCAGAGACCAATGACACCATGATAAAATATATTTGAACAAACATATAAATAAATATAATAATAATTCTATGAAATGTTGTATATTTTATGTTCCAGTTGTAGAGATGTCAATCTCAATGTCCCCTAACCCCTAATACTTTTCTGGCAGTCTTACATGTAGATTGATAGCAGAAGGAAGGGACCACTAATCAACCTAAGTAAAAGTAAGTAAGTCAAATTTATTTGTTTAGCAGTTTTACAACCAAAGTGTTTTACTTGCTGTGAAATAATTCTTGGGACGTTAACCTTTCCAAAGAATAATAATAGACAGAAAATGTACGGGACTAATTCAAAGAGAAAAATAGCTGCCCCGGCCAGTGATGCAGAATGACGCTGCGAAAGTTATGCTTTTAAAAGTCATTAAACGTCTCGAAAACAAACTCAATGGTTCATATGAACTAACTGCTCTATTAGTCCCAATGTAAATGATTGTAACCACACAGTTTGATAGCAATTTAAGTCCCAAACAAAACGTTAATCTCTTGGTCATCAAACGTCGGGCTGAACGGTTAAAAGACGCTACTTCACCAGCTGATGCATCTTCAAAGAAAACCTTGCGGTGAGTTCCTATAACTTCACCAAAGTCACTAGTC
Organism: Sardinella longiceps; assembly: GCA_027497455.2. Taxonomy (NCBI): domain Eukaryota; kingdom Metazoa; phylum Chordata; class Actinopteri; order Clupeiformes; family Clupeidae; genus Sardinella; species Sardinella longiceps. The sequence continues at coordinate 20,154,908 of JAODXP020000030.1, read as the reverse complement.
TTCGATTCAGACTTTAGCCTACATGAACACGCAGAAGTAGTCTATGTCTGATCTTGTACAGTATGTAACATGACCTACACTCACTGAGGCTACCACAAAGTAAATGTTAGAATTTGCGCATAAGGCCTAGGGAAAATCTGACTTTACACCAAGTCTAGATGACCACAGCTGTTGTTTAGACCTTGCCTGATTTTTTATTTTTGCCTTAAGTGAGATTGGCTTTATTTTTGAAAATTTCTCTGGCAGTGGAGGAATTCTATATGAGCGCTGCTGATCCAAAGTTATTAATTGCGCAAGCAGACAACTGTCCTTGTAGGCTATTCGCGTGGATATCGTAGTCCTGGCATTTACGTACCATGGTTAGAGATTTTCTGTTAATGACATGTTATTTTAAATTGTCAATAGTGATGGGGACAAAATCTGTCATAACAAAAAAGTCCCTGGGACATATCCCCGGCGTCCCCGGCTAAAATGACGCGCTT
>JAODXP020000030.1:20105167-20154326 GCA_027497455.2 Sardinella longiceps | reverse complement strand
AGGGAAGATCCAACCATGAGAAATGTAGCAAATTATTCAATATTATATTACAATATTTCCTTTAGGTGAATGGATGCCTAATAACAAAAAGCAGTCAGAGCCTCTACTTGTTCCACAGGTGACTTGCATTGTTTATTTTGATTTGAGAACATTTCATTAAGCCTGATTGTCTTTTGAACGTGAAGAGGATTTAATGTATTCAATTTTTTTTTTTTTCAACAAAAAGTACACCTCTTTTGAGTATGTGAGTGTTTGTCTTTGTTCCTGCAGGGGAGAAGCTGTGGGAGGTGCAGTGCGAGTCCTCCACCTTCACAGTGGCCTGGCACCCCAAGCGCCCTCTGCTGGCCTATGCTTGCGATGACAAGGAGGGCAAATATGACAGCAACAGAGAGGCTGGCACTGTCAAGCTCTTTGGACTGCCAAATGACTCCTGAACAATCAGTCCCTTTTTCCTACCACACACACACACACACACACACACACACACACACACACACACACACACACACACACACACACACACACACACACACACACAGAGACTGTCATGACCAGGTCAGAGGACTAGACTTGCCGGCTCTCTGTGGCTCACTCTCTCTCTCTCACACTCTATCAGTCTTGCTCTCTCTCTCTCTCTCTCTCTCTCTCTCTCTCTCTCTCTCTCTCTCTCTCTCTCTCTCTCTCTCTCTCACACACACTCACACTCACACACACACACACACACACACACACACACACACTCTCTCTCTCATTCTCTCTGTCTGTCTGTCTCTCTTTCTCAGTCTGTCTCTTTCTCACACACACACATTTTGCACAAACATATTGTATAAGAGTTGGCGTCATCTCATTGCATAAGTCTCCAAGGCATTGGTCAATACATTAGAGAGACATGCATTGACCTGGGGCCAGTTGAAATTCCCCAATGCATCAGCCATCATACTGGGATTCCTGTTAACAGTTAGTAACAATTAAATTTCAGTTTCTATTATTAATTTGAATTGGCCACTGCGCTGGTGTCAACCCCTCTTGTCCTCTGCAGATTCAGTGCATGTTTAAAGTAGTCGTAAGCGTCTCACTGTGGTGCAGATACATCTAGAAGTGAAATGGTCCACTAAGATAATGAGGTGTTACCCCTGCTGACCTGCAGAGGGCGATGTTGTATTTCTTTTTGGATTGTGTCCTCAGCTCTCATTCCATTGTAGTTCACCTTGTAAAAGAAAGGGGGAGTTGCAGAGTTTTTTTGTTTTTTGTTTTGTTTTGACATTTTTACCAGTTGTTTTTTTTTATATTAAAATATGAAAACAATACTTTGGACTATTTTTCTTTCTTATGTGATGTTTTGTCTTGTCAGCTTATCGTTCCACAGCACTATACCTTCCAATAGTCAAAATATTCTAGGGCGTCTGCTGAGTTTGGCAATTTTATTGTATTGTTTGTGTGCCTAATCAATTCTCTCTCTTCTCCACGCACACACACTGTCAGTGACAAAGGGAGAGTGTGTGTGTGTGTGTGTGTGTGTGTGTGTGTGTGTGTGTGTGTGTGTGTGTGTGTGTGAGTGGCATTCTTAGATAATATGTCTTATGTCTTGTGAGTTGTGATGTCCTATATACATCTTAGTTGTATGTCTTAATTTTAACTGCACATTTGGAGCTTTGAGAAATGCAATTTCAGTCTGCGTGCAATGTACTGTTGCAGTGCTTGATTGACAATAAAGTTCGCTTTGACTTTGACTTGACTTTGAAAATATGTGTTCTGGGCCCCCGGCCTAGTTGGGCCCTTTAGCTGGAGAAAATGTGTGTAAGGTTTTTTTCCTCTTGTAGTCGAAGCAAAAAGCAGTACTTTTAGATAGGCAATACCAAGTTTAACTGCAAAGGGTGATTTTTAATATTCATTTTGTTGGTTCATTTTCAGGTTATCCTATTTTGCATTTCTATAGTAAGTTGTTCTGTGTTACTAGCTAAACCAGAACAGTGTATGTATATCAAAATATATAGGACAAGACCAATCGATGGGAATCCATTGGAAAATGGTGTGAACATTCTTGGGATATTCTGAACCTTGGTTGGAAGACAAGGAGGTCTCAAGGGAAAGCCTGAGTTTTACAATTACAGTAGTATTGATTTACATGCCACTCTAATAGGTCGCATTTAAGCGCCCAATTAATGGATTATAGGAATGTGATCTACTTGTGCCTTAATCAGAAGATTGTGAGATTTCAGAAACCTGTTAAGTTATGCATTCTCACAGTCTACTTGTTTTGCCTGCTTTTTATCCCAACTTGGGATGCAACAGTGTTGCTTTTACCTTAAAGGAATATACCGGAGTAAGTTTAAGCATAGCCCTGCTGCACAAGCCTTCTAACAGCAATATATTTCGCATGAAATGAAAGACTTTCAAACAGCATAGACCTAGCGCGAACACGAAACACTTTACATTGAGTCAATGTAACCTCAGATCTTACTTTCGGTTTCTAAGAGTCAGGTCCCATTGATTCAATGTAAAGTGCCTGTTAGCTTCTGCGTTCTGTGCTGTACCAAATTATTTTGTTCCACTCGCTAACTAGCGCATTTAGCAAGCTCTTTCAACAGGGCTATGCTTGAATTCACTCCGGTATTTTCCTTTAAAAGATTAAGAAGATTTAATAATGATCCCTTGGTTTTGTAAATATGTTGCTGTGGTCATCGGTGGCCACTAAAATCTAGGAACTACCTCTCTCCTTTGAATGCGTTGTGGATGCGAGTGGATTGGTGGTTTGGCAAAGGGCAGCAGAAGGAAAGCTGGAACACACAGGGCCGTCGCAACAAGGCAGGCAAACCAGGCAATTGCCTGGGGCCCCAGGCTGAAAGGGGCCCCCAAGATTGAATGTTTAATCATTTTAGTAGTTAAGTTGGTGGTGTTTTTCAACAAAAAAATGACTTTAAACTGGAGTTAGACAACTGTACAATACAAATAATTATATTGATGATGTTTGAAAATTATAACAATGTGGTTCATGTAAGTATTTACGGGGAGTGAAGGGCCCCCATGTCCTGTTTGCTTGGGGCCCCCAAGTACCTTGAAACGGCCCTGGGAACACATGAAGAATCACTTGCAGGCCTTTGTGTCATCGTGACACGTCATCATGAGTCTTTGGGGGAAAGTGTGGGAACAAGCTGATCAGGCATCATCAATCTAACCAAGTGACAGTCCCCAGATCCCTCACTACTCCACTGCACCGCACCAACCGTCCTTGCCCTAGCATATAAAGTGTTCCCTGTTCTTCAAACATCCTTGCTCTAGTCACGGAACGTGTCGTGTGCTCCAAACATCTGCCCTTGTGTGGAACTTGTGCATGGCAAACATCCTTGCCCTAGCACGGAACGTGTCTTGTGTGCTCCAAACATCTTTTGCCCTTGTGTGGAACTTGTGCCATGTGCACCAAACCTCTTTGCTCTAGCGTGGAACGTGTGTTGTAGGCTCCATACCTCTTTGCCAAAGCATGGACCATGTGCTCCAAACCTCCTCACCCTTGTGTGGGACCTGTGTGTTGTGTGCTCCAAATGTTCTCACCCTAACATGGAACGTGTTCCATGTGCTCCAAACCTCCTTGTCCTAGGGTGGAACATATGCTGTCTGCTCCATATGTCCTTAGCCTAGCGTAGAACGTGTGCCGTGTGCTGCACACATCCTTTGCCCTACGTGTGGAACGTGTGTTGTGTGCTCAAAAATCCTTACACTTTCGTGGAACGTGTGTCGTGTGTTCCAAACATCCTTTGCCCTAGCGTGGAGCGTGTGCTGTGGGCTCCAAACGTTCTCGCCCTAGTGTGGAGCATGTGTCGTGTGCTTTGTGGCAGCCCTTCTCCACCCACCTCCTCCTCGTCCTCCTCCTCTTCGCCAACCTCCTCCTCTTCGCCAACCTCCTCCTCTCGCCAACCTCCTCTCCTTGCTGCCATTGGACACTGCGGGTTCCAGGATGTCCCCTCGCTGGCGTTTCCTGCTCACGTCGGGGGGCTACACGCTCCCCCACCTCTTCCCCTTAATTTCATTTAATTTCACCGAAGCCTGTCGCCACTGCGGCAGCCAAAAGCCCTGTGGGACTCCAAATCTGTTAGCGCACGCAGCCGAGAAAGAGAACATCCTCTCCACACACTCCCAAAGCCTAAGGGATCACCAGAGAACAGTCCATATTCAACCCCACCCATTTGATCTACAGTATAGTCCCTTCACCCAGGTTCCTCTTCCTGCATGTTAGCCTAAGAACATAGAATATTTATTTTGTGTAAAGGAGAAATGTCAGGATTGGAGATGATGGATTATTGGAGAACCGGATTGGAGGACCTAGATATTCCTCAAGTGAAGCTGTGAGCACAGATTTGAATTTAGTGCCGCCACTGCTGCTGTGTATTTACCAGCTGTCTGTGCAGCTTATATATATATACAGTGGATGTGTATTGTCAGCTATAACCCAGTGTTGAAACATTCATGCCTTTGAGGTTAGTGGGTGGGTTGGATGAGATGGGTGGTGGTGGTGGTGGTGGTGGTGGTGGATGAAGCAAATCTGGGCCAGGCCCGACGTCTTCACTCTCCAGTCTCCAGTCCCGCCATTGTGTGACACAAACGGAGCAGAACGCTCAGTGGGGATTGGTCTGTGGCGGCGGGGACGATGCGTGTTAAATAAAAGAGCCGAGCACAGGCTGCCTGCCTGTCTTCTTGTGTGATGGGGGGTCGCGTCAGACAGCTTGGGATGAGACTGTCTGCCTGGATACAGCAGGCCCTGCTATGCGTGTGTGTGTGTGAGCGTGCATGCTGGTGTGTGTGTGTGTGTGTGTGTGTGTGCGCACTCGGCGCGTGCGTATGTGTGTGGTGTGCACTCGGCGCGTGCGTACATGTGTGTGTGCGCGCGTGGGGGCTAAACGACTACAATCCACCACAATCTCCCCTCCTGTCCAATGCCACCTGCTGCCATCTCCTGTGTCCCCTGTGGTGGCCTTGTTAGTGCAGTCCAGCTCATACTGTTGTGTGTGTGTGTGTCTTTCTCTCTCTCTGTGTGTGTGTGTGTGTGTGTGTGTGTGTGTGTGTGTTGTGTGTCTCTCTCTCTCTCTCTGTGTGTGTGTGTGTGTGTCTCTCTCTCTCTCTCTGTGTGTGTGTGTGTGTGTGTGTGTGTGTGTGTGTGTGTGTGTGTGTAAACTCTGGTGCCTTTGGGGGTGTGCTGCTGCTGTGTAGTGCTCCCTTGTCAAACTTGAAAAGGCAGCGAAGAAAAAAACAGTCCCTGTCAAGGACGCGCAGAAAATAGGTGCTCCTCAATTTGGGCTCGACAGCAGGGGCAACGTGGGCATGCAGATTAGTTAATTTAGTCAAAGATTGTGTGTGTGTGTATGTGTGTGTGTGTGTGTTGGTGTGATGATGGGGATGTCTAAGTTGTTTTGCAGAGGAGTGGAGTGGAAGTGCATTATGGGTACTGGCACGTCTGGTCTGCTGTTTTTGGCCTGGGCTGATGAGCATTAGATCTGTTTCTGTCTGGCACAGGGAGGGGATGCCTGCCTGCCTGCCCTCTTTCTCCCACACACAAGATGAGCTAGGCAGGGCATGCAGATCAGCCTGTTTGAACACTCGCTGTCTGTGTGTCTGGGTTGATGTGATTGTGTGTGTGTGTGTGTGTGTGTGTGTGTGTGTGTGTGTGTGTGTGAGTGAGAGAGAGAGAGAGAGAGAGAGAGAGAGAGAGAGAGAGAGCATGTGTGTGTGTATGTGAAAGAGAGAGTCTGTGTGTGTGTGTGTGTGTGTGTGTGTGTGTGTGTGTGTGTGTGTGTGTGTGTTTCAGTGGACCCTGAGATCCACCCATCCTATTTTCCACCGTCAGAATGAATTAGCCTCGGCGGGGTGCGAGGCTTCGGACAGACCCGCACGTCATGGCCGTGGCGTCAGTGTGAGTCTGCCCTAATTGATTTCTGAGATACTGCCAGGAGGCCACGGCTGCGGACGCTGACTGGCACCCAGACCTCTGGCATCAAGAGCTGCTTTGAGTAATTGTTAAACAGACCTCTGGCAGACCCTTATCAAGAATCACAGAGGCAGGCGCGTAACTACCGCAGGTTCAGCGGGTGCGGCCGCACCGGGGCCCGTGGCCTTGCAGGGCCCGTCCGTCGCCACCTCTGAAGAGATCAGTGACGTTTCTATCTGAACACTTCAGATACGTACGGGCCCCCTGAAGAAGAAATGAGCCCCTCCATGTAACAGCGTTCGCCTGAACATAAATTACTTGCATCTAAATAATGTCGAAGAGAGACATGCGGACGTTTGGCTTATAAATAATTGAATGACCGCTAGGATTATATAGGCGTAATTTACCCTGAATCTCACTTCATGGTGACACCTGAAATATTGTCCAACTTAATAGGGCAATGTAAACTATAGGCAAATGTGTATAAATTATTATCAACATATAGAGATAATAATCAGCGAAGTGAACAACAACGTGTATTTTGGTAGTCTAATTTGCTTTAGGCTACTAGGGATTGTGGGATAGCCTGCGGTAGCCTAATGAACCTGCGCATTAGGCTACGTGCAGAGTTGATAGCTATGAGTCGAAATATAAACAGAAGGGGTTTTCATAAAAAATCTGATCCCAACATGTATAGCAGGATATCTGTAACGTAGAATATTATTTGAGGTGGCATCTCTCGTTTAAATGAAGGCCAGTTTCAGTCACTAAAAATGCCTGGGCTACTTTTGAAAAGTTTACTATTTGCAGCAGTTAGACGGTAACGTTAGTGAAGGTTTTTTTTTTTTCAAATATGGATGAGTGGAGAGTTTTCATACGTGGAAAAGAAGAATCGAGATAGAGACAATTTTACTTAAAATCAGACGAGGACTGCTCAAAAGTAAGTTAAGAGTTTTGTGCATGGTGCGCCGTCACCAATGTTTCTCCTCTTTATTTAGGCTAATGAATGAATGGTGCGCTCGCTGTCATCAATTTGTGTCTTTGGTGTGGTAACGTTAACGTTATGATTAGCCTGGGATAGGCCGTTAACGTTACTTGTGTTTCATCATCTTCTCTGGCATTCGTGGACATTGTGCTTAGGGGGACCACCTTGATAATCTTGCTTGAGCAGCACGGGGCAAGAGAGACTCAGCACTAACGTTAACATTTGTGCATTTAGCAGAGGCTTTTTATCCAAAGCAAGGGTGAAGTGCAAGAGGGTGATCTTATGCATAGTTGGCTACATTTGTCATTTATGTGTACATTGAGTCCGTTTTGACGTTTGATGCAGATGATGAGTAATAGCCTACATGTAAGCTAGAGTCCATTTAGGGATATGTCTCCATAATTTTTTCTTGGGCTAAGGGGGGCCCGCAATGCACAGTCGCACCTGGGCCCGTGACAGACTTGTTACGCCACTGCACAGAGGAGGAGGAGGAGGATGTTATCACTTCTAGCAGTGTGAACATTTGCCATGTTTGAATGACCACAAAGCAGTTATGCATCTGGCAAAAACGCTGGATCCTTAGCTCTTATAGCTGTCAGATGTCTTATTTCACTGTTCAGTGTAGCAAAGTGTGAAAGTTAGGGTCTTTGGTGTTTTTTTTTTTGCTCTCAATGGTGCCCAGGGCTGCTTGAGGGCCCCTTTCAGCTTGGGGCCCCATGCAGACAATTGCCTGATTTGCCTGTCCTGTTGCATTGCGACGGCCCTGACAGTGTCTACCAGGGAGCACTGCCTTCAAGGTACTGCTCCCCCAAATGTAGAGTTAGGATGAGAGGAATTATTCAGTGTCAATCAACTCGTAGCCCAGTTGTTTCACCTTGCTAAGTGCTGTTCATAGCTAGAATAGAATTTTGTGCAAGGCAGATCAAATAGCGAAATGGCAGCCAGTGCTAACAGAAGCAGGCATATGAAAATTATTAGGTTTAATTTTCATATGCCCGCTTCAGTCATCGTTAACAGCCGTTTCGTCATTCAGCCATTCCCATTGCTATCGACAGCACTTGCCATGTGAAACACCAGGGATACAGGTTGATCCAGCCCAGATAATTCCTTTAATGATGTTAGGGTTAGGATAATGGTAATAAAGTTAGTGGCTTTTCCGCAGTGCTGTCTGGGAAGTGTCCTATGAGGGCAGAAAAAAACACCATTGAGAGTAAGTTAGATGCTCAGCTGTTGCTTTCTTCTTTTGACATTCAAAGGGTCTGATGTGTCTCTAAGTCCAACTCAATGGCCCTCCTCTCCTTAATCAACTGTTGTGCTCTTGCCTGATAGCCAATAAGTAATCCATCCATGGTGCCCTTGCACAGAGGTTACTCTGAGAGAGAGAGAGAGAGAGAGAGAGAGAGAGAGAGAGAGAGAGAGAGAGAGAGAGAGAGAGAGAGAGAAAGTGAGAGAATGTGATGTGATGAGCTTTGATCCGGTGGCTGTTTTTTTCCCGAAGTTCGCCCCCTCTGGCACTGGGAGGCCACCCAGGGAGCAGTCGGGTCACATCTGTAACGAACCAATTTCTACCTGCTGACGGTCGGCTCGCTTGCAAAGGTTCAAGTGTGAAATGAGTTTTCTGATCCCGTCGGTAGGCCTAATCAATTCCATCAGCTATGCTTTGCTGTCCCTTAGGCGAGCATATTATTGGTTAATTTTTTTTGTTTGTTTGTTTGTTTATTCAAAGAGGTAAATAAAAAAATAAAGATGAAAAAATATAGCGTGTTTAAGCTGTCGTACTGCATGATCAAATGAGAGAGCAAGTTGTCTGCCGAGCCTACAGTGCTAGAGATGTCTTTGCCCGTCACTCACTTTTAAATGACTTCAAAACGTTTTGTGTGTGTGGGTTTTGGTGTTTGTGTGTGTGTATGAGTGTGTCAACCAGTGGCGTAACAAGTCTGTCACGGGCCCAGGTGCGACTGTGCATTGCGGGCCCCCCTTAGCCCAAGAGACATATCCCTAAATGGACTCTAGCTTACATGTAGGCTATTACTCATCATCTGCATCAAACGTCAAAACGGACTCAATGTACACATAAATGACAAATGTAGCCAACTATGCATAAGATCACCCTCTTGCACTTCACCCTTGCTTTGGATAAAAAGCCTCTGCTAAATGCACAAATGTTAACGTTAGTGCTGAGTCTCTCTTGCCCCGTGCTGCTCAAGCAAGATTATCAAGGTGGTCCCCCTAAGCACAATGTCCACGAATGCCAGAGAAGATGATGAAACACAAGTAACGTTAACGGCCTATCCCAGGCTAATCATAACGTTAACGTTAACGTTACCACACCAAAGACACAAATTGATGACAACGAGCGCACCATTCATTCATTAGCCTAAATAAAGAGGAGAAACATTGGTGACGGCGCACCATGCACAAAACTCTTAACTTACTTTTGAGCAGTCCTCGTCTGATTTTAAGTAAAATTGTCTCTATCTCGATTCTTCTTTTCCACGTATGAAAACTCTCCACTCATCCATATTTGAAAAAAAAAAAACCTTCACTAACGTTACCGTCTAACTGCTGCAAATAGTAAACTTTTCAAAAGTAGCCCAGGCATTTTTAGTGACTGAAACTGGCCTTCATTTAAACGAGAGATGCCACCTCAAATAATATTCTACGTTACAGATATCCTGCTATACATGTTGGGATCAGATTTTTTATGGAAACCCCTTCTGTTTATATTTCGACTCATAGCTATCAACTCTGCACGTAGCCTAATGCGCAGGTTCATTAGGCTACCGCAGGCTATCCCACAATCCCTAGTAGCCTAAAGCAAATTAGACTACCAAAATACACGTTGTTGTTCACTTCGCTGATTATTATCTCTATATGTTGATAATAATTTATACACATTTGCCTATAGTTTACATTGCCCTATTAAGTTGGACAATATTTCAGGTGTCACCATGAAGTGAGATTCAGGGTAAATTACGCCTATATAATCCTAGCGGTCATTAAATTATTTAAAGTCAAACGTCCGCATGTCTCTCTTCGACATTATTTAGATGCAAGTAATTTATGTTCAGGCGAACGCTGTTACATGGAGGGGCTCATTTCTTCTTCAGGGGGCCCGTACGTATCTGAAGTGTTCAGATAGAAACGTCACTGATCTCTTCAGAGGTGGCGACGGACGGGCCCTGCAAGGCCACGGGCCCCGGTGCGGCCGCACCCGCTGAACCTGCGGTAGTTACGCGCCTGGTGTCAACAAGAGATTCCACAAAAGGATTATGCCTTCCAAGGTTATAATTGATCTGTGAATGTGTGTTCCCGTGAGCAAAATAATGGGAAGGGAAAAAAAGAGAAAAAAACAAATGAACTAATTCTGGAAGTCAGAGTTGTGCAGTGCTTGTGTGCTCAGCAAGCTTTAAAAAGACCATTTTGACTCTTTGTGTGAGACCACTCTTGTGTGCACACATGTGGCTGCCAGGATCTGCTCGAGTGAATTAACAAATTAACTGGAGAACTTATCGCAACCATGGACCTCTGCCTCCATTTGCATGGACCTTTCTCTTGAATCTTCACAACGGAGTGTCTTTGGAGAGAGAGAGGAGAGAGAGAGAGAGAGAGAGAGAGAGAGAGAGAGAGAGAGAGAGAGAGAGCTTGGTGCTCTAAAGTCCCATTGCACCCCTTACCACCCCCCCCCACTCCATCCCACCCTTTCCCCACCATCCACCCTCTTAACGTTAGGAATGCCGTTCACGTGGCACAAGTGCACCGCTTTTCCATTCCCCCCTCCAGGCCTGAGTCTCTTTTGTATGTGGGAGGAAGGTTAGTGGCTGCCATAATTGAATGAAGATCATCTGTATGGATAGACATTGCTCTCATCTCTTGGTTCTAGTGGCCTTGACTCTTGTTGGCTGGATGCGCCTGTCGTGCATTTGATCATGTGATTGTTGTTATGATGATGCTATATTTGGAGAGCGGAGCTCGATATGACTTTGGGAGGGGCCCGTTGCTGCCCACCTTTGGCCCGTTCCCTGTGGGATCCGCTGCTGTCTGTCAGCCAGCGAGAGCGCTTAACCGCAACCTCAAACAAGCCATTTCGGAATAAACATTTATGCCATTGTGTAAAATACGCTCAAGGCCGAGATCTCCAAGTGAGAGAAATGATGAGTTGAGGTTAAAAAAAAAGAAGTGTGTGTGTGTGTGTGTGTGTGTGTGTGTGTGTGTGTGTGTGTGTGTGTGTGTGTGTGTTTGTGTGTGTGTACGTGTGTGTAGAACCTTCTTCAGTAATGCAAATACAAACAAACCAATACTCGCAGGCTTAATATTGGCATAATGGAATCCAATAATCTCCTGGCGGTGAGGGGCAAGGAATAATAAAGATAATCTAAATGGAAGAAGCAGCAGCTCTGGGAGAGAGAGAGAGAGAGAGAGAGAGAGAGAGAGAGAGAGAGAGAGAGAGAGAGAGAGAGAGACTGGCGGATTGTCCTAAAAACAGCACCGCTACCCAAGTGCCAGGACGCCACAGACGAGCTTATTTACTGGCAAGGGAAGAGGAGAGAGAGAGAGAGAGAGAGAGAGAGAGAGAGAGAGAGAGAGAGAGAGAGGAAAAGAAGGAGGAGGAGGAGGAGAAAGAGAGCAGTAGGGGAGTAGAAGAATTAAGATTTTTGTCTCTAAACAAATCCATTCCTTGTGTCCGTATCCGTTCTTGGCAGGGAGACCAAAAAAAACGGTGGTGGAAGAAAATAATACATATGAAAGCTGTGTCAGAAACTCATGAGTCTACAAATCATCCGTTTGTTTACTGAGGCAGGGTGAGGGGGGCGGGGGGGGGGGGGGGGGGCTAGTGGGGGGGCAGGAGATGAATGGGTAGAGCCAGGAGAAAGTGGAAGAGTGCAACAAGATGGAGGGAGGAGAAGGATGGAGAGGAAAAAAGAGAGAGGAGAGGGGGCCAGGGAAAAAATGGCTGAAGGGGAAATACAGAGAGAGAGAGAGAGAGAGAGAGAGAGAGAGAGAGAGAGAGAGAGAGAGAGAGAAGGGGTATTAGCAGAAGAATGATATGGAGGGGAAAAATGAGAAAGAGGGAGGAGGGAGGTATAGTACAAAGGCAGAGCTGGTAAAGCAAATGACTTGGGGTGGGGGAAGGGGATGAGGGTATAATATTTGTAACATAAGATGAGAGGGGAACAGGCTGCCAGCATGGTGCTGCTGCAGAGAGAGAGAGAGAGAGAGAGAGAGAGAGAGAGAGAGAGAGAGAGAGAGAGAGAGAGAGAGAAGGAGAGATTGAATAGGGGAGAGAAGAAAGAGAGAGGGAGAGAAGGAAGGATTGAATGGAGAAGAGAAGAAAGAGAGGGAAAGAGAGACTGTCCACAGCAATATCCAATGACTGCATGCGGCACTCTGCCTATTCGCTCGTCCTGTCAGATGTTTTATTTTTTTGTTTGTTTCTATTTCATTTTTTTTCCTGTAATTTTATTACAATGAGAGAGATTAGCCGCTTGCTGCAGTCTGGTGTTTAAACTGTATTTGTGTTCTGGGTGGAGAAAGGCTAGAATGGGCAAGTCACAACACTACAGCTGGGACATGCTTCTACTACACACTGGCCTTGCAAGGGACACACACACACACACACATGGGGCACGTTCGGACTACAGGGGCCTTGCAAGGGACACACACACACACACACACATGGGGCACGTTCGGACTACAGGGGCCTTGCAAGGGACACACACACACACACAAACACATGGGGCACGTTCGGACTTCATGGTTACCTGTTATCTGCCCATTTGCATTGAAATTGCACTGGATACTATTATGCAAATGTGATCGGTTTCTTAATCAGTTTTCCTTCATCTATTTTACATGATCTTGGAATACACACACTCACACACACACACACACACACACACACACACACACACACACACACACACACACACATAAACAAACTACTGTAGCATTGTAAAAGGCAGCCAATGTAGCTTAGAGCAGCACCCCCATGACGAAGAGTGCTAGTGCTGTACAGTACAGAGGCTCAGTGCTACGAGGGCTAGTAGTAGTAGCCTAGTGAGCTGAGTGCATGTTAATGAGGGGGAGGGGGAGCAGACATGACTGTAATGCACAATGACATTTGGCTATCTATCTCTCCATCGGCTCCATTTCCATTTGAAAACGCCTGCCTATATTCCCCCCATGTGTCCCTCTCTAGTGCAGTGCAGCACTGACCTCCAAGGGTTAATGCCGTCAGTCCCAGAGGTCTTTATGTATTCCTCCTTGTCTTGCCGCACGCTCGCTCGCTCGCTCACTCACTCACTCACTCCAGCACACTGGCATTCTCCGCTCCGCTTCTTGCCGTTTGTGGTTTGGCCTTCTCTGTCTTTTGCTCTCCCTCGCTCGCTCGCTTCTTTTCTTTTCATCAGTCTGGTTCTCTCTCTCTCTCTCTCTCTCTCTCTCTCTCTCTCTCTCTGCCTTCGTTTTTTTCTTTTTAGTTCCATCTATCCCTCTCTTTGTCACTTCTTTTTCTTTTCTTCAATCTTCAATCTGGTTCTTCTATCTCTTGATCTTCCTTTTTATCTTCTTATTGCATCTATCCCTCTCTTTGTCATCCATCTCAACCCTTTTCTCTCTCTATCTCTCCTTTTCTTTCTTTCTTTCTCTCATTCTTTCTTTCTTTCATTCTTTCGTTCTTTCTTTCTTTCTTTCTTTCCTCCACTTTGATTTGGAGACAAAACAGTTTAGACATTCAATTTATTAATAATCCTTGCTGCTGACCTCCCCTGCATTCAGTATCTGCCTAGACGTCATCCTGATTTGTGAGAGAGGTGTGGTGGGGTAGGGGGTGTGGATGAAAGTAGGTGTGTGTGTGTGTGTGTGTGTGTGTGTGTGTGTGTGTGTGTGTGTGTGTGTGTGTGTGTGTGTGTGTGAGAGAGAGAGAGAGAGATGTGTGTGTGTGTGTGTGTGTGTGTGTGTGTGTGTGTGTGTGTGTGTGTGTGTGTGTGTGTGTGTGTGTGTGTGTGTGTGTGAGTGTGTGTGTGTGTTTGGAGGGGATGTGTTGTCCCTGCCTGCTTGTCCCTGTAGCCATCAGTACAGAAGAGTCTCCTAGTGTGTTTTTATGAAGGCTAACACTCTTTGCCTTTGCTTTCCCATTTGACAGAGCAATAAATCACAACAGGACCTGCCTTCTGTCCTGTGTGGTAATTTGAAAAATGCTTTCTATTAAAATGAGAGAGAGAGAGAGAGAGAGAGAGAGAGAGAGAGAGAGAGAGAGAGAGAGAGAGAGAGGGAGAGATGGTGGTGGTGGTGGTGGGTTATTGCATTTCATTGGCGCTGAACTGGGATAAAAGCAAGCATTCCCATTCCCGTAGATGGGATTTTCAATTCCTTGCATATAAATGAGCTTTACATTTAGTCCACGCTCAGAGGGACTTGGGAATACAAATTCACCCAATCTGGCAGCATGCATGGCTTCTCAAATAATTCATGAGGCTTCACTGGAATCTCTGTGGATGTTAGCAGAAAAAGACTGGTGCTCCCTCTCTGGGTTCCTCTCCCAAAGGCAACAGTTTGGTGTGTGTGTGTGTGTGTGTGTGTGTGTGTGTGTGTGTGTGTGTGTGTGTGTGTGTGTGTGTGTGTGTGTGTGTGTGTGTGTGTGTGTGTGTGTGTGTGCTTGTGTACATGTTTGAGTGCTGTGTGCATCATTGGTCTGTGTGTAAATATGTGTGTCTATATGTGTACTTGCATTGTGCTAGCACTTGGTGGTGTTTGTGTGTGCCTGCATCTGTCTGTATATTTGTGTAAATGTGTTAGGGGGTGGCGTTTGAGGGGGTACAGTGGGTATGTACATGTGTTAGAGGGGGTGTGCTATTTGTGCATATGCTTTTTGTGTAAATGCCAGTATGTTTTTTTGTGATTGTGTGTGTGTGTGTGTGTGCATGTCCTGGCTTGTCTTGGTGAAAAGCTAAATAAATGGTGAGCACATTATGTGTGTGTGTGTGTGTGTGTGTGTGTGTGTGTGTGTGTCTGGGAGGAGGACAGAGGGAGAGATGAGGCCACACAGACGGGTGATAAATATGGACCATCAGCCCAAGGAGCTGGCCCAGAGATGCCTTTCATCAGTACGCACACACACACACACACACACACACACACACACACACACACACACACACACACACACACACACACAGAGTGTGGGGAAGGGAAGAAAAAAACTGTGAAGCCTCAGCCTGAGTTAGTGCACCTCTATGGCCTTACACACACACACACACACACACACACACACACACACACACACACACACACACACACACACACAGTCTTCTTGCCTTGCCTCGCCTTGAGTTAGTGCACCTCCACAGTCTTTCCAGGAAAGATACCAGGACTGGGTCGGACCCCGGAACAGAAATAATTCCCTGGAGATATGGGGAGGAGGTTCCACAACCTTTCCCTCCAAATTATCTCTAGGCATTACGGTTTAAAGTGCTTCAAAGACTTATCATCTTATCATTAAAATGGATTAATTTTCTTCTTTATTTTTAAGATTAAAATTTGTAAATGTGTGAATGTGTGGCTGACATGTGTGGCTATAGGTAATGCCACAATTACAAAGATCACCTTGGGGACGTCGTGGCTCTGTTGGCTTGGCTAAGGTGCCATATCATGAATCTGGGGACCCGGGTTCGTTTCTGACCTGAGCATTTCCCGATCTCTCTCCCACTTATGTCCTCTCTCTCTCGCTCCTGCTAATTTCCTCTCTCTCTACACTGCCCTATCCAATAAAGGTGAAGAAAACTCCAAAAATATCTTTTAAAAAAGAAAACCTTGGTTTTTACACTCTGTCTCAGCAAATACTAAAGGCTATTTGGTACCTATATTGCAATGGCTGCCTTTCCTCACCCAGGTTGGTGCTACACATTGGTGGTAGTTGGTGATGTCCCCCTTCCAGTGTAAAATGCTTTGGATAAAATGCGCTTTATAAATACATACTGTATGACTTGACTTGACGATCACTTCAGTAGCCTTTTGCCTCAGCCCAAACAAACAAGGAAGCAGAGGAGGTCTACTGCGCATTAAAGTCACAGAGAACACATCATACTGTGCCTCTGTAGGAAGGTACCCATTATCCGAGTCAATTACTGCTGATGTTGGTTCACAGCCTGCCAGGTCCTGTGGATGATTCTGCCAACGAGGGCCTGGGAAGGCATTACAAAGACTTAACTGAGGAGTCTTTTGAGACGAAAAAATAAAACACTGCTGCTAAAAATACCTGATGCTCTGTTGTCTATTTACAGTTGATCTCTCTCTGTGTGTGTGTGTGTGTGTGTGTGTGTGTGTGGTGATGAGAGAATTGGGAGACTTACAACATCTGCATTGAAAGACCGGCTGTGTGTGTGTGTGTGTGTGTGTGTGTGTGTGTGTGTGTGTGTGTGTGTGTGTGTGTGTGTGTGTGTGTGTGAGAGGGAGGGAGGGAGGGAGAGAGAGAGAGAGAGAGAGAGCGAGAGAGAGAGAGAGAGAGAGAGAGAGAGAGAGACTCAGAGCTGCGCAGAGGGCCTGAGCAATCACTATGCAAATTCCTGGTGGCCCACTGGTCTATTAGGAGAGTGGAAATCGTTAAGCCACTTACACCTGTCCGTCATTCACAGCGCAGAACGAGAGCTCAGCTTCACTCATCTCCAGCAGAGACACTCAGCTGCCGCATGCTTCCCATTGGGTCTCCCATGCATGATGAATAATAGGCTCAAAATAAACACACACACACACACACACACACACACACACACACACACACACACACAGACAGACTGTACAGACACATCCAGGGGAGATCGACTTAATGTGTAGCGTATTCAAAATCTCTGCAAGTTTGTTGGGTATTGAGAGACTGGTTGATTGCTTCATTGATGAAATGTTTTATTCTTTAAAGTCAAGTTTATGTTGTCAAGTTTTTACCCTGATGTCCGGTAGGTCCAGATCTTCTTCCTGAATCAGGTGAGTTATGCTATGATAAGTGACTGTTGGCCTCTTATGTTGTTTAAACTTTTTTGCTTCAAGCATTTAGAAAAGCTTCTCTCCTCCCCAAGCTTCAAATATGAGCTTGTGTGTGTGTGTGTGTGTGTGTGTGTGTGTGTGTGTGTGTGTGTGTGTGTGTTGTTTTTGTCTTCAGTTTCCATTTGTAAAATAAAGCAAGTGAGAGCCCAGTATGTGAGGACATTCTCTCCTTCTCCCTTCACCCCCCTGCATCCCCCCCCCCCCTTCTCTCCTTGTAGTCCGTCCCTCTGTAAACACAACTGTGTTTTAAGTCTTTATGCTTTCAGAAACCTTCTCATCCTTCATGCCTCTGCCTCTGCCTCTGTCCTGGCCCCTGCCTGCTGGCACAAACACAAAGGCAAAGACAAACACAACACAGCAATGCTATTTCCCATACTGGCTTTTCTCCCCTCTTATATAGGCCTAAGACACACACAGAGGGAAATATTTAATTATAGAGAAGCAATTAAGGCAGATTACTGGAGGGGTTTGTTAGCAGGGGATGGGAGGGGAGGATGTATGTGTGTGTGTGTGTGTGTGTGTGTGTGTGTGTGTGTGTGTGTGTGTGTGTGTGTGTGTGTGAGAGAGAGAGTGATGGTAGGGTGTGGTGGAAGGAAGATGCTGCAGTTGCTGTCAAGATGTTGGTTTACTAAGTGCATCTGTTTGCTGCAATGTGATTTTTTTTACGGCTATGTGCAGTACTCACATGCTTCTACACACTAGTCAATTGTTGTTAAAAGCTTAGCCTTCTTCAGAAAACGGCAAGAAAATTGTAATGTCCGAAAAAACTGATTCAACACTGACATTTTGTCTGAAGAAGATCCAACAAGGTCGAAATGTTGCTGATCATTATTTGTATTAGGAATACAGAACAAAAAATACGAACTATAAGCATGACATATTTTTATAAATCATTTTATTTGTGTAATGCGTTTAATTTTCCAAAAAAGTATTTATTTTTTTATTGATGAGACAATTCTACAGTGATTTGGTTCGACATATAGTATATGACATGCATTAAAAGAAAAAAAAAATATATATAGAAGAGTTCACACTTTACATTTTCAGTTTCCTGACCCCTGAATTAAAAAAAGGTCCCAAAACCAACATACCATTTGCCCCCATTATGTGATCAAACATTTTTAAGCCTTTCAACTTTATCACTGTCTGGTTGAAATAGCACAGAACATAAACACAAAGCACATAAACTCATGATGCTATACAGAATCAATGAAGACAACGAATGCAACAGTGCTCCTCTTTAAAGTCCTTCAGCTAAAAAAACAACAAACCATAACTGTAAATATATTATCCTAGTGCAAATCTCGAGAGACTGGAATGTAATTGTGGGGTTTGTTGTAACTGTGTTCTCTACTAGCAGGGTAATAGCTTAGACACTTTTTTGTGTTTGTGGCAGTCTGATGCTTGGCTTTGTGTTTGTCAGGGTGTGTGTGTGTGTGTTTGTGCACAGTGTTCAAACGACACAAAGGTCGCTTTTGGCAGCAAAAAAGAGTCGGTGGCTAGTTTCGAGCTGGAGTGTGTCATTTTTTGTGTGCGGGTAAACATAAGTCTGTGTGTGTATGTGTGTGCTTGCGCATGTGTCCTTCTAAAACTCTTGTAAACTAATTGAATTGAATTTTCATCAACCCAGTCTCACTCAAAAAAGGGCATCTACCCATTTTGTTTCACCCTATACAGTAAATGACAGAAATATAATAATCTCTTTTACTAAGACTCCTCAGAGGCACTCAGCCTTGTATGAAACATTGCACTTACTTTTAAAGTTTTCATATGTTTTCCATTGCATTGAGTTCCTTTAAACACAGATTGGACATAGGACAATGCTCTGGGTTGGATGCGATAAAGTTGAAAGGGCTAAAATATTGTCGTATTTTTTCGGTAATGTAATGTGCTAGCTACACGCCCCCCTAGCAAACACACTACTAACAACCCTATCATTGCAAGACAAAATTGACATTTATAAATGGTCAACGTTAAATACAGGTCTCGATCTATTTGCACTATGTCACTTATGTAACTAGGCGTAAGTATATTTGATTTTATTCTGACCTAACAGACATGTAGCTTAGAAAGCTCATGTATCTCAAAACACCCTAATATTTCACTATTTGAATGTGGCATAATGTTATGAAAAGGCTGAATCCCATCGATTCAACCTCCTCCTTGGATTTCCAGTTCCTGTACTGGTTTGTAACCCTGACAACAGAAGCTGGCTTAATAAGATTCCGTTTTTAATATCCCCGGTTTCTCTTTAGTGCTGCAAGTTACCATAGTTGCAAGAAACTGGATTGGTAACAGATGATGCCTCTGAGTAGTCTCTGTTGCCCCTGAATGAACTTCTGAACGCATTCATTCCCTTGTATGGAACCCAAGTTTGTAAGTTTTAAAAGAGAAGCAACTTTAAATTAATTGAGTTCAGAGACTGACCTAAACCCGACCATCACCAGTTGACAATGACAATGCCAGACAAAGAACAGTCTCAAAAAAACAAAAAAAACACCAATTTTTTCCTCACTAAATCTAGAACCATGTATCAGATTGTTGACTGACCACATTTCGCTTCATTATCGTGAAATGAATGAATCTTAATGGGAAAAAAATGATATACAATGATAATAGCCCTTTGTCAAGGCAACTCACATGCTACTGTGTGCCTTTAGACAAGACAAGAGATGAACACCTTACACAGAAACCATAATATGGCTGTTATTCCTTCTCCCCAGGAACCAGTGTCAGAGCGTGTGTGATATTCTACCAAACGACGAGAGCAAAAACT
Source organism: Sardinella longiceps (assembly GCA_027497455.2). NCBI lineage: Eukaryota > Metazoa > Chordata > Actinopteri > Clupeiformes > Clupeidae > Sardinella > Sardinella longiceps. The sequence continues at coordinate 20,134,610 of JAODXP020000030.1, read as the reverse complement.
CGTGGGAATCTCACTGGCTAACAAAGCAAATAAAGACAGACACCCCAGACACAAACTCACTATGCTACTCCACAAGATGGCTGCAAGCAGAGGGGATCTGTGCGCCTGAGAGAGAGAGAGAGAGAGAGAGAGAGAGAGAGAGAGAGAGAGAGAGAGAGAGAGAGAGAGAGAGAGAATGAGAGAGATAGACAACTAGATTGAAATAGAGAGAGGGAGGGAGGGTGAGGAAAGTGGGGATATGAAAGATGGAGTGGGTGAAAATCATGAATCAAGGTCCAAACATCTATGCATGAGCGCCTGTTGTAGCCTACCTTATAACATGGCAAATCAAACTGCTATAGGTCAAATTTCTCCCTCTCCACTCACATTCTTTCTTTAGTTATCATCAGGTTCTAATCTATGACTGGCTGCTATCGTGACTCAATGAAGTGTCCCTTCATGACAGCCAGTGTTGGGTGCTTAAGAAAGAGGATATCTCCCTCAGCAGATGGTCCAAGCCACAACTTTGTCCCTCGCTGCTGCCAGGCTCTGAAAGAGCAGGGGAGAGATATCGTTGAGAGGAGTGGAGAGCATCGGACTGGATCATTTGAAATAAGTCCAACAAAAAGCAACGAGTCGCGCCAAATGAGAGCAGGGCCAACTACAGCAACTGTGCCATTAGCACAGATTATCTGAGGAGAAATCAGATTGGGAATCCACAGACAATATCTAAAAAAAAGGCATTGTTATCTTTAAAAAAAAAAATGTTGTAGAAATAAGATCCCAACAACAAACACAGAAGCAGCCAAGGTTGTATTTGCAACATGTTCAGCCCTTTTCCCCAGTATGACTTCATAAACAAGGATGGTATTAGAAAAGGATGGATGACATTTGTTCATGGGATTATCATATAAATGACTACATGACTCACATTCCCATGAGATGATCAAGGCCCAAAAGAGAAACACTCGCCAGATCTGAACACGATTCTTATATTGATTGTTATATCACATGCAATTTTCTTACAACTCATAAAGTCTAAAGAACAATAGTGATCAGAATCCCCCCCCCCCCAGATAGATGTATTTGGAGAATGAGAACAGATCTAGTCCCGTCCACTTTAGTTACCCATTTAGTTTGTCCTGTAACTATTGGTTGACCAGCTTTCAATTGTTTCAAGACCAAAGACATAGAATCTGTCATGAAGTTAGATGAAGTTACTAGACAATTTTTGTGGTTTGTGTAAGAGTATCTAAGGACCTTAGACTAACATTCGGGGGCAACATAGACTTCACCTGGCCACACATCTAGACTACCAGCATAAAGGGAAAACAGACGTCATGCAGCAGCACCAAGATGGCCTCCTTCACGTAACCATTACAGTGGAATTGTTGAGACTAACTTCTGTGAGTCTGCTGGGCATCTCCTCTCAATAAGCCTGCCGTAAATTTAGCCCAGTTAGTGATGTTACTAAAGCTCAATTCAGACTGAAGATCTGCGACGAGATGAAGCAGTTTTAGAACGGAGTTGCGGTGGTGTGAATGAATTGTCGCAGGCTGTTGCAAGCAGTTGCAAGCCGTCGCAAAAGATGTCAAATCGCAGTTCGGAGTTTTAGAATGTTGCAGATTTTTAGAACGTCTCAGCCCGTCTCGTCGCGAATCTTTGGTCTGCACCTAAGACTACTCTGCTCACTGTAGTATTCAACATGTTTCGCATTCGACAGACAAGTTCTGTTGCAGGGATAGCAACGCACAGTACAGGACTACACCCTAATGTTTTCTTTTTTTCATTGTGTTTTTTTCTTTTCTTTTTGGTCATCCTGACCAGACGTTCCTACTGTTAGCATGCATGGGGCACAGAAAGCCACGTGACGATGCGAGAGCGTTTGCCACGGCACCGCAGAGATCTGGCACCGAATCTTTCCCGACGAGTGGGATTAAGGAGACCCACCTACAGCACACACACAGAGAGACGACAGAAAAACCAAGAACAAAGACTCACGCCACCAACACCAACAAATAGACATGGAAAACACGCACATACAAGACCACAGACATAGTAGACATTATCACAATGGCTTCTGTTTTAAAGATTTCTTTTCTGGTCTTTTTTTTTTTTTTTTTACCCAATCTTAAAATGAGAGTCTGAGTGTGTACGTAAGTGTGTACGGTGCACACCCATACCCGGTGAGAGAGTAAGACAGATAGGTAGATTTCTTTTAAGATGAAGGAAACAAAGACATGACAAAAGTTTTCTCATGTTGATTTACATATTCATTGATTTTGATTATTGCAGTCTAAACAATATGGCTTTAACTAGTGAAAAACCTTGGAGAGCTACAAAAAAATCAAATTTCTGTCAGTACTATAAAACTTACTCGAGGACTGCTCACTTTGTTAAAATTGGAAATATGTATTGAAATGGGTGCCTTTGTACATTACTTAGAGTCAATCTATGTATAGTTAATGAGTCAATTATGCATTGTATATGCTTTTAAAAGGATCAAGTGAGAAAATCACATGTACAGTATGCTGGCTGTAAAGTTTTAGCGGCTATCCAATACAATAAAGAGTATTACACATTCATGTAACAGGAAGTCATTCTGTCCTCTGCTTCTCACAAACTCTGTAAACGGAGGGAAATCTCTTTTCTCTTTTAGACTGAATTACACATAGGCTGACAGCACATTCGGCTTGTCTGTGATTTTTTTTTGCAACAAGCCAATCCTAAAATGGCAACTAAAGCGAGAAAAGCGATTTGCCTTTGTAGGTTCAGTTGTTACTCACAGAGGATAAATATTTCTATGTTGTCAGTCAAAATGGCAGTGAGGAACTAACATTTGTCAACATCATATACTGTCAAGTCACCATGAAAATCTCAGCAAAACTTGTTTTATTTACACCATATAACTTGGCTGCCTGAATCATTCAGCAAAATGTCTGAGGTTGAAGCTAAAATCCATTTCGCTCAAAATATTTCTGACTGTTGCCATGCAAATATGTGTAAACCTTTTACTTTGTTAGATCTAAAGATAAATAAGCACTACATTTTTTTTTCCGTCAAAGTCTCAAATTTATATAAATTCTAATTTTCAATTAGTTACAATCTCAATATTGAAGATAATCAAGCATCAGCTCTCAATTGGAATGATCTCTCATCTTAAAAAGTAATTGTATTTACAAGAATTAAGCATTTAGAACCACCCTACTGCCCTTAAAAGACTTTAATTTTAATTTTAATTATAATTATAATTAAGCAAGACTGTGAGCAACTTCTTCAGACAGGACCCTTTGTAATATCCCCTGTTGCAATTTGGCAACATATCTGGACCTTGCTGACCTGATCCAAACAAAACAAATCATATGTTTTTCACTCTCTCTTTGGTCTTGGCATTGGTAAAATTCAACACATGCATGTTTCCATTCAACTGAACTTCCCCTTCTCTTTGATCAGCTTTGAGTGGATGGTTGCTGGGATGTTCAAAAAGCCAACCATGTCAAATAACTACTGTTGGCCTGTGTGTCACACCAGCCTAGATTGCACTAAGGTGAAACAAGTAAACATTTCTTTATGTAGTCCTTTGAGTGGCACTTACCATAACAAAATGACAACAACATCTAATTCTCGCTAGCTTGGAAATAGATAGCGCTAATATGGGACATTCACTCATTTACCTAGAGATGGCAGGGTAGAGTACCTGATGTCAGACCCAACAGCATCAAAAGTAATGTAGTCAGTAACATCCAAATCAATCTTAACTACCTCCAGGGTTCTCTTTCATCTTATCAACTCATTGACCATGCGTATGAATTCTGACCAACTACACAATGAGAGTGTTTGAATGAGTTACTTAGCTTCAGGTTAGCTAGTGATCCACTTAGCCTCAAGCCACTTAGCCACTGTGAGTGTGAGTATTTGGAACAATATAGAGCAGTGTGAGCTTCACAATTTGCCTTTCATACAGTAAATGATGACCGATGACATCATATATAGGCTTGCTCCACCAATCGGCAGTGGACATCCATCTGATTGTCTCTGGGACTATGCCAGCCACCTCTAGGTAAAGACTACACTCACCAACAGAGCAGGCTAACCTACAAGGGTGACACTAGCCCTACCACTCAATGGATGCTAATCTGAATTATTACAGTAGTAAATACATCTAAAATGTGGAATGTTGAGGTTTTTTTTGCATGAAATTAGTATTTTAATATCTTTGCCTTAATGGGAAATGTTTCAGGTTTTATTTTTTTTTATTTTAAAAAAAAAGGCAGTGATATATTTCCCCACACAAACACATGTGAAATTAGGCTACCGGATGTGCCTAATAACGCCTACAGTCAAGAGTCTTGTACACAAACTGAAAACATGGGCATGCCTTTACTTCCCTTCCCTCTATTCAGTACCACTGTTGTGCATTTCAAACTTGGGTTAGTGGTCCTGTCGAGGACGCTCAATGAACACTATTAGGTTCTGACGGGTGAATAATGATGATTTTGTATACGAAATCCTTTACAAAGCATATGGCAAACCACGTGCTTGTGTCCTTTCTAAGGCTCTCTCCCCTTCCCTGTTGTAAATGGAGCTCAAATATATTACAACATTTTTGCAATATATTAAGATATATTTACATCTTATATATACTTGTATATATATTTCTTTTTCTAGTGGATCAGTCAATCTGAATGTTATACAACATTCTACAACCTATAGGAGAGCTAACATAAATGTATGTACATCATTTGAAATTGTGTAAATAGGAAATTGTAAACAAACAAACAAACAAAAAGGAAAGGAATGCTTTCTTACACAGAAGGAATCTGCTGGCCACACCTTCAGGGAAAAAACCCTCAAGTAAAAGGGAATTATTTGAAGGCACAGTCTGAACTCTGAACTGTTTACTTCCTTCTACCCATAACTCCTCACAGAACCCACAAACCTTACATTAAAACCATGCCATCAGAAAGCAGTGCACTGTGGGATATGCGTCATGAGCTCAATCTGATCCAATCAGCTGTATGCATTACTACTGTCCGATTCCTGCAACCTTTTGTGTCTCACACCAACGACAGACAAATCTTTTAAAGATCCTGATGGTGTGGCATACTGTATATTTTGTGAAAAAAAATTGAAGTAATATTTATGAAGTGTAAACAATTTTGACCTGAATGAGCATTCAAAGACTAAGAAGCTGTGGAGGGGGATGGGGGTGGGTTCAGGAAGAAAATAATCATAAGAAGAAGAAATAAAAAAATCTTCAGCACATCCAAAAAAACAAAAACAAAAACATAATCAATAAGTCAGAAATCACGTCAAGGCAGTGATGAGCCTTCCACAGTTTGGCAAGGAATCACACCTCCCACCCCCACCCCTCCCCCACCTTCCCTTATCTCCATCTCTTCCCCATCTCTCTCCTGGCTCCGAGAGCCCCCTCCTCCAATCCCTCCAACCCCACCTGTCTCCTTCCGCCCTTCCCTCCTTCCTCCATCCTTCCTTCCTGCCAGCCGGGAGTGTAGCCTCCGCGTCCGTTACTTCTTCAGCATGTCCTGCAGCGGCCCGGGCAGGAATTTCAGGACGGTGTCCAGGATGCTTTCGTCGTCTTCCTCGTCGTCGTCTCCGCACCCGGCTGGGATAGCCTTCTTAGGACGCGTCAGCGAGCCCTCACATGCCTGCTCCATGGCCGCCTTCTCCTCCGCTTCTTTCTCCTCTTTCTTCTTCAGGCCGTACTAAAGGAGGACAGAAAACAAAATGGTAAATGGACTGTATTTATATAGCGCTTTTCTACTCCTACGAGCACTCAAAGCGCTAGTGCGCACACACCGGTGGCAGAGGCAACCATGCAAGGCACCGACCTGCTCACCAGGAGCAATTTGGGGTTAGGTAACTTGCTCAAGGACACCTCGATGGGTTCAGGCGGAGTGGGGCTCGAACCTGCAACCATCTGGTTGCCGAACGGCACCTCTACCAACTGTGGCACCATCGCCCCAAACACATTCAACAATCATACTGGGAAAATCTTTTGATTTGGTAGCTCTGGGACCGGTGTGCTCAGAATTACAAAGCATCTTCTTAGATAACCCAAGTTTAAAGACAATTTAGATGCTGTGTAATCATTTGGGATATCAGTATACCCATGGGGACGGACAATACTCACACCTATGCACACCACAGTTACGTACAATTTCTGTTGTAGGTTATTCTCTTCATATTTGAACAAGTTTGGCCTCGTACATTCACATCATTCATGTACATATAACGGATGCCAACTGGACTGGCTGGCGGCAGTATGAGGTAAATCCTCACAACCCTAAACTCAAGAACAGAATTTTACTGCTTTGACTGCTCAGGATATCTGACATGTTATAGGATACATCAAACACTGATGAACATTACATTACATACAATTAAAAAATTATTTACCACTTACTAAACACCATTTCTGAACCATACAGTAGCGAACAACAGAAAATCTACTGTCAGTCAGTTTGAGCCCTGCTTAACAGCTGTCCCACGTCCACATGGTGTTGACATTGGCAGGCTAAAGCAATCTAAAGCAGTGCACTGACCTGAAGACAGCTCTGTCATGTCAGTAGCCCCGCAAAGGTCTCTAGGTGGCTGATATGAAGAGATACATAATATATGTGGCATCTTGTCTACACGTCAGGAGGTGGCTGTGTTGTCAGGGTGAGTTTTATGGCGGTTGTCATGAATGGGATGTGACGCACGCGGCATGTTTCATAAATCACAGGCGTGCAACATGAACTTGACTATACAACCACCACGGCTATGTAAACCAGGGCTTGCAGATAGACCTACAAAATGCTGAAATATTTAGGAGCCAGATCAAAGATTTAGGAGACAAAATTTACATCTCTGAAGTGAATTATAGAGACTGTCAGCTTGGGCTTCCAGCTCTTTTGCATTTAAAAGTGACAGGTGACAAGTGACTGGCATTGCATTGCTGACAGCTTGCACAACCTCTTGGGCAAATCCCAGGTGAGACTATAGACTAGAGATGGATGCTGGATGGATGCTCACCTTGTCCCTGATGGTTTGCCGTACTTTCTCCCTCTCGGCCTCCATGCGAGCATGCTTGGCCTTCCTCTCCTCCTCCTGCTGCCTCAGGGCCTCCTGCCTCTCCTCCTCCTTCTTCTGAGCGTCAGGGTCCTTCTCCTCCTCTCCTCCCAACATCTTCCCCATGTCTTTGGTGGCCCCTGGAGAGACAGAGAGAGAGAGGAGGGGGATGGTAGGGGGAGAGGGAGAGATAGAGAGAGAGGGGGGCAGGGGGAGTGAGAGAGAGAGAGAGAGAGAGAGAGAGAGAGAGAGAGAGAGAGAGAGAGAGAGAGAGAGAGAGAGGAGAGGGGGTAGGGGGGAGAGAAAGAGAGGGAGAGAAAGAGAGAGAGAGGGAGAGATAGAGAGAGAGAGGGGGGTAGGGGGGGAGAGAGAGAGAGAGAGAGGGAGAGAGAGGGGGGGGAGAAAGAGAGAGAAAGAGATAGAGAGGGAGCAGAGGAGAGAAGAACAGCTTAGCAGCAGGTCATTAACAGCTTTCCCAGAGTCACAGAAGCTGTTTTAAAGCACCAATGCTCTACATCCCCCCCCCCCCTCTCTACATCCCAACACAGCACTCTGAGATGGGAGACAATCTGCTCCAGAGGAGGGTAGAGTCTTGAGCAACTTTAAGCAGAGGCAGAACTGATGAGGAATGATAATGACATTTATCATGATGGCAGACACACACACACATACTGTATCTAGACAGACACACTCTGGGCAGATGGCTGAACAAATGAGCACAGAAGAAGTCAGGAAGATAGATAGTTACTGTAGATATGTAACTGGGTAAGTGGGATGGAGGGAGGGAAAGAAAGAAAGAAAGAAAGAAAGAAAGAAAGAAAGAAAGAAAGAGGAGAAATACGGTGAGAAGGTAGATAGATACAGTAGATATGTAGCTGGGTCGTGGGATGGAGGGAATCAGAAGCACAGAAAGAAAAAAAGACAGAAAGAAAGAAAGAAAGAAAGAAAGAAAGAAAGAAAGAATGTGGGAAGGTAGATAGGTACGGTAGATATGTATCTCGTGTAGGTACAGTAGGTGTGATGGAGGGAATTATGTAAAGAAAGAAGAGGGAGAGAAAGAAGGTGGGAAGATAGTAAGGTACAGTATGTACCTAGGTAGGTAGGATGGAGGGAATTATGGAGAGAAAGAAGAGGGAAAAAAGATGATGGGAAGGTAGTAAGGAAGAGGAAGAAGAAAATGGCCCCTAATGAAGAGAGGAGAGAGGGGTCATCATGGAGGGGGAGAGAGGGGAAACGAGAGGGTAGGGAAAGGAGAGATTCATCTCTGGCGACCGACGTGCCATTAATAATAACACTAATAATCTCACTAATGGTCGTCATTAATACACGCTGCCCCGAATCTGTTTAAGGTTACCAAGCACAGGTAGAATAGAGCCGTGGGAGGCCAAATGAATTCTCTGTCCTTTCCTTTGTCTCCTCTATAATAATAACAGTGTGCTAGACGACTCTCTCCACTGAGGGTGTGTGTGTGTGTGTGTGTGTGTGTGTGTGTGTGTGTGTGTGTGTATGGTGGGGGGCATTTAAAAGCACCACAATGAGAGAGGGGGTTTAAATATAGTGCAAGGCTGTTTTGGGGCTACAGTGGGACTAGTGGAATCTGTTCCAAGCCTGTCTGTCTTGGGACAGACACTACTGTCAGCTACTGGTGAGTGTGTGTGTGTCTGAACTACTATTCGCTGGCAAATCTTACCTTATCTGGCAGCGGTTACAGTATATGTGTGTGCGTGTGTGTGTGTGTGTGTGTGTGTGTGTGTGTGTGTGTGTGTGTGTGTGTGTGTGTGTGTGTGTGTGTGTGTGTGTGTATGCTTTTAATTACTGGCTACTGTAGCTTGCTTGAACATTCATTAAGGAATTGACAGGGCAAAGGTGACAGATCAAAGGTATTCACAGCAAATATCAAGAGGCTGTATTAAGAGGCACAGGCAAGGACTTCAAGGCCTGATTACATCTGAAAATAGTCCACCATAATGGGACTTAACATACCCCTCAATCAACATCACTGTGGTGAAGATAAGAATAGAAAATGAAGCACCATGATACTGTTGTGTTCTATTTTAAGACACACACACACACACACACACACACACACACACACACACACACACACACACACACTTCAGATGCATTTTTTTTTGTTTGATCTGCACCTCAACAGATCTACATCACTGCATGTTTGTAAAGCTCCCAAGAAAAAAAAATGCAATGTAAGTGTATATATCCACACACACACACACACACACACACACACACACACACACACACACACAGCAGACGAGAGAGAGAGAGAGAGAGAGAGAGAGAGAGAGAGAGAGAGAGAGAGAGAGAGATGTAACATGGTTATAGGTTGAGGTGCACTGAAGAAAAGACTCTCACACTCCAAAGGCTCTTCACAGGCCACTGCACTCGCTGTGTCACAGACCAACCCCACCCCACCCCAGCCCACCCTTCCCTTCCCTTCCCTTCCACACCCCAGGTCCTCAGCACTTTTTTTTAGTTTTAGTATTTTATTTTAGTCTTGGAAAAGGCTCTATACTCCCAATCCCTGCGATCAAAATTCAGAGAGGAGAGCGGGTGCCGACTGACTGATCAGCAGAAAGACCGAAAAAAAAGAAAGAAAGAAAGAAAGAAAGAAATAAAGAAAGAAAGAAAGAGGAAGAAAAAACCCCAGCGCAGGCTTGTGATATTGTTTGCTGGGGGAGGAGGGGAAAAAAAAAAGATCCTTATTGTTCCAGCCGATGCTGAAATCCAAACCCACTTCCCTCCTCTCTGCCTGCTGGCCGGGACTCATGGAGCCGGAGATTGGGATCAGTATTCCAGTGCCGAACGAGCGGAGCGCAGAATAAAAACGTTTAAACACACACACACACACACACACACACACACACACACACACACACACACACACACACACACAAGAAGGTGAATTTCATTTTCTAGAGTTAATTTTGTTCCTGTTCAGGAGATTGTGTCTTCAAACTGACATTTCAATAGCGCAGCTACAGGAGACAGAAGGCCCAGACTGTAAAATAGGGCAATACTTCAGCTAAATTAGGAGTTTCAAATTCGTCAAGCACAGCAATGAAGCTGTCTGATTGACTATAGTACTGTGCCTCTACACCTGTGTGTACACTACATCAAGCAGGTGGGGCTTATAAGTCCTTACAGATTCTATAGGCCTACATCAGCTGTGAAATGTACAGTTTCAGTAATGATCAAGTCAAAACTGGAACTGTGAAACCTACAAGTGTAGTTTCAGTTATGGCCTATACAGTATATCTAAACAATGCATGTCCATTCTTTACATTAATTTCAGTAATTATTCATGCAATAGTAATAGCTTACCAAAAGTAAATTGTCAACACAACAGAAATGTTAGTTATAGTTAATAAGGCATGCATGTGTCTGTGAATTAGTCATTTGAAAGAAATATCAGCACCTATTGCGGTTTTCACTTAGATAAACAGTGAACGTGGTAATTCCTTGTTCCTGAGATGTTCTAAGCCGCTGCTGTTGAAATGACAACAGTGGCCAAATGACTGCTCTCAGCACCCACGGTGATAAAACATCCCTGCAGTTTGGAATGGTCAGCGTTTTCGGCTGTGCAAAGTAGCGAAAGATTTTGGCAGTGGCGAACAACCCCGGAGCTTCGGACACGACCCCCCACCGATACAGCTCAGAAAACTTCCGCCATTACGTTGACACAGCCACTGTTGTTCAGCGGGGTGATCGATCATAAATACAGGACCACCTGAGTGAATATGAATTATGTATGTGCCAGCGGAGTGAAAACTTTATCTGGGTATTGATCTGTTTCTCGGAGACTAAGAGGTTCTGGCCGCAGGCCAAGCTCGTGGAGGTTGCAGCCAACAGACTAGATACACTTTCTCACAAAAAAGGGTTTCAAATACAGCTGTATCACTACTACTGCTGCTGACTGCTATTTGATAGACCTGTTCCTGCACACGAACATGAACTAAAAAAAAGCTTTCTTTTAATAAAGTGGAAAAGCGATCTACTGGGCACTGAGGAGGAAATCTATATTTCATATTCTTAAATAGCATTTTAAATGCTAAACATCGAGGACAGAAACATACAACGCAGTCCAGACAGAAGGATGCAATTGTTGCTTAATACAAATCACTTATGGCATCAAAGGTCTGACTGATTATTATTTTGTGTACGTCTAGTATTTTTTTTTTCCAACATTGTTACTGTACACCCTTATAGTATATGTACATGTCCTTAATGTGCTTTTTTGGAAAACTTTAATAAAAATATAATCACAAAAAAAAATCAAAGGTCTGACTGCATTCGTCCAGCGATGTGTTAACTGCCTGGTTAATAGCTCAAGGCCTACATCCACTCGGAGTCAAATCGACAGATCAGAGAACCTCAGATTGAGTATAGCACACTAGCAAATGAGGTAAAGCCCTAGGGTGCTAGTTTCACATACTCTACTAGCATACTGTACTTCTCTTAGGGCGGTATTCTCCCAGATGCTTGAGTCCAAAAAAGTGCTTATAGTTCAGGCTGAAATGCATGAAGCTGAGCTCTTTGTTGACTTAAGCACTTGGGAGAATACGGGTATATAAGGAGAGTGGTTTAGGATGGGAATGTACACACTGTGCAGCTGTTGACCAGCTGAATTCGTGATCCAGAAATAGATCTAGACTTTTGTTTACTGAATAGAAATATTTTGTTATTATGTTTGTAAAATATCTCTCGATTTCCCTAAATGCTGTAGGACAAAGAGTGAATCACTTCCCATGAATCTCTCTGGTCATATATTATAATATACTGTACATTTGTAAACATTAAGAGCTTCCCCCTTGCAATTTTGACATAAGAGAGCACGTCAGCTCTAGCCAGTGTCTCTAAAAGAGGCTATGTTTGATCTGCAGCCCATTCCAGCCTATTCTAAAGATACCATTGAGGTTTCATCTCACTGCACTCAGACGCTACCTCACGACGTCAACGAGCATGCTTCTGCATGAGCTGAGGGGATTGAAAATAAACAACCTGGAACAAACACCATCTGGGGTCAGGCCATTTAGCAAGCACAGGAGAGAGAGAGAGAAGGAGAGAGAGAGAGAGAGAGAGAGAGAGAGAGAGAGAGAGAGAGAGAGAGAGAGAGAGAGAGAGAAGGAGACGGAGGGAGGAAGTGAGGGAGAAAAAAGAAAAAAGAGGGAGAGAGAAAGAGAGAGAGAGAGAGAGAGAGAGAGAGAGAGAGAGAGAGAGAGAGAGAGAGAGAGAGAGAGAAGGAGACAGAACAGAGGAGTGAGAGATGCGGACAGAGAGAAAGAGGGAGGGAGGGTAGGACACATTCATAATTGATGACAGGCATTTATTATGCATAACTTATACATCTACCTCCTGCATGGATGCACTGCCATCACCTGTGATTTTAATTGCCTCCATCGCTCTGTGTGGGCTCCTAGGGACGAACACAAGGTGGAGGAAGAGGACGAGGAGGAGGAAGAAGAGGGAGCAGCGAGCACTCATGTTCTGACGTGTCTCTTTTCGCTGTATTGCTGACCCCCCCCCACCCCCCGTTCTTAATTGGCAAAAGCACTTGTGTGGTAGGACACCTTGGAATGACAGATTACAGCAGCCTGGAGGGTGGGGGGAGAGAGTACCAAGCAGGTTACCCACAATCCCTTAGAGACCCTTTGTGAGCATGAGGTCAGTCGCACGAAGGGGGCAAAGGTCAGCATTCCCCCTGTGAGCGGCATAATAGATAATTAACTCAATCCAGGACGTCGGTAGCCCTGCTCCTGCTACCGGAGCTTTCAATATCTGCAAAAGCACAAGGTCATTCATCTCCCTAGGCGACCACAGTCATATACTTCCCCTAACCAGCCCGGATTTCTGATCTGTCTTTGGTCCTGTTCTCAGCTCTTGTTTAGGGATCTTTGCATGATACACTTGCTTTCACTTGTACCTGTAGGGATTAACAGAGCTGCCATATCATGTGCTATATATTACTGTAATTTATCAATATGATAATGTGGTGTGGCAATTGTTGTCCAATGAGACTAGTGCACTGTAAAGTTTGTTTAAAAAATAGCAACATTGCTGGGGGAGGTAGTGCTCTGAATAAATAATAAATTCGCTATGGGATATAAGCATTTCTTGCTAACATCCACATATTGTTTTGCTTAAAACTTAACTTATTCCTTATAATGCAACGGCAACACCCACAAAACAAAACACACATACATACACACACACACGCACGCACGCATGCACACACGCACGCACGCACGCACACACACACACACACTCACAACGGACCACACAAAACTTGTGGACAAGAATGCTTACTTCTTTGCATATTTCCTGATTAAGATGGCCAACACCGGTGGAAACTTTACTGCTGATTACAGCGCCCAAGAGAGAGGTTTCTACATATTTAAGCATGCTCACACTAGGCCTATATCCCAGGTACGTATCTCAACAAAGTATGGGCTTCGGCATTTGAAACTATTTCGGTAGTTATTCACACAAACAGCCTCACAGCTTTATATAACAGGATGGAGGGCTTCAAGACATTGACTTGTTAAAAATAGGGATTACATAAAGTGAATCTGACTTAAAAAACAAAAAAAAAAACACACACACACACACACACACACACAAAGCTTGCTGAAGGGAAGGGTGGGGAAGCTGTGTCAGAGATAGTCTAACATCACATATTACGCACGTTAACATAGGCTCAACACTCAAACTCGTCCAACCGCTCGACAATGGCAGAGGAAGAAACCGCTTCAGAAAGTTTTCAAAATTGTCAGTCATTTCAATTCTGTTGAATTGCCTTGCAAACTGTCTTCCTCCCCCCCTCTCTCCTCTCCTCCATCCCTCTCTCCTCTCCTCTCCTCCATCCCTCTCTCTCTCTCTCTCCCTCCTTCCCATGGAGCTCCTCCATATTGGCTCAACATCAAAAGCGCTCCAGTGAGCGCAACAGCAGCCGCTTACGCACAGACACGATGACTTGCTTCCTCTCTGATGAAGCCAACGCTAATAGCAGCATTTATGTATCAGGGGGAGGAACACGGGGGTGGGGGGGGGGGGTGTCTCTCCATTTAGAGTTGATATGCAAATGTGCTTACAACATTTGCATGTGAATTAAGCGCTTGGCAATTCTTTGATGAAAGGGAAATAGTTTAAAAAATAGGCCAATGGCACTATAACTATTTAATCCGAAACACAACAAAAAACAACACAGCAACAACTTAGCCAAAGTAGTAGTGTTATACTACAACTATAGTGTAATACACTATGTTATACAACCTATAGTACGAACGCTACTCATAGTGAGTTGAGTTGTGTTACAGAGGGAGTAACAACAATTAATGATGTTGCCTGTTAGGCAGCATCATTGAAGTATTAGAATATAATTAAGTATTTGAATTATTAATTGAGGTATTAGAATATAATTAAGCACTGTAAAAAAGAATTTGTAATGGTTACTTGTATAATGTGTGGAAACTCCTTGCCTCAAAAGAGTTAAGCATATATAACTTTTCTTTTTCAAGTTAAAAGTACTTTACACCTAAAAAGACAAATCATATTTACTTAACTCATTTGAGGCAACGAGTTTCCAAACATTTTTCAAGTAACCATTACAAATTATTTTTTTACAGTGAGGGAGATGTAATGCTGCCTGACATACTGCTAGATGTGAATGAAAGGAAGTAGGCCTACTGGAGGTTTTGCCTCTTCATAATTACCACTTGCCTAGTTCCTGCCACTCTTCCCGAGAGACAGCTGGAAAAGGGCAGTATTCCATTCTCATTTGCCATTCATCCGTTAGGAGAGAGAGGTCAGATGTCCGGTTGGACAATGGACTGGACTCGCTTCGGAGTTAAGTGCTAGGCCTGCCCCATGCTTATGTAATCCATTTCTTTTCACGTCAATGTTTTCTTTTTCTTTCCTTTTTTCTTTGCTTCTTTCTCTTTCATTCTCTCCTTTTTTTCTTTCTTTCTTTCTGTCATTTATTTTTTTCCATCTTCTTTCTGTTCATCTTTCTTTCTTTCTTTCTTTCATTAATTTCCTTCCTTTCATTATTTTCTCAAGCATGCTTCATGTTTGTCTCTCAATCTCCTTCCCTTTTATATAATTCCAGGCCTCCCACTAGTATGTGTGAGTCTGATGGTGCCGCTCTTCGCTCCATGTAGGGTCTTAATGTATGCTGGGAGCCAAAAGCCATTCGGCAAACAATTTCCCCGGCTTGTGTGTAGAGCTTGTTTTGCACAGTCAGCTGAACAGGAGAAAAAGGACACGGGCCATTGCCTTCGCTCGGCTGCCTGGCAGACAGACGGCAAAAACGCAGTGTGTTTTCGCAAGTAATCTGAGCGGGAATAAGGACCACTGCTAAGTAAGCTTTTGCATTTCACAAGTATGTATTGTATTGAATGTATTGAATTAAAGAAAAACATGGCATTCTTTTCAATCGTTCTGAAATTAATGTGTTTTTGTTGTCTTTTGTTGTTGTTCGCTTTTGTTTTGTTTGATTTTTCATCAAAAAAAAACATACACAAAAAAAAGTAAAAAAAATAAAATTAAAAAAAATGTTACGAAAGTTGCCAAAAGTGACTATATGAAGAGGCATTTTCATTGGATTTATTATAAAATTTAGGGTCACATTTTATCTGAAAAACATCATACAGTATTTCAACTCAAACATTGTGTCCGTGTCCAAATAGATGTCAGGCTCCTCATCATTGTAGAAGTTGACTTATGAGAGCTCTGGATTTTCTTCCACGTTTGAAGGGCAAGGGCCAGACATAACCACAGAACCCCCCCCACCCTCCTCCTCTCTCTCATTTATCATTGATGTCAACCTTAACTCAAGCCCTTGGCCAGTCAGGACTTACAGACAGTACCCGTGCAGCAGGAGAACTAAAAGACACAATCTCATCCATTTATCCACTTCCTCATCGGACAGAGAAAGGACCCTAGCCCCTCAGCCCTGCCCAATCAGAGCCAAGCAAAGCAGTGACATAAGACACATGACCAGAGGCTCTTTCAAGACAGGCAATTTTCCACCACTGGGTCCTCCAAGGGGATTGGCAGGAGGGGGAATAAATCTATTTTTATGACCCTTTTCTCATTCTACTGATGAATCCAAATCAGGAAATTGATTCAAGGGCTCATTGACCTTTAGGCAAAGTATACCCATGTTGATGACCATATGTGTGCACAGCTTGGGGTGTGAAATATACTTTGCACACTGCAAAGTATGCCTGTGGGTCCATTATAGCATTGGGGAAATCACAGTGATAACATCAAGGGCAGAATGAGTGAGCGTCTCGGTTTAAGCAAATTACTCACCTAAAATAGCCATAGCAAAAATAACTTAAAAGCTATTTGAAACATCACCAGTTCTATATATGTATTTTGCTTCTCATTTCTGGTTACGTTTCTATAGAGTAGCCTATCTTCTATAGGTCTAGAGAATCTTCAGTTGCTTATATTAAAAACACGTTTTGGATTGAAACTCCAATCTGGTGTGATCCAATCCAAAGCCCTGTTGTGTCACAGAACACTGTATGTAGGAAAAAGACCAAATAAATTTGATACAACATAGACTGGACAGAAAACTGGCAAGTAAACTTAACTGAATCTGGCATACTGTATAGGGAAAAGAAACTGAATGTGAGTTTCTGTGCCAATTTAGTGATTGTTGCTGACAGCTCACTATTTGGTCTATGTTGTATGATATCTAATCTCATTCTTTTTCCTACTGACATCACTTATTGACCTCATACAACAAAGCTATGGATTGAACCACTGGATTTCTCCTCTAAGGTTAGGGTTGGGGGGTTGGGTTTGCTATGGTTTCTGTGAATGTACCATCCCCATACAGTGTAATCCAGTACATCCACACATGATAAGATGCTTCATTGAATTAGTGGCACTTACCCCCAAGAGCTTGCTTCATCACAAAATCCATGGTGCACTTGTGTGTTCAGGTCTTGGCAAAAAAAAGAAGCTAAAGAAGAAGTTGCATGTAGCCCTCTATTTCCCCCTGGTCTGGTGCTTGCTCACTGCTGTCAATATGTGCTGGATAAATCTCTATTGCTCCTGTGGGGGAAAGGCAAGAGGCAAATAATCAGTGAGCATGCTAAAGGAGCAAAGACAGGCTAGGAGAGACAATGGTGGGTAAGATATGTGACAGACAGTATTTGCTTGCTAGGCAAAAAGAATAGAGGCTAGAGTGCTGTTAAGAAATATTTGCAGAAATGTCATAGGTGGTTATTGCTGTAATAAGCAACACAAACGGGTTCTTGATTACAAAGTCACTGCTTTTATGATACTATTCAGGCTTGTTTACTAAAAAAACAGATGTCAGAGAAACCACACTTGCTTATTGTGGCATTTAGCTCAAACTGGCTAGGGTCTACATAGCTGCTGAAACTAAACTGGCCTAAATATCTCTGGATATAGATGCTCTGAATGCCATTAAAACAAGATCTCTCTGCAATCTCATTGCAATGGAGACGCTGACAGCCTAAAAACAGCAAAAATCAAACTTTTAATCAATATGCAGTCCTACATGGGGTTTATGCTGGCAGAACATTTCAACAAACGATAAATGAATACTCTGAGCCTAATTCTACTGCTTCCTTATTGTTCCTTGTAAGATAATATCTACCCATTCCCTTAGGAATGACGACATTTTTTGTAATATTTGGAACATTTTGTTCCAAGTTAATAATTGAGCCACACAAAAAGTAACCATGAAAATCTCTAAATGTCAACAAGACAATTTCCGCTGTAACAAAAACACAATATGCTGCAATAAATTAGCATTCAAATGTCAAACGTCACATGTTAAACTTTATGCCATTTCTCAATAAGTTATTAAACAGCTTAACTGTTGCCTCAATCTGATACTGAAACAAATAGGCCCTACTTTTGGTTAGCCTATTGTTTTATGAATCCAGCGCAAACTGAGAAATAGGCCTAGCTCTGTAGTGGAGAAAGCGCTTCACGTGTTTAGCCACACCCTGTCGTTTGTTAAAATCTACACCTTCCTCCGGCACCCCTTGACAAGCAGACTGTATTTCCATCTGTCCGCTGTTCAGTGGGCTGGGCTCATGTATGCTAATTGGGACAGAGACGTGTCAATACCTTGTCACCCAGATGGAATATGTCAGCATTTTCATAGAATCAAATAACGCCACTTTGTTGATAAGTTACTTCCATGTCACATTTCTTTTATCACTAGTGAGAAAGGAAAAACATTTAGAAGTGGATTAGTTTGAACATCACGATTTTGAAACGGCTTAGCCTATTGGTAGGCTAAAATAATGTGGCCTATAGGTAGATTTCATTTAAAATAGTGAGTTCATGCGACCTTAACTCATACATGGACTAAATGGTCTCAAGTGTTACATCACATGACTGTATTGCATCAACTACCATTACATACAACAGTAGTGTCTAACTGAACATGAGTTCATCGTTTCATGAACATGGAAACATGGTTTCTCCCCTAATCATAAGTTATGCAAATCCACCACTGCAGTGGGGACCACACTAGTCCGTCATGAAGGGACGAATGCCCGCTTATACACGAGGACGCTCTCCCACTCGTCTGCAGATTCTGAGATGTATGCGCTCGATCCATCATCAGTTCAACAGATTGTCGGCAGCTTCCGCAATCAACAGAGTGAGGAGCTTTCAGCACCGTGGACAGCGAACAGTTCTCCGAAAGCCAAACGACGGCTTCGCGTTGATAAGGTTGAGCAGGAGGGGCTGGTGTAGGCTTGTCTGGCTGCTTTTGCCAGATGACAACGTAATACAGTTAGACCGACATAGCCTACTCCTAATGTGATAGTGAGCAGCGACACAGACGATGTCTCCTTTAAAACGTTTCACACTTACATCAGATTAAAAAAAAAAAAAACTGAACACAGCCACCGTGGCGCCTCCAACCAAACCCTAGACGCCTCTGTCTTCCCAACACAGAGACGCGAGCAAGTCATTATGTCACCAATACGGTTTCCCCGGCAGCACAACGAGCGATTTCCCTGTCTTGGACAGTTTAAAAGCTATGCCCAAAAAAAGCATCTGATACCATAAACACATCACATCGCAAGACAGACACATCACAACTAAAACACGGAGAATACCCCCAAGTCTTGGACATTTTCAAAAACTATGACTTAAAAGAAGAAGAAAAAATCAGTTACCAGAAACAAAAGATTGACATCACAAAGCAGATATTACAATCAGTTACGGTGCAACACAATGCAAATGCAAACTTCGCTAAACAACTTACAGTAAAGGCTTATAAAAAAAAAACTAACATTCTCCTACCGCAGCATTAACGACGTGAAAAATGAACGAAATGCAATTAACAAACTGTAGCAGTTGATCAGTAATATCCACATCTTACCATTTAAATGTCCCTGTAACGATACTGTCCAAAATCTACTGATGCGCAGCTGTCTCTCGTTGCTAACCTCTTTCACCATCAACTGCTTCATGGACTGGTTAAACGATCAATCATTTGTGACAACACACACTCTCTCTGCTCCCTCAGTGCAGAATGGAGGTGGGGGGTATGAGAAGAAAGGAGAGAGAGAGAGAGAGAGAGAGAGAGAGAGAGAGAGAGAGAGAGAGATACTGAATATCTTGAAAGCTTTGGAGGTCCTACATTTTTTACAGTGAGGGACACACGCAATAACTTCAAACCTTTCAACATTACACTTCAACAGACCTTCATAACATGCTTATTATCCCTCCCGTGGCATGTAATTCGTCATGCTAAACCATGTAACAAATAGGAAATAAAAAGAATCATTGCATTTTTGTCCTTGCAAGGCTTTGGATGATGAGGTCAGTTGAGTGTTAGTGAAGGTTCAAAGCGAAATACATTTGACCTGTTATTGGCCTGAAAGTCTTATGCACAAAGGTTTCTCTCCGCCTAGAACTGTCAGGCATGACTGCCTTTCAGGCGCTCACAATCAATTAAAACAATAGAGGGTCACAGTGCTATTGAATCTGCAGAACCTGAACATTGCACACATATCCGCACTCTGTGTCTTGGCTGGTGCTGTTCTTTGTGAAGGTTATATTACCACCTAGGAACCTGTCATGTTCACCGCAGAATAGCAGAGACGGCACTGACTGAAGCAAATGTGTGTGCGAGAGGGGTGGAGTGGGGGAGGGGAGGGCAAGAGAGAGAGAGAGAGAGAGAGAGAGAGAGAGATGGAGACTGAGGGAGAGGGAGAGGGGGGTTCAGCCTTGAACAGCAGCGGAGGGCTCGCAATATTGCAATATTGTGTAAATGCCCTTGCGTGACCTTGGAGGCGCTTGACACTTGCTCCACCAACCCGAAAAAAAAGCGGTTCGATACTGGGCCCCTGCACAACCACAACCACATCCACATCCACATCCACCCACCTGCAGCTCACGGGTGAAGCTCAGCTCTTATTCAATAGCGCCAACCAACCAACCACCCACCCACAAAGCCACCCACCCAGCCTGCTTGCCTGAAGCTTGGGCCCAATACTGAAATCAGGAACATTAGTTTAAAGGCCAGGCTATAAATTCACCAGCTCGTCTTAGTGGCGCTCAGCAAAAGTAATAGCCAAAGGGGAGATTTTCTCCTGGTCTGTACAGAGCTTTAGTCCCAGGTAAGAATGGCATAATAGAGTATCCTCTGTTAAGTGCTTTCCCCTAATCATATGAAGAAAAAAAACACAACTATGAAACCACAAGGATAAACAAACATCAAAACACAGCAACAAGAACTGAATGTTTTCTTGATGACCTGCCTTGACAGATGGGAAGGCAGAACAACATCGCACGAGCTTTGCAGGCCTTGAAATGTGTCTCATTTGTCCCTGTTGAGACGTCCTTTAAAGTTCAAGCCATCAAAGGTCCTCATTCTTGGCTTTGTTCATATCCTTTATGAAACCTTCAGAATTGTTGTGGCATCTGGCATCATTTCTCCCTTGTGAAGAACTCCCTTGTGAGGGCCTGTGGACTTCGACAACATACCCCCCCCCCCCAAAAAAAAAAAGGCAGATTGAAGGAGCACCCCCTCCCTTCTCGGAGAGTAACTTCTCGAAATGACCAGACCTCCATTATCTTCCATCTCAGAGGCTTCCATCATGTCTCTCATCAAAGGACGAAGGAAATGAAAGGTAGCACAGAGCATATCTCGCCGAGCTGCGCCGCGAGAGCCAATCACCCACGGACAATGACAAAAGAATCCCCAAGCCAGAGACACACACACACACACACACACACACACACACACACACAATACTTTCCTATTGATTAGCTCATCTAATCCATCGACAGCAGCGCAAGATGGCAGAGGATACGACGAGATGCAGAGAGACTGATCTATTTAATGGGATTAAATAGGCCACTCGTACGTGACAACGGCACTCGGACAGAAGTGGCTCCTCGGTGAAACAGAGCCACAGAGAGGCTAGGCTACGCTACGCTACGCTACGCTACGCTACGCGCTTCGAATGAGAGGAGAGAGACGGTTTGGAGTAAGGACAATGGATGAGGTCACGGTTGGGTGATGGGAATTTGACAGCGTGAGGAGGAGGACAATGATAAAATACTGGATCAGGAGCTGGCTGTGAAGCAGAGATATTTTTAGACACTGGCAGACACTATAGTTAAACGGCACACAGGAGACGGCTCCGTATTGCCTATGTCATGATATTTAATGTATAGCAAAAGTAGGGCAGATTTGGAGGATATAGACTGGGCTTAAGGGCAATAGGAGCAACAGGTAATAGAGTCATGGGAAATGTGTGATGGGTTATATGATGAGGTGGACATTTTTCCTGCAGTAATAGTCCTATGGCTTGGCTTGAAAAGTATCTTTTGACTTAACACTCAGAACATTCAGAAACAAAAATGAAAATATCATGTTCATCGTTTAAAACACACACACACACACACACACACACACACACGAGAGAGAGAGAGAGAGAGAGAGAGAGAGAGAGAGAGAGAGAGAGAGAGAGAGAGAGAGAGAGAGAGACAGAGAGATATTCCAACCTTTCCAGTTATGGCCAATGGCAAAATAAAACAAGAAGCTCAACATTTCTCCACTTCAGGCTGTGCGAGAAAATCTAAAGCTTACATAACGTCCATCTCAGCAGCAGCAGCAAGCAAAGCACTGGATGACTGCAGGGCACCTCTCTCTTTCAACCACACCAGCCACTGAGGCGGAAGGCTGTATACTGTCATGTAAACACCGCCCACTCACACCAATTAGTCTTTAAGATTTCTTCATCCTCTGTGTTCTCTGCCTGCCGTTAGAGCTGCACAGGTGTGTGCCTGTCTCACCACTGGAAAAACATTAAAGACACAATGCTGAGAATAATTGATATACAGGACAGTACACAATGTCTTTGGAGTCATTGTACCTAAATTGTCTTTGTGTTTGGAACGTGTCCAAATATATACCTAGCCTATTCCCATACAAACATACTAAACACAGAACATAGCAGCCAGGTCTAGCCTACAAATCTAGAATAGATTTTCTCAGCCGGTATATCTAGCAATGAGCCATAGAGACTTGTGACTGGTCAGACGCTGTTTGTGTTCACCAATCACAACACTCTGTGTGTTCAGAGAGTTGTTGGGCAGGCTTAGTCAAGAACAGCTGTCATTTCAATAGGTTCTTGTAACCAATGGAACTGGTTGGTTCCTCTGATTGGTCGTAGCGCTATCCTATCGCGTATAGGGCAGTTTGTATAATAACTGCTGGTTCCATGTAGGCTTCCGCCCAGGATTGAGTTTAGTCTATTGATCGTTGCTAGACTATACATTTTAATGTTATAGAATGGCTTCAGGCTTAACTAGGCCTGTTTTGTTATTCTATCATTTCCCTGTCAGTTAAAGGGTTCAGCACAGATCCCTGGCCAGTGAAAATGACTTTGGATTGATGGTCAAACCAAAGTAATGAGGATATTGCCTTTGTGCCGTTCCATCATGATAGTGATGTCCAGTCCAGCACGTTTGGCCATTATCCTCGGGCTAATGGGATAGGATATTATTGGTCTTTTCCTGTCCACTGTGAAATCACAGTCACCCAATTTTGACTGTAATATCTATTAATGAGGAAAAGGAACACAGAGAGAGAATGAGGAAGGATGGAAAAGAAAGACAAGAGAAAAACAGAGTGAAATAAAGATGAAAAGGAAGTGAGAGATCGTGAGAAAGGGTGGTCAGTGGCTGGACAGGTAAAAACCCTTTCCCCACAGTGACCCTTCTCTGGGCCTTGATGAGCTGCTGGGCAAGCAGAGCTCCGAGGTGGAAAAATCAATGGACAAAGATGGAATCCTGACTCGGAGCGCCCTGCAGTCATCAGGGTGTGGAGAATTGTGATCTCACAGCTCCAAAGGACATCATTTAAAAGACCATTTGGCCAGGCAGGCTGCTTCAGTGCATGGGCCTAAAAAAGGAAACTGATAACTGACATGCTCTCTCAGTCCCTCTTGTCCAAACCTCGCCCCTTGCTCAACTCCAGCTCCCGGATCGACCCACAACTCCACGCATGCTTTCCTTCCTGTTGCTGTTTTTCCTCTCTGTGCACGATGACTTTTGCATTTCCTCGAAGCCAAACAAAGACCCATAATAAATCTTTTTCCCTTCAAAATCAAAAAATAAACATGTTCATTAATCAAGCGAAAACACATACATCAACGTAATGCAGAATATCGCTCTTCAGTTCCGTGCCTCAGTCATTGCCGCACAGCCCAGCATCATTTATTCATGTAACTGGATGGGCATAAATGATGTCGCACTTTCTTGCTGGAGGGTGAGGCAAGTACCAGTCCATTTTTCTGTAATAATCACCCAGGGATATTTTCAGTCACAAAACCCTAGAGGGCCTATTATGAATAAGCTATGACTTTGCAATAGAAAAAGAAAAGAAAAAAAAAAAGAAAATCTTGAAACACTCTCCCTTACTTCTTAGTTATAGAAATACAATGGTTTTACTGTATGTGAATCAGATCACTGTATGTTGTTGGCATGTTCTCAAAAGCTTGGAGATTATGGTTATTATTGTTGACTGCAGTGAGTTACTCAAATCCAAAGCATCATGACCGATTATATAGTTTTCCTCATCTCTGAGTGAGTTGATGGTTTGAAGCATGTTGAAAGCAGACAATCAATCTGTGGAGCACATGTCTCCACCAGTTGTTTATACCTATAGGTCATCTGGGCCCTCTCAAGGAAATGCCATGTCTATTCTTTTTTATTTCACTTGGTTCTGTATAAGACTCCTGACACACACACACACACACACACACACACACACACACACACACACACACACACACACACACAGAGTGCATATACAATAGCTATGTGACAGGCTTGCACCTCTGTTTTCCCCTGTCAGAGCAGTGATTTAGGAATGACTGCTGACAAATTGACACAGGGGGTTGTAGGGGTGTGTGTGTGTGTGTGTGTGTGTGTGTGTGTGTGTGTGTGTGTGTGTGTGTGCGTGTGTGTGTGTGTGTGTGTTGGTTGCATTGGCACACATGCTGTCTATGAGTCAATATCTCATTCCCTTTCATTAATGCTGCAGCACATGGGCTTGGGCTTCCACTGGTGGTGGGGGAGATTGTTGGTGTGTGTGTGTGTGTGTGTGTGTGTGTGTGTGTGTGTGTGTGTGTGTGTGTGTGTGTGTGTGTGTGCACGTTGTGGGGGGATTGGTGGTGGTGGAGGAGATGGTTGGTGGGTGTGTGTGTGTGTGTGTGTGTGTGTGTGTGTGTGTGTGTGTGTATGTGCATGTGTGTGGTGTGCGGTGTGCGGGATTGATGGTGGTGGGGGAGATTGTTGGTGTGTGTGTGTGTGTGTGTGTGTGTGCGTGTGTGTGTGTGTGTGTGCAGGGACTGATGGGGTGGAGGAGAGGTTTGCTATTCCAAGAGAACCTACTGCTATCGAGACAGAAGCACACTTCTATAGATAGATATATACAGCTAAAAGTCTTCTTATGCAAGGAAGAAAAGGCCATTAAAGATAGTCTGGGTGCGGATGGGGTGTATAAATATGGATGTTTCTTCGCACAGCTGTTTGCAGTAAAAAGCCTCCTAATTTGCCTCTAGAGTAACTAATTACAAATTTAAGATAATGTAAGAGTCTGGGCTCCTGTGCTGTTTTGCACTGAGCCATTTATCTAGCCTAAGAGTAATCTGATTTATTCAACGTTTGTCTTTCCACCAGGACACATAAATATGTCAATAGCTGAAAGAGAAAGGCTGCCCCATAAAGATGCCATTTTACCTCAAGGCAAAAGGGACAGCGGCTGACATTTCTTAAGAGCAGTTTAAACACAGCGCAATTATCAAGCAAAATGCTACTGCGTTGAGTAGTTTATTTCTCCATCAAAAAACCATTACGGACACGGTGGCGCAATGTGGAGGCACGCTCAGGCTAAAGCACCTTTCAGATACGCAATAAACAAATTATCAAAACAATAGGCTACCTCCCCATCCACACAGACACGCACACACACACACACACACACACACACACACACACACACACAGACAAACACAGACACACACACACACACACAGACGTCAAACAAAGGACAAAAAGACAACTCTTTCACCTCATTTCCACGCCCACTGCATTAACTAGGCTTTTTCATAGAAAAAAAAACAAAAACAACAACAGCAACAACAACAACTTTCTGGTTGCTGAAATTTTCCAAGCCGATGCTTTTTGAAAGGCTCTATGGCACAACCAACCCCTGGCATGACTGAAGCAAGCCGTACTTAAGCACAGAATCCAGACGGCCTTGGAGATGTGCATCTCCAAGCTATACTTTGCAATGCTTGGGGCCTTTTGAACATGAGTAAATCAACTCTCTCTGGCAGGAGGAGGAAGAGGAGGAGGAGGAGGAGGAAGAGGGGGATGAAGGAGAGTAATAGAATAGCTTTCTAATAGCAACAGTCTAGATCTGTACCCATGATGCATACATTTAACTGATATATAGAAAAAAAAAATGATCCTATACACGGATCCGAGGAAACTACCGGAGGTAAGGAGGCGCCATTGTTGAGCTGTTAGATCGCCAATCTGTCCATAGGGATAACGTGATAGCACACCATAAAATGCTGTGATTTACGAGATTCACTACTGTAATGTATAATGTCAGAGTATTCCATAGTCTTTGCTGTTAGCTGTCGTTGACTGTGCATTGTCAAAAAGATTCGTTTACAGTCCAACAATGGCGTCGCAAGATGGCAACCTACACAAAACGCTCATCGGATTAGTCTATAGGCCTACACGTTGTATGTACAGTAGGCCTCCTATAGTCTCTGAGTTGCCATCAGAAATACCCTAGTCTTAGTACTAACTCCCTCATCAGTCATGCCTGATAACACCTCATATTTACCCATGTTTGTCTTTTGCTGATGTTCACTGAAGCGGTTTTATCTCATCAATGTTTTGCCTTCATGTGCAATTAGATTACGGCTGAAAGGCCATTTAGCCGTTGCGTATTGATTAAACTTAATCAATTTAAGATGAATGTATTCCTATGAAAGAGTCTTGCAGGAAGAACAGTTTCTGTAATTATGGAAGGCAGGCAGTAGTGTTAGACCCAAGCAAACTACCTAAGGTGTCATAGAGACCTTTGTGTCTTGAAGGGCAATGGATGGAATGTAGTTAGATCATATTATGTCTTTGTCCTTGTTGGCAGCCTCGGCTGTTACTGAATGATCAGCTCCAGGGAGACTAGGTCCTGCACGTAATGTGTGAACGAAATCTCATTAACACAGCCAGAGGCACCTAAAGGCAAGTTAGGTGGCGAAAAGATCTGTGTGCTAACAACACATCATTGGTGGTTAAAGGATGTCGCTTGGTGTGTGTGTATATGTGTTTTTTTTTTTATGCGTATTGCAAACTACTAAGATAAGAGTCGTTTGTTTCTGTGCTGTTTATGAATCTCAAAGAGAATTTTGTGTGTTTGTGTTTGTGTGGTACATTAGTGTGTATGTGTGTGGGTGTGTGTGTCTAAGAGAGAGAGAGAGAGAGAGAGAGAGAGAGAGAGAGAGAGTGTGTGTGTGTGTCTGCGTATTCTTGTTTCTGCGGAGGTTAGTGAGATACTGGAGGGCATAGTATGCAGACTAATTAGCTTACACTGTGTGCAGACCCTTTTGTTTCCCAACCCACTCTGACAGAGAGGCTGCATGGAAGAAGGGATTATGTCCTGGACCTGTGGCCCACATGTGATCCCATCAAGGCCCCCGCAAACACAGAACAAACACACCCAGGAACATCCCCAAACAAAGCCGATTGTTTTCCTTGCCTTTGTTGTTATTAATTCTTATTTGCTTTCAAACTTTTATACTCTAATTCAAACTTCAAACATAATACTCTAGTTGCCTGCTATCCTTTTTGATACAGTTTTGAGCTTGGTCATAACTAGCCCCTCAGTCTATGCTACGCTTTGTACGAGGGTTTGGGATTTCCGGATATTGAGAAACGATTGTTTGCTGAAGGTGTGTAAATTCAAAAAGATTGGATCAGCCCTTAACAGATAGCCTATCATATTCTCACACTGCATTCTCAGAGTTCACTGATTGGCCAGGATGGGATGCATTCTGAGTGAACGAGGCCAATGGCCAATGGCCAGACGGAGTACTAAAGGGAGATGAGAATTGAGCAGAATTGTGTAGGAAAGCAATGGGAAGGCCAGGCTTGTAGCCTGACATAGCCGGCCCACGTTCATCCGTATTCATGGTCTGGAGACGGTCTTCTGGGGCGTGTTTATATCCGTAAACAGACAACCGGCCTGTAAGCGATGCTGATTAGACGAGCTGTCCAATCGTTTCAAACCAGAACTGAATGCCCTCTCCCCTGCCCTATAATCGCGTCAGGTTAAAGAACCTCCAGATCATGAATACGGATGAACAGCAGTATTATGGGCGGGTTATGTCAGGCTAGCAGGCTTGCAGTGAATGCAGTGAAATTTCATGAGGATCTGACCCCACCAGAGGGACTATTCTAGGCTATTCTATTCAGGCTTATGGGGCCATATGCTTCAACTGTAACTTCATTTCCAGTCATGGCAATAGGAAGTGTCTCAGGTGCAGCGTGATGCTGTTGCTGCAAAGCCGGTCCTAATTCCGGGCGACTGCGGAAGCGTGCTGGGTCATTAATTAGGCCCGGGTCTGTCCACTCGCCTCGATCTGGCTTCTTACGCAGTTATCTGGGCAAGTAGCCCTGCGCCTCGCAATAGCCAATACTGCTGCTGTGAGGAAGGAGAGAGAGAGTGAGAAATAGACGAGGGATAAGGTTCCGGAGAGGAGACAGCCAACCGTATGCTTAAGTCATACCAAGAAAATGAGTTAATTTTCTACGGCAGCTTGTTGCTGAAAAGGCAAAAAAAATAACAATAAAATCAGTCAGCAATTTTTTTTTTTTTTTTTTAGCTGCAGTTCTTGACGGCATTCTCGGTGAAGGAGATTAGTGGAGGAGTTTGATATAACAAATCCATTTGCCCCCGCTGGGGCCTCTCTTTCTTTCTCTCTCCCCGGTTTGGAGGATCTCACAGTTCCTAAGCCTTGGGCACAATACTCGGAGGCATTGCAGTGTTTGCAGTGTGTCCCAAACGCATAGCGACACCCACGCCATAATCCATGTGCCGTCTGCGCAGCCCAACTCCGCTTTCTCCGTCCGCGTCTCCCACTCCTGCTCTCCCGTGCTGTAGCCGTACCGGCCAATTAAGATGCATTATGACAACAGGTGGAGTGGAGGAGTTGTTGCCCAGACAACCGCATCTTATGTAAAATATTAAAAAATATATATATATATGGAATCGGACTAAATACAGTAGTGAGAAAAAGAAACAGAGGGATTTAAAGAGAGAGATTGATAAGAAAGAGAGTGAGAGAGAAAAAAGAAAAAGGAAAAAAGCAGCATGGGAGATGCTTTTCAAAGAAGGAAAGAGCAGTTGGAAGAGAGAGAGAGAGAGTGATGAAAGAAAGCAAAGGTGGAGAAGAGAGATAAGGGGTATAGAGACAATGCAGAAAAATAAACAGAAGTTAGAAGATCTAGACATAAGCAGAGGACAAGAAAGAGAGAGAGAGAGAGAGAGAGAGAGAGAGAGAGAGGATGAGAGAAGAAAAGTATAAAACAAGGAGGGGAAGAGAGGCACTGTGAAAGAGGAGGGAGAAAGAAAGAAAGAGGCAGATAAATTCAATGTACTAACTGAAACAGGCAGAGACAGTGGAAAGATGAGGAAAGCGAGAGAGAGAGAAAGAGAGAAAAAAGAAAGAGATATAGCTTTAACATCTCCCCGGCTGCCCAAGCCTCCACCTCACACTCCCATGAAGAGGATTCTGTGGGGCTTATCCCCCCTTGGCACAGCAATGCA